>LR738716.1:13805866-13835306 GCA_902687465.1 Secale cereale
TTTTGCATTGTTGTGTCCTGTCCCGGATAGAAAACAACTTGAGTTCACGGCAACATGCACAGATATTCACGCACAAATTCACAACACATCCACTCACACGGTTGCGCATGCGTAGTGTAGGAGAGCGAGAAGGGTGGAGAGAGGGCTCATGATGATGTGTTAGTAGTCAGTGTTGTTAGAGTTGACTCCGAGCATAATAGGGAAGAGGTAGGGACGGTCCTTCCTGAGAACGATATGACTCCCGGAGTTGGACAGCCGGGCCCCAGCGGCAAGGGGGTTCAGCGGATCACCATCGCAAGCAAGGCACGACAATGGGAATTGGAACGACCGAATGGAGGCTGGTGCGTTGCTGGAGCGCCATTTTCGGCGGGCTAGAGGTGACGGAGTCTAGCTTTGGTCATGTGGAGGTGGCTGAGGGTACAAGTCAAAGTCCGAAGGTAGCCGGGCGGGGTTTGGTCGAACCAAACAGTGGACGCTGTTTATAAGAGTGTCCAGCCTTGGACGTTGTTGGTACTCGCGTCCAGCCTTGGACGCTGTTATTCCTAGCGTCCTTCCTATTTTTCAAATTTCTCATTAATATTTATTAGTTTCAGAATTACTGGAATGTTAATTATCAATAATAAAATTTTCGGAAAATACACGTGTGTGGGGGCCTTCCTACTCCCGGATAGCCAGCCCTTGCTCCCAACGGTCACGCATGTCAGTGATTCAAAAGCAACATCTACATGGAGGTGGCGACACGAAAGTGCCATCGTTGCCCAACCCAAAGGATCTAGGATTTCACCTAAAGACACGAGAGAATACAAGGAGAAAGTGTAGGTTCCATGATAACACATGCATGGCAGAGAATGATGCCCAAGTGTGTCATCATCATTCATAACGACCATGCCGGGCAAGGCTTCTTGCCCCGAACTCCCGAAGCAATCAACTCAGCAATTGAGCAATCGAACCTACTCGGAGCTCCGGTATGGTCCGCATTGGTCCCCTCAAAGCTGACCCTCATAAGCGACATGAGCGACATAAGAAATAACATGAGGCAAAGAGAGGGAAACAACGTCTGCAACGTCAAATAGAAGTGAAGCTCGTACACTCTAACCATACACAGACCGGCGTATGACCGAGAAGACAAAAAGCAAAAACAGGAACATTTTTTCTCAGCAGTCTTGCAAGAGACATTAAGTGATCTAGTAAAGAGAGGAGGAGTACAAAGAGGACTCCAAGCTCATGCACCATAAATTGATGAACATGGGGGTGCTAGAGAAAGGATGGGAGAAACCATGAGACTTAGCTTCGGCCCTAATGGCAACGCGAATCTCCTTAGACCACACATTCAAAAATCTAATCAACCGATATGATAATTTTGAGGGCTAGACACTAAAAATGAGTTAGTCTAACCAGAACATGTCCCGCACCAGAGTGGTATGAAAGTCATGTTGTTAGACAACGGCGAACCTTTGAACTATGAAGAAGCTATGATGAACCCAGATTCCAAAACAATGTCATGAGGTCATGAAATCTAAAGTAGGTTACATGTATGAGGACAAAGTGTGGACTTTGGTGGGCTTGCTCGATGATCGGCAAGCCATACAGAATAAATGGATATTCAAGAGGAAGACGGACACTGATGGTAGTGTTGCTATCTACAAAGCTCAACTTGCCGCAAAAGATTTTCGATAAGTTCAAGGTGTTGACTACGATGAGATTTTCTCACTCATAGAGATGCTTAAGTCTGTCCGAATCACCTTATCAATTGCTGCATTTTATGAAATCTGGTAAATGGATGTCAAAATTGCAATCTTAATGTATTTCTTAAAGAAGAGTTGTATATGATGCAACCAGAAGGTTTTGTCGATCCTAAAGGTGCTAACAAAGTGTGCAATCTCCAGCGATCCATTTATGGACTGGTGCAAGCATCTCGGTGTTGGAATATACGCTTTGGTGAGGTGATTAAAGTATATGGTTTTATACAGACTTACGGTGAAGCATGTATTTACAAGAATATGAGTGGGAGCACTACAACGTTTCTGATAAGTATATGTGAATGACATATTGTTGATCAGAAAAGATGTTGAATTTTCTGGAAAGCGTATAGGGTTGTTTGAAATGACTTTTTCGAAGAAAGACCTCGATGAAGCTGCTTAAATATTGGGCATCAAAATCTATAGAGATAGATTGAGACACTTAATAGGACCTTCTTCCCGGTGTCTTACATATTGGGCATTCTTAAATTGAGGATTTTGTTCTCGAAAAAGTGGCGAATTTATTTATTAACTTACCCAGAAACAAACCCGACAAAAAAATTATGGTAAGTATTGTTTTACTTTTAAACCAACATAATTAACCATATAGCAAGATTTCGACGAGCTGCAATGTGGAAGAAAAATGATAAAGAACAATGTGTGGTCATCATCCTTTTGGATTAAGCTCTGCGCACGCTGAAGCCGAAGAAAACGTCTCATTTGATCTGGTTCAGCCCAAAGACACGGCCACCACCTGCGGAGGCCGAGGCAGGTCGACCAGAATAGATCACTAGTAGAATGCTCGTGCGTTGCCACGGGCTCTTGAAAAAGTTTGCAAGGCTTATATGCACAAACGATATAACACAATTCTGAATAATCGAAATCCATTTTGCAATGAAAGTTGATGACAAAAAGAAAGATTAACGACATGTCCATATAACAAACTGATCAATCTTCCATCTAAACATCTATTACAAAATTATCAATATCTAGGTGATGCGCTTAAGAAATTCTTTAACAATATCAGGAAAGTTGTCTTTAGCTTCATTCCCCCGGTGTTTGAGCAGATATAACAAAAACTGCTTCCTCAGCTCATACCCATCATGTAAAAACAATATATGTAGTTAGTATGCAAATTTCACACCGAAGGTCTTAAAACATGTAACGGAGAATACTGACCGCGCAAACCGGCTTCACCAATTCTGTCCCGTTCCACCAGAGCATAAAATAAAAAACAAAATAGCCAGACATATTCCCGCAATATTTTAAATTAATAATGCATAGAATATAGTGTTAACAAAAACAAAAATTTATTTTATTATTAATTCATTACCCGTCTATACTCGTTGGAATACCATTCAGAAATAAACGTTGCCATTTAGAAATATCGGAATTCCAACCAGGCAGCTTTATTTCGAGTGCTTCTTTGAAATCCCTTGCAAAAGATTTTAATTTCAGTGCATGCCTCAAGTTTGTAACCTCTGACGATTGTGATGTTTGAATAGGGTCCATAATATATATCTGAAGTGCCTCCTTGTCAATCACGTATAAGATGTATCGTCCGATGGATGCATAGGGAAGATAAATCTACAAGCGGAGCTATTAGAAACATTAATAAACCATGATAACAGTAGACAAAATACATTACTTACCATGTTGCATGATGATATGTTGTTGTCCATCCCAGGACAGCTATCAAATAATGTTGCCAACGTCTGGATAGTTTCCTTCTTGCAAAACTTTTGACCTCTTGTTGACCCTAGCATCATCGACTAATAAAAAATAATATTGATTCAACATGTTAATACTAATGCCACATAGAATGCAGAGCTACGATAACTTACACAATATCTTAGATCCATGTAGTGTATAGGAGGCTCCGTGAACAATACCCCCTCGTCACATGCCAGTATACGCACGGCGATATTGAAGCAATCACTGTCCATAGCCTGCTCCATGTTCAGTATGGACCGAAGTTTTCTAAGACTTAAAACCATTGGATCGGGTGTCGAGCTCTAGACCCATTCCTTCCTAATAATTGGATGGTAAGAATAATAATAATACACATGCACACATTAAATATTGATAAATGGTACTTACTCTAAACACCCGACATCATCCACCGACATGATGTAGTTGCAGAGGCCGGCAAGTAATTCGCGTTGGTCTGTGGGCATGATGGTGGTTGGAGCAGGACGTTTTTCTTTGACTACGTCAGGTGGACTGTCCAAACACTCGAGATCGGAATTAGCTAAATTTTCTTCATCATCAGGTTGATGGTATACGAGATTTCCAATGTATAAAAATGAAATACCTGGGTGAATTGGTCTGATAAAGTATTTGATGTTCAATATTCCATATAATTTAGCATAAATAGTCCACATGACACGCTATAATAATATAAAATAATGATTTTTAATATTGTGTTGATGAAAAAAATAAACAAACCAATGTAAAAATTCCTTACCCAGCAGTTTGTAATGCCTCATGAAACTGCTCTACGACCGTCCATTTTGTAACATTGAGATCGGGCCACCTATGGTCTTTGCTAAACTCCGGATCTTGCTCTGCAAGTTTCAGACGCTTCTCAAGTCCTGCTAACTAAATTTTACATGAGAAATATTAGGGATTAAGACAAACAAAACAAAGTATAATATGCCAAAAAACAATAGATGTTTACCGTAGTAGCAAGGTCACTGCGTTCAACACGAGAACCAAGGGAGTCCAATACTTGAATTTCACGTTTTTTCGCATTGGCTACTGCTAGATACCAATGGTAGCCCCGCATGTTAATCGGAATGAATAACCGGTGTAAATATCATAAAAAATGAAGTCACAATTAGTTATAAATATTAATTAATCATTTAACATATTAAGTAAATAAAAACAATCCATAATCATACGCATGAATAACGAGACAAAACTAACCATATCTTGTTGTAGATAAGTATTAACATGATGTACGATTTGACGAAATTTTGATGGGTCTATCTCTTTTACCCCTTCTTCTTTCCACTGGCCAGACACAAATGTGCTAATAATGTGTACCTTTTTGCCCGCCCTGTCTCGTAGATGGTCTTGAGCAAGAATGCAATATATGTAAGCATTTATCACCCGTAGTCAACATGTAGATTATATATATTACAATATTATATTTCGTTGCAATCATAAATTTCACAATTTATGGAATTGGTCTTACACCATCGTGTAAGAACATATCATTTTCAAAAGGCATTCCAAATCGTCGGTTGATAACAAGGCATCTTCAATGTCCACGAACAAAGTTTTCTTGGGGGCAGACATGATTGATTCGATAACTGAAACATCTCTAGGAGTACAAACATAGTCTGTGGACATCACAAAAAGTTAGCCAACTTAGATAATAAAACAAGCCAGAACAGTTGAATAAAGAAGGCAATTCCACTAAGTAAATATTGATAATAACATTGAAAAAATACCTTGTGCGATAACATTTAAATTATCATCCATTTTTGGTTTGTTATGAGATATCACCGCTTTGACAACATTATGTTGTATAAAGCTCGGTGAATTTACGGCCCCTTTCAGCAACTTCCAATCGGAACCCTCAGTGGATTCTTTTTTTACATATCCAAAGTCCATATGCATGTCTCCTATATTCTAAAAAAACAATAATATATAAAAAAAGATAACTTTCTTGTTTTCATTTATAATATCCATAAAGATGAAGGTTAGCTATATGCACCTCTTCTCGTGGTGTTTCAGTGTGGTCTGTCATCGTTACATCAGTGCATATGTCGGAACCAATCAATCTGTATATATGATGACATATATATGATGAAATATAAATGACGTTTTATAATATATGAAAAAACATTAGTGAAAATAATACGGTCATTTTGACTATAAAAAACAAAGTTGACATTATTATAAAAATATGTTGATTAAATAATTTAAATAATTGTACTAACAGAAACAGTGATATTCATATTTAATTAGTATTCATATGAAAATTATTTATATTATTTATATAGGACATGGAAATTTTTCCATGTCCAGAAAAAAAAATGCAAACAAACCCTATGCAACCAAGTATATTTACTTGTATACATCAACCAAGTTTTATTGTGCAACCAATTTTATTTATTTTTATGAACCATATTTAAAAATAAGTCTAAAACAAGCATATTTTTAAGATTTCTTTATGAATACTTTTAAGTTTTTTTTTCCATCAAAATATTCCTGGACAAAGACTCGGCCGCATCCCCACTTACAGGCCCGGCACGCGTGCTGGCCTCCCGGCCCAGGCCCAATGGCCCACCTGGCACGCTGGCAACGGGAACCCTAGAGATATCCTCCCCCGCCGCATCCCCACTCACATCACTCTCTCCTCTCCTCTCTCACTCACTCAAACCCTCTCGCCCTTTCCCCTCCTCCCGCCGCATCGCCGCCCGCGATGACGAGCAGGCGGCCGGACCCTTCCGCCCGCCGACTGATACGTCCAAAACGTATCTATAATTTCTGCTTGCTCCATGCCACTTTTGGGTGATATTGCTATGATATTCATACACTTCCATACACTTTTGATCATATTTGGACTAACTTACTAATCCAGTGCACCCCAATGCCAGTTTCTGTTTTCGGCTGTTTTTGTAATTCAGGTTTTCACGTTTCGAGAACTGCCCAGAAAAATCCAGAAAAATTATATAAAAAATCAGCGTTCCGGAAACAACACTGCGTCCGAAGGGCAGCTTGGGGGGGCCACCAGGGCTCCAGGCGCCCTGGCGGCGCGCCCCCCCCCCCCCTGGGCCGCGCCGGGGGGGCGCCTGGGCCCCCCGAAGCTCCCCCGATGCCCTACTTTGGCATATATTTAAAGGGTCCTCCGTAACCCTCAGAACAGGAACTCTTTTCGCGATCCCATCTTTGTTCCGCCGCCGCCGCCGCTTCCAAGATCGGGAGCACCAGGAGAACTCTTCCCGGCACCCTGCCGGAGGGGAGGATCGCCACCGGGAGCTTCTCCACCACCATGGACGCCTCCCGGATGACTCGTGAGTAGTCTTCCTTGGACCATGAGTCCATGACCAGTAGAAATGTGATGTTCTCCTCCCGTTCTTGTGCTTCACTAATTAGTCCTCGTGAGCTGCCCTACATG
This sequence comes from Secale cereale, assembly GCA_902687465.1. Lineage (NCBI taxonomy): Eukaryota > Viridiplantae > Streptophyta > Magnoliopsida > Poales > Poaceae > Secale > Secale cereale. The sequence goes on from LR738716.1 coordinate 13,812,737, forward strand.
ATCGAGGCACCTATGTAATCCTTATGCTGTTGCTATGTTGAGTTTGCTGTGATCCGATGGATTATGAGATTATGTTCAGATTGATCTTGAGTAATATATTTGATTCACCTCTTTTATATTTTTGTTCATAAGTAATTCTTGCATGTTCTCCGTTGTTATTTATTGCTTTGGCCGAGTAATAGGTAGTGACTCCAAGAGGGAACGTTATGCTCGATTGTGGGTTCATGCCCCTCGATGACTAGCTTGAGTGACAGAAACATGAGTCTAGGGGATGTGCTGTTGCCACAAGGGGGAAAACAACGGTGCTTGTGCCCGAGGGTGCAAGGATTGTTTACTTTACGCAAAGTTCTTTTAATGCAGTTGTCTGTTGCATTGAGTTTACACTATGGGTGAGACTCGCAACTTAATACCAGCGAGATGTTCTGGATAGATATCTCAAGGTGGATGATTAGTAGTAGATATTGATGGATTTCGGTCTACTTACTTTGGCGTACCGCCCATGCTTTGAACCTCAACCTTTCTTGCAATGTAGTCAGCATTGGTTTGCGTTCGTGGTCCTGTCAATTGCCCAGCTGTAATTTGTTTACCTCACATAGCTGTTTTATCGTCTTTTGGGAGAGAGACATCACTAGTGAACATCATGAGACTCCGGTCCATATTACCATCATTGATCACATCCGCTATTTACTTTCCGTTATTACTTACTATTGCAAAAACTATCTATCACCACTATCATTGCTTTTAATCCTTTGTGAACTACAAGGCCGGAGGGATTGACAACCTCTCTGTACTCGTTAGGAGCAAAGTTATTTGTATCTGTGTGCAGGTCCACGTTGATTGCTACTAATCTGGCGCCGTAGCAATTGACACCTACTTGTTGAACCTAGGAGTCTCTGGGGATTCGATCCTTGGCATCTTTGCTAAGGGAAAACACTTCTACAATACTGCATCTTACACCTTCCACTTGGGGTAACCAACGAGGGGTTCGAGGCCCATCACCGACCACCGCATCGGTCTCCTGCATCGACAGAGATGGGGTCTGGATGCTGTGTGCTCCGCGACCAAGCGGGACGGACGGGACGCGCTTCTTGGAGCATCTGCGGGTGCTCGATCCGGTCTCGTTCCGGTCGGATCCGCGGCGGTGCTCCCCTCCGGCGACGACGCAGGTCGATCCGAAGCGAGGCGTCACGATCTGCAACGCCACATCTCCGGTAAGCCACTCCCCATGCCTGACAATTCCATTGAACGAACTCAGCTCCGATCCGCCCCTCCTCGTCGGTCTTCGAATATTTGCGTCCCTGATCTGGTGCATCTGTTCTTTCTGTGCTGCGGCGCCGTGACAAAAACTCGCATGCACGGCGAGGACGACGACTGCTTCCCGACGCCGCCGCCCTCGACACGGCGTGCGCCGACCGACGCGCCGCGGTGACACAGCCGCCTCAACCAACGACGCGGCTGACCACCCGTCCATGTCCCCATAGATCCAGCCAACCGTCCACATGACGTCGCTCTAGTCCAGCTAGAAGCAAGCGCTGTCGTGCCCGCCTCCTGCTGCTGCACCTGGCAAAGATACCGGAACGGCCCGCGACGCTAGTAATCAACGGAATCCTTAAGCTCTGGCAGCATCTCTGCATTCTTAGTTATCGTTTTTCTGGTTTTTGCAGTAGGATTAGTTGCTATAACTTTCACCCATTTTGGGGAGCATCTAGCCTGGATCCCACAGCCGCCGTGCCAAAAAATTGGTCATTGACTGAGGGGTAGCCATGCGTTTGGATGGACGCCGATTCTTTGGTGTGCCCAGGCTAGCTCCAAATCTCAGTTCAGTTCCACGCCATTTATTTGGCGAGAAGCAGGCGGCCGATTGCTCTGCCAAAGTTTTGGTGCTCCCATGATTGGCAGGTCTGGCATTGGCAGCATCCAGACAGGCCATTTGTTTCCAGATGTTGCAATGAATTTCAAGGAAAGTGTACTCAAGGATTACATGGAGTACCCTGTTGGATCTTCTTCACAGTAGATGCACTGATTATTTCTGAATTTTGTTTGCAGTAGGGGTAGTTGTATCTAAACATCGATAGTTTGTAAACCTCGATGAGTATCCTGCTAGACCTAAACCTCGATGATTATTTGATGATACCCGTGCCTGCGTTTAGAATGTTTGTAGGTTAGCTAGTAAAGTTTTATTATCCCAATAAATCAATGTCGCACAAATTCTAGCTAGTTAGCTATTTAGCTATTATTCTGATGAGCTTGTAATTTAGCTAGTAAAGTTTTTCAGATGAGCAGTTATTTATCTATCATTATCACCTTGTCACCATTCTGTTATGTGTGCAATTTAGCTATTTCCTAGCAGCAATTATATATGTCAAAGTTACATTCTTTCTGTCAAATTGATGTGTTATATTCTTAGTTTAAACTATCCATAGCAACTATTTCCTAGCAGTTTTTCTGATGAGCAGTCCATAGCAACTTTAGATGGCAAATGGTATAAAATTGTACAGTTGATGTGTTATATTCTTAGTTTAAGGTATCATTTTAATGCCATCTATTAATTTCTATGTAATTTCTTTTGCCCTAAAGTTTAGAACATCTGAGGTTAATTCTTGTCTTGTTTTTTTACACACACCCCTGTTGATGTGGTGGTTCCCCCTGGCAACAATGGTCTGGAACCTTCTCTTACCCAGCAGGTGGTGGCATGGTTCCCCTCTGCGCACATCGTTGGTTCGGCGACGATGGTTTGGCGGCTCTCCCCTATCCAGACAGGCTTGCGTCACCCATGTATGGCAGTTGTCGTTTGCCGGCGACGGTGCAGTCAATTTTGGCCTTCCAAACCCTATCTTTTATTTCTATATAGATCAAACATTTTATTTTTATGGAAGAGTCTACGTTGGATGGCAGTGGCCGTCGTTGGCAGCCCCATCTAAGGGCCTCTTTGATTCGTAGGATTGTAAAAACATAGAAATAGGAAAACTATAGGATTGGAATGTCATGCTCATCTCAATCATATAGGATTTTAGTTTGTTTGATTGCATCATAGGAAAAGCAAAGGATTCAGGTTTGAGTGGATGCTAGAAATCCTATGGGAAGTAGTACAAAAAAATCCTTAGGAAAAATTCCTATAGAATTCAATCCTATGAATCAAACAATCAACATAGGAAAAATTCCTAAGGATTTTAATCCTCCAAAATTCCTATGCAAATCCTTTGAATCAAAGGAGCCCTAAGGGCTTCTTTGGATCACAGGATTAGAAAACACAGGAATTCGAAGAACACAGGGATTTGACGGGATTGCAGGTGCAAAACAAAGGATTACAAAACAGAGGAAAACTGCAAGAATGATCATTTGGATGGAACACAAGAAAAACTTAGGAAAAGTGCCTCGATCCTACGCGAGTCAATGTGAAAAAGAGGCTAGAGTGGATGTTGAAATTCCTATAGGATTGAGGTGTAGGAATGCAATCCATAGGGATTTTGGAGGTGTCAATCCTTTGATCCAAAGGGCTTCCTTAGGGGAAAATCCAAATGGGATGGAATCCTCCAATATTCCTATGAAAATCCTTCAATCCAAAGAGGCCCTAAATGTTTTTGAACCCATCCATTCGTTCGTTGGTGTGGCATCCATCTACTCCCTCTGTAAACAAATATAAGAGTGTTTAGATCATTAAAATAGTGATCTTAATGCTTTTATATTTCTTTACGGAGGGAGTACTTGTTTGGTTGGATTTCCAGCGTGCTTTGCTAGAACTTCCGATTACCATGTAGCTGGGATTACAAAATAAGTAAAATTAATTAAGGATTTGAACACAGTTGGGGATGTAGCTCAAATGGTAGAGCGCCCGCTTTGCATGCGGGAGGCACGGGGTTCGATCCCCCGCATGTCCACTTCGTTTTCTACCACCGGGACTACTGTTTTTATCTTTTTCTTTGAGAAAGCCTATCGTTTTTATCCTTCCGGATCCCTCTGTGCGCGACCCGGTGTGTGCGTTCGTCTTAGTGTGTCGACCCGTTAACCAATTTTTGAACGGTATAAAATAATTTTATAAACTACATGATTTTTCCAGAAAATGTATCAACATTTTTAAAAATACCATGAAGATAATTTTGAAAGGCTAGAACATTTTCTAAACATCAGAACCATTTTTAAAATATTATGGATGTTTTCGTTTTCTACCACCGGGACTACTGTTTTTATCCTTTTCTTTGAGAAAGCATATCGTTTTTATCCTTCCGGATCCCTCTGTGCGCGACCCGGTGTGTGCGTTCGTCTTAGTGTGTCGACCCGTTAACCAATTTTTGAACGGTATAAAATAATTTTATAAACTACATGATTTTTCCAGAAAATGTATCAACATTTTTAAAAATACCATGAAGATAATTTTGAAAGGCTAGAACATTTTGTAAACATCAGAACCATTTTTAAAATATTATGGATGTTTTCGTTTTCTACCACCGGGACTACTGTTTTTATCTTTTTCTTTGAGAAAGCCTATCGTTTTTATCCTTCCGGATCCCTCTGTGCGCGACCCGGTGTGTGCGTTCGTCTTAGTGTGTCGACCCGTTAACCAATTTTTGAACGGTATAAAATAATTTTATAAACTACATGATTTTTCCAGAAAATGTATCAACATTTTTAAAAATACCATGAAGATAATTTTGAAAGGCTAGAACATTTTGTAAACATCAGAACCATTTTTAAAATATTATGGATGTTTTCGTTTTCTACCACCGGGACTACTGTTTTTATCCTTTTCTTTGAGAAAGCATATCGTTTTTATCCTTCCGGATCCCTCTGTGCGCGACCCGGTGTGTGCGTTCGTCTTAGTGTGTCGACCCGTTAACCAATTTTTGAACGGTATAAAATAATTTTATAAACTACATGATTTTTCCAGAAAATGTATCAACATTTTTAAAAATACCATGAAGATAATTTTGAAAGGCTAGAACATTTTGTAAACATCAGAACCATTTTTAAAATATTATGGATGTTTTCGTTTTCTACCACCGGGACTACTGTTTTTATCCTTTTCTTTGAGAAAGCCTATCGTTTTTATCCTTCCGGATCCCTCTGTGCGCGACCCGGTGTGTGCGTTCGTCTTAGTGTGTCGACCCGTTAACCAATTTTTGAACGGTATAAAATAATTTTATAAACTACATGATTTTTCCAGAAAATGTATCAACATTTTTAAAAATACCATGAAGATAATTTTGAAAGGCTAGAACATTTTGTAAACATCAGAACCATTTTTAAAATATTATGGATGTTTTCGTTTTCTACCACCGGGACTACTGTTTTTATCCTTTTCTTTGAGAAAGCCTATCGTTTTTATCCTTCCGGATCCCTCTGTGCGCGACCTGGTGTGTGCGTTCGTCTTAGTGTGTCTACCCGTTAACCAATTTTTGAACGGTATAAAATAATTTTATAAACTACATGATTTTTCCAGAAAATGTATCAACATTTTTAAAAATACCATGAAGATAATTTTGAAAGGCTAGAACATTTTCTAAACATCAGAACCATTTTTAAAATATTATGGATGTTTTCGTTTTCTACCACCGGGACTACTGTTTTTATCCTTTTCTTTGAGAAAGCCTATCGTTTTTATCCTTCCGGATCGCTCTGTGCACCTGAGTAATCATGAGGACGCATTGAGCAGGATGTCGTTGTCCATGCTTGTCGTGTACCACGAGCGAGCCAACTGCTGCATGCCGAGAGAGAAATATCACACGCTTATTGATCCGATGGTGCACCCTGAATCCACGTAACTGAACAAAGTGGATGACGTGAGAGCTCATGTTCATCTGTCAAGCTCTCACTAGTAGGCTTTTCTCCTACTCCGCTGCCGCCATTATTAATTTTCTCGGTCGCTATTAGACGATGGGTCATGTCGATTCGATATTCGACGATCCTACAAGCTAGGTGAGGAGCACTAACTAGAAAAATGCACATGATTTATTAGATGCTTGGTGGTCGATCGTGTCAGATTAAGTTCCATCATCTGTTTTAATCTGGCAGGATGCTGTCTGTGATTTAGTCTGCAAACCTAACATTCCGAGACCCTCTTCCGTCGGTCATAGTCTGTCTTTTTTTCAGGTGCGCCTGACCTACTGTCATCTTTATTTTTCTTTATTTAGTTGATGATATATTCTTCATCTAGCTAGTCAGTCGATCAGTTGACACACGGCTTCTGTGTTGGTCTCCGTCAAAGCATGATTACCCTAGTCTAGTCTAACGGGATGGAGCAAACCGTTGAGTCTAGAAGCCGGACGTACGTATCTCTAACGGCGGTTGATGAGGCAACTAGCTGACGCGATGCTCTTAACAAATACCAACACTGGTACTCCCTCCGTTCCGATTTACTCGTCGTGGAAGTAGCTACCAATGAACAAGTTAATACATCACCCACCACGTCGTCGGCGATGAAGTCGGCCTGTGAACAAGAAACGGTTGCCACTTGTTAATTGGGATGACGTTTGTGCCAATACAAATACTCCATGCATGAACTCGATCGTAAACAAGGAATCGATGAGATGTCCTCGGAAGAAGGACGGCAACAGACAAACAAATTTAGGATGGCGATAGTGTGGACGGATCCCTCCAAACAAACATGCAAATCTTGCCCAAAATTTTCTTTTCTTTGTTTATTATACAATTTTCCAGTGCACACAACACACGGGGACACTGTTAACACGCGGCGGTCCAGACTCGCCGAGCACACGTTTCGGCCTCTCGGGGCACTTGGACGCGCTTAACAACTCCACAGTTGGGAGAGAAACCGTGTCACGGTGCTGTCCGCTGACGCTGGGGCAACGTGGATGCATGGCGATGCAGGCATGATGGCATGGATGGACACCTCCGGTATCGTCTCCTCGCACCGGCCGCACATCACATTGTACGCTGCAGGCAGCAATGGCCCTCTCCCTCCCTTGGCTTTATCCTGTGTGTCCGTCCTCTTCCTCCCTCGACCACTTCTCCTCACGTGAGTAAGAGCATTTACAATCGGACCTCTGGAACCCGTCTCAAACACCCGAGCAGACCGTCCGATCAGTGACCGCTTTAAAAAAAAAAACCAACCAGACATCTCAAACCATCCTCAAACGCCGGGTCTGGCCGACACCCCTCAGTATGGGCTGGATATGGGGCATCCCGGTCACATCTGCCTTACAAGCCCGGCCCACCACCGGCCCCATAGCTTTCCCACAAAATTCCCAATCCGCCTAAACCCTAGCTCAGTCCACTCACATTTCTCGCTTCGTCCGGTCATGTTCCCTCCCGCATTCCGATCCAATCTAGCGCAATGTCGAGCTTCGACAGCCACTCCGGCTTCGACCTTGACTCTGATGAGGAGCTGGCCCTACGCATCTCCTTGGAGCGGGCCAAGGTGGACACCGGGGGCAGCTCTAGATCGGCAGCGTCACCGCAGCTCCCGCACCGGCGCAACGCGGACGCTGGAGCTGGACGCCCCCTCAACACACACACTTTCTTTAGAGACGAAGGGATCATTTGCATTCCACTTATACTCACACAAATTTTATGTGTATTACGTATTGATGAAGATGTGCGTTGCACGTGCATACTTACTAGTATTTCAATACTAATATGGTCCTAGGATACTGATACTATTCTATGATGCCATCTTACAGTACCGACACGATGATCCTAGGACTGCCTCACTAATCCAGGGCCTTCCAGTTACAAGCTCAACAGCATTAACTTTATAAGATGCTTTGTGTGCGTCCAATAATAACGAAAATTCTATGTATGCTAGATAGTGCCCTGATCTTTTGTCTATGCTTTTGTCAGCAAACCTAATATTCCTTTCTCAAAAGACAACTTAATAGAGCAATATAAATATGCTGGTTCAGCATCACATAAGTAATCTTCTTTTAGGCACCAACCACAAGTTCCTTTTCTCTACTCTTATAAAAAACAGAGTTGGTGATGATGGTGTGCCTGCCATCTGCAATATAGGCCGTCGATTTATATCTGACGGATAGGAAGAAAACTATGACAATTTTGCAAAATGATACCCGCACTCCTCTCCACATTTGCAAATAAGGCCTTCCCTCGGTCATCATTTTCTCTCACAAGATAAACTACTCATACAAATAAATCTTGATGTTCCGTGCAACGCATGGGCATCTTGCAAGTTTATTCCTTAATTTCCGAGTTCCAAGTTCTTGTTCATATACTATAGGTGACATTTACTGAAATAGGAGGAAATGTTTTTTTATATTTGGCCTCAAACCATCCTAGTACCAATAATTAAAAAAGATATCAAGATATAAGATGTGGGTAATAAGGGGTTGATCACTTGACCTTTCAGCCGTGAAGGCGGCATTCCTGAGCTCGGCTCATCAGTTCCCCTGACGAACAACGTATTAAAAAATAAAACAATATTGGAGCTTCGGAAAGGATTCAAAAAATGATTACTTGACCTTTCTGGCGTGAAGGGCGTGATTCTGAGCTCGGGTGTGCCTCTCTTCCCCGCTGATGAACAGTAAATTTGAAAATAAAAATAAATCAGAGCTTCGATGAAGTTTGGAAAATTCATATTTAAGAACCTGATTTTTTTTTTCCACAGCTATTTGATGTCATATCGCCACAAATTTCAGCACACATTTGTATGCAGATTAATAATCTAACTAGAGTGACTTGGTCTATGGGTGGTTGGCGCACGGCTTTCGTGTTTCTCCATTCATTCAACGCATGATTAGAGAATAAGAAGAGAAAAGACATAACTAATATACTCCCTCCGTCCTAAAATAAGTGTCTCAACTTTGTACTAGCTTTAGTGTAAAGTTGTACTAAGGTTGAGACACTTATTTTAAGACGGAGGGAGTAGTTTAGTGCCGTCATGTCTTTTTCTACTCGGGTCATACCTAGGCACATATCCATGGTCATGGCCATGGACTCATGTATGTTTTGACAAGTTGCGTAGGCAGCAGCTAAGAGCATCTCTAGTAGAACCCTCAAATCCTTAAATGTAAAACCAGTTTTAAGGGTTGAGAATTGCCCAATTTTGACACTTTTAAGGGTTGAAAAACAGGGGCAAAGAGTAGAACCCTCAAACCCAACCCTTATAACGGAATATTCCGTTATAAGGGTTGGGTTTGAGGGTTCTACTCTTTGCCCCAACCCCAACCCTTAAAACTGTCATTTGGCATTGCATAATTTTCACTAGAAAAACATAATAAACCTCCAAACAAACACGAAAATAAAGATCATTGATGCATGGTTTAATAGTTTTTACATCACACAATCATCATCTTCCCCATCTACTCGGCACCATCACCAAAAAATTACACTTGGCGCCATTTCCTAGACCACTTCCACGTCCATCAAGCACCTCCATCGGTGGTGGAGTCTTCCACACCGCCATCGCCACCACAACTCATCGCAGTGTCACCTCGAAGAGTAGAGGACGCACCACGAAATATCCTCTTCCTCTCCGCGATGTCCTCCTTGTAGTCCTTCCACCATTGCAATTGTTCTTGATCCATGTCCTTCTTGGACATCATCATGTGCTCCTTCTCTTCCACCATGAGTTCTTTCCATACCTTTGCCTCTTTCACCTTGATCATCCTCTCCTCCAAGTCGGCCTTGCGCTTTGCTTCTTCACGCTTTGCTTCCACTTGTGCAAGCTTGACCTCTTTCTTCTTCTCGGTGATAAGAAGCTTCGTCTCCAATGTCTTCTTTGTCAATTCCTCTCTTGCCTTCATCATTTGCTCCATCTTCTCCCTAGGCTTGACGCCTCTCCTTCCATCTTCACCCTTACCTTGCCCTTCTTGGTTCCCTCGGGCTTGCCCAAGTTCCTCTCCCCCTCCTCATCTTCACTATCATCCATCCTAAGCATTGCCGACCTCTTGGGTGCGGTCTCTTGATCCCTCAACTTCCACTTGTCAAAGGTTTGAAGAATTGCCCAAGCATGTTTAAATGGGAATGGCTTGCCCTTGGAAGCGGCCATCTCTTTGTACCTCATGCCGGAAATTGTCTCCTATCAACCACACATAATCACATAAGAACAATAGCCACACATAATCACATAATCAAAATAGTGAAGATATGTACTCACACAGTCACTCTCCACGGTTCCACTAGGTGGTGCTTCCCTCACTTGGTCCATGGCCGCACTCCAACGAGCACAAGCGGGCTTCATCAACTCCCACCGGCCTTGAAGCGACCGGTAAGTGCGAGAGATGAACCCACTATTCTTCGGCTTGATCCTACAATAGGTGCCCTCGATCCTTTGCCAATAACGTTTACCGGTTTGGTCGGTGCCGGTGGTTGCATCCATCCCCACAGCTGCCCAAGCACGAACTAAGAGGATATCTTCCGCCTCGGTGTAGTTTGTCGACCGCGCGTGTGGGCGGGAAGCGGCGGTGAATGCCTCCTCCCCTATCTCGGCCACCTCCTCCTCGTCATCCCCTTCATCCTCCTCATCTTCCTCCAAGTCATCACCAACCCTAAAGGGTTCTAGAGGCGGAGCCCCGAGGTCCACCTCCGCGTCTTGGAGGAGGTTCATGAACGAGGATGGGGTTGCCATTTCCTCGAACACCTCGTGCGCGACGGGAGGAGGTTCCGCGGGCGTGGCAGCGGGCTTCTTCCGCGTCACGGTCTTCTTCCGCGGCTTGGCCACGGCGGAGGACTCGCCGGCGGCCTTGGAGGCAGCCCCTCGCGGCCCACGGGAGGCAGCCTTCGGCCGGCTCTTCTTGAGGGCCGGAGCGGCGTCCGGGGCGGTGGCCGGGGCGGGAGCGGCGGCCGGCGCTGGCGCGGACGGAGGCGGTGGCAGGCCTGCCCGCCGCCGCTTCGCCCCGAGGGTGGCCGTGGCGGGGACGGGGGCGGGCGCGACGGCCGGCGGAGGCGCGGCGGCCGGGGTGGGCGCGGGGGCGGGGGCGGCCGGGGCGGGCGCGGCGGCCGGGGCGGGAGCGGCGGCCGGCGCTGGCGCGGACGGAGGCGGTGGCAGGCCTGCCCGCCGCCGCTTCGCCCCGAGGGTGGCCGTGGCGGGGACGGGGGCGGGCGCGGCGGCCGGCGGAGGCACGGCGGCCGGGGCGGGCGCGGGGGCGGGGGCGGCCGGGGCGGGCGCGGCAGCCGGGGCGGGAGCGGCGGCCGGCGCTGGCGCGGACGGAGGCGGTGGCAGGCCTGCCCGCCGCCGCTTCGCCCCGAGGGTGGCCTGTTGGAGATATGCCCTAGAGGCAATAATAAAAGCATTATTATTATATCTCCTTGTTCATGATAATTGTCTGTTATTCATGCTTGAATTGTATTGTACGGAAACAGCGATACATGTGTGAATACACAGACCACATTGAGTCCCTGGTAGGCCTCTAGTAGCCAGCTCGTTGATCAACAGATGGTCACGGTTTCCTGACCATGGACATAGGATGTCAGTGATAACGGGATCACATCATTAGGAGAATGATGTGATGGACAAGACCCAAACTTGAGCATAACACGAGATCGTATAGTTCGTAATGCATAAGCTTTTCGGTATCAAGTAATTATTCCTTAGACCATGAGGTTGTACAACTCCCGGATACCGTAGGAGTACTTTGGGTGTGCCAACCGTCACAACGTAACTGGGTGGCTATAAAGGTACGCATCGGGTATCTCCGAAAGTGTCTGTTGAGTTGGTACGAACCGAGACTGGGATGTTGTCACTCCGTATGACGGAGAGGTACCTCTGGGCCCACTCGGTAATACATCATCATAATGAGCTCAATGTGACTAAGTAGTTAGTCACGGGATGATGGATTACGGATCGAGTAAAGAGACTTGCCATAATGAGATTGAACAAGGTATTGGGAATACCGACGATCGAATCTCGGGCAAGTACCGTACCGATGGACAAAGGGAATAACATACGGGATTGAGTGAATCCTTGACACGGTGGTTCATCCGATGAAGATCATCGAGGAACACGTGGGAACCAACATGGGTATCCAGATCCCGCTGTTGGTTATTGACCGGAGAGTGGTCTCGGTCATGTCTACGTGTCTCCCGAACCCGTAGGGTCTACACACTTAAGGTTCGGTAACGCTAGGGTCGTAGAGATAAATGCATGTGGAAACCCGAAAGTTGTTCGGAGTCCCGGATGAGATCCCGGACGTCACGAGGAGTTACGGAATGGTCCGGAGGTAAAGATTGATATATGGGAAGTCCAGTTTCGGCCAACGGGTGATCTCCGGGGGTCACCGGGAGCGTCCCGGGACCACCGGAGGGGCCCCGGGGGTCCACCGGGTGGGGCCACCCATCCCGGTGGGGCCCCTAGGCCGCGAGGGGAAGTGTGCAGCCCTCTGGGCTGGCGCACTACAAGGTGGCCCACCTCCCCATGCGCCTAGGGTTAAAACCCTAAGGGGAGGGGGGCCACCACTTGCCTTGGGGGAGGAGGACTCCTCCCTGGCCGCCGCCCCCCCTTGCAGATTGGATCTGCAGGGGGCTGGCGCCCCCCCTGGCCCCCTATATATATGTGGGGAGGGAGAGGGCAGCCGCACCCAAGCCCTGGCGCCTCTCCCCCTCCCGTCACACCTCCATACTCCCAACGCAGGGCGCTCGGCGAAGCCCTGCTGCGATCTCCACTGCATCCGTCATCACGCCGTCGTGCTGCCGGATCTCTGACGACTTCTCCTCCCCCCTTGCTGGATCAAGAAGGAGGTGACGTTGCTGCACCGTACGTGTGTTGAACGCGGAGGTGCCGTCCTTTCGGCGCTAGATCATCGGTGACGAAGAACGTGAAGAGTTCGACTACTTCATCCACACTTCGTTGAAAGCTTTTGCACGTGATCTACATAACGGTATGTAGATGCACTCTTACTTGCTCGTTGCTAGATGTATCCATAGTTGGATCTTGGTGAAGACGTAGAAATTTTTTGAATTATGCTACGTTCCCCAACAGTGGCATCTGAGCCTAGGTTTTATGCGTAGCATCTTGCACGAGTAGAACACAAAGCAGTTGTGGGCGTATGATCTTGTTCAACTTTCTTACCGTTGCTAGTCAATCTTGATTCGGCGGCATTGTGGGATGAAGCGGCCCGGACCGACCTTACACGTACGCTTACGTGAGACTGGTTCCACCGACAGACATGCACTAGATGCATAAGGTGGCTGGCGGGTGTCTGTCTCTCCTACTTTAGTCGGATCGGATTCGATGAAAAGGGTCCTTATGAAGGGTAAATAGAAGTTGACAAATCACGTTGTGGTTTTGGCGTAGGTAAGAAACGTTCTTGCTAGAAATCCTATAGAAGCCACGTAAAACTTGCAACAACAATTAGAGGACGTCTAACTTGTTTTTGCAGCATGTGTTTTGTGACGTGGTATGGCCAAGAACGAAGATGTGATGAATGATATATGTGATGTATGAGATTGATCATGTTTTTGTAATAGGGAATCACGACTTGCATGTCGATGAACTTGACAACCGGCAGGAGCCATAGGAGTTGTCTTTATTATTGTATGACCTGCGTGTCACTGAATAACGCCATGTAATTACTTTACTTCATTACTAAACGTTAGCTATAGTAGTAGAAGTAATAGTTGGCGTGACGACTTCTTCAAGACACGATGATGGAGTTCATGATGATGAAGATCATGGTGTCGAACCGGTGACAAGATGATCATGGTGCCCCGAAGATGGAGATCCAAGGAGCAAGATGATATTGGCCATATCATGTCACTTTAATTGATTGCATGTGATGTTTATCATGTTTATGCATCTTGTTTACTTAGAACGACGGTAGTAAATAAGATGATCTCTCACTAAAATTTCAAGTATTGTGTTTCCCCTAACTGTGCACCGTTGCTAAAGCTCGTTGCTCCGAAGCACCACGTGATGATCGGGTGTGATAGGTTCTAACGTTCGCATACAACGGGTGTAAGACAGATTTACACACGCGATACACTTAGGGTTCACTTGACGAGCCTAGCATGTACAGACATGGCCTCGGAACACGGAAGACCGAAAGGTCGAACACGAGTCGTATAGAAGATACGATCAACATGAAGATGTTCACCGTTGATGACTAGTCCGTCTCACGTTATGATCGGACACGGACTACTCGATTCGGATCGTGTATCACTTAGATGACTAGAGAGGTGTCATTCTGAGTGGGAGTTCATTATAATTTGATTAAGATGAACTTAATTATCATGAACTTAGTCTAAATTCTTTACAATATCTCTTGTAGATCAAATGGCCCACGCTCAGGTTTCCCTCAACTTCAACGCGTTCCTAGAGAAAACCAAGCTGAAAGACGATGGTAGCAACTATACGGATTGGGTCCGTAACCTGAGGATTATCCTCATAGCTGCCAAGAGAACTTATGTCCTAGAAGCACCGCTAGGTGATGCATCCGTTTTCCCAGCGACTCAAGACGTTATGAACGCCTGGCAGTCGCGTAGTGATGATTACTCCCTGGTTCAGTGCGGCATGCTTTACAGTTTAGAATCGGGGCTCCAAAAGCGTTTTGAGCACCATGGAGCATATGAGATGTTCGAAGAGCTGAAAATGGTTTTCCAAGCTCATGCCCGAGTCGAGAGATATGATGTCTCCGACGCATTCTACAGCTGTAAGATGGAGGAGAATAGTTCTGTCAGTGAGCACATCCTCAAGATTTCAGGATTGCACAACCGCTTGTCTCAGCTGGGAATGAATCTCCCAGATGAAGCGGTCGTTGACAGAATCCTCCAGTCGCTCCCACCAAGCTTCAAGAGCTTCGTGTTGAACTTTAATATGCAGGGGATGGAGAAGTCCATTCCCGAGGTATATTCAATGCTGAAATCAGCGGAGGTAGACATCAAGAAAGAACATCAAGTGTTGATGGTCAATAAAACCACTAAGTTCAAGAAAGGCAAGGGTAAGAAGAACTTCAAGAAGGACGGCAAGGGAATTGCCGCGCCTGGCAAGCCTGTTGCCGGGAAGAAGCCAAAGTATGGACCCAAGCCTGAAACAGAGTGCTTTTATTGCAAGGGAACGGGTCACTGGAAGCGGAACTGCCCCAAATATTTAGCAGACAAGAAGGCCGGCAACGTCAAAGGTATATATGATATACATGTTATTGATGTGTACCTTACCAGCACTCGTAGTAGCTCCTGGGTATTCGATACCGGTGCAGTTGCTCACATTTGTAACTCAAAACAGGAGCTGCGGAATAAACGGAGACTGGCGAAGGATGAGGTGACGATGCGCGTCGGGAATGGTTCCAAGGTCGATGTGATCGCCGTCGGCACGCTACCTCTACATCTACCCTCGGGATTAGTTTTAAACCTCAATAATTGTTATTTAGTACCAGCTTTGAGCATGAACATTGTTTCTGGATCTCGTCTTATGCGAGATGGCTACTCTTTCAAATCGGAGAATAATGGTTGTTCTATTTATTTGAGAGATATGTTTTATGGTCATGCCCCGCTGGTCAATGGTTTATTTTTGATGAATCTCGAACGTAGTGATACACATATTCATAGTGTAGATGCCAAAAAATGTAAAGTTGATAATGATAGTCCCACATACTTGTGGCATTGCCGCCTTGGTCATATTGGTGTCAAACGTATGAAGAAGCTCCATTCAGATGGACTTCTGGAGTCTCTTGATTATGAATCATTTGACACGTGCGAACCATGCCTCTTGGGCAAGATGACCAAGACTCCGTTCTCCGGAACAATGGAGCGAGCAACCAACTTGTTGGAAATCATACATACCGATGTATGCGGTCCAATGAGTGTTGAGGCTCGCGGAGGCTACCGTTATGTTCTCACCCTCACGGATGACTTGAGTAGATACGGGTATATCTATTTGATGAAACACAAGTCTGAGACCTTTGAAAAGTTCAAGGAATTTCATAATGAGGTTGAGAATCAACGTGACAGAAAAATAAAGTTATTGCGATCAGATCGTGGGGGTGAATATTTAAGTCATGAATTTGGCACACACCTTAGAAGCTGTGGAATTGTTTCACAATTGACACCGCCCGGAACACCTCAACGTAACGGTGTGTCCGAACGTCGAAATCGTACTCTGTTGGACATGGTGCGATCTATGATGTTCCTTACCGATTTACCGCTATCTTTTTGGGGTTATGCTTTAGAGACTGCCGCATTCACTTTAAATAGGGCTCCGTCGAAATCCGTTGAGACGACTCCGTATGAACTTTGTTTTGGCAAGAAACCGAAGCTGTCGTTTCTAAAAGTTTGGGGTTGCGATGCTTATGTCAAGAAACTTCAACCTGAAAAGCTCGAACCCAAATCGGAGAAATGCGTCTTCATAGGATACCCAAAGGAAACAATTGGGTACACCTTCTACCACAGATCCGAAGGCAAAGTCTTTGTTGCCAAGAATGGATGCTTTCTGGAGAAAGAGTTTCTCTCGAAAGAAGTGAGTGGGAGGAAAGTAGAACTTGATGAAGTGACAGTCACCCCTCCTGCACCGGAAAGTAGCGCAGCGCAGGAAACTGTTCCTGAGGTGCCTGCACCGACAAGGGAGGAAGTTAATGATAATGATCATGAAGAAACAGATCAAGTTACTACTGAACTTCGAAGGTCCACAAGGGCACGTTCCGCACCAGAGTGGTACGGCAACCCTGTACTAGAAATCATGTTGTTAGACAACGGTGAACCTTCGAACTATGAAGAAGCGATGGCGGGCCCAGATTCCAATAAATGGCTTGGAGCCATGAAATCCGAGATAGAATCCATGTATGAAAACAAAGTATGGACTTTGGTGGACTTGCCTGATGATAGGCACGCCATAGAAAATAAATGGATATTTAAGAAGAAGACAGACGCGGATGGTAATGTGACCATCTATAAAGCTAGGCTTGTCGCTAAGGGTTATCGACAAGTTCAAGGGATTGACTACGACGAGACTTTCTCTCCCGTAGCGATGCTGAAGTCAGTCAGAATCATGTTAGCTATTGCCGCATTCTATGATTATGAGATATGGCAAATGGACGTCAAAACAGCATTCCTTAACGGCTTCCTCAAGGAAGAGTTGTATATGATGCAACCGGAAGGTTTTGTCGATCCAGAGAACGCTAACAAGGTATGCAAGCTCCAGCGCTCGATCTACGGGCTGGTGCAAGCATCTCGGAGTTGGAATATTCGCTTTGATGAGGTGATCAAAGCGTTTGGATTTATACAGACTTATGGAGAAGCCTGTATTTACAAGAAAGTGAGTGGGAGCTCTGTAGCATTTCTCATATTATATGTGGATGACATATTGCTGATGGGAAATGATATAGAATTCTTGGAAAATGTAAAGGCCTACTTGAATAAAAGTTTTTCAATGAAGGACCTTGGAGAAGCTGCTTACATATTAGGCATCAAAATCTATAGAGATAGATCGAGACGCCTCATTGGTCTTTGACAAAGTACATACCTTGACAAAATATTGAAGAAGTTCAATATGGATCAGTCAAAGAAAGGATTCTTGCCTGTTTTGCAAGGTATGAGATTGAGCAAAGCTCAGTCGCCGACCACGGCAGAAGATAGAGAAAAGATGAGTGTCATTCCCTATGCCTCGGCCATAGGTTCTATCATGTATGCCATGCTGTGTACCAGACCTGATGTGAACCTTGCCATAAGTTTGGTAGGGAGGTACCAAAGTGATCCCGGTACAGAACACTGGACAGCGGTCAAGAACATCCTGAAGTACTTGAAAAGGACTAAGGATATGTTTCTCGTTTATGGAGGTGACGAAGAGCTCGTCGTAAAGGGTTACGTCGATGCTAGCTTCGACACAGATCTGGATGACTCTAAGTCACAAACCGGATACGTGTACATTTTGAATGGAGGGGCAGTCAGCTGGTGCAGTTGCAAGCAAAGCGTGGTGGCAGCATCTACATGTGAAGCGGAGTACATAGCTACTTCTGAAGCAGCACAGGAAGGAGTCTGGATGAAGGAGTTCATCACCGACCTAGGAGTCATTCCAAGCGCGTCAAGCCCGATGACTCTCTTCTGTGACAACACTGGTGCTATTGCTATTACCAAGGAGCCCAGGTTTCACAAGAAGACCAAGCACATCAAGCACCGTTTCAACTCCATCCAGAATTATGTTCAGGATGGAGATATAGATATTTGTAAAGTGCATACGGATCTGAATGTAGCAGACCCGTTGACTAAACCTCTTTCGCGAGCAAAACATGATCAACACCAGACCTCTATGGGTGTTCGATTCATCACAATGTAACTAGATTATAGACTCTAGTGCAAGTGGGAGACTGTTGGAGATATGCCCTAGAGGCAATAATAAAAGCATTATTATTATATCTCCTTGTTCATGATAATTGTCTGTTATTCATGCTTGAATTGTATTGTACGGAAACAGCGATACATGTGTGAATACACAGACCACATTGAGTCCCTGGTAGGCCTCTAGTAGCCAGCTCGTTGATCAACAGATGGTCACGGTTTCCTAACCATGGACATAGGATGTCAGTGATAACGGGATCACATCATTAGGAGAATGATGTGATGGACAAGACCCAAACTTGAGCATAACACGAGATCGTATAGTTCGTAATGCATAAGCTTTTCGGTGTCAAGTAATTATTCCTTAGACCATGAGGTTGTACAACTCCCGGATACCGTAGGAGTACTTTGGGTGTGCCAACCGTCACAACGTAACTGGGTGGCTATAAAGGTACGCATCGGGTATCTCCGAAAGTGTCTGTTGAGTTGGTACGAACCGAGACTGGGATGTTGTCACTCCGTATGACGGAGAGGTACCTCTGGGCCCACTCGGTAATACATCATCATAATGAGCTCAATGTGACTAAGTAGTTAGTCACGGGATGATGGATTACGGATCGAGTAAAGAGACTTGCCATAACGAGATTGAACAAGGTATTGGGAATACCGACGATCGAATCTCGGGCAAGTACCGTACCGATGGACAAAGGGAATAACATACAGGATTGAGTGAATCCTTGACACAGTGGTTCATCCGATGAAGATCATCGAGGAACACGTGGGAACCAACATGGGTATCCAGATCCCGCTGTTGGTTATTGACCGGAGAGTGGTCTCGGTCATGTCTACGTGTCTCCCGAACCCGTAGGGTCTACACACTTAAGGTTCGGTAACGCTAGGGTCGTAGAGATTAATGCACGTGGAAACCCGAAAGTTGTTCGGAGTCTCGGATGAGATCCCGGACGTCACGAGGAGTTCCGGAATGGTCCGGAGGTAAAGATTGATATATGGGAAGTCCAGTTTCGGCCAACGGGTGATCTCCGGGGGTCACCGGGAGCGTCCCGGGACCACCGGAGGGGCCCCGGGGGTCCACCGGGTGGGGCCACCCATCCCGGTGGGGCCCCTAGGCCGCGAGGGGAAGTGTGCAGCCCTCTGGGCTGGCGCACCACAAGGTGGCCCACCTCCCCATGCGCCTAGGGTTAAAACCCTAAGGGGAGGGGGGCCACCACTTGCCTTGGGGGAGGAGGACTCCTCCCTGGCCGCCGCCCCCCCTTGCAGATTGGATCTGCAGGGGGCTGGCGCCCCCCCTGGCCCCCTATATATATGTGGGGAGGGAGAGGGCAGCCGCACCCAAGCCCTGGCGCCTCTCCCCCTCCCGTCACACCTCCATACTCCCAACGCAGGGCGCTCGGCGAAGCCCTGCTGCGATCTCCACTGCATCCGTCATCACGCCGTCGTGCTGCCGGATCTCTGACGACTTCTCCTCCCCCCTTGCTGGATCAAGAAGGAGGTGACGTTGCTGCACCGTACGTGTGTTGAACGCGGAGGTGCCGTCCTTTCGGCGCTAGATCATCGGTGACGAAGAACGTGAAGAGTTCGACTACTTCATCCACACTTCGTTGAAAGCTTCCGCACGTGATCTACATAACGGTATGTAGATGCACTCTTACTTGCTCGTTGTTAGATGTATCCATAGTTGGATCTTGGTGAAGACGTAGAAAAATTTTGAATTATGCTACGTTCCCCAACATGGCCGTGGCGGGGACGGTGGCGGGCGCGGCGGCCGGCGCTGCGGCGGCGGGGAAGTCCATGGCGCGGGCGGTTGAGCGGGATCCCGATGCCCGCGCTTTGGCTGAAGTTGAGTGCGGGTTGGGAGGAGTTTCTCCTCCCAACCCTCACTTCTACAGACTCAAAACGAGTTTGAGGGTTGGACCTCTAAAATAATTTACAGGTTTAAGGGTTTAAGGGTTCTAGTCTATGTGGTTTTTCGGACGAAACCTGTAAAAAAGCGGTTATTTTTAAGGGTTTGGGGGTTTGAGGGTTCTACTAGACTTGCTCTAAAGCGGTTTTGTCACATATCTCCGTCCAGTGTTGCCTAACAGACGGATGGAGTCACCTATATATAAAAAGAAAAAGAAAAAAAACAGACGGACAGAGTCGGATCTAGCTAGAAGGGGTGACATGTCAAGAGGCAATCGCATGTAGCGCTTGTACGTATGTGCGTGCTGGCGCAATGCACTTTTGAATAACTAACGCCCGCCAGTGGCCAAATAATGATATCACATTATCCGATCGCCGGATAAAGTGAAATGAAAATCCAAATAAAGGTCGGTGCCGACCACGGCCGTATCGCACGGGTAGTAGCTACTCCATCCGACATCCGTCCCGTAATATAAAATGTTTTCGACACTAGGATGGAGGGAGTAATTAACAGTGGTCTCCATCGTCATCTTTTACTATCTAAAATTCTTTATCTGTTTCAAAATAAGTGTCGCCGATGTTTCCTTCTTCTCGGGGGACGACGGAAATTTTGGGCGTCCACCCAGTGTTGGAACTTGGATTTGCATAGGGCACTTTGCGCTGCCATGGCAATACATGCATGAGCTCGGTCGATCATGCGGCAACAGACCGTTTTATCACAGGGCCGCAAATCTTTGGGTCTCTGTCGGGGCAAAAAAAAATTAGAATATATTATTTTGCGTGAGTAATCCTCCATGCTTTGTAAAGGAGCCTATTGTAACAAACTCTACTCTCTACTTAATTAATATATGAGATAAAACAAATAAAAAAAATAAAAAAAATAAAAAAAATAAAAATATAAAAATAAAAAAGCTATTAGATTACGAGATAAGGGATTTTTAAAAAGTCATTTAAAAAATAAAAATGTGATGGTCTCATTACGACTTGATTTCTAACGCGTCATAACGGAAAAAATGTCAGTGAGCAAACTGCATTGATGAACATTGCCTGAGCTAGACTGATGAGTGAGTGCCTCGCCTTGACCTAGCGTATCGGTGTTTATAATAATCAGTAATGTGGTACCAAAAAAAATATAACCGTGTATGAAGGCAAAATAGAAATTTAGTTATTTTTATATAACTTATAAAAATAAACCCATAGAATGTTGTGTCAATTTTTGAGGGCTCAGCATAGTACAAGACATGGATTTTTTTTTTACCCAAATCGAGGGACTGAATACAATCATGAAGCGACCCCTAGACGATTCGTTATGTTCATTATTTATGAATCTGCTTTAATTTTTATGAACATATTCCAAAGTTTAATGGACATTTTTTAAATTACCCTAGTATTTTTTGTATACTGGATATTTTTAAAAAATTGTGAACATTTTTTATTTCCTGAAAATTTATTTGAAATCGTGATAGTTTTTTATAATACGTGAACAATTTTTTGAAATGATGATCATTTTATGATTTTCCGAATGTTTTTTTAATTCACAAACATTTTATAATATTTCAAGACTTTTTTTGAAATATTGTTCTTCTGGAAATCACGAATAAATTTAAAGAAGAAAAAACTAAAAGAGAAATGAGAACGTGAAAGGCAAAAAATTAAACAGAAAACAGGGGCGTTGCAACCTGCAAATGGGCCGGCCTAGTACCGTGTGCGGGAGGCGCGCTTGCTAGAGAGAAAAGTAGAGATAAAAAGTGGGCAGGCTGGGGATCGAACCCTGGTCTCTACGGCCGAAACGCGCGGCGCTAGCCACTGCGCTCAGCGTATGTTTGTGTTGTATTACGGGATCTCGGTGTATATAACCAGAACCAACAATGCGATGTGTGAACCGTTTTTTGCCACTTACGGGTGGCATTGGTGGGTAATTTTTGCCAACTTCGAGGGTATTTTATATGACGGACGGGCTGAAACCCTATTTTCTTTATTATTAGGTAAAGATATGAGGCAAGCCTTTTTGACTTGATTTTTTTTTTAAAGGGGCGGCAACAAACAAAGCATTTTCGGGTGGTGTGGGTACGCTTGCAGATCGTACGTACTCCATTCATCGCACAACACCAGACCCTAAAGCAGTGGCCAACCTATTTTTGGTGCCAGGCTTACATTTTGGCAACGACGTTCGGCTTTACGACCGACATGCAGTGTTTCGTTTCCTTAATTAGAGAGCGACATCCGTATTTCATTTATTTAAAAGATGGGAGTGTGGTGTGGACGGCATCCGGCCGCGGCCAGGTAGCTAGCCCGGACCCACACGCATAGACACCCAATTAATGATTAGATGGACGCATCGTGACGAGCGAGCGCAGGTAGGTCTCAAGTCTCAACTGAACAGAGGAGTAACCTTATTGAGCAAAGCACCTGCGGCACAACACACACGCGTGGTTCCACTTCCATGCTCCGGGACACTTTTTTTTTTTTTTTTTTG
>LR738716.1:13848514-13860057 GCA_902687465.1 Secale cereale
TTTTTTGCCGCGAAGAAAGTTTAAGAATGTCACGTTAATTGGAAATCCTGCTCTCCAGTTATGAATACAAAAACATAGTAGACATTACATTTACGATTTTGTCCGCTGATCTTCTTATATGTCGTATTTTATTCTGTTCTAGCCATTGAAACTAGTTACCACAAAATGTCTGGTTACTTAGTACTCTCTCCGTTGTTCCGATTTACTCGTCGTGGTTTTAGTTCAAACGAGTAAATCGGAACGGAGGGAGTATTTAGTATAACTATAGATCTTCTTATGTAAGTCTCGCTTGATAAGTAACTATTTAATATACCATCTAGTTCAAGCTGTCAAAAGCAGTGTGTTTCCCCCTAAATGAGTATGTATTCGGTATGACTACCAACTTATGGTAACTGATCATAGTAATTCTCTGTTTTATATCCAGTGAAATGTGAACCATCAAAGTTGCTTTCCTCCTCTAGCTATTGAAACTTTCTTGCCCAGAAACATAGTTGTTACATTAATTCGGGTTTCTGTCTCACAAATGTGAAAATGTCCATGTGCTGTCAGGTTGGTACCAATTTCTTTAGGCACTGTATATACCCTTTTATTCCGTGGATCTTGCACGGTATCTATTTCGTATGTTAGTTTGTTCTAGCCATTGAAACGGATTTGCCAAAAATGTCTGTTTACTTAGTATGTCAACTGTCTTTTTATGCAAATCTCTTGGGATAGCTATTTGATACACTATCTTGTTATGGCTGTTGCAAGTAGTTTCCCCTTAAATGACTGTTTACTTAGTATGACCAAGTCCTATGGTAACTGATCATGGTATTTTTTTTATGCTCTATGGTTATTAAGGGAAATGTGGACCAACAATACTGCTTTTCCCTCCTAGCTATTAAAACTTCCTTGCCCAAAAACGTTTTGTCATGTACTATTAATACTGTTATGATCTTTGTTTGCCTTTTTTTTCTCCAGGGCAATCTGAAATAGTAAAGTTTCTTCTGTCTAAAGGAGCTGATGTGGATGCAATATCAGATCTTGGGACACCACTCATTCTTGCTGCACTTAATGGACATCCTAGTACTCTCAAGATCCTTTTGCAGCACGGTGCAGATGTACTATTCAAATGTTTTGTTGATATGTTGTCTTTTTAGTCCAGTTGTCTCTTTTGCCGCGTCTTTGCTACATTCTCCAATTGTATGCACCTGTATTTGAGGGCCTTTTTGGTTGGTAACTAACCATGCCATGCCAAAAGTTAGACAATTTGTTTGGCATCTGCACTTGTGGCAAGATTATTTGCTGCAACATGGGTACCACGTGTCACTGACTCAAAAAAATTGGGTAGGGTTCCTTAGGCTTGGCCAAGTATGGCACTCATTTTCATCATCCAACCATAGACATGCCGAGGCAAAAGTGTGGCTAATATTGGCAACCTTCAGAAACCAACTGAGCAGTCCTTGCTCATAGCTCTTAGTGTTTGAGCCACACCAGGCACAACAACTCTGAAAAATCACTGGGAACAAAGGAACATATAACTATATATAGCTACACTCTTAGAAAAGAAGTATCAGCTCCGCCCATTTTCCCTTCCAAATTCAATTTTCTCTTGAAATTGTGTCATATTTTGTCATGAAAATGAAGTACTTTGTTTAATTTTTCCAGCCCAACAAGGGTGGTGGTCTGTTTGGAATTATAGACGTGGCATTACGCAAATCTTCTGTGTCCTGTGTGAAGCTATTGATTCAGGTATGCCGTCCTTTGTTTAGTATACTTCAGTAGGAATGTAGGATATTTATACACTGATGTCTGATTAGGTATGTCTGTATTAGCAACTAGACAACGGTATGATGGGCTTGTCTTCTATATATATTTGATCTGATAGGGTGGAGCTTATGTGAGGGGTGATAATCCTTTGGCAAAGGCTGCAGAGAAGGGCTTAACTGAAGCTATTAAGTGCTTGTTGGAAGCTGGTGCAAACCCAAATGTTGTTGACAGGGTGAGAATGCTTCTTTTTGCCACATATTCTTGTGTCTTGCTTGGCTCTATAGTTTCAAAATTTCAGTAGACGTCTTATACTGATATGCAACAACCGTACGAGTTATGATGTAAGTACAGCTACGTCTTGTACTTATATATATATATATATATATATATATATATATGGTTTGCAGTTGCACTAACTGTGTCTAGAACATTGGTTATTTCCTAATGTTGAATATTGCTTTGCTAAAGGTTAGTTCCCTTGTTCCTCAACAGCTTGGTAGATTGCCAATAGAGTTGGCTGTTGAGTATGGTACACGGGAAGATGTCGAGATTCTCTTTCCTTTCACCTCTCCCATTTCAACTATGGCCAATTGGAGCGTTGATGGAATCATTAGTCACGTGCAGATGGAAATGAAGCAACTTGAGGTATATGCATAGCTGTTAAAGCTCTGTTCTGAAAACTCATTTTATTTGAATGATGCTTAGCTTGCTCAAATGGTAATTCATTAAGTCCGAAAGCTCATTTTTATTTGAATGATGCTTAGTTTGCTCAAATGGTAATTCATTAAGTCCGAAAGCTCATTTTTATTTGAATGATGCTTTATTGAATAACAAATTTTGTTTGAATTATAATTCATTTAATCTGATTCTGTTAAAAATAACAAAGAGACAGATTCGTTTTCTTAAATAGCGCTCTCCATTTCCTGCCTGAGTAGCAAGTGAAAACTGGATGCTCAAATCTTGCATTGATTAAAACATTTGTTTCTTGTATTTATTCACTTCACCTTATCATCTTGCTAGAGTACTGATTCTCCCTCAGACACATCTGACCTCTCAAGTTATGTATATATATATATATCTGACTCATGTTATTGTGAGTTGCCCAGGATGATAATTTTGTGGAGAAGAGAATTTCTGACCTAAAGCAACAAGCAGAAGAAGCATTTAAGAAGCAAGATTACCTAAATGCTTCAGTGTTCTACACACAGGTACGCTGCTGAACTACTTTTTATTTCTAGACCGGAGGCACAATCATGAAACATGCTCTTCCATTACAAATTACTCCCTCCGTTCCTAAATATTTGTCTTTCTAGAGATTTCAACAAGTGACTACATACGGAGAAAAATGAGTGAATCTACACTTTAAAATATGTCTACATACATCCGTATTTGTAGTCCATTTGAAATGTCTAGAAAGACAATTATTTAGGAACGGAGGGAGTAGTTGATTTGTTATTAAAATTGATTGGCCTTAACAATGTGTAAAAAAATGACCAGTTACCTTGTAATGCTATCACATGTACTTGTTGAAAGACTAGTCACTAGTGTGTGCATCCTGTCGCACACACTCGTGTCTAGTCTGGAATGTTTAAACCGATCAGTGCTTCTGGAACATGGCAACAACAACAACAACAACAATTTCCCTCTGTTTTGTCTGTTGCAGGCACTGAAGATGGATAACTTTGACGCAAAGTTGTTATCAAACAGGAGCCTCTGCTGGCTTCGCATGGGTGATGGAGAAAGGTCTTATGACGATGCAACTGAATGCAAAAAGCTGCAGCCAAAGTGGGCAAAGGCGTACTATCGGCGAGGAGCAGCTCAAATTTTAATGGAGGTGCAGTGGGAGGGAGAGTTCAAACTGACAATTTCGTTGCTCCTTTCACATGTGTTGTGTCATTTGATTCCACTGCGCTTGCGTTCCGTAGGATTATGATGATGCTTATCACTCACTCTTGCATGCTTTGGAGTTGGACCCAGGAAGTCAAGAGATTGCGAGATTACTCTTGTAAGAGATTCATCTTTCATCTTGTTTTTTCTAGACCGATAACATTGTTAGCTGCTTCAGATTCTTAATTGGTATTTTACATGTTTTGATCAACTGATTCTTGCAGGGAGACTATTGAGGTGGAAATGGTATGATCAACCCTGCATGCCAATTGCGGAGAGAAGCTCTTTTTTTGTGGGTGCGTGTTCTCGGATAAAGGCATTGAACTTCAAAGTATGGCGTCTTTTTGTACGTGATCCATGCACCGTAGCAGCAGCTTAGAGCAAAACATGTTACTGACTACCTATTTTGAGTTATCTGAAACTCGCATCCTGTTAGTATGGAAGTATGGCAGTGGTTGATGAAATGGCTAACTATCCTATGAAAAGTGTAGCAATGTACTATCACCAGGGCATCCCTAAATGCTGCCATCCCCCAAATCTTGTGTAAGTGGTCCTGATGTATCACCACTGAGGCCGGAAAATCATGCACAAGAGGTGATTGCTCGGACCATTGCCATTGATCCGTTCATAGATTTGGAACCTTGGCTTCCGCCGTTTGGGTTCCCCTAGGGATATGGCCGCGGGCATGCTGGGCACGCCCACGAGCCACCTTGGTAGGCTAGGGTACGAAGGTTCACTCTCGAGATTCGATGAGCTTTTGGCACAAATGAAGGTAGCCATTGTTGGACTTGAACGCTAATCCAGGCTGGCGTGAAGATTGGAGGGAGGGGTGTTGGGCGAATGGGTATAGCGGGAGGAAAATAGGAAGACTCTCTCAAATCCTTATAAGTAGGAGAGAGTAATAAAAAAATAAAATTATGTTGTGATACTCATCTTGTTGCTTTCGTCGCACAAACCTGATAATATTCGTCCAAAGACTACTATTTATTTAGAGAAATGGGCCTCCTCATCATCAGTGGTGGCTGGACAAAAATTGCACGTTTTTCTTGTTGATGGAACTACAGCGGGCAAAGCCAGCCTGAACTCATTTTATTGATTTTTGTATTACAGAAAGTATTTACAAAGAAGGCCAAGGGAGAAATAGGGAAATGAAAAACTTGTTGGCACATATCGAAAAACACCTCGCTTTACACCACCAACCATTTGTCATTTATTATCCATAGTATACTGACCTAAGAACAAAAACTGTGGTAAAAATAGCATCTCCCACCTGAAATGTCTCCCAATGAAATGGAAGACCGACATCAACGCATCCTTGTTTTACTTCGAACAAAATTATCGCCATGTCTCAATACCACTGACTCTAGGCATGCAATTTCTCCGGCCTATGCTGTCCAGATAATACTCCATACTTCAACAAGATGCACACACAATACCGACGCATCCTTATTTTAGGCACCAAATACTGCAACAAATCTAGGCACCGAAATCAAGCAAAATAAACAGCAAGAGAAATGGACAGGATAGGGCAACTAACGTCACCCCAGCTTCCAAAATGTCGACAAAAAAAAAGAAGGTAACATGTCATGTTATCGGGGCGGCATCTTCGAATCACATATCTATGAATGGATCAATTGCAGCAGTTGAAGCAATCACCCCGTGTGCATGAATCTCCATAGGGTTGCCCAGGTAATAGTATGCTACCAAACTGCAACATGATGGCTACCGATTCTTGTTCTAGTTAACCCTGTATAAACTTAACTAGCATCTGCCCTGCAACTTTCAGCTTGTCGCAATAAGGTCTGAATTGTTTCCATGCGACCCAAAATAGATCGGGTCCCACTATCAAAAGATAACGGAACACGGTAAGATCTGAATATACTGATCTTCTGCCAAACATTTCACTCCAGCACAGTTAGGAATTTCATCATGCACTGCTGCCACACCTCCACATACTAACAGGATGCAAGTTTCAGAGAACTCAAAATAAGTAGCCAGCAACATTGTTTGCTCTAAGCATCTACAGTGGTCCTCCATGAACCGCGCACAGAAAGGCGCCATAATTTAAAGTTCAGTATTTTGTCTGACAACACACACACACAAACACGAAAGAGTTCCCATTGTTCCTGAGCTTCCCTCCGCAGTTGCACGATGATTACTTCAGCTCCATCGCCTCCCTGCAAAATTCGGTTGACCAAAACATTTAAGCAAGGAACAGATTCTACCGGTTACGGCAACAGCAAGAATCTGCAGCAGCTAGCAATGTTAACCTAAAAAGAAAACATTCCTTACCAGAATAGTTTCTCGATCTCTTCGCTTTCCGGGTCCAACTCCAGAGCCCGCGACAGTGAGGAATACGCACCATCATACTCCTGCGCAACACAATAGCACGTTGTAACCAAATGACATGACGCATGTGAAAGCAGCAATGAAATCATCAGTTTCAACCCTCCCACTGCATGCACCTTCATGAACATTCGAGCTGCCCCTTTTCGATAGTGCGCCTTTGCCCACTTCGGGCGCAGCTTTGTGCATTCAGCTGCATCCTCATAAGCCCTTCGCCCATCACCCATGCGAAGGAAGCAGAGGCTCCTGTTTGACAACAGCTTGGCATCGAAGTTATCCATCTTCAGAGCCTACACCAGACGAACACGGTGAAAACTTGCTCTAGTTGCCACATTCCAGAAATGCTTGGATCAATGTACACGACCAATCATTTGTCATTTGTCCACGGCACAATGACCCAAAAAACGAAAACTGTGATAGAAAAGCATCCCCCACCTGAAATTCCCCATTGTTTGTTACCACTAGCTCTAGGAATGAAACTTCTCCAGACTACGCTGTCCAGCTAATACGCCATATTGTGACAAGATGCATGCAGACACCAGTAACTAGTCTTTCAACAAGTTCATGTGATAGCATTGCAAGATAACTGGTCATTTTTACACATTGCCAAGGTCAATCAATTTTAATAATATGGATCAGCCTAATTGTAATGGTGGAACATGTTTCATGGCTGTATCTCCAGTCTAGAAAGAAAAAAATAGTCTGACAATATACCTGCGTGTAGAACACTAATGCATTTTGATAGTCCTGCTTCTTAAATGCTTCATCCGCTTGATGTTTTATGTCATACATCTTCTTTTTCACAAAACTACCATCCTGGACAACTCAGAATAACTTGAGTCAGACCTCTTATATATATACAACTTGGGAGGTCAGATGCGTGAGAGGGAGAATCAGTACTCTACTAAGATGTTAAGGTGAAGTGAATGAATCCAAGAAATAGTTCTAATCAATGCAAGATTTAAAAAATCAGTTCTCACTTGCTAAGCAGACAGGAAATGGAGAGAACTATTTAAGAAAATGAATCTGCCTCCTTGTTATTTTTGAGAAAAAAAAACAGATTTCATGAATTACAATTTGAGCACAGTAACATATGAGCAAAACAAGCTATCCAGTAAACACCATTCAAATAAAATGAGTTTTCAGAACAGAGCTTAAACAACGATGCAGATGCAAGAAAATACATGTGCGTTTAACGAGCAGGAACAGGAAACTAAGCTTCGGGAAATTCAGATTCTTGTTCTATGAAGTTTTAGTTAAACGCCTACTTGATGCCAACATTGTTCAGAGAGTTAAGGTGGACAAAATAGCCATGGGCATGCAAGAAAATTGCTACAACTACATACCTCAAGTTGCTTCATTTCCATCTGCACGTGACTAATGATTCCATCAACGCTCCAATTGGCCACAGTTGAAATGGGAGAGGTGAAAGGAAAGAGAATCTCAACATCTTCTCGTGTACCATACTCAGCAGCCAACTCTATTGGCAATCTACCAAACTGGTGAGGGACAAGGGAAGCTTTAGCGAAGCGATATTCAACATTTAGGAAATAAGCAATGTTGTCGACACTATTACTTCAAACCATATTACTCAACTGACCAAATTAGCAAAATAAATGGCACAAAGGGGGCAAAGGCAAAACAGCAAAGCCAAGCAAGACACAAAAATATGTGACAAAAAGAAAGCATTCTCACCCTGTCAATAACATTTGGGTTTGCACCAGCTTCCACCAAACACTTAATAGCTTCAGTTAATCCCTTCTCTGCAGCCTTTGCCAAAGGATTATCACCGCTCACATTAGCTCCACCCTATCAGATCAAATATAGAAGGCAAGCCCATCATACCATTGTCTAGTTACTAATACAGAGATAACTAGATCAGACATAGAAATCCTACATTCCCATTGAAATATAATTAACAAACAGAGGATACTGTACCTGAATCGATAGCTTCACACAGGACACAAAGGATTTGTGTAATGCCATGTCTAAAGCAACGAAACAAATAGCGCGCTATTTCGGCGTTTAAACTTCGCTATAGCATATTTGAGGGTGTCACGTTACGTTTTAGCCATTATACACGCTATGCCGCTATTCGCGTTATAGCATGCTATAACGACGCTAAACGAAAAAACGTTTTAGCGTTATTAGCGTGGAGCGATAGAAACACGGCAGACACTCAGCCCATAGCAGCCCATCAGGCATCGGTCCAATGCAACGCAACAATAGGCCCATCTAGGATGGAAATATTGCATTATTCTGAACGAAAACAAGAAGAATTCTCTTAAGTGCATCTAATGTCATAATGTGTACACCAGCGGTATGCATGTATAGCTCCTAGACAAAATTTTAGACGTTGAAATCCTTAATTTCTATGATATATTTGACATTTTTTCAAAACGCTATTTTGAATATAGCGCGCAAATAACACGCAATAACTTGTATAGCATTTGGAGAAGGGCCACGCTATTTTACATAGCGCGCTATTTTTTTCGTTGGTCTAAAGGTACAAACTGACCATTACCCTTGTTGGGCTGGAAAAAAAAAGAATTTATTATCATCTCAAAATATGACCCACGAGAAAGACAGAATTTGTAAGGGAAAAAAAGCTGAGTGATTTTCTAAGAGCATAGCTTATATAGTGTGGGTCGCCAGTGATTTTTCAGAGTTGTTGTGTGGGTCACACATGACAGCTATTAGCAGAGAGCCTGCTTGACTAGTTTGCGAAGGTTGCTGATATTTGCCACAGCTTTTCCTAAGCATGTCGATGATGAAAATGAGTGTCATACTTTGCCAAGCCTAAGGGAAGCCTACCACACTTTTTTGAGTCGGTGACATATGGGACCCATGTTGCAGGAAAAGAACATTGCGGCAAGCACGGATATCAAACAAACATGTAAGTAACTAAGCGACCAACCCAAAAAGGCCTCAAATAAAGGCAGTGCAATTGAACAACATAGCAAAAACCCAGCAAAAAAGAGAACATGAGTTAAAAGACGACATAACAGAAGATTTGAACAGTACATCTGCATTGTGCTGCAAAAGGATCTTCATAATACTAGCATGTCCTCTAAGAGAAGCAAGAGTGAGTGGTGTCCCAGCATTTGATAGTGCATCAACATCAGCTCCTTTAGAAAGAAGAAACTTTAGTATTTCAGACCGCCCTGGAGAAAAAGAAGGCAAACAAAGATCATACCACTATCAATAGTACATGAAAACGTTTTTGGGCAAGAAAGTTTCAGTATGTAGAAGGGAAAAGCAATATTGCTGGTACACAATTCCCTGAATAAGCATATGGCAAACAAAGAATTAGCATCATCGGTTACCATAAGACACAGTCATCTGAGGGGAAACTACTTCTAACAGCTAGAACAAGATAGTGTATCAAATAGTTATCCCGAAAGACTTGCATAAATAGACAGTTAACATACTAAGTAAACAGACATTTTTGGGAAACCTGTTTCACTGGCTAGAACAAAATAGCATGTGAAGTAGATATCCTGCAAGAAGATCCGCAGACAAATAGGGTATATACAATGCCTAAAGAAATTGGTACCACCATGATGACAAATGGAGTATTTTACATTTGTGAGAGATAGAAACCCAAATTAATGTGACAACTATGTTAAAGTTTACGCCTAAAAGGACTCAATATGCAGATGCTGATGAACATGAGAAGCAAATGAGATCAGAGTTGCTTTAATTTATGGCACCAAGAAAACAATTCTTTTACAGCAGCAATTATTTTATAAGATCAGAGTTATGAAATATGACAGCAAGTTTCAGTGGCCGCTAGAACAAAATAAAGTATGGCATATAAGAATATCAACCGACACATGTGGTAAATATACTGCCTTAAAAAACTGGTAGCAATATGATGGCACATAGATTTTCATTTTTTGCATATCTGAGAGCAGCAGAAAATTTTACTCCCTCTGTAAACTAATATAAGAGTGTTTAGATCACTAAAATAATGATCAAAACGCTCTTATATTAGTTTACGGAGGGAGTACAAGATTGGCCCTTATGAAGATGCTGATAAACCAATAAGACCATAGTTGTTTTAATTTACGCCAACAAGAAAAAAACTGTTTTGTTTACAGCAATAGGAAAATTGTTTATCTAGTTTAATTAGGTTAGCCATTGTAAAATGAATTCACTTGTATGGCCACATCATTCATCTCCACATTCAACCAACATGGTGGAGTTCTTCTACGACTGTTTTGGGGCAACAAAGTTTCAGTAGCTAGAGTGGGGGAAAGCAGCTTTGTTGGTTCACATTTCACTTGACAAAGACAAACATACGGAACGTCGAGAGTTACTATGATGAGTTACCCTAAGTTGGTAGTCGTACTGAATGAATACTCGTTTAGGTAGGTGTAAACTGGTTTTAACAGCCTGAAGCAAACAGGGACAGATATCTCGGAAACCAATCCTAGCACTGAAGGAAGGCCAGATACATAACAAGAAAGGGGAAAAGATCCTCTTGTTTGTACCATGAACTGCAGCTGTATGAAGAAGAGTGAGGCCGGAACGTTGCTGGTGCAGATCGGCGCCGCGGTCAAGAAGGTACCTGACGGCAGGGAGGTGGCCATTCTGGACAGCATACTCCAAGGGCGTAAAACCTAGCAGCGAGTTGATGGTCAAGTCACAAATTAGACCCATTGTCTCACATCACATTGCAGGAAGTACATTTTATTAGTACAGATTACCCTGAGCTGTGTCGGGGTTTCCGACGTCCATCTTGACCTCCTCGACGAGGTACCGGTAGACCGGCAGGCTGCCACGGCCGCTGGCGGCGTCCAGCGCGTTCATTCCCATGTAGGTGGTGTTGGCCACCGTCGCCGGGATCCCGTGCCCGTGCACGTCCAGCTCCTTTGCGATCTCTGCAGTTCACATACATGAAAAAGGGGGGCACTTTTTTAGCTATGAATCGTAGCAAGAATCCCATGGTATGCTGCAATTCCATCAAATTGGAGTAGTAATAATTAAGAAATTTCACTGATCTGCAGCTAGAAAAGCCCCCAAAACCCGGGCTTCGCCGCTAATCCTAGAAATCGCCGCAAGAATCCCGTGCTACTTGAGAAATCGTGACTGGTCTGCAGCTAGAAAACCCCAGCAGCATCAGGCACCCAGAGCCGCCGCAAATCGGCCAACAAAATCGGAAGGCAGCAGCCGGCTTGCGCACGTGCGGTGGGTAGATCGACCGACCCTAAGCGCCCGGGCCGGGCAGATCTAGAGCAGACGGAAACGGGACGCCGGCGGGGGCAGAGAGAGAGAGAGAGGTGCGGCTTACTCTTGATTTTGCGGACGCTGCCATCGTGGGCGGCGCAGATGAGCCTGGCCTCCGGCGGCCACCGGCCATGGTCTGCAAAGAAAAAAAAAACAAGCAAATCGATGGTACGGTGAGTCGTACGACCGGCGAAGAGGGGCACGGGCAGAGCGATGGATCCGGTCGCGGGTCACCTTTGCCGAGGAGGAGCTCGAAGCACATCGGCAGCGGCAGTTCCCGGGTCCCCATGCTCCCTCCCTCCCTCCCTCCCTCTCTCTCTCTCTCTCTC
>LR738716.1:13860181-13883870 GCA_902687465.1 Secale cereale
AGGGGGGGGGGGGATAAAAAGGGCGGGAAACGGGAGTGAGTGGGCGGGGGACGCAACGCAATGGGAGGTCGACACGCGCCCTCCCGCTGACCGTACGATCTGACACGCGTGACAGAAGCCACGGGCACGATCCTCCCCTCCCCTCCCTTTTGCTCTCCGCCTCCTCGATTCAAATTTCGAAATTTGAACCTCCCTTTCGCCGCCGCTTCCACTTCTTGGACGGCGGTCGGGAGAGAAAACCCGTTAGCTTTGATGGTTCATAGACGTGTCCGCTTTGAGCACCGATTTATTCGTTCATACATCCACGCTTCTTATTTTTATCTCTTATATGTCCGATCACTTGCATTTGCATGATAGACGGAGATGAAGAGAGAGAAAGAAAAAAAACGAATAAAAAAAGAGAAAAGATGGTTCGGGATGGGCCGGTCCTATATGGTGGGACTGCCCTCATATTCACCCTACATTTGTACTCAATGTGAGGGTTCGCGAAGAGCCCAAACGCATAGAGATGATATGAGGATTTCGGTTGGGTCATTTTTTTCTTTCTTCTGTCTGGTCACTGACCGAGCGCATCTGCAGATGCTTGAGGAGGATTTGAGGATGTCGGCTGTGAATGCTCTTATATCAAACTTGCGACAAGAAAACTGTGAGGTGAACATTAAAATGCCATTAACAATATTTGTTCTTTCCGAGTTGTAAAGTGTTGAGTTTAGGGTCTATTTCTTCTCGTGTGAGTAGTCTTGGAGTCTGGGAGTAGTCGCTGAGCTGGCAGTAGATTAGACCTGCGGCTGAGCTAGCTTGAGCAATGAACTTTCGTGATTTTTTGTGCTTTTTAAGAAGGAATTATAAAGGGTGTTGTTACTATGCTTATGGCTACTAGTAAGCGTGCACGTGCAACGCACGTATCCAAATAATGTACACTAAAACATGAACTTTCACCTCTGTTTTTACCAGAACATTTAAATGCGTGTCACGTCCAATGATTTGAATGCAATAATTTATTTTAGATTAAGTCATAAGTCTTGTTTGACCGGTGAAAGACTTTCATTGTTGAAATGTTGTGATCCCAAAAATTACAAAAACAAAATGAAAAAACCCCCCGCATGTAGCACACGGCCAATACACGTGTCTTCACATAAAATTAACAATGACATAAATGTATTGTAATTGTTACTTATTACAAAAATACTCTCTGGAACATTATCTAGTAATCATTATTTGATGATGATCCTCTCTGGAAGGTCCATCTTCTAATCCGATCTATGTTGCTTCGTTCTAAGACCGGGATATTGTTTAGAACTTCATTCTCTTCATACTTCAAAATATGAACCAAAAATCGATTCCTTAGTTCAAAATCATCCTACATATGCATTATATAACATTGTTATTAAAAAAAAACATGTGCAACCTGTGTAGAAATGAGCATGGTGTCGATAATTACCTTGGGTACTGGAAAATGTAGCGTCCCATCATGCCATGAGTGCATTAAATTGAAAACCAAATAACCAGACAGGGGACTGCATGTATGAAATGTTACATGCGAGTTGAATGAATCAATTTAGATTGTGATGTATGACAAGATTCGTACCCGTATGAGTTTGTGGGAACAGCAGGAACTTTGCATCCCCATATCAAAATGTCATCCTTGAAGGCAGGGTTTGCAGCTTGGAGTGCAAGGTTTAGATTGTTGGCCATAGTTTTAAGTATATGCTTTCCGAAAGTGGGTATTGAAAGCGGGCCCAAGACAATTTTTTTATGTTGGTCCAAGACAAACAATAAAAATAACCCAAGAATATCACGAGGCAATAAAATCTACAATAATACATGCATTTGGAAGTACATCAATCATTAAGACCAAATAAACAATGAATTTGAATTTAAATCTTACCGTATCACATTCCAAGATATGATACTCATTGTTGTGAGGCCAACTATCAAACAATTATGCCAACATAGCAATGTTCATACCGTCACGATGACTTGAGACTCGTGCATAGTGGGACATGGACTACAATATTGTAAGAAAATATTAGTACAATGAGGCAAAATGTAAAATGTGATTAAAATAACTTACACAGAATTGTAGATCCATATAGTGTACTGGGACGTCTCTAGCAAGCTGGACGTCGTGGCACGTGTAATGCCCGGGTAATCACGCTACAGTAATTCCCTGCTAATGATGCCACATCATCGTGTTACTGTTGACAACATCATGTTAATCGAAAACCCCGTTCGAATTAAAAGTCCAAAATAGAAATACACAATATAAGTTTCCAAAAATTTAAATATAAATGTTCGGGCGGTGCTTAATATTGCAAGATTAATTATGGTGTAGTTATTACAATTTCTAAAAATGCCTAAGTATTTTAAATTAACTAAAACAAGAAATAAACAAAAGAACCTAACTAAAATAAAATTAACAGAACCCACCGGCCCAACTGGGCCAAACGGCCCAGTCAGGCCGGCCCAACTGGGCCAAACGACCCAGTCAGGCCGGGCCAACTGGCCCACCCCGGCCCCCCTATACCCCCACCCCCACCAGTGGGGGAAAATATCTCCCCCTCCCCCACCGACACTTCCCCCCTCGACTGGATCTGGATCGGGATTGACCCGATCCCATCGCCTCGGAGCCTGCTGCTAGCCGTCGTCACCGTCGCCCCTCGCCGGACCTCCCCGCCGGCCTGCTTCCTCCCCATCGCACGTCGTCCTCGTCCTCCTCCCCGCGCCCCGCTGCCCAGTCCCCTATGACCCCCCGTGAGCTCCTCCTTCTCCCCCGTTAGCCCCTGTGGCCGAACTCGCGCTCGCGCCCGCCCGTGCACAACCGCGTCGCCGCGCCCCTGATTCTGGCCGCGCCGAAGCGTGCGCGCGTTCGTGCGCCACTCGCCCGCTGCCTCCTCTCCTGCGGCCCCTGAGCCCACTCCGCCCACACCCCGCCGGCCAACTGCGCCGGCCGCGCCCGTGGCGGCCTCCTCACTCCATCGCTCCGGCCGTCCTCGCCATCTCGCACCACCACCGCGGCCATCTACGCCCGTGCCCGCTGCTGCCCTCCGACCGGCGTCCCTCTCCGGCGCCCACCGTGAAACCCTCGCCCCGCCCACTGCTGCCACCGCGCCCACCTCCTGCCACGGCCGTAGCCACCCCTCCCCGCCGTGCCATGGCCGCGTCGGCTCCGCCACCGATGCCGACGGCCGCGCCCGCCACTTCCCCGCGACCCTCTCCGCCCGCCTGGCCATGCGCCGCCGCTCGCTGCGGCTGGCCTCCGGCCTCGTGCCGCCACGGCCCCGCGCGGCCCGCTCCTACCCCGGCGGCCGGCGCCCCGTCGTGGCCTCGCCACTGCCCCGGCGGCCGGCCTCGCCGTGCCGTGGCCGGCGCCCGTCGCCCCGCTCGGGCGAACGCCCAGCGCCCGACGCCCGGCACTGCCCAGGCGCCCGGTTACCCGCCCCGTTAGGCCCTCTGGGTCAATGACCGGGGGGCCCCACCCCCAGGACGTTTAGAAAAAGAACAAAAAAATATATACAATAATAATTAAAATATAATTAATTAATTAAAAGATTAATTAAGTTATTTACCTATAATTAGCTGAACTAAATCATAATCAACCTAAATAAACTGTTAGTTAACTTTACAGCCAATGACATGCGGGACCCACGCGTCAGTTTGACCAGTCAACGCCCTGTTGACTGCTGACGTCATGCAGACATCATGATGATGTCAACATGCACTGTTCTGGATAATGTTGATTTAAAATGATTAAATAAATTTTAAAAATGATTAAATCTTTTAAAAATTAATATAAAATAAACCGTAACTCGGATGAAAATATTTTATATATGAAAGTTGCTCAGTATTTCGAGACGCATCCGAATACGCAGACCGTTCATCAACCACACGTCCCTAGCATACCGAGCACGCAACTTTCCCCCTCCGTTTCATCCGCCCGAAAACGCGAAACACTGGGAATACTTTCTCGGATGTTTCCCCCCTTCGCCAGTATCACCCGATACTGCGTTAGGGCACACCTAGCACCGTTACATGTCATGTCATGCATCGTCATGCATCTGTCACTACACCACGACACTGCATTCCCTACAGACGTGTGTTGAGAAAAGTCAGTTTTGCCGACCGACTGTTTGTTTGTAAAACTTCTATCAAACTGTTGGTTGATATTACTCACATATAACAACTAACTGTCGGTCAGGAATACTGAAATGTATAGCACCAAACCGTATGACGGTAATAGTTGCACTCTTGTCACACAGTCGGCCGGCAAATGTTCCCGACCGACCGTGGGCCGCCAACTGGGCGCACCAAATATCACTGCGCGCGTGCGCCTGCGAAACTAAGTGCGAAGCCCATCCAAAATTTTCATGTCGCGCGCCACCACAGCCCACCTCCTAATACATCATCCGCTCAAAAAAAAAACACAACATGTTTGCATTGTATTCACTATTTCTTCCCCCTCTTCTCTCCGGTAGACTACGAGACCGATGCTGCTGCTGCCCCGATCGACTACGGTGTTGACGACCCCACCTTGGCTGCCGAGCTTCCAGGCAAGCCCCCCCTTGATCAACGTGATATCGCCTATTCTTCTCTCTACTACTTGCATTAGAGTAGTGTAGCATGTTACTGCTTTCGATACTCCTATTCAGCTGCATAGCCTGTCATTGTTGCTACCACTGTTGATACTTTACCTGCAATCCTAAATGCTTAGTATAGGATGCTAGTATTCCATCAGTGGCCCTACACTCTTGTCCGTCTGCCCTGCTATTCTATCGGACCGTGATCACCTGGGGGTGATCACGCGTATATACTACATACACATATACATGATACATGTTGTGACTAAAGTCGGGTCGGCTCGTTGAGTACCCGCGGTTGATTCACGAATTGGGGGCTGAAAGGACATACTTTCCCGACGGCCCCCGGTGTGGATGTTGGTGGCGGAGCGACAGGGCAGGTTGTGACACCCAGTCGAGAGGTGGCCTGGCCCTGGTCGTTGTCCGCGGTTATTTCTTAATAACACACTTAACGAGTTTGGATATTTGATCTGAGTCTGGCCGTTGGCCTATACGCACTAACCAGCTACGTGGAAATAGTTATGGGCACTCGACGTCGTGGTATCAGCGGAAGCCTTCTTGAGGTCAGCGACCGAGCGACGCGCGCCGGGTTGGACCACGTAACATAACTTCCTTAGTAATGGAGGTTGCTAGGTCTGCTCACCGGCCGCGTACGCAATGTGCAGGTGTGCGTTGGGCGATGGGCCCGGACCCCTGCGCGCCTAGGACTTAGACCGGCGTGCTGACCTCTCTGTTGTGCTTAGGTAGGGCTGCGACGTGTTGATCTTCCAAGGCCGGGCATGACCCTGGAAAGTGTGTCCAGCCAAATGGGATCGAGCGTGCTGGGTTATGTGGTGCACCCCTGCAGGGAAGTTAATCTATTCGAATAGCCGTGTCCCTCGGTAAAAGGACGACCCGGAGTTGTATTCCGACCTCATGACAACTAGAACCGGACACTTGATAAAACACACCCAGATGAGTTCCAGATATAACTCGATGGTTGCTCTCTCATAGGGTGATGTGCGGGAGGATCGCCGAGTAGGATTATGCTATTCGATGATACTTGGTGAACTTACCATCTGTTCTCTTCTACTGCTGCAAGTTGAAGGCTGCCAGAAGCGTAGTCTTCGTTTGGATTAGCTATCCCCCCTCTTATTCTGGCTTGCTATAGTTCAGTCCACCGATATTACCCATATCATTGTTACCATTGCATATGTAGTATAGATCCTTGCTTGCGAGTACTTTGGATGAGTACTCATGGTTGCTTTGCTCCCCCTTTTCCCCCTTCTGTTCCTACTTCTCGGATGATGCAACCAGATGGTGGAGCCCAGGAGCTAGACGCCACCTACGACGACTCCTACTACACCGGAGGCGCCTACTACTACGTGCAGTCTGCCGACGACCACCAGGAGTAGTTTAGGAGGATCCCAGGCAGGAGGCCTGCTCCTCTTTCGATCTGTATCCCAGTTTGTGCTAGGCATCTTATGGCACCTTGTTTACCTTTTATGTCTGTACTCAGATATTTGTTGCTTTCGCTGACTTGTCTATGATCGAGCACTTGTATTCGAGCCCTCGAGGCCCCTGGCTTGTAATATGAAGCTTGTATGACTTATTTTAATTTTAAAGTTGTGTTGTGATATCTACCAGTGAGTCCCTGATCTTGGTCGTACACATTTGCGTGCATGATTAGTGTACGGACAAATCGGGGGCGTCACAACACGCTAGTATCCTCACAGCCATGTTAAAACAATCAACATCCATGTACTCATCATTTTTTAATATGTTCTTTAATTGTCTGAAGTTTAAACTAATAGGGTAAGGCTGAGAGCTTTTCACCCATTCGCTCCTGTGAAATGAGAATTCTGTCATTATACAAGAGTAATAGTTTATTAGGAACAAAACGAACTACAAAAATGTGTCTTACTCTAGCATCGGGACATCATCGACCCTGCTGATGAACAAGAAAAGTTCATCTATTAAGTCGTCGTTTGTTGGAGTGACAGACGTTGAAAGGATAAATGATTGCGAGATGAACTCAACTTGTGACGATGAGTTGGATGCTTTAGGTTTGTTAGGAGGTCTTTCGACAATCATACAATCAGTGGGATCCGTGTTGGTTTCATCATCATCCAAGTCTCGGTTTCTTATATCGTCATCATTGAATTCCGAGCAGACTAAAATGACAGCTAATTGTGTTCTAAAATCTGTCATGTCAACCTAAAGTGAAGTAGTAATAAGACTTAGTTTTCAAATAAGGATACAACAGAAAATAATTAGTACCATGATACGATGCAAAATATACCTGTTCGGGAGTGTCGGACACACTATCTCCCGTGAAGTACTCCATGCACTTTAACATCCAGAGACCACAAGATGACCTTGATGATAAAGAAACTTTGTTATGCTTAATAACAAAAAAATTAATAAAAAAATAGTATCATAAAATGATGATGACTGAACCACACTATCATACCGGATACGCTCGATAAAAAAAGAACTAAACAACATTTGCCGCTAATATAAATCAAATGACCAAAAGGGATATCAATAAAATAACTAAATTTCTAAACTCATAGTTTTTTTTATATAAATCAAATGAACAAAACAGTTATCAATAAAAAAATGAATTTGTGAATGCATAATTATTTTGAGAGGAACCCATATAATTATTACTTCACCGAATGGGTTGTCGATCATCTATACAAAAATTAAACAAAAGAGACACGACAGATGATCTATTTGGTCGATGTACTGTTTAATCTGGGTGGCGTAATTTTTTTTTGAGCATCAGTACAGACGCAAGCGCTCATATACACGCGCATACACTCACCCCTATGAACGCACACACGCACACCCTACCCCTATGAGTACCTCCGAGAGACTGAGCCGGCATATCATCTTGAGATTTATGAAGTCACCATAGATGCCTCATCGTCGACGGGAACGTCTCCTCCCACTGAAAGCGCATCGCCGGAAATCCTGAAATAAATCCAGGAATAATGCGAGCACCAGGATTTGAACCCTAGTGGGTTGGGGATACCACTGTCCACCTAACCATCTCAACCACAGGTTGGTTCGCCTGGGTGGCGTAATTAGATGGTAGAAAAGCAATCAGAGATCGGACTGCAAAAGAGAAAAAGAAAAGAAACCAGAGA
Organism: Secale cereale; assembly: GCA_902687465.1. Lineage (NCBI taxonomy): Eukaryota > Viridiplantae > Streptophyta > Magnoliopsida > Poales > Poaceae > Secale > Secale cereale. The sequence goes on from LR738716.1 coordinate 13,867,893, forward strand.
AACACTAATAAGGAGAGCAGCCTGTAAAAAGCAAAAAAAAAGCAACTGGATGTAACCCGTCGCACTATCACTTTCTCGGTCTCTCCAATACACTATCACTTTGCTTTCTCCATTCCCCACTTCTTCCTCCACCAGCCGCCTGCTCTGTAGCCTGTAGGACGACGCCTACTCTACAACACGCTAGATCCTCTCCCGGCACGACGTCGGCCGGCGCCCCCCCACACCCCACCCCCACCACTACCACCACCACGGCCTTCCCTCGTCTCCTCCTATCCCCACCAGCGTCTCGCCCCGCCGGCCCTTATACCCAGCACGGCCTCGCCGCGCCCCCTCCTCTCACCACCGCGGCCTCGCCTCGCGGCCTACCCCGCGGATCTTCCCTGGATCGACTTTGCCGCCTCCATCCTACTGCCCCAGAGGAGATCGAGATGTGAGTTGGTCGACACAATTCGGAAGCAGGCATATCGAATTGGATCGAGATCCAGCGCGTCATCAAGTCGCTCTGGGAAGGAGTTCGCAGCTCGTGTACATGCTCTACAAGATCAGCCTGATCTCTCTGTCGCTGTTGTTGTGATAATGGCTTGCAATAGACCAGACTATTTCCAGAGGTCAGTTCAATCTATCCTCAAGTAGGCTCTGTCTCCATTCCTCTGGTTTTCATGCAGCTTCCGTTTGTACACTTAGTAGAACACACTTCCTGACCAAATGATGGACAGTAGTGGTCGCAGGTAGCACAAAGCGGTTGATTCAAAGTTCCCACTATTCCACTTGTTCAACTCTTGTGTGTAGAATGTTATTTTTAGAGCATCTCCAGCCGTTGCGCCCCCAAGACGCGCCGAAAACTGCCGCTTGGGGGCGAGCCGGCGCTATTTTAGGCGTGGGGCGAGCACGTTCCCAACCGCCGCCCCCAGGCCGCCCCCGCAGTTTGGCCATAATGCAGCAAACACGGCCATAATTCAGCAAACGCGACCAAATTTGAACAAACACGGCATATTTCTGATAAATTTAGGCGTTTTTACACGAAAAAGGGGCGAAAAAAAATCCCTAAACTACGGGTCGAAGTAGGCGCTGAGCAGGGCGTAGTCGTCGCCGGCGTCGTCCTCCTGCTTCTCCTCCTTGACACGGCTGGCGCCGCTGCTCGACCCCTCACCCCGGCGAGCTGCTTCACGGCGGCGGCGTTCAGCGATCTCCTCCAGGGCGCGGCGCTGGCGGTCCAGCTCAATGCGCGCGTAGTCCTCGCGCGCCCACTTCAAAGCGGCCTCTTCATCGACCTCGTCGGCGAGAACAGGCTCCGTCTTCATGGCGGCGAGCCCCAGCTCCGGCTTCACCGTTGCCAGCCCTGGCTCCCTCTTCAGCTAGACGAGGCGAGGAGTTGCCGAGGAGGAGGAACCACGGCTGCCGTCGTTGATGACGAGGCCTGCGCCACGGGTGCGTCTATGGAGCGGCGTCTCGGCCGGCTCTGACTTGACGCTGACCAAGGCCGGCGCACTGGAGGAGTGAGAGGAGGATCGGGAGGAGGAGGAGGAAGAGGAGAATGACCAACCCATCATCCTCCTCGGCAGCCACGCGCCGCCGCTCCGAGCGCTCGGGTACTAGAACGGCGGGTCGTTGCCGCCCTCGAGGTGCACGAGCACGCGGCTGAGCGTGCGGTCCGGGATGCCCCACCACAGGCGGCGGCCCTCGCTGTTGTTGCGGCCCCGCGGCGCCGTCGCGTTGTTGGTGGAGGCGAGCCGCTCCTCCTGCCGGCGTTCAAAGAACGCCGCCCATGCCGCATGGTTGCCGATGGCGTACTCCGGGAGCGCCTGCTCCGCGGCCGTCAGGGAAGCCCGCGCACGCTCGATCTCGGTGTGGAAGTAGGCGGGCGTCTCGGGGACGGGCAGAGGGGGGATAGGGACGCCGCCGGCGCTGCGCCTCCACCGCGACGGAGCGCGTACGTCGGGCGGCGCGGGGTAGTTGGCCTCGTGGAGGAGGTGCGCCTCCCACTCATGCAGCGAGCGATGGCCGAAACCGTTGGCCGCCGCCGCGTCGCCGGGGTACCTCGCGCTCATGGTTGCCGGGTGGGAAGTGCGGTGGCGAGGAGGGGAAGATGGGGGAAGTGCGGCGGCGAGGAGGGGCCGAGGACTGCGTGTTCCTCACCGGCGAGGCCATGTGCGCATTTTATAGCGGCTCGGGGCGACCGCGTGCGAACGTGTGGAGGAAGGCGGGGCGGCATCGCAATGCGCCACCCATGAATCAATGGCAGGCTGACCGGCGGCAGCCTTGGCAGTGATACCTCGCGGGAAAACCGAGACGATGAGGACGACCGGCCTTCGTCTCGCTGACGCGCCGGTCCCACCACTCTTTCGCGCCAAAACGTTCGCGTCGGCGCCCCCGGGCGCCCTCAGCGCGACGGGTTCGGGTTGGGTGCGCCGACGCCAATTTCGGCCCAATCTGGCAAAAAACAGGATCGTGGGGGCGCGACTGGGCCGATTTTTTGGCGTCTGCGGTAAAAAACGGCCTTGGGGGGGCCTGTTGGGGGCGCGGCTGGAGATGCTCTTACATTGCTTCTTCCAATTACAGGATGGTACAAATGGAGAAGTCAAAAAATAAGGCCTGGAGTTATACCCAAATAACATTTATGTAGGTGCGGAAAGAAACACTTGATCTATGCTCAATTGCCTAATAGTATAACAAAACACGCTCAACTTCTTCTCGAGTAATATTGCTAGCATAGCTGATACTACAAGTTAATGCATGACTTCTTACTCTATTTAGCCATATGAGTGAATATGAAAAGTTTGAAAATCGTAACACATTTTTTTATATGCAGCCCAATGAAGTGTATCGCCTTGAGCTCCATTATTTAGGCCAAATCTCATGAGAGGTGTTGTGTCAATTGCATTGGCATACAATAAGGTAAAGCATTGCATTGGCATACCAAATCTCTTGATCAAATGTGCTTCAGGAATGCCATGAATGATAAAATAAACATAAATGCTCTGAGCTATATTAGGAGGCGTACCCATCCGTCTGAAGACTGCTCTTAATATATTCTTCCCTTCTCCATGTTGTAACATCTAGATCAGCCCACTTATCGGATTTTAATTCCATGTGCTTGGATGCATATTTGAATAAATCCTCCTGTCCTTCTAGCTGTTGTACCAACAGATGGAAAAAGTATAAGCATCACAAGTGAGAAATAAGAAGAAAAAAAAGGTTCTTAGAAAAGATGGGGGAGTAGGACTAAGTACTAACCGTATTAGTGAGGTCCTTGTGGTTCATGTATGGGCCTAGCGAGTCGAGCACCTGAACACATTTTCTTATGGCATTTATAACACACAGGTACCAGGGAATCTCGTCCATGTTTATTGGAATGTATACCTGAAGAAAATGATTATTTTAGTTGTACTCGTAGGTGGACGAATCAGTCGTTCTCGCTGTAATTCATAGAAATATGTAGAAAAGTAAGACTAACCATATCGTTTTCCAAATACGCTTTGGTTCTGTTTAATACCCATGTTGGTGCAACATCCATGTCATCCGAGGGTAGATAGCTACCGATCTTCATCATCTTAGAGATGCATGCATTCTCTAAGAACACACTTCCACCTGACCTTACTTGTAGATGCTTCGTGAAAATCATGCAATTTATGTACGTATTTATGACCTACAAATAAAAGTATACATAGTATATAAGATGACACATACCTCTAATCAAACCGCATCTTCATGTCCTAATATACTTACTTCGTCTCCAACCCATTCTTTGGGAGATAGAAGAGATAGTAAATGTCTTTGTTTTTCAGAAATGCATCGCCGATGCTCACTAAATTTCTTTCTTTACTTGGTTTGGATCTGATTTTTTCTATAACGGACCAATCATCGCCAGTGCAGGCATAATCTGTCACGATGGCCATGATAACATTTAATGATAATGAACACAAAAACAATAATATAGCAGTACAAGGACATTAAAGGTTTTGTTATGTGCCTTGTGGAGAAACAACATAGTCTTGTGCCTTCTTAGGCTTGTTATGCCGTCATATATGTTTCTTTATATGCACGGGCATTGTTAGCTCATCCTCTATAGTTTGAAGCTCTTCTGTGCTGGGTGTTTGTGCCAATTTCTCGTCTGGAGTTGCCACCATTTGTTGACTTGTTTCGTTGTTGGTTAATTTCTGAGAACGATATTAAAAGAATTACCCGTATGTAGGATATAATATAATTAGAATAATTTTGGAAGAGATAGTTGGAAAAGGAAAGTCACATTTGTATGTTCAGAATCTTTGGCCTCTCTGTTTGCTATGTTTTCTTCAAGAATAGGAGTATATTCTGGGCTCTCCGTGCAATTATTTTCCTCCACTTCATTATTGTTGAGTATTTCACTTGATTCGTCATCTCTCAGTAGCTGAAACACATGGTAGTATAATATTATAACAGATATAATATCTTTTTGATATGACATTGTACGAAAAAAATTACAAACTGCCATGTGGCGTTAGAATTGGAATAGTAATGACATGTGGAAAGAAAACTTGCCTCTGTGGACTCAGGATATGTATCCTCTTGTACGGTTATCACCTCATCAATATGCATATTCTCTGTATCCTCCATAGTAGGGTCTTCTTGTATCACCGGTGCCGATTCATAGTTTGTATCCTCGTCTTTCTTTATCACCTCTTCAACCTGCATATTATCTATATCCTCATCCTTTGCTACCTTGTTGATGTCATCCTAAAAACCCAAGTATGACACTTTTAGATAGGAAACCTTGCATAGAAAGAACAGAGATATAGTATGTCTTTACCGTCTTAATAGCATGGAATGTAGTACCGGATCTGGTTGGAGATTGAGTCGCATGGGGCACCGGTGACGGAGGAGCAGACATGGATGATGACGGTGCTTCACCAGGGGCAGATGTGTGCGGCTCAGTGGAGAGACTTGTTGTGGAGGTATGTTGGGATGCGGCTGAGAGATCGCGAGGGAGGATGGAGGAGAGGTCAAAAGTAATGGTATCAGGCAATATAAGGCAGAATCGTGGGAGAAAGGAAACTACTATCGCGATAATTGGGGACTCCTGATTGCTGTCATCCCCGGATTTATCTGAGGCCCCAGAATCTTATCTTGTGCTTTATTTATATTATACTCACACAAAATTACTGGAGTTATTTTCGTAGTATATTTAATATTCATAAATATTGGGTTTGGCCCACGTTCCTTCTGTAACTGTGGGCTTAATTCAGAAAAGGCACACCCTTTTAATATTTGAGAAACTAATTTTTCTGTTTCATTTGAAATTCAGCTGATGTATGGTGGTTGCCTTCTTGTACATGAGCTTGCGACTGCGGGAGATCATGACTTGTTCTTCTGATTTTTTGGTTCATCACATGATCCATCAATCCAGCCAAGGGGGCGATTAGTGAAGAGGTGAAGTACAAAATGGAATCGCAATAGGAGGCATATCAAAAGACATGGTTTGATGCATGTTGGAAGAGGTATTCTCGCCCACTGTGGTTATCCACCATTTTAGTCTGTTACATGAATTATATTCTTTTATGAATACTGTATGCTATATTCTTTTAATTTTTTTTGTAAAAAAAGAAAGCATGTGAGCTCGTGTGCTATAGATCCAGGAACGTCCTAATTGCAACATAGTAGTAATAACACCTTTTAACTTCAATATATTCCAGGAATCTTAGTCTTTTGTAGTTTTCGTTACAAATATGCCATAGAGCATCACACTTAGGCATTCAAGAACATGTTTAATAGAACATAATTCCAAAGGAAAAATTTAGATAGTACAGGATACAACACAAAGTGTTCCTTATTATGTATGATTTGACACCATCACGTAGCATCATTCCACCATCTTCTTCTCTTCCAAATAGGGTTACAAGTTGCATATGTGGAGACCAGTAACCACATCAAAGCCTCAATTCTCGTAAACAAGAATATTTGTCGAACCTGAATATAAAAATTGTGAAGTGATTAGTGCATGACATGAGATACGGCTACAAAAGTTGATAAGCTTGTAAGGAGCTAGTTCCATAAGCTGGTTTTGAAAGCGAACATAATAGGTGAAAAGAAATAATGGAATAATGCACCTGCCTCATCTCTCCAAAACATCTTTGTGGACAATGTTCTTGGTGCTTTTCCCAGATTTATCAACATCCTTGTTTGGCTTGGCCAAAATCGGTGTCGTCTCTCTCGACACTCCTCTTGACAATGCAACATATAACTGCCCATGTGAGAATACTGGCTCGGGAAGGTAAATGCCGACATTTGGGATGGTCTGACCCTATGCCTTGTTAATTGTCATGGCAAAACTCAGGCGGATGGGGAACTGTTTTCTCTTAAGTTTGAAAGGAAGTGAGATGTCCTCTGAGGGCGACATAGGGATCCTAGGTATAAACACCCTCTTTCCAGCATGCTGACTACCAACAATCTCCGCGTCGATTGCATTATCCTGAAAGGCTCTGATCATAAGCCGTGTTCCATCGCATAGACCATTATGAGGGTCGAGGTTCCGGAGCAGAATGACCGGACAATTGATCTTTAATTTCAAAACATGCGGGGGCAAGCCATTTGGTGTGATTGAGTTCAAAAAATCAATTGTGTAATTATTCTGCAAGTCATCCTCGATTGAGTCAAAACTATGGTATAACTTTTCGTCGCCTGGAAACCTAGAGATCATCTTGTCGTTCAGGTCATCGACATGATCGTTCTTGGTCAAAAGAATAGCACGTGCACTCATGTACTCTCTCGATGTAGCATTGGCCCGCAAAGACGGGAAGACATCTTCGATGAGCATGTTAATAGCTTTTTCATCCTTGGTATAGCCAATGGCAATGTCGTCGGGGAGACGGACATAGTCATCGCCAATTGTCTCTTCAGTTCCATTGCCTATCCTTAGGAGGTATTCTGAGAACCAAGGATCAGCATGTGCCCGCATATTGCGCGTGAGACGTATCTTGTGGGTCTTCTCCCAAAGATAGGATCTCAGAAGTGTAGCATCCGTGATCTGTGCTCTTGTCCCACGTGTCACAACGGGTAGGACCTGCCTGAAATCACCACCAAAGACGACAACCTTTCCTCCAAATGGCAAAGAACATTCCATTATATCTTGTAGTGATCTATCTAGCGTCTCTACTGCTTGACGTTTTGTCATAGCGACTTCGTCCCAAATTAACAAGGACGCCTGTCTAAGCAACTCCGCTGTACCACTATGTTTTGTGAAATTGCACATACTGTTGTCAGTGAGCTTTATTGGAATTTTGAACCAGGAGTGTGCTGTCCGGCCTCCGGGCATTATCAACGCTACAATACCAGATGTAGCAGTTGCGATTGCTATTTGGCCCATGGAACGCACCTACGCAAGCAATGCCTTGTACATGTACGTCTTCCCAGTGCCTCCTGGGCCATCAACAAAGAATATCTGGCTTTTTTTTGTTCACCACATGGTCCATTATGTCATTGAAACCAGCTAGCTGCTCATTGTTCAAACTGCTAAATAGTTCTAGATGTTGTTTGTCCGCGGTGATTTGCCTCTCCTCTGGTACCTCTCTGTTCTCACCGTTATAAGAACCATCAGGGTCAACCAGATCTGGAAGTCCATAGCTTTTAATATCCTTTCCCATGGATTGCAACATATCCCTAATATCTCGAAGGACCATCTGCTCAAGTACAAACTCATTGGATTCATTACGTTGGTAGTCCTCACACATTGATGGTAGATGTTTCTCCCACAATTGTCGGATTTATGTTGCCTCACAAAATACCAATATAGTCGCAAACAACCGTCTTAGGGCACAAGGCATCTGAAATGTGGCTACCTCTGTCATGCAATCATCAAGAGTCTTGTCGTGCTCAATGAGGCCTAAGTGCTCACATGCCTCTCTGAAGGAAGTGCATAGGTTGCCATTGACTGTTTTTAAATCATCAAATGAAGTGGCACCTCGAACATGACTTAGCAGCACACACAAGTAGTACCTCTCTCCTTCAGCTGGGTGTGCATACATAAGTCTTCCAATCTGTGATATAATATTTCTTGTCTTCTGCCACTTCTTTTTTCCAGCTATCCATCTATAATGCTCTGGAAACTCTTTGTACAACATTTTTTGTGCTTGCGGATTCCTCCGGTTTATCTCAAAGTACTCGGTAAGCATGGACCTGGATGAAGATGGTCAGGCGACAACATCTTCTAGTCCTTCTAGCTGTTGTACCAACAGATGGAGAAAGTATAAGCATCACAAGTGAGAAATAAAAAGAAAAAAAGGTTCTTAGAAAAGATGGGGGAGTAGGACTAAGTACTAACCGTATCAGTGAGGTCCTTGTGGTTCATGTATGGGCCTAGCGAGTCGAGCACCTGAACACATTTTCTTATGGCATTTATAACACACAGGTACCAGGGAATCTCGTCCATGTTTATTGGAATGTATACCTGAAGAAAATGATTATTTTAGTTGTACTCGTAGGTGGACGAATCGGTCGTTCTCGCTGTAATTCATAGAAATATGTAGAAAAGTAAGACTAACCATATCGTTTTCCAAATACGCTTTGGCTCTGTTTAATACCCATGTTGGTGCAACATCCATGTCATCCGAGGGTAGATAGCTACCGATCTTCATCATCTTAGAGATGCATGCATTCTCTAAGAACACACTTACACCTGACCTTACTTGTAGATGCTCCGTGAAAATCATGCAATTTATGTACGTATTTATGACCTACAAATAAACGTATACATAGTATATAAGATGACACATACCTCTAATCAAACCGCATCTTCATGTCCTAATATATTTACTTCGTCTCCAACCCATTCTTTGGGAGATAGAAGAGATAGTAAATGTCTTTGTTTTTTAGAAATACATCGCCGATGCTCACTAAATTTCTTTCTTTACTTGGTTTGGATATGATTTTTTCTATAACGGACCAATCATCGCCAGTGCAGGCATAATCTGTCACGATGGCCATGATAACATTTAATGATAATGAACACAAAAACAATAATATAGCAGTACAAGGACATTAAAGGTTTTGTTATGTGCCTTGTGGAGAAACAACATAGTCTTGTGCCTTCTTAGGCTTGTTATGCCGTCGTATATGTTTCTTTATATGCACGGGCATTGTTAGCTCATCCTCTATAGTTTGAAGCCCTTCCGTGCTGGGTGTTTGTGCCAATTTCTCGTCTGGAGTTGCCACCATTTGTTGACTTGTTTCGTTGTTGGTTAATTTCTGAGAACGATATTAAAAGAATTACCCGTATGTAGGATATAATATAATTAGAATAATTTTGGAAGAGATAGTTGGAAAAGGAAAGTCACATTTGTATGTTCAGAATCTTTGGCCTCTCTGTTTGCTATGTTTTCTTCAAGAATAGGAGTATATTCTGGGCTCTCCGTGCAATTATTTTCCTCCACTTCATTATTGTTGAGTATTTCACTTGATTCGTCATCTCTCAGTAGCTGAAACACATGGTAGTATAATATTATAACAGATATAATATCTTTTTGATATGACATTGTACGAAAAAAATTACAAACTGCCATGTGGCGTTAGAATTGGAATAGTAATGACATGTGGAAAGAAAACTTGCCTCTGTGGACTCAGGATATGTATCCTCTTGTACGGTTATCACCTCATCAATATGCATATTCTCTGTATCCTCCATAGTAGGGTCTTCTTGTATCACCTGTGCCGATTCATAGTTTGTATCCTCGTCTTTCTTTATCACCTCTTCAACCTGCATATTATCTATATCCTCATCCTTTGATACCTTGTTGATGTCATCCTAAAAACCCAAGTATGACACTTTTAGATAGGAAACCTTGCATAGAAAGAACAGAGATATAATATGTCTTTACCGTCTTGATAGCATGGACAGTAGTACCGGATCTGGTTGGAGATTGAGTCGCATGGGGCACCGATGATGGAGGAGCAGACATGGACGATGACGGTGCTTCACCAGGGGCAGATGTGTGCGGCTCAGTGGAGAGACTTGTTGTGGAGGTATGTTGGGATGCGGCTGAGAGATCGCGAGGGAGGATGGAGGAGAGGTCAAAAGTAATGGTATCAGGCAATATAAGGCAGAATCGTGGGAGAAAGGAAACTACTATCGCGATAATTGGGGACTCCTGATTGCTGTCATCCCCGGATTTATCTGAGGCCCCAGAATCTTATCTTGTGCTTTATTTATATTATACTCACACAAAATTACTGGAGTTATTTTCGTAGTATATTTAATATTCATAAATATTGGGTTTGGCCCACGTTCCTTCTGTAACTGTGGGCTTAATTCAGAAAAGGCACACCCTTTTAATATTTGAGAAACTAATTTTTCTGTTTCATTTGAAATTCAGCTGATGTATGGTGGTTGCCTTCTTGTACATGAGCTTGCGACTGCGGGAGATCATGACTTGTTCTTCTGATTTTTTGGTTCATCACATGATCCATCAAGCCAGCCAAGGGGGCGATCAGTGAAGAGGTGAAGTACAAAATGGAATCGCAATAGGAGGCATATCAAAAGACATGGTTTGATGCATGTTGGAAGAGGTATTCTCGCCCACTGTGGTTATCCACCATTTTAGTCTGTTACATGAATTATATTCTTTTATGAATACTGTATGCTATATTCTTTTAATTTTTTTTGTAAAAAAAGAAAGCATGTGAGCTCGTGTGCTATAGATCCAGGAACGTCCTAATTGCAACATAGTAGTAATAACACCTTTTAACTTCAATATATTCCAGGAATCTTAGTCTTTTGTAGTTTTCGTTACAAATATGCCATAGAGCATCTCACTTAGGCATTCAAGAACATGTTTAATAGAACATAATTCCAAAGGAAAAATTTAGATAGTACAGGATACAACACAAAGTGTTCCTTATTATGTATGATTTGACACCATCACGTAGCATCATTCCACCATCTTCTTCTCTTCCAAATAGGGTTACAAGTTGCATATGTGGAGACCAGTAACCACATCAAAGCTTCAATTCTCGTAAACAAGAATATTTGTCGAACCTGAATATAAAAATTGTGAAGTGATTAGTGCATGACATGAGATACGGCTACAAAAGTTGATAAGCTTGTAAGGAGCTAGTTCCATAAGCTGGTTTTGAAAGCGAACATAATAGGTGAAAAGAAATAATGGAATAATGCACCTGCCTCATCTCTCCAAAACATCTTTGTGGACAATGTTCTTGGTGCTTTTCCCGGATTTATCAACATCCTTGTTTGGCTTGGCCAAAATCGGTGTCGTCTCTCTCGACACTCCTCTTGACAATGCAACATATAACTGCCCATGTGAGAATACTGGCTCGGGAAGGTAAATGCCGACATTTGGGATGGTCTGACCCTATGCCTTGTTAATTGTCATGGCAAAACTCAGGCGGATGGGGAACTGTTTTCTCTTAAGTTTGAAAGGAAGTGAGATGTCCTCTGAGGGCGACATATGGATCCTAGGTATAAACACCCTCTTTCCAGCATGCTGACCACCAACAATCTCCGCATCGATTGCATTATCCTGAAAGGCTCTGATCATAAGCCGTGTTCCATCGCATAGACCATTATGAGGGTCGAGGTTCCGGAGCAGAATGACCGGACAATTGATCTTTAATTTCAAAACATGCGGGGGCAAGCCATTTGGTGTGATTGAGTTCAAAAAATCAATTGTGTAATTATTCTGCAAGTCATCCTCGATTGAGTCAAAACTATGGTATAACTTTTCGTCGCCTGGAAACCTAGAGATCATCTTGTCGTTCAGGTCATCGACATGATCGTTCTTGGTCAAAAGAATAGCACGTGCACTCATGTACTCTCTCGATGTAGCATTGGCCTGCAAAGATGGGAAGACATCTTCGATGAGCATGTTAATAGCTTTTTCATCCTCGGTATAGCCAATGGCAATGTCGTCGGGGAGACGGACATAGTCATCGCCATTTGTCTCTTCAGTTCCATTGCCTATCCTTAGGAGGTATTCTGAGAACCAAGGATCAACATGTGCCCGCATATTGCGCGTGAGACGTATCTTGTGGGTCTTCTCCCAAAGATAGGATCTCAGAAGTGTAGCATCCGTGATCTGTGCTCTTGTCCCACGTGTCACAACGGGTAGGACCTGCCTGAAATCACCACCAAAGACGACAACCTTTCCTCCAAATGGCAAAGAACATTCCATTATATCTTGTAGTGATCTATCTAGCGTCTCTACTGCTTGACGTTTTGTCATAGCGACTTCGTCCCAAATTAACAAGGACGCCTGTCTAAGCAACTCCGCTGTACCACTCTGTTTTGTGAAATTGCACATACTGTTGTCAGTGAGCTTTATTGGAATTTTGAACCGGGAGTGTGCTGTCCGGCCTCCAGGCATTATCAACGCTACAATTCCAGATGTAGCAGTTGCGATTGCTATTTGGCCCATGGAGCGCACCTGTGCAAGCAATGCCTTGTACATGTACGTCTTCCCAGTGCCTCCTGGGCCATCAACAAAGAATATCTGGCTTTTTTTTGTTCACCACATGGTCCATTATGTCATTGAAACCAGCTAGCTGCTCATTGTTCAAACTGCTAAATAGTTCTAGATGTTGTTTGTCCGCGGTGATTTGCCTCTCCTCTGGTACCTCTCTGTACTCACCGTTATAAGAACCATCAGGGTCAACCAGATCTGGAAGTCCATAGCTTTTAATATCCTTTCCCATGGATTGCAACATATCCCTAATATCTCGAAGGACCATCTGCTCAAGTACAAACTCATTGGATTCATTACGTTGGTAGTCCTCACACATTGATGGTAGATGTTTCTCCCACAATTATCGGATTTATGTTGCCTCACAAAATACCAATATAGTCGCAAACAACCGTCTTAGGGCACAAGGCATCTGAAATGTGGCTACCTCTGTCATGCAATCATCAAGAGCCTTGTCGTGCTCAATGAGGCCTAAGTGCTCACATGCCTCTCTACAGGAAGTGCATAGGTTGCCATTGACTGTTTTTAAATCATCAAATGAAGTGGCACCTCGAACATGACTTAGCAGCACACACAAGTAGTACCTCTCTCCTTCAGCTAGGTGTGCATACACAAGTCTTCCAATCTGTGATATATTATTTCTTGTCTTCTGCCACTTCTTTTTTCCAGCTATCCATCTATAATGCTCTGGAAACTCTTTGTACAACATTTTTTGTGCTTGCGGATTCCTCCGGTTTATCTCAAAGTACTCGGTAAGCATGGACCTGGATGAAGATGGTCGGGCGACAACATCTTCTAGATTTTCACCAGCTTTAAATGCAATTGTATGCATGTTCGGCAAATGAAGTTGGATCTGTAGCACTGATGGACTGACACCAAACATTTTGAAACCAAAAATCCTGTAAATAGCCTCTGGAGGAGATACATAGCGTGCATCCCTATATTGTCGGATTTCATTGATGATTCCACCATCATTGATTATGTCCTGCTCGAATGCAAAGGACGTCCGATCATGGCCTTTATAGATGTACTTGAACAAATACTTGACTGCCTTGATGCTGGAGCATGCTTCCACATTAATGTGGCAGTTGTATCGCATAAGCAGAGAATGGTTGTAAGGGACCACCCATCTATTGTCCAAATTTGCTCCTCTGATCCTAACTCCATGCCCATCATCCCTCCTCCGATAGATGGGATAAGAGTCTTTCCCTTGTTGTGTGGCATCACAAAAATCTCGCGGATAATGAAACCTACACTGTCCCTCAATCATGCAAGGACAACTTTTTTTCAACTCACCACAGGGTCCGTGCAGCATGTGTTTGACGACCAGCTCATGTAGAACGGCGTGTTCCTCTTTGTCAGGTACTTATGCGGATATCCCCCGGTCATAGTCACGTGGGGTTGCTAACTTGATATTTGCTTTCATGATTAAGAGTATATGCTCATGAGGGAAGCCTCGTTTCTGAAACTCCACGACGTGTACATAAGTCGCGACTTCCCCGAAATGCTTACCCTTAGTTAGCAAGTCCATCATATCCCGCTGTTTAGCCTTGTATACTCTTGCCACGAGGTCTGGACAGTCTTGCGGCAGTTGTCCAGGCATCAGATTATGGGTTATCTCCTCCCAATAGGGATTGCAAGTCATCGTGATAAAATAATCCGGTTTACCCCATCGTTGGACTATTGCCATCGCATCCAGCAACCTCCGCTGCATGTCGCGATCACCACCAGGAAACGTACGTGGAAGCACGATTCTCTTGCCAATTCGATCACCGCGTGACTCGCCGGCAACGATGGTGTCAACAAGACCCTGTAATAATATACAAGGTTATGGAAAAGGCATGATTTTCAATATGTTGTTGTATTAGGATGTATTGGAATAAACACAAGCATGATACCTGGTAGAGGTCAGCTCGTATAACCTTTTTATTTTCTAGTTTTGAGTACTAGTCCAGCCTCATAGTCTCAATCTTAATATACATGTCAACAACCCACTGTTGGAAAAGGCGCCCACCGAACAAGATGATGTTAAAAAGCTTCTTCCTGACCTGTAGCTTGAAGGAGTAGTACTCCCTCGCACTAACAAATTTCCTGGATTGTGTTGCATTGACCTCATCGTCACCGAAATCCTCATCTTGGTTATCCTGATTATCATCTACAATACTGAACATGCAGGTACCAGTATAATGGCTGGACTCATAATGTTAGAACATGACTTTTGCTTAAGATAAGCAACAATGACTGGTACCTGCATGTAGATCAGTGGCATGGTCTTCATCTTTCACAAAATTGCCAACTTGTTCCCTTTCATTAATCAAAGTATTATCCGTTTGATAGGTGAACCAACACATCAGTTTTTATTCATGAAGATAACAAATTAATAATGAACATCATACATGTATGTAAAATAGTGACTCGGTCTTCTTCCACAAAGTTGCCAACTTGCTCACTCCCATTAATCAAGTTTTCATCTGTTTGATAGTTGAACAAAGACAAATGATTTTTATTCTTAAAGATAGTAAGTACATAACAAATTAATAATGAACACCATACCTGTACGTAAATCAGAGGCCCTGTTTTCTTGCGGTCCAGTACTATGTGCTGGATATTGGGTGGTGTCATCGGAGGCCTGAACATACGTCATCCAACGATTCCAACCAGTCTCCCCACGTGGGAAAAACAGTGGATATGACAATGGGTCATATCACCCATAGTACGCTCTAATATACAGGGGCCGGTCTCCTTTTTTGCCATGCACGACAACACTCCTGTCAAAACAATTTTGTGGGTCGCTCCCTTCAACCCATATCACCGCCACCTGAGAAGTCGTTGGGGCATTGTACCTTCGTTGATCCAACTTGATATATGTGTTTAGGGAGATCTTGTACTCATCTATATTCGGAACAAACCCAAGGCTCCTAAAAGCCTATGCATAAGGGTTCTGTTCTAGTATTACCAGAATTTTCCATATGATCTCTAAATCTAGATTTGGAGACATCACTACAAAAAAAAAGACACATCCCTGACATTTTGGTCCAAACGAAACTTTTTTCTGTCATACTTATGACATTTCTATGGCAATAATTGTAACAAAACACGGTATCATCATAGATGTGGTGGGGTCCTACTTCTATGACAAAAAATCATGATAGAAAATGGGCTTTTCATCCTGGGCGGGCCGGAGACGCAGCTGCATGACATTCTTTGGGCCGTCCATGACAGAAAAAACCGTGGTAGAAGTGAGGGCGAGGAAAATATCGGGGTGTTCCCGGCTACGGTGGGTGGTCGGGGCCGAGCGATGCGCGTTTCTCTCGTACACGCACGCGCGTGGGTGCGAGGCATTGGGCTCTAACTGAACCCGAGCGAGGCGTTGGACTCTAACTGAACCCGAGCGATTGCATTGCAGGCTACGCGTTACTGAACCCGAGCGATCGATCGATGGCTGTTAACTAAACCCGATCGAGTGATTCATTCGCTACTGCTGCTAACTGAAGCCGATCGATGCTGCCTCTGCATGAACAGCGAGCGTTGCTGG
>LR738716.1:13886458-13905562 GCA_902687465.1 Secale cereale
GCGCAATACGGTGGCCCCTCCGGTGGGTCCCAGCACACTACTAGGAAAAGGGCTATAGATGATATGGCCACTAATGGCGCACCAGACATGTGGTGCGCCATTAGTATATACTAATGACGCACCATGTGTCGGTGCGCCATTAGTGTACAAATACTAATGGCGCACCAGATATTCGGTGCGCCATTAGTAACAACTTTTTTTTTCATTTTTATAGACATACTAATGGCGCACGGTGGCACAGTGCGCCATTACTAGTTTAACTAGTAATGGCGCACCTCCAACTCAGTGCGCCAGTACTATTTTTTTTTGCAAAACTACTAATGGCGCACCAGCCATCAATGCGCCATTAGTAACACTGTTACTAATGGCGCATTGATGACTGGTGCGCCATTAGTAAAGTGGGACCAGCTAGATATTTTTGACAGCCACACCTACACACTCACTTTTCCCACTTCATTCTCTCCACCTCCTCCTCCAAGCTTGTGTCGGCTGCCTCCTCCTCCTCACCTCATTTGCACCATAGATTCATCAAAATTAAGTGGTTAAATTACCTTTTTTTGATGGTTAAATTGGGAACGATCCAAGGAACATCGTGCTGGGCGCGATCACCGATGGAGTCAATCCGTTTGGCAGCCAGAGAAGCACACATAGCACCTGGCCTATGTTTGTGTGGATGTACAACCTTCCCCCCTGGTTGTGCATGAAGAGGAAGTACATTCACATGAGTATGCTAATTGAAGGGCCGAAACAACCAGGGAACGACATCAATCTGTATCTGGGGCTGCTGAAAGAGGAGCTAGACATGCTGTGGAAAACGCCAGCCAATACGTGGGACGCCGCAGAGAAAGAATATTTTCCTATGAGAGCCGCACTGCTCACGACGGTGCACGACTATCTCGGTTACGGATATGTCGCGGGGCAGGTGGTCCACGGATTTTCTGGATGCGTCAGGTGCATGGATGACACAACGTATCACCAGCTAGATAGAGATCCCGGGTCTTCAAAAATTGTGTTCATGGGACATCGAAGGTGGCTTCGCGAAGATGACCCATGGAGGAAACACAATGATCTGTTCGATGGTGAAACCGAACCCCGAAGACGCCCGCGTAAAAGGAGCGGCGAGGAAATAGACGAGCTGTTGAAAAATTGGAAAGATTGCCCACTGCCGGGAAAGAAGCAACATGCGCCAGAGCCGGGAAAGAAGCAAAAGGCGCCAGAGCCGCTGCTGAAGGTATGGAAAACGAGGCCTATTTTCTGGGACTTGCCGTACTGGAAGATCCACCATGTGCCTCACAGCCTTGATGTCATGCATATCACGAAGAACGTGTGCGAGAGTCTGCTTGGTAACCTGCTCAACATGCCAGAAAGGACCAAAGATGGGCCGAAAGCAAGGGCAGACTTGAAATCAATGGGCATCAGGCAGGAGCTTCACGCTAATGATGATGATGATGATCATGATGATGAGGCGAAGCAGGACACGGAAAGTCGTTGCAAAGGCAAAAAGGACAAGAAGACCGGAAATGACTACGCTCCCGCGTGCTTCACTCTAAGTCAGGAGGAGATCGAGCAGTTTTTCACCTGCCTCGTAGGAGTAAAACTTCCTTACGGTTACGCGGGGAAGATAAGTAGATACCTAGACCCAGTGAAGCAGAAGTTCAGCAGGATGAAGTCTCACGACTGTCACATGCTGATCACGCAGATACTTCCAGTTGCAATTCGTGGGATCATGGAAGCTCACGTCCGTGAGACGCTATTTGGCCTATGCAACTTTTTCGACATCATCTCTCGGAAGTCGGTTGGCGTGAGGCAACTCAGAAGGCTACAGGAAGAGATCGTGGTGATACTATGCGAGCTTGAGATGTACTTCCCGCCCGCATTCTTCGACGTTATGGTGCATCTGCTGGTCCATACCGTGGAGGATATCATCCAACTCGGGCCGACGTTCCTGCACAACATGATGCCGTTCGAAAGGATGAATGGTGTCATCAAAGGATACGTTCGCAACATGTCACGTCCAGAGGGAAGCATAGCCAGGGGCTTTCTGACCGAAGAGTGCATCTCCTACTGCATGAATTATCTAGGCATCGAGAACCCCGTTGGTCTGCCCGTCAACAGGCACCTCGGCAGGCTCGCTGGATGGGGTCACCGCGAGGGTCGCCGCAAAATGCATGTCGACTTCGAGGGTCGACTCACCGACTTTGAAAGAGCAAACCTAGTCGCTCTACAACACATAGACGTGGTCGATCCTTGGGTGGTAGAGCACAAAACCTTTATTAAGAAGACGTACAATGACAGAGGCCAACAGAGGACGAACGGAGATATAATCAAAGAGCACAACTCATGCTTCACGCGTTGGTTCAAGGAGAAGCTTCTGTCATACCCTTTACATGAGGATTCTTTCGTAGAAGAAAATCTCATATTCGCCTTGTCACAGGGCGCCGAGCACAACCTGATGACATATGAGGCGTACGATATCAACGGGTACACGTTCTACATCGAGGACAAGGACATGAAGAGCGATGGTTATCAGAACTCCGGGGTAACGATGGAATCCTACACCGGTAACAACAAGGACAGATACTACGGAAGGATCGAAGAGATCTGGGAGCTGAGCTACGCTGGAGAGAAGGTCCCGATGTTCCGTGTCAGATGGGCCAATAGAGTCCTAAAAGAAGACCAGTATTTCACCACCATGGTTATACCCGAAGCCAAAACCAAGACCGCGGGCGCAAACGTCACTGCAAAAAATGAGCCATGGGTACTGGCTTCCCAAGTGGACCAATGCTTCTTCATTACCGACCCGTCAAAGCCCAGTCATGTTGTCAAGAGGAGAGGCAAAAGGAAGATCATCAGAATGGATGGAGTCGCCAATGAGCAAGACTTCAACAAGTACGGCGACCCGAAGATGGAACATGACGACGACGATGAAGTGCCATACACCACAAGAAGAAGCAGGACCACCCTACCTAAAGGACGTCCGTTCAAGAGAAGAACTCCATTTGCGAAAAAGAAGGGCAAGAAGATTGTGAACAAATTGCTAGCTAAGATTGATTATATTTAAATTGTAGCCTTCATTTCTCGATTGTATTTCGACATATTCATAAATGTTTTTTCATGGGCACTTTTTGAATTCATGAATATTTTTTCAAATTTGATGATATTTTTTCATATTCATAAATGTTTTACCAATTCACAAATGAATGCAACTAAAAATCCAAAAAAAGACTAGTTCTGTTTGGTTATATGTTACTCCCAAAAGCATATAAAGTTTGTCAAATTTGGAGCTATGGATATTTAGTTATGATTTAAACAAGTTTGAACATATTTAAACACAAATAAATATCAAACAACATTTAAAATGTTGTTAACATGGCAACAAACTGCATATTATTTTTCTACATGATATTCTCAGCATCTAGCATATGTGACATGTTATATTTGGATGCATGGATAAAAAGATATGTGCAAAGGAAAAAAATGCATAATTTTTTTTGGGGAGGCTGGGAATCGAACCCAGGACCTCCTGGTGTGTGCGCTGCGTGCTGACCAGTCGGTCTAGTAGATGGGGTTTTATGTAGATATTGTTTGGTGGAAGAAAATCTGTGGGCTCGAACAGAAAAAAAATACTAATGGCGCACCACGGGGAGGTGCGCCATTAGAATAGATGTACTTATGGCGCACAAGGGGGAGATGCGCCATTAGTATTCTGCCCCCATCCATACCTCTGGCCTCTCTCCCCCGCCCTCGCTCGCCAGATCCCATTTCGTCCCTCTCCTCGCGCTGCCCCGACGCCGCCTCCCCGACCCTCGTCCCTCCCTCCACCGCGCCGCCGCCGCTGCCCGACCCACTGCGCCACAGCCGCCCATGCGCCCCCGCCGCCTCCCTCTCCCCATCCTCCCCTTCCTCCCCCTCGAGCGCCGCCTCCCCCCGAGCCCCGCCTCCCCCCGAGCGCCGCCTCTCCCCCGAGCGCCGCCACCGGAGCCCGCAACACTGCACCGCTTTCTCGTAGGTGAGTCCCCGTCTCGCTCGTGCCCCCCGCTTCCTCCTCCCTCCTCCTCGCTCGCTAACGTCTCGGCCGCGCGCACGCAGGCACCTATTCCGCCCCCCGCTCCGGCGACGTTGAAGAGGTCGACGACGCGTGCTTCGCTCACCACCCGCTTCTCCTCCGCCGCCCCGCCCGCGTGGGTAAGTGCATCATCCTCTCCTCCCCCTCTCGCCTCCTCCCTCGGTCGCGACGCGTGTGCGCCCACCAACCGGAGCACGGCTGGCGGATGGATGGTCGATTTTGGGTCCATTTTCCTTGGATTTGACTCGGTTAGATCAGTCCATGCTTACTAGTACATATTGAATGAGCGATTGTTGCTGGATATCGCCCTGGATCCTGTCCCTATCTGTCTGTCTCGCCATATCGGTATGTTTGTTTTGCTGCTTCAGTTCTGGACCTCCGTGCTGTCTCTATTGTCTCCGATAGTTCAAGTCCGTTGAGTCCTTGAGTTGTGTACTGGATTTTGCAAGCCAGCGCCCAAGAGTATCCTGCATCAATCGGATTTCTGTGGTCTGCGAGAGCAGCTTAGTATTGTAACTACCCGGTTTCAACAATCTTCTTTCTAAATTATCGGATCTCGTCCGCTAGAAAAGTAAGCCAATAGTGAAATTCTCTATGAGTTGACTATCATTTGTAATCTGCAGTATATCTGATCGATGCATTATTAATGTATTGTTTAACAACTACAGTATATCTGAATTTTATATTTTCAATAATGCATGTAGAGACGGGGTTTATCCTTCTTAAAAAAACTGCAGTATACAAAGTAGATCATGCCTTTTGAGTTTAGAGATCCTCTGTCATTGCCACAATAATGGTGATGAAACGTGTGGCTGGGAGCATTCGCTTGCGGCATACTATAGTTTCTCACTCTTCTTTGCCACCTTTGCCGCAGTTGGCATTGCTCATTTTGATTGAAAAAATGGAGGGGCATATAAAGAAAAGAACGGCGGAAGGTACCTTGAAATGATAGGATAGAATGTATGCATTGGAAATAAAAAATTATAGTATGTATTTTTTACATCGACATGTTAGAGAGGACAAGGGGAGGAGCTTATAAAAGTTTGTGATGTAGAACGGGACAAGTAGAAACTGCAAGACTTGATTGGAATACAAAGTCATCCTTCACGGTTGAATAAGTCGACGTGGAACGATTCATAAATCTTTCTAGAAAAAGTGTATTGGTGGATGGTGGCGTGGTCAGCACCTCGGTTGCTGATGCTGATGCTGTCAGATTTAAATATATATGTCATGGGACCAAATGTCAAGCTTGCTTCAATTATTGTTGAAATTATCTAATGCAGTAATTCTCGTCCGCTAGAAAAGTAAGCCAATAGCGCAGGACATGACTTCCCGTACCCCAACTAATGACCAGTTTTAACCCCCATGACTGGTTTACTGTTTTCTATCTTAAAACCGTAATATTTTGTAAAGGCCATCCTCCTATGTCATGTGAGTTGACTAGTTAATTCAATCAACATGGCATTCACCATCAACCCTACAAGGCCTCATTTACATTATGATTTGAAGGCACAGACACCATCTGAAGTCTGAATGTTCCATCTTCTCTAGCCTGTCATTTTATTTATGCTATGGCAATGGGTATGCCTCTGGTACTTATGTGCTGTACAGCTCTACTTATGTGCTTCAGCTCTGTACCTCCGTTCCATTTTCTTTACTTAAATGCACACTGCATCTCCTTTGTCTTAATGATTTTCTGTCCAATGATATCGGATTGTTTCATGATGTAACTGCGAAAGCAAATGATATCTGTTGATTTCTGAAAGTTGTGTACTGGATTTTAAGAAGCGAGTGTATGATGAGGAGCAAATTGTAGACCATTTAAGAGTACTAGAAGCTGTCGTTTGATTACGTTTGGCACATCTCTGTTTTATACTTGTATATTACTGCTTCTTAGTAATTAATGTTCTTTGAAAACCAGTATGTTTCTTAGTAATGCTCTATATGTTTCTTTATGAAGCTTCAGTACCAGACAATATATGCTTTTGCAAGCTATACACAGCTATTTGAAATGATATGCTCAAGCCTATGCAAACTGGAATTTGAATAGTCTAAAGTGGAGTCGAAAGCCTGATGCACTCCATCCAGATTTTTGCTGGGTTTTGTCTCCGACCATCGTGTCGTGATGATTTTGCAGGTACCTCGAGAGGCCCTTGAGTTTGCTGGAATGTTGATTAACTTCCGTTCCGGCAAATTCGGGTACTCCATATGTCCTATTTTCAGCAAAGGTCATGCTGAAATTTTCCGTGAATTTTAGCATAACTTTGCTAAAAATAGGACATATGGGGTACTTGTGACTAATGCATGGGCCGGGGTATCTTAGTATTTAATTAAGTAGGATCAACTGCCCCTTTATTCTTTGCCGATCATGGGTACGATGGCGAATTCCTAGATCTCTTTCCTTCTTGTGCATTGACAAAAAAATGATTTTCAACATTTTCTAAATTATATAATATATTTGTAATGGAAGATTCGATCATGCTAACTTATGAAAACCTCAAGTCCATGTTTTTCACTATCTATCCTATGTAGATAAGGCTTGTTCTTTGCACACACCATTACCAAGAACATGCCCACTGTATGCAGCATGTCTCATCAGTCAAGCAACATTGAAGCACCTACTGTGATCATTGCAGCATCAGAATATAAACACTGCAACAAAGCATAGCTGGCCGGCATCTAGGCAGTTGATATATTTCAGAGACATACTAGATTAATTAAGTCTCTGTCATACTTAAGAGTCTGCCATACTACTTAAGAGTCTGCCATACTACTTAACAATTCACAAACACTTCCCACCTTCCAAATTCTTCATAGTTCACAACCATACTAGCGCAAAATTTAAACATCATCAACTATACTGATGATTACTACCACTACCAGCTTCACAGAGGGTGACTAGATGGGACCCATAGCCTTTAGGAGGGCTGCATGCTCTGCCCTGATGTTCACGTCCCTCCCACTCGTCTTTAAACCGCGTGCATGCGACATAAGGTGCTCATACATCCCATCCTTGGGAATTGGCTTAGTGGTGCAGTATGGGCACCTGAACTTGCCCCACTTGTAGTACGCCGCCTTCCCCTTCTCCCTGATCTTGTTGGCTTCATTCTCAATGAAGGACTTGTGGTTCCACTCTTCCACCTCATCTCCAGAGTTGTACTGCACATACAAATGATTTGCATAAATACATACTTCCCATTTAGAGTAATGTAATTAACAAACATCAGATAATTGCCATTTACTGGAATTTAATGAACAAACAAACATAATAGCCCATTCATATAGGGCATCATCAACGAACAACATCTCACACAGATTAATAAACAGACAAAAAACAGCTTGGGGTTACCTCCTCGTCATCGTCAGAATCAGACGGGTCGTTGAACCCAGCAATGTCCAGCTTCCTCTTGTTGCCAGCAGCTTCCTCATTCTGCAATATAAGTAATCAATTCAATTATACTACTAACTACATATAACACAGTATGCAAAGGTCAAGCAATGTGCAATGTGCTTCTAATAACCTAAAATGTAATTTGACCTAAAATTATCCAAAGATCAAGCATTCTACAATGATAGCTTGGTCAAACTAAAATTTTAGATCATGCTAACTATTTTGAAATTGCGCACTAGTTATTTTAGTTTATGGATAATGAAGTGAAGCGCCTAACTATTTTGAAATTGTGCACTAGTTATAAACGTACCGTGTTCATTTCAACAATTAATTGAGGGAATATGCACAACAAATCTAACAACATATACAGCACATAACAGAATCTGAGCACATGCAGCAATCTAGATTCTAATATAAATAACCTAACTAAACATCTAATTAGAAAACCCTAACCACTACATCCACAGGATGATTCAATCACAAATTCTACATATAACTGCCTATAAATTAATCCAATACAAAAAAACCCTAACCACACTACATCCACTAGATGATTAATTCAATCATAGATTCCACATATCAGTGGCTATAATTGAATCCAATAGAAAAAACCCCCAACTAAACATCTAACTCAGAAACCCTAACTAGTAGATCTACTGGATGATGCAATCACACCAAACTTAACCTTTCACTATAAATCAATCAATCAAACATCTAAAAACCCTAATTAATTATGAGAAGGGGATCTATGTAGCAACTAGCAACAAAAAAACCCTAACACCTAAATCTACTGCTTAATGGGGGTAACCAGAAACGGAGGGGACTGCTGGCAAGGATTACCTGCAGGTCCACGTGCTCGCCGCCGGCCTCCGTAGGTCCATGAGATGGGCCGCTCGACGCTGTCATGCCAAGCTCCGGCATGGCGGAGGCCGCCACGACCACCTTCTTCTCCTCCACACCCGCTGCCGCAGCGATCGATCCAGCGTGTGGGGATGCAACACCTCCTGCACCCGCACCGCTGACGAGGGCCTGCACGACATCTGCTACGGTCTCCGCGCCCGTCCTGTCGAGATCTCCTTCTGTGATGGCATCTTCGCCACGGCCTTGCTCCATCCGAGCCAGAAGCAAGAAGGAGGAGAGAGGGAGGCGGTGGTGGTGAGAGAGCAGGTGGGGTGGCCGGTGAGGGAGACGACGAGGCAGAGGAGAGAGGAGGGAGAGGGAGGCGATTTGGGGGAAATGGGGTGGGCGATGCGGCCGGTGCCCGTACCCCTCCTCTTATACTAGGGGCCTTTTTTTGGAAAATATCCACACACACGTGCACGCGCACGACCACGGGGAAACGGAACCGCCAGCGTATAATACACGTATAATACTCTCGGTAATGGCCACCTTTTTCGAGAGGAGCTCTCGGTAAAGCATCTAACCTAGATATCCTTCTTGTGCATTCTCGATAATATGTATTATACTTTTGTTGTTGTTTTCTTCCATGCTTGGCAAACAACCTTAGCACATCATAATTACCGTCTTGTGTTTTCTTCTTTGGATGGGCCTCATCCGGTTCTAAAGACCGGCACCCCTCCGGTGGCCCCGGTGGTCAAGGGCGTTGTTAGGCACCTAGAGGGGGTAGGCCACGGAGAATAACTGCTTCTTTGTGTTAGTGCATGTCATTGCGAGATGACAGACCAAGTCGAGGCCCGTTCTGTCACGGGATCACCCACCGAAGACTCTGTCTCGGGGACGAACCCAGCCGGTCCTCGACGTTCCCGCCTGTGTGTGTGGTTTGTGAGGCGCGTGCCACGTCAAGGACGTGCATTGCTTATTCAAATAGCACACCATGTACATTTGCCCATTTGCCCATGTACGTACATTTGACAACGTCGATAAGTACTTTGCCGATCATGGGTACAATGGCGAATTCATGGGGCCTCCTTCTCAAGAACCCAACCCTACAAAAGACGATCGCGATCTAGCTGGTACCGCGGAGAAACCAAGTTGCAACAGGCGTTGTCTGGCATTCAGTTCTCAGGAGACGCCTCCAGCTGCCGACTTCACCGAGCCTCAGATAGCCGAGGTGCGAAATATTATTAGCCCCAACACACTCAAGAAGGCGGTCTATGAGCAGAACTCGATCCCATTACAGGAGAAGAAGAAGGCACAGAAAAGAAAGAGTAACAAGGGCGCGAGCCAGCCAACACCGAGTACGATCCGTGCTCAGGACGGGCCACCTTCACCTAAGGATATAATGAGGAGGGTGCATGTGGCGGGTAGGCCGATGCTACCGACTAATATGCTCAATGCTGCAACCGGTGCTATGCGGAGTCTGCATGACAGTGTTCTTTCTTTGGAGAAGCGGCGTCTCAGAGAGAAGGATGTGGCATACCCGGTTTTTGCGGCCAAGGTGCCAGAGGGCAAGGGCTTTGTGGATAACTCCATCGGGGGTACGATCGTCCGCAGCTCTCTTCTATGTGATGGTAGTTTAGATGATCGATATCGACTTGTAATGTGAAGACAAACTCGCTACTCGCGGTCTCGAGACTTGTAATATAATGTTCTATCTTTGTTCGGTCTTTTGAATTCGGAGACTAATATGATGAATTGTATTCGGAGACTAACCTTCTATTGTATTCGATGAATCTGGTGTTGTCTAAATCCTGTCTAATAATATATTTTGTATCCTGCGAAAATATCAGAAAAGAAAAGAAAATAATCCCTAATATTCATACTAGTGGCGCACCACTCAAGATACTAATGGCACACTGTCCAGATGATACTAATGGCGCATCACCCATCAGTGCGCTATTAGTATGCCAATGCACATGGGTACATATGCCCCCCTGGGAGGCATACTAATGGCGCACAGATGGACATACTAATGGCGCACTGCCTGGTGCGCCATTAGTGCACCAGATACTAATGGCGCACTAGGGGTGCGCCATTAGTAAAAAATCTAATGGCGTGGTGCTAGTGGCGCACCACTAGTGCGCCATTAGTAGGCAAAAGTGGTGCACCACTAGCATGCCTTTTCCTATTAGTTGCAGTCAGGGGGAAACGTTTTTTCGCCAAATACGGTGGCTTGTCCGGTGGGTCCCTGCTGTCAGGTGGAGGAAATATTATTTTGCGCGTAATAAGGAGGCACTTCCTTGCGGCTGCCGTGGACCCAGCTGTCAGCCTCTCCACGTACAATACTCTTCCGATGGAAGTCGTTCCTTGACCATGTTGACCACGCCGCGCCGAGAGCACCAGGGCGGTGGCCGACGGCGAGGCCTAGGAAGGGGATGACGCGGAGCCGGTGAAGACGCAGAAGTGGAAGCCTGCGTGGAGAGGGGTACGAGGGTTCACTGGTTCAGCTGCGATGTGAGGCTGCCGTCGCCGCATGGCCTAGCCAGCGGTGGGAATAGTAGGGGGCGGTGAGGCCTCCGCGGCAGCACAGCCGACCACGGGAGGCAGGAGCATTCAACACGACCGGCGCTGCTTTGGGCGGCTGGAGCAAGAAGACCAGAGGTTGAAGAAGCACTACGCTCGTTGGATGGACATCGTATAGTCACTGGAGCTAGAATCGTTCATATTGACTAAGTTGACCAAGCACTCTGTCCCCGTCAACTTAGTAGGCCCACAAGTCAGTCACCCACCAAGGTCGGTCCCAACTAGCAGGTTAGTTTTCATTTTTTGTGCGTAATAAGGAGGCACTTCCGGTGGGTCCGAGCTGACAGCGGGGGGTTTTGCGAAATACGGTGACCCATCCGGTGGGTCCCAGCAGTCAGGGGGAAACATTTTTTTCACAAAATACGGTGGCCCATCTGGTGGGTCCCCGCTGTCAGGTGGAGGAATAATTATTTTGCGCGTAATAAGGAGGCACTTCCTTGATGCGGCCGTGGACCCAGCTGTCAGCCTCTCCACGTACAGTCCACGTCCGATGGAAGCCATTCCTTGACCACGTTAACCACGCCGTGCCGATAGCACCAGAGCGGTGGACGACGGCGAGGCCTAGGAAGGGGACGACGCGGAGCCGGGGAAGACGCAGCAGTGGATGCCCATGCATAGAGGAGTACGAGGGTTCACTGGTTCGCTGCGGTGTGAGGCTGCTGTCGCCGTGGAATAACAGGGGGTGTGGGTGAGTAGAGGGATGGCCTGGCCAGCGGTGGGAATAATAGGGGGTGGAGAGGCCTCCGCGGCAGCACAGCCGGCCATGGGAGATAGGTTGAAGAAGCACTACGGCCGTTGGATGGACATTGTACGGTCAATGGAGATAAAATCGTGTATATTGACTAAGTTGACAAAGCCCTCTGTCCCCGTCAACTTAGTAGGCCCACAAGTCAGCCTCCCACTATACTGGGTCCCATCTAGCAGGGGGATTATTCATTTTTTGTGCGTAATAAGGAGGCCCTTCCGGTGGGTCCAAGCTGACAGCGGGGGGAACATTTTTTTCGCGAAATACGGTAGCCCGTCCGGTGGGTCCCAGCAGTCAGGGGGAAACATTTTTTTCGCCAAATACGGTTGCCCGTCCGGTGGGTCCCTGCTATCAGGTGGAGGAATAATTATTTTCCGTGTAATAAGGAGGCACTTCTTTGCGGCTACCGTGGATCCAGCTGTCAGCCTCTCCACGACAGTACTCTTCTGATGGAAGTCGTTCCTTGACCATGTTGACCACGCCGCGTCGAGAGCACCAGGGCGGTGGACGACGACGAGGCCTAGGAAGGGGACGACGCGGAGCCGGGGAAGACGCGGCAGTGGATGCCCACATGGAGAGGAGTACGAGGGTTCACTGGTTCGGCTGTGGTGTGAGGTTGCCGTCGTCGTAGAATAACAGGGGGTGTGGGTGAGTAGAGGGATGCCCTGGCCAGCTGTGGGAGTAGTAGGGGGCGGTGAGGCCTGCACGGGAGGCGGGAGCAGGCGGTCCTGCCGGTGCTGGATTTGGCGGCTGGAGCAAGAAGATCAGAGATTGAAGAAACACGACGACCGTTGGATTGACATCCAACAGTTACGTTTGCTAGAATCGTTTGTTGACGTATATAATAACTAAAAAAATCTTGCATACATGTCAACTTAATAGGCCCATAAGTCAGACCATTCCCTCTTTTTTTAATAAGTTATATATAGTTCATTGCGACTTCTTATGGAATTTATTGCAATCCATTTTTTTTGGTTGGCCAGGGCGAATTTCGCATATTTCTATGGGTTCCAAACTATTTTTAATACTGAAATGTTGAGCCAGATTTAAAGTACTTTGAAGATATATTTAAATTAGGTTAATGCCCAGTGAAATAGGAATCTGAAAATGTGAAAAAATTCAGAAATTATAAAGTAATTGCCAATTTGGCATCTGTTTTTATATTTACAACCAATTTCATATTACTTTGAAGATTTACAGGCGTCTTGAAAGAGTTGCAGCCCATCAGGGCGTAGAAAAATAAATAGGCCTGGATTGGGTATTCTTCAGAAAAAAATAAACTGGGCTCATTTTCACAAAGAAAAAAATAGCTGGGCTGGTCACATGGGGAACATAAAATATAAGCCTGGGCTAGACGGGCCACAACCCAGTTCAAACCCTGCACCGTCTCAATAATAACAAAAAAAAAACTACTCGAGCAGTTACGTCCCAGGTGTCAGCCGATCTTGTGTTGTTCTCTTGTCTATTGACTATATATGCTCACAATGTCATGGGTCCCAGATGTCAGGAAAACACTAGGAGGAAGCATTTTATTTTTCCATACGTTGACATGGTGGGCCCGTACTGTCGTCCTCTCCACGTACTTCTGCCGATTCCTGTTGTTTGTTGACCATGTTTACAACGCGAGAGGACGGCGCCGCGGTGAGTGCACCAAAGCGCGCGGAGCACGATGGCGAGGCCTCGGACGTCGACGTTAACGATTTAGGAGACGGTGGGGCGGCGATGCGTGCGCTGAGGCGCAGCCAGCCGTGGGAGGCGGAAGCAGGTGGCCCCGCCGGTGCTGGTTTGGTTTTGGCGACTGGAGGAAGACATGAATGAAGAAACACGACAGACTGTAAAAGCAGCATGAGTACTTAACCACCTTAACTGAAACTAGCAGGGGCACTTAACAACCATAGCTGAAAGCAGTGTAAGTACTTATACAGGTTCAACCGTACAAAGCATGCCTCGAACAATGCTACTTTGCCTACAGTTAACCAAGGGTGAGGCCGCCAAGCCCCAGGACAAGGCCCAGGCGGCACCCCGCGCATCCACAACCTTCTGAAAGCGGCTTCATCTCGCAATGTGGTCAATAAACAGGATATTCGCTTTAGAGCCATGGAAAAGTAGGAACATAATCTTCTGTCCTATTCTCCAAGATGGACGGGCCTTCATTATTTGAGACCACCCATGAATAAGTATCTTTTCACCTCCAAGGGGAATGGAGTAGGTCGACATAAACATCATGTTGTGACCAAGCGCAAGTCTGACCCGACCATGGCCAGACATCTGTATAGGAACAATAGAACTGGGCAGTTTCTGTTTCAAGAAGATCACAGCTGTAAAACTGTGTATAAGCAATAGTTTATGAACAATATATATAACAGAAAACAGCTCGTACCATAAGTTTCTCGACACAGTTGGACCTGTTCAACGAGTGCAGTAGTGGCACACATATCCCACGCGGCCTTCCACCATTGAAACGCCCCACAAGGACCTCAAGACGATCAATAAAGTGTAGGAACTTGTGGATGTCGTCCCAGTCAACTTCAGTGCCATCAGTAACTGTCGAGTTGTTACAGAATAACAAACGAGTAGCCTGCTTAACTCTGAAAAAACCTACACATGCCACCAATTATAAGAAAATATTAGTTAGAAGTAGCATCTTCGTGAGAGATTCGTTGCTACTTCTAAAGTTAAATTGTGATTAGTTAGACATAATAGGTGGATTAAGAAGTAATCGAGGCAACAATCAAGAACCCGATACTAACATGGATGAACAATTGGAACGACGTCGGGGTGGAAGATCGCAGTGAAGATGAGACCGGGTTCTGCTATTTCCATCAGCATTCGTGCGCCAACTTTCAGTCCGTAACAGTTGAGAAAGTTTATCCAAGTTCGGCCATAAAAAAGCAGCGATCTTCTTGATTCATGAACCGAACTCGGAACTTATATCCATGGCTTGTCTTCACTGTGACCATTAAACTGGTGTATTCACTTATGGCAAGGCCGAGCATCTTGAGTACATGTGTTCTGGCAGAGCAAATAATGCACTGCAGGAAAAATAATATGAGAACATAATGTATTCCCTATCCAAATCTAGAAATAACTTCCTCCTTCCCGTCAGTGTTGACCATCGTACTGGTAGTAACTTTTATCCAAATATAGCAATCCAAATTTCCAAATTAGTCGACCGCATGTTCAAAAAAACCCCACCCTCCCGGATAGAAAAGAGGATTCTAGGAACATACTGTGCGCATTTTAAAATCATGTGTTAGGATGAGAAGGAACAAGTGTGGCGTCTCGCCGAGGGTGCAGAAACCTGTAGGGTCCTCGCACTTTGGGCACTGCAAATGAAACACACTAGATTCAGTAGGAAGAAAAATGCATCAACGGCGGCGGTTGCCATCCTAGGATTACCCGCGACCAAGGGACTTGGATTTATCGGGGATGGATGAAGAATTCGTACCTGGTTCTCCATGAGAAAACCCTATGCAATCGCCGAGAGGGGGTTTTCTCTAAACAAGCAGACGTGGGAGAAGGGGATTCAGGCCAAGTGAAATATTGCCGCTTCGTCTGTCCAGCTTATTGCTAAAGCTGGAAAGGGGGGATTTGTGATTTGACGGCTCATTGGGCATTACTGCGGTGCTACGACGGGGGTATGTCTACCGTGCAGTTGTGCACTCTAATTTGTGCATATGGCACGTGGACCCCGTTGCCGGATGCCCCACATATAAGCGAAAGGAAGTAGAATGACAGGAGTAACTAGTTACACAAAAAATATATTTTTGACAGAGAGATACTCCCTCTGTAAAGAAATATACAAATCTTTTATATCACAACTTTATACATACAAAATTATATCTGACAGATAGGAAGGAAACTATGGCAATTTTGCAAAAAGGTACCCACACACCTCTCCACATTTGCAAATAAGGCCTTCCCTCGTTCATCCTTTTCTCTCACAAGATAAAATACTCATACAAATGCATCTTGATGTTACGTGCAATGCACGGGCATTATGGGGGTTCAACTTTTTTTGAGACAATTATGGGGGTTCAGCTGAGAATATAATACTCATTCAGGCTCACGGTTCTGGACTTGGGCCGCAGGCCCACCCTGCATGTTTGGGGCCCATGTGTTCTACCTCAGCGCTTTTCATATTGCAAGCGATCGGTACGTCGCTGGTTTTAGATGCTGTCGCAAGGCGAATACACAAAATTGAATAAAGCACGACATCTGTTGGAATAAAATTAAACGACAGTTCCTAACCAGCAATGAGAGTTGCAATTCTATCAACGATATACCATGTGATAAATAATACTGTCGTATTACTTATACACATAGGACATTTGTTTCACCATGCCAGATTATTACATCAAAATCTCTCGTAGGATAGATCAGTTCGGCAGTTGCGTGCTGCTACTAAAGAATTTCAAAGTTGATTTGGACCAGCTCTCCTTGCCGAGAACGTTCGATCTTGAAATCATCCCCTACCGCAAGATATGATTTAGATTTGAACCTTGACCATCCTTTAGCATCAATCATCATGTGACCATCCTTTGTACTTATGGTATATTGAGCAGGTTCATTCACACCAAGGGTGCGCATGGTAAGAGAAACTTGGCCGCTGTCGCCTGGATTGTTGAACGGCTCCCTCGTTGCTCTAGGAATTCTCTGGTTGCAAACAAGAAGACATACCCAAACAGTTAGATCAACACAGTGAATCATGCAAAACAACATGGAAAGAAAAAAGAACGAAACACTTGGGCGGCCAATGCTTACCAAGAAGGTGGACATGTCAGTTTTTGTAAGGACTTTGGTATATGAAGTGCGAACTTCAGCCCAGTCTGCTGCCGCTGCACCGGTGTCGGGAAAACTGATAGCCCACGAACACCTATGGGACCGGAGCCCCTTTTCGGTACGGCAAGGGAGCGGAGGGAGCACAAAGAGCAGATCGAGGGGCACACGCGAGCAGTTTACCCAGGTTCGGGCCGCACGGATGCGTAAAACCCTACTCCTGCCTTGGTTGTATTGAGTTCTTGGCTCGGGAGCAAGAAGATCTACAGTACTAGCTACACCGAGCGTGGGAGTGATCAAGTTTCGGAACCTCCTCTACGTTGTGCATGGGCCTCCTTTTATAGTTCAAAGGGGTCACCGACAGGTGTCAACGTAGGTGAGGGTAAAAGCGTAAAATTGGTGGTAGTTGTAACAGTGCATGTACAGTGTATGCACAATGGTCTATACCTAACCCAGACGGTGGGGGACAAGGGTATTGAATGCCCATCGCCGTCGCCCCAAAACAGTGTAAAAAGCGTCCGTCCGGGCGTCTCCGTTCGCCACGACGGAGGCCTCGTCATCGTGGCTTGCCACCGTGTACCCCCAGGCTGCACAGCCATCCGCCACGTGCCCCAGGAAGGGCCCCACGGCGACGCGTGGCCAGGTGAGCTGGAGCGCAGGCACATAGTGAAATCTTGCCGCGGTGAGCACCTTGCCGCGGTCGCTACCTTGCCGGGCCCGGAAGCTTGCCGCTCTCCGGGTCTTGCCGGGGCGCGCGATGCGCCACGGCATGTCTTCTGAAATGCTGTTCTTTGGCCTTCCTGGCAAGCTCCTCTTGCCAGGGTCTTGTGCTGAAGGGATAATCTCGAGCCTGGAGCGGCCTTCCCGGCAAGCTCCTCTTGCCGGGGTCTTGCTTCTTAGCTTGAATACTTTGTTCTTGAATGGCATCAAGGGAACCAGAGTGGGCCTTGGCGGGCGCGTGGTGAGCCTGACCACGGGACGCTGCTACTGCCCGTGCACAAGTCGGGATACTAAGGTACCCCTACTTTAGTACACCGACAGGAGCCCCCGGGCCTGGGCCACACACGGTGCTGAGCGCTGTTGGGCCAGGCCCAAAACAGTGCACGGGCACACGCAGCCCACGGCGCGCCGTTTCCCACTCCGTATTCGCCGCATCCCTCCCTAACGGCACACGTCGATTGCGGCGTCGTGGGAGAGATCGTGGCCTGTTTCTTTAATGGAAAAATGCGGAACGTCCCCCACTTCCCCCTTAAAAGCAGAGGAAGCAGGGGCAGTTTCCCCCCATTGCTTCATTGCGTCTTCAATCTCTAGAAACCCCCGCCGCTCTCCGCCTCCCCAAAGGTCGACAGAGAGCCGAGCTCCACCCTTCCTCCGCCGCCTCCAGCATCCTCAGCGCCGCCGACCCCCCTCGCCATCCCCTCCATGGCCCCGAAGAGCGACAAGGCGAAGAATGCGAAGTCCGAGAAGGCGGCGAAGCTGGCAGCGATGCGGAAGAGGATGGTGGTCTTCCCGCCGAGGCTCGGCGCAAGGGAGCTGAGGGACAAGTACTACTTGTTCTGGGCGAGGGAGACGAAGGCTCACCCGCGCACCAGGGTCCTCCCCGCCGAAGCCTGCGACATGTATCCGGGAGGTTACCATTACTTCGCTTTGTTCTTCCACTGTGGTCTTTGTCCTCCGTACTCTGAGTTTTTCTGCGACGTGATGAACACGTATGGATTCCACCTCCTAGATTTCACCCCGAATGCTGTCCTCACTATGGCCGTTTTCGCACATCTGTGCGAAAACTTTGTCGGGGTCCACCCCAACGTAGCTCTCTTCCGCCACTTCTTCACACCTAGAGTAGAGTCTGGGTCTCCACTCTCCGGTGGCATCTCCTGGATCTTTAGGCTCAACAAGAAAGAGGCGTACTTGATTGGAGAGCTCCGCGACAAGTGGGATGAATGGAGGGCCGATTGGTGCTGGATTGTAGAAGAGGAACCTCAGCAGTTTACATCACCTCGCCGGGCCGCTATAGTGCGCGGCAAGGACTGGAGCGATCTGGCCCCGAAGGACGGGAGGCTGAAGATTGCCCTTTCTAGGATCCTTCGCCTCCGGGCCGCCAACCTTACTGTAGGTGAGGTCGGGGCGGATTTCCTTCGCTGCCGCGTTGCCCCCTTGCAGGACAGGAAGAGGTCCGCTTGGGAATTTGGCAATGCGGCAGACTGCATGAGGCTGCGCCCCAGCCTGAACTACAACTTCACCGTCTTGGAACTCAAGGGGATGGTCCGCTCGCTGTTCAAGCATGACCCCAAGCACACGGAGTGGTTTACCCCGTCGCGGGGAGTAGTTCCATTATGCAACAACTCCTCACTTAGTGCCATCCGTGCGGTAATGCCCCTGTGCGATTCCCACGGGGTGGATCCCACTTGGCTGCCGCCTTCAGAAGAGACCGTGCAAACCTTCTTTGACAACCTGGTTGAGCGGCCGGTCAATCCCGAAGAGAAGAAGGGTCTCACCCGCGCGACCACCGACCGGGATGTGGCGTATATCGGCGTCCTCCTCGGCGGGCTCACTGGACTCGGTCCCCTGCCCGGCAGGATGGAGGAGGCCGCCGCAGCTGAGGCCGCGGGCGAGTTTGGTTACTCTGTGGCGGAGGCAGAAGCAGCGGACGCAGTGAGCAGGGCCGAGGAGGAAGAGATCCTCAAGCTGTTGAAGCCCGCC
>LR738716.1:13907127-14027038 GCA_902687465.1 Secale cereale
ATGTGGCGTATATCGGCGTCCTCCTCGGCGGGCTCACTGGACTCGGTCCCCTGCCCGGCAGGATGGAGGAGGCCGCCGCAGCTGAGGCCGCGGGCGAGTTTGGTTACTCTGTGGCGGAGGCAGAAGCAGCGGACGCAGTGAGCAGGGCCGAGGAGGAAGAGATCCTCAAGCTGTTGAAGCCCGCCGGGAAGCCTGCCGGGGAGCCTGCCGGGAGGAGCGAGGCTGCCGGGCAGGGGACCGAGTCCAGTGAGCCCGCCGAGGAGGACGCCGAATCGGGCGATTCCTACGAAGACTCGGGCGGGTCACTGAACCTCGACGACATTTCTTCATCCTCGGAGAATTCTCCGCCACCGCCAAGTCCTCCGCCACAGCCAAAGAAGCGCCTCCGCAAGACCACTGAGACGGTGAAGCAGCCGGCGCCCCGACAGCAGCCGAAGCGTCGCTCGATGCGTGCCACCACGACGAGCAAGGTCGTCAAGGAGGCGCCTCGCGCCTCAGCGGCAAGCGGAGGGGGATCTTCCCGAACCGGTTCCGGCGCTCCTTCCGCCCCTCGGTCTTCGGCGACGTCCGGAGCGGGGTCTTCTCAGCCCACGGCTCCAGAGCCCGCCAAGCGCCCGAGGGAGCCTACTCCTCCAGCTCCTCGCGCTGGGACGCGCGAGGCAGACTTTGACTTCTCCGCCCTTAGTTCCGAGGAGGAGGAGGAAGAGTAAGCATTTGCAACTTTTATTTCCTTTGATTTTTGTTGCTCTTGTCTTGAATTCTCTTTGTCTAACTCTGATCTTGTTTGGCTTCCAGGACCCTGACCCAGAGGATGGCAAAAAAGGCCAAGATCCCGGTGGTTGATCTCGAGGAGGACGAGCCCGTCACCGTGGCAGGAGATGCGCCCGCGACAGGCTTGCCGGATCAGCCTGCTGCTCCGCAGAGCAGCCCCCAGCGCAGCCCCCAGCGTAAGTTCCTTGTTCACTTCTCTGCTTATCGGGCGCGCTTGAGCTTCTTATCCTTATTGATGTCTTGTTTTCTTGTTGACTTGTGCAGAAGTGGAGCCGCGGCCGCAGGAGCGTCAAGAGACTGCTCCCGATGAGCCGCTCGTCCCACCCTCCCCGCCAAGGAGGAGCTCCCCGGCGAGGGAGAGCGCTCCGCCAAGGGCGGGTACTCCGCCAAGGGTGAGTACCCCGCCAAGGGCGAGCACTCCGACAAGGGTGGGCACCCCGCCAAGGGAAAGCGCCAGCGGCCCTCCGCCAGCGGGGGCCACGACCACGCCGCCAAGGGAGAACTCCCCGACGAGGGACCCCGTTACTGAAGAGGCCCGCGCAGGTAACCCTTGTACTTTCCTTCTCTTGAATTCTTCTTTTTGGATATTTGCTTGACGATTCTTCCTTTCTTTTTCTTCTGTCAGATCCGCCCGCCCCGGAGTCGATGGAGACAGAGGCCATCGCCAAGGAGGACGTGCGCGGCGATGACGGCGACGCCGCCACCGCTGAAGGGATGGTCGGCGCTGACGAGCCAGCCGCCGACGACACTGCCGCGGCCACCGACACGGCAGCTGGGGAGGGGACC
This sequence comes from Secale cereale, assembly GCA_902687465.1. Classification (NCBI taxonomy): domain Eukaryota; kingdom Viridiplantae; phylum Streptophyta; class Magnoliopsida; order Poales; family Poaceae; genus Secale; species Secale cereale. The sequence goes on from LR738716.1 coordinate 13,908,685, forward strand.
GGCGACCGCACTGACGGCCCTGAGGCCGCAGGAGCGCCGGACGCTACACCGGACGCCGACCCCTCCGCCGCCGCGACTAGGCCGGGCATTTATCTGGAGGTCGCCAACGGGGTCTTCATCCAAGTCCCGTGGGCGTCCTCATCAAGGGCACCCGCGGAGGGGGAGAGCTTCGATGGAGAAGTCCTCGCCTTCGTCGGGCTAAAGCTTGTCGACGCGCCCGGCAGCAGGAGCGAGTCCGAAGAGGAGCAGCTCCTGCGCCGGCTTCTGGCCTTGTACCGGGCCAGGCAGGCCAAGCTGGAGTCCCGAGAGGCTCTGGCTGCCAAGGCCGGTGTCGACTTGGAGAAGCGCGCCGCGGAGCTCCGCGCCGCCAATCAAGCGGCCCTCCGGAACTTGGCGGAGGAGCGCGAGGAGCTCGCCGGGGCGCACCAGGAGTTCATCATCGAGAAGGCCGAGGTTGAGGAGCAGCAGCGACTGGCCGCCGAGGATCTGTCTCGGCGGGAAGGAGAGCGGAACCAGCGGAAGGTCGACCTCGATAGCCACGAGGACGACCTTGCCGCGCGCGAGCAGTCCATTGGCGGGGCTCTGCAGGAGGCGAGGGACGCCACCGCTGCCGCAGAGACCGCCAAGAGGGACCTGGAGGCGAGGGTGGTGCAGTTGGAGCTCAATTTGAAGACGAGCGAGGAGAAGGTTGCCGCACTCAAACTTGAAAGGGAGAAGGACGCCCACAGCCACTCGGAGCTGCAGGTCCGACTCTCTGAAAAGGTCAAGGAGCTCAACGACGCCAAGGACTCCATCGCAGACTTGGAGCTGAAGGTTTCCACCCTCATTGAGTCACTTGACGGTGCCCGGATCCGTGAAACGAAGCTGAAGGAGGATCTTCGCGCTGAGAGGGCATTGCTGGACAGCGCCGCCCTTACGCAGAACAACTTCCAGCGGACGGTGGAGCAGTGGACCGAGGAGCTCGTCGCCTCCGCCGCCAACATCACCAAGGAGATGGTGGCGCTGGGGACGGAGCACCTCGTGTACTCCCCCGACGAGAGCCTCCCCCACAGCGCCAAACTGAGCCTGTTCTTCAGAGGAGTGGCGCCGGCCCTCGCGCAGCTACGGGAGAAGCTCCCCACGCAGCTGGCTAACGAGGCACGCCGGCTTTGCATGGGTACCATGGAGCGAGTGTTGACGAAGATCGTCTACCACAACCCCGGGATTAATCTTGAGAACGTCCTCCGGACCTTGCCGCACGAAGTTGGCCAGGAAGCGTTGAAGGCACAAGTTGCCCACATCGTGGCCAAGGTGGGCAAGATCAGGAGGGTTGACGGACACCGCGTAGACTAGGCTTCCTTCTTTCTGCTTCCCTTGCCGCTGTCGATTAAGTCATGGATAGTAGTTTGTTAGAACAGTGGCGAGTTATCTTGTAATATAACTTTATTTTGGATAGTCAATGCAGTGTTATCTCCCTTGCTCGATCCCTTTACTTTGTATGCTCCTCACCCTACGCTTCTAGGGAGCTTGCCGGCAAAGGGACCCTTGCCGCGAGCGCTGAGTGCGGGACTTCAGCGGCCTGCTGGCAATGCCCTCGCCGGCAAGAAACCTTGCCGCAGCTAGTCGCAGCACACTTAGGTTGTTGAGAGAACTCGAAAACGAAATAAGGGCGCGACACTTGTCGCAGCTCACTTAAGCCGTTGAGCGTGCTCAAAACAAAGTAAGGGCGCGGCTAGCCATGGGTAGGTTCCTCCGTGCACAGGTTTTCCATACAAAGTGTGGTCGTTCAAGGAAGATAACTGAGAATTTTAAAATTTTGAATGCTCAAACTTTGGCAACTTAGCTTTTGTGTTCTGTTTGCTTCCCAGCAAGGCTTTCCTTCCTTGAACATCACTTGGTCCATACCATTGTCTCCTTCCCCCCGGCAAACTTGTGCGCGAGGAACACTTCTTCTGCTTGAGAGGAAAAGGAAGAGGGGAGGAAACATAGATATGGAGCCTTGCGGCTTGTTATTGCTTACCGGGATCGTGTGCTGCACAAAGTGTCAGATAATACATGCAATGAAAACAAGAATGCATGAAACGACAAGCCGTGCGAAGCACAAAAGTTTTACTGATGCACGGGGTATGCGCCCGGCTTTGTACAAAGGTTTACATGCAACAACGGCAAGACTTGTACAAAAGGTGGTTGCCGGAGCGGATCACGGCAACCGCGCCTCACGGGTGAAACTTGCGAAGATGCTCAATGTTCCAGGAGTTGCTCACTGGTAAGCCTTCTTCGGTCTCAAGGCGGACAGCGCCGGGCCTTGTGACTTGTCTCACCTGATAAGGGCCTTCCCACTTCGGCGTCAACTTGTTGGAGTTCTTGGCGGACTGAACACGCCGAAGAACAAGGTCGCCTTCCTCGAGACTCCTGGCCTTGACTTTGCGGCTATGATAGCGACGCAAAGCTTGCTGGTATCGAGCAGCTCGTACAGCAGCCTGGAGACGGTCCTCCTCGAGGAGCAATGCATCATCTTGCCGCAGCTGCTCCAGCTCAAGCTCATCGTAAGTGAGCACTCGAGGAGACCCGTATACGAGTTCCATGGGGAGAACTACCTCTGCTCCATAGACAAGAGCAAAGGGTGTCTGTCCGGTGGCTCGATTTGGTGTCGTCCTGATTGACCAAAGAGCCGCCGGCAACTCCTCGATCCAGTTTCTTCCGCACTTGTGCAGCCTGTCGAAGGTTCTTGTCTTGAGTCCGCGCAGCACTTCAGCATTTGCCCTCTCCGCTTGACCATTGCTCCTCGGGTGAGCAACAGAAGCGAAGCAGACCTTGGCGCCAAGGTCTTGGACGTATTGCATGAAGGTGCGACTTGTGAACTGTGTGCCGTTGTCGGTGATGATCCTGTTAGGGATTCCGAAACGACAAACGATCGATCTGAAGAACTTGACTGCTGACTGTGCGGTCACCTTTCTCACTGGTTCCACTTCCGGCCACTTTGTGAACTTGTCGATAGCAACGTACAAGTACTCAAAGCCCCCGACAGCGCGGGGAAAGGGGCCGAGGATGTCGAGCCCCTAGACCGAAAAGGGCCAGGACAAAGGGATCGTCTGGAGAGCTTGAGCTGGCTGGTGTATTTGCTTGGCATGGAACTGGCACGCTTCACACTTGGTTACTTGTGCAGTCGCATCTTGGAGGGCTTCTGGCCAAAAGAAACCTTGCCGGAACGCCTTCTCGGCAAGTGCTCTTGCGCCAATGTGGTGTCCACATATGCCTCCGTGTATCTCTGCCAACAGCTTCTGTCCATCTTCCCGGGAAATGCATTTCAATCTGACACCATTGAGTCTTCTTCTGTACAGTTCGTTGCCGACGAACTGGTACATACTTGACTGCCTGGTTATTCTTTCTATCTCTTCTGGTTCTTCGGGAAGTTCTCCAGTTTGAAGGAAACAGACAATTTGCTGTGCCCAGGTTGGAGCTTGAGGCTCAACAACAAGGACTAAAGGCATCAGTGCTGCTGCGGGAACGTCAGCTTCTATGGAAAGAACCTGCGGCTCTGCCGGAGCTGGACGTTCCCCGGCAAGCCTGCCGGAGCAAGACTTGCCGGGAACATCTGCTTCAACTGCATGAACCCTAGGGTCCGCAGGAGCAGACTGTTCCTCAGCAACTTGGTCGTCGATCCTGGGGATCTTGGTGGCGGCTTCAGGAAGATCCGCCGGCAAGTAGTCACCGGAGACCAACTTTCTTTTCTTGCTCTGCCCAACTAATGGTGTAACGGATGGTTGAGTTAGCTTGAGCACCAAGGTCCCTGGTTCCACAGGTAACTTCGTTGCAGCACACTTTGAGAGGCCATCTACGATATCATTCTGAGCTCTTGGAACGTGCTCCATCTGCAGGCCTTCAAAGTGTTCTTCAAGCTTCCTCACTTCATCGACATAAGATTCCATCAAAGGACTCTGGTAGCTCTTGTTTACTTGTCGAACCACCAACTGTGAATCTCCTCGTACAATCAGCTTCTTGATCCCAAGTTCGGCTGCAATTCTGAGGCCGGCAAGCAAACCTTCATACTCTGCAGTATTGTTTGTCGCTTGTTCCTTGGGAAAGTGCATTTGGACAACGTACTTGAGGTGCTCCCCGGTGGGTGCGACAAACAGCACACCAGCACCGGCGCCTTGCAGCGAGAAGGCACCATCGAAGTACATTATCCATTCTTTGCTCGCTTCCTTGACGGGGATGTTTGTCTCTAGAACTTCTTCGTCTGGTGTTGGTGTCCATTCTTCTATGAACTCTGCCAAAGCTCTGCTCTGTATAGTTGAAGTGCTTTCAAACTTAAGACCAAAGCTTGACAGCTCCAGTGCCCACTCGACAATCCTACCTGTTGCTTCTGGGTTTTGCAATATCCTCTTCAGCGGAAAGCGAGTGACCACCGTTATCTCATGTGCTTGGAAGTAATGGCGTAGCTTTCTCGAGGCCATGAGGAGGCCGAAAAGCAGCTTCTACACCCCGGAGTATCTTGATCTAGCCCCTTGCAAGAGGGAACTTACAAAATAAACTGGGCGCTGCACCATCTTCTTTCGCACTTCTCCTTGTATCTGCACAGACTCGTCCTTGTCGGGGCCGGAGCTTATCGGGGAAGCCCCCTGCTTGTCGCTGGATGCGCTTGCCGGGGCTGTGGATTCCTCATCTGCCTCCCTCTCTGCTACCAACGCAGCACTAACCACTTGATTGGTTGCTGCTAAATACAGCAGCAACTTCTCTTGTGGCCTAGGTGCGACAAGTATTGGAGTGGAGGACAGGTATCCTTTCAAGTCATGCAGTGCTGCCTCATCCTCTGGAGTCCATTTCATAGGACCTGCCTTTTTCAAGATTTTGAAAAAATGCAGGGCGCGTTCTGCAGACTTTGAAATGAACCTGCTGAGGGCAGCCACACAACCAGCAAGTCTCCGTACATCCTTGACGCGCTTCGGAGCTTCGATCTGCTCGATGTCCTTGATCTTGTCGGGATTGGCTTCAATCCCCCTCTGGGACACAAAGAACCCGAGAAGATTGCCGGAGGGGACTCCGAAGACGCACTTCTCGGGGTTCAGCTTGAGTTGTATCTTGCGCAGATTTGCAAAAGTCTCATCCAGGTCTTGGATCAGGGTATCCTTGTCCTTGCTCTTGACCACTATGTCATCCATGTAGGCTTCTACATTCCTGTGTATCTGTGGCTCAAAAGCAGTGTGGACCACCCTTGCAAATGTTGAGCCCGCATTCTTCAGTCCAAAGGGCATGCGTATGAAACAGTAAGTGCCACATGGAGTAATGAATGCGGTCTTCTCTTCATCTTCCTCAGCCATGAATATCTGGTGATACCCGGAGTATGCGTCGAGAAATGAAAGCAACTCACATCCAGCCGTGGAGTCAACGATCTGGTCAATGCGCGGCAAGGGGAATGGATCCTTGGGACAAGCTTTATTCACATCAGTGAAGTCTATACAAAGTCTCCACTTCCCATTAGCTTTGCGCACGACAACTAGATTGGCCAGCCACGTAGGATGAAGTACACCTCTAACAAGGCCTGCTGCTTCCAACTTCTTGATCTCTTCAGCAATGAACTCTTGGCGCTCCACCGCTTGCTTCCTGACCTTCTGCTTGACGGGCCGCGCGTGAGGACAAATAGCAAGCTTGTGCTCAATTACCTTCCTGGGAACGCCGGGGATGTCAGACGGTTGCCATGCAAACACGTCGACATTCGCCCGCAAGAAGGCAACGAGCGCGCTTTCCTATTTGGGGTCGAGCGTAGCGCTGATGGTGAAGGTACCACCAGTGCCGTCCTCCTTGGCGGACACCTTCTTGGTTGCAGGTGGAGCTGCCATTCCTTTCTTGCACTTGCCGGTGGAGCTCAATGGTGCGTCCTCGACGGCAGCGCAGCACTCCGAAGAGGTGCGTTTGCCGGAGTGGGCCCCGGAGCTCTTGCCGGACTTGGTCTTGTTCTTCCCCCCGGGAGCTTCAGCGGCAAGTGCCTTGCTGTCTGCCGCGGCTGCTGCATCCCGGTAGATCTTGTCGGCGCAAATAAGCGCGTCCTTCTTGTCGCCGGGGACAAAGATGACGCTTATTGGCCCTGGCATCTTGAGCATGTTATATGCATATTGAGAGGCTGCCATGAACTTGGCGAGCGCAGGACGGCCAAGTATCCCATTGTATGGCAATGGGATATCGGCGACGACGAAGGTGATCCTCTCAGTCCTGAAGTTTAGCTCTCCGCCAAAGGTTACTGGCAGTGTTATCTTCCCCTTCGGCTTGCTCCTTCCCGGGTTGATCCCTTGGAAAGTTCCGATTTCCTCGAGCTCGCTGTCGGGGATCTGCGGCTTCCGGATTACAGTAGAGGAGATCAAGTTGAGGCCGGCCCCGCCGTCAACCAACATCTTGGTGACCTTGAGGTTGCGGATGGTTGGCGAAACCAACATCGGCAAGCACCCGACCGCAGTTGTGCGGTCAGGGTGGTCCTCAAGGTCGAAGATGATGGGCGTGCTGGACCACTTCAGCAGCTTGCGCGACTCGACGGGTGGCTCAGCTGCATTCACTTCCTGCACCCATTGCTTGAGTTGGCGGTGGGAAGTGTGCAGAGAGGCACCTCCATCGACGCACAAAACTTCTGTGGCCTTCTGGAACTCCTGCTCGCTGTTGTCTCTGTCATCCATGTCCTCGTCATCGTCTTCGTCTTCATCCTTGTCGCGGCCGCGGGGAGGTCTATCTCCTTGCCGCTGCTTGGCCTTGCCGCGGCGTCCTCCCCGGCCATTGAATGGCCGCTTCTTGCCGGACTCTCCTCCACCTCCTTGGGCCTTCTCCTTGTCGCGTCGCTCGTACTCAGCCTTCTGCTGCTCGACGAGGTATTCGACCCTTTTGCAGTTCTGGAGATCGTGGCCCTTGGTGCGGTGGATCTTGCAGTACTGCTTGTCGGAGCCGTCCTGCTTGTCGGCGGCGGCTACAGTGGCAGGCTCCTTGCTGGAGCCACCAGGCTGAGTTTTCTTCTCGCCAGCCTCCTTGCCGGACTTCTCCACAACCAGTACTTCCTTGTTCTTCTTCTTCTTATTGTTACGCCGCCGGTTTCTCCTTGCCGGGGCGGCATCCTCGCTGTCAGTTCCTCCTGTTCCAGTATCCTCTCCGGGGAGTCTCCTCCCCTCTTTAGCGCGCGCACACTTGTCAGCCAGAGCGTAAAGCTCGCTGACGTCCCAGATCATGGTCATCGCCATCTCCTCTCTCATCCGGCGGTTATGCACATTCTGATGGAACGCGCTGATAACCGCGACAGGGTGGACATCCAGGATGTTGTGCTGAACGCGGCTGAACCTCTGGATGTACTTTCGCAGGGACTCTCCCTCCTTCTGGGCAAGAATGTGGATATCGCTCTCCTGGCCGTGGGGTTTGTGGCCGCCCGTGAAGGCGCTGACAAACTGGTGGCACAGGTCTGCCCAAGAAGAGATGGAGTTCTCCGGCAAGTGCATAAGCCAAGATCTGACATTTGGCTTAAGCACGAGCAGGAAGTAATTCGCTAGAATCTTCTCGTCGCGTCCCCCGGCAGCCTGCTCCGCAATGGTGTAGATGCTGAGGAACTCCGAGGGATGGGTCTTGCCGTCGTACTTCTCGGGTACGTCGGGCTTGAAGTTCTTCATGCTGGGCCACTGGACTTGCCGCAGCTCTCGGGTGAAAGCAGGGCAACCTGCCGCATACGGCAAGTCGCCTGGTTCACCGGGCGCGTGCAAGTCGACAGTGGTCCCAGCGCGCTGGTCGGACTGTCGCCGTGCTTCTCTTCGACGCTCGATGCGAGTTCTAGCGTCCTCTTGTCGCCTGTCGTCGAGGACTTGGCGCTGGTCGCGGTGAGCTCGCGGATCCGATGACGCTGTGGAGTCGTCGTCGACGTTGATCCGGCGAGTCGGCGATTTTTGCTTCTGCGGCGGGGAGTGCACGGTAGTTGCACCCCCGGCGGTCTTGTCTCCATCAGCCTTCGCTTGGCTGACTTGCCGCGGCCATGATGTTGCCGGCTGCTGCGGCGTGTCATTGTTGGCGAAGGCGATGAGGCTCTGGATTGTAGCCCTCCAGTCTTCGGCCTTGTCCGCCGCTGGAGGGAAGTCGAGGAGCAGCTGAGCCCTAGCTAGAGCTTCTGCTGGAGAGGAGGGAAGCGGTGGCGAGTGGTGCGAGGAGCGAGATATGCTCGGACTTCTAACAACGTTAGAAGGAGCAGGGTCTCGCCCCGGCGACCGCGCCTTGCTCGTACCGACGCGTTGGCCTTGAGAATCCCGCGACCCACCGGCTTGGCCACGTCCCAGCAAACGTATGGTACCCTGGGTACCAAGCCGCTGTTGGTCCGGCACCTCCTGAGAGGGGCGTGGTGCGTGCACGGACACCGAGGTTTTGGAATGGGCTCGGTCGTCCGTCTTGTCCCTGGACTTGGCGGCGCCGTGAGTTTCCTCGCCGGCGTCCACCCTTCCGCCAGCGTCTACCGCACCAACCGTTGGTTCTGGTGGTGGCGGGATCGACGCGGACGAGCCTCCGACCTCCGAAGCTTTCTTCTTCGGTGGCATGTCGATGTAGTCGATGAAGCTGACGAAGTTGGAGAAGGTTGCGCCCGCGTGAGCGCCGGATCAGGTTCGCACAACCTCGACGCCCCCTACCTGGCGCGCCAAAGATGTCGGGGAAACTGATCGCCCACGAACACCTATGGGACCGGAGCCCCTTTTCGGTACGGCAAGGGAGCGGAGGGAGCACAAAGAGCAGATCGAGGGGCACACGCGAGCAGTTTACCCAGGTTCGGGCCGCACGGATGCGTAAAACCCTACTCCTGCCTTGGTTGTATTGAGTTCTTGGCTCGGGAGCAAGAAGATCTACAGTACTAGCTACACCGAGCGTGGGAGTGATCAAGTTTCGGAACCTCCTCTACGTTGTGCATGGGCCTCCTTTTATAGTTCAAAGGGGTCACCGACAGGTGTCAACGTAGGTGAGGGTAAAAGCGTAAAATTGGTGGTAGTTGTAACAGTGCATGTACAGTGTACGCACAGTGGTCTATACCTAACCCAGACGGTGGGGGACAAGGGCATTGAATGCCCATCGCCGTCGCCCCAAAACAGTGTAAAAAGCGTCCGTCCGGGCGTCTCCATTCGCCACGACGGAGGCCTCGTCATCGTGGCTTGCCACCGTGTACCCCCAGGCTGCACATCCATCTGCCACGTGCCCCAGGAAGGGCCCCAGGGCGACGCGTGGCCAGGTGAGCTGGAGCGCAGGCACATAGTGAAAGCTTGCCGCGGCGAGCACCTTGCCGCGGTCGCTACCTTGCCGGACCCGGAAGCTTGCCGCTCTCCGGGTCTTGCCGGGGCGCGCGATGCGCCACGGCATGTCTTCTGAAATGCTGTTCTTTGGCCTTCCTGGCAAGCTCCTCTTGCCAGGGTCTTGTGCTGAAGGGATAATCTCGAGCCTGGAGCGGCCTTCCCGGCAAGCTCCTCTTGCCGGGGTCTTGCTTCTTAGCTTGAATACTTTGTTCTTGAATGGCATCAAGGGAACCAGAGTGGGCCTTGGCGGGCGCGTGGTGAGCCTGACCATGGGACGCTGCTACTGCCCGTGCACAAGTCGGGATACTAAGGTACCCCTATTTTAGTACACCGACAACCGGCCGGAGTAGATGCAAGTGCAAGTGTTGGTGCAGGTGCCGAAGCCGCTGCTGCTGCCGGAGATGGTGCTCCTTGTAGAGCAGGTGCCGGTGTCGGAGCAGGTGCCGGTGTCGATGCCCGATCCTCCGGTAGACCAGCCTGATCCGCTGACGCGGTCGGTGCCCAATCCTCAGCTGGATCAGACTGAGCTGCTGCCGCTGTCAGTGCTAGAGCAACGACCGGTGCTCGATCCGTTGCTGAAGGTGGTACCAATGTGCGAGACAGCGGCGATCGTGTCTGGTCTGCTATGATCAGCTTTCTAACTTGACTAGGCTTCATGACCGTGATCCGGTTTTTTTCTTCATTTCTTTTAAACGCGAGAAGGACTTATTGTGGTGTTTTTGTTAAACCAAACTGCAGTTCATCATAGGGATTCAGCTTGTACTCCGACTACAGACTGATCCAATTTTTTCCAATAATATAAGTGATGGACAGTGCCTTCATTACTGACACGACATAAGAAGTGAAACCTGCAAAAATAGCCATCGTAGAGCAAACCAAACGGTTTATTCTGTGATGAATGTCACATGGAAAAACCTGCATCGTAAAATTGTAGGAAAAGAAAGAAAACATGACATTAAATCAATAAAATTTAGACAGTAAATCAATAAGATTTACTTGATGTGACATGAGTGAATCCTTACCAGGAAATCACTATGTTGAAGTACTAAATAGAAGATTGATCGTCCAACTACGGGTGGCATGCAGGGGCCCCGCCTACTCCCACAAGCAGGACAGTCCAAAGGTCGTGACAAATCGTATGGACCAAACATCCATGGGACTGGAAATCCTGGTGGGTGCGATAAACCCTGCAATGCATACATATATTGGAGTGTAACCATAATTGATAAACCGTCCTCAGAAAAAAGATGATATGGATACTTCAAAATATACATACTGAATTGAGTGGACAGACATTAACATAGACCGTTCTCAGGACTGACCACACACCAAAAGCGGCAGTACTAATAAACAATATAGGGTTCACAAACAGAAATCAAGTATTGAACAATAGTACTTACTACAGACAAGCAAAGTTACACTAATTAAACTCTGCAGACTATTTCTTGCCACCGACCTACGGGATGAACCCCGCATAACGTATGACCCCCTGAACCCTGTGTATGACGCCGCCCCTGCCTAGAAGCCCTTTGTACCCAAGTACCGCCCCTACCGGGGAACCATCAGGAGGCGACCACATGACTACACCTGACGCTGGGTGCGATCAGGCACCGGCACGAGGGGGCCCAGGGGCAGAAGGCCAGGAGGCCGACCCCATGCTCTTAGCCCTTGACCCTCCACCGCCACCATCGACGACCATGGAGCACGAATGAAATGCGCGCGGGTGCCTGTGAAGGTCCGCACTTGCGGCCCTGGCCGTAGGTCTTGGGCCAATGATGTCTCTGGCCCCGAGGCTCGGCAGGCCAAGGAAGCACCCCGGGTGCCGTGTCAAGACAGAAAGGGAGGGAAGTCCCGGGTCAGGCCCTCGTCCCCTCACGCATGACCCGTCGCGCATGAGACCGCCCTGGATTTCACCAGGGGCTCGCCGGCAGCGGGTATGATGCGCGTGGGGAGGGGCCTCCTCTCCCTCCCCTCAGACTCAAGATGCCGCGCCTCCCGGCATACCATCCCCAGGGCTGCGGAGGGTGCGTCTGGAGGCGATACGGTAGCCCGTCCTACGCACGCCAGGAGGGCCCAAGACCACGGCTCCGTTCCCCCGCTCACATAATCCCGTACCCTCTGGGCCTGACCCTGATCAGGAGGGCTCAGGAGTCATTAGGAGCGTGAGTGGGGCGGGATCCCCCTCCCACCTTAGGACGCCGTGTCTCCGGACGACGTTAGCCCCCCGGGGCGAAGCGCGCCTAGAGGTCGCGTAAGCGGTGTGCCTAGTGCTCGGGAGGGGGCCCTATGGCCAAGGTCCCATCCCCCCACTATGCGCAGTGTCCCACCTCATGAACGTCGCCTTCTGGTGAGTTCATGGCGGGAGCGGACTAGCGCGGGGCAGGGCCCTCAAAGTGAAGGGGCGGGCACGCCAGAAGATCTCCGCTCGTGAAACTCTTAATGAGTGGGGCTGTACACGCCTCGAAGTCTCCTGAGCGCCGCCCTAGGGCCTCACGGCCTCTTATACTCTGGTTGAGCAGCTGTATTCCGGCGCTCAACGGATCAGAAGTGCGATGTCTTTTAATAAACCGGCCCCCACCACTATCCAAGGTACTATGGAGAAGTTGTCTATCTTGCCTGTACGCTTGGAAGAGGTGAAGAAGTCTGCTGCCCGATCCGGTTCTCTTGTAGCGCTCACCAAGGCCAAAGCGTGGGTTCCAGACTTTGATCCGGAAGAAGCCATGAACAGGTATCCCAGCACCAAAGAAGATTGATCGGCCTTCACTGGCAAAGACCTTCATGCTTTGACGAAGGAGATGCGTCCTCTTGCCAGCAAACTTGCTGTTGAATCAGACTTGACCAGGCATCATCCGACTTACGATTTACAGAATGAGCGGGTGGATCAGCCGGTTTATGATACCGAAAATCTAATCCCACCAGTGCGCCCCCACACTTTCGCCCCAGATGTTGATCCGTATGATCTCATTATGGAAGAGATGTACTTCCGTGCTTTATCAAAAATTAATTGGTGCGTCCCTGACTTTCAGCCGCTTCAAGAAGACGAAGAAGCTCTGGAACAGGTCGATCCTCAGCCGTCGCAGCAGGAGGAAGCATAGGCCGCACAGTTTATCTTTGTAGTTGCGGCATTATTTTGCCGGAAAAACTTTAATCCGTTCAGGCTTGCTGTGCCTTGTAATAGGATAGCTTGAAATATTGTCCGTCTTGATCCGGATGTCCCAACTTTGCTGTGGCGTCTGCCAATTTGAATCCTTTGTCTGACATGGTTTATCTTGCATACTATCTGTATCTGCATAGATAACACTGAAAAGATGTCCTTGCGGTTTACCGCCGGACCGTTTAAATCGTTCTCATATATGTAAAACGAGTGTCTGTTATACCAAAAAAAAACTTCATACCTTTGATTAAGTATGCTTGATATCCCTAATCCGGCGAACCTGGCAGTTTTTGAGTAAGCTCTTAGCTTTGTTGGGCTAGAACCGATAATTATTCCGGGTTTACAGGAACTACCGGTTTAAATAATGCTGGAGCTCTGTGTCTAGACTTTTGAAGATATGTGGTCAACTTTGAAATTGGCCCGCTCCGGATCAAAAATCCTTGAAAAACACATGAAAAATCATAAACACCAAAAACACAGGTTTGCAAATAAGACCTTGTAGTCGAGGCTTTTTGCGAGCTGCCAGGCTCCAAATCGAGGCTTCTGATTCGAATACGATCAGTAAACCGGACCACAAGGGGTTAAGCTATGATTCGAATACGATCAAGAAGCCCCCTAGTGAGTTTGGCTATGTTCTCTTTGGTTCGAATACGACCTATGTTTGAACAGGAATGGCTATGTTCTCTTTGGTTCGAATACGACCTATGTTTGAACAGGAATGGCTATGTTCTCTTTGGTTCGAATATGACATATGTTTGAACAGTAATGGCTATGTTCTCTTTGGTTCGAATACGACCTATGTTTGAACAGTAATGGTTATGTTCTCTTTGGTTCGAATATGACCTATGTTTGAACAGTAATGGTTATGTTCTCTTTGGTTCGAATACGACCTATGTTTGAACAGTAAAGGCTATGTTCTCTTTGGTTCGAATACGACCTATGTTTGAACAGGAAGCCCCCAAATGAATTTGGCTATGTTCTCTTTGGTTCGAATACGACCTATGTTTGAACAGGAAGCCCTCAAATGAATTTGGCTATGTTCTCTTTGGTTCGAATACGACCTATGTTTGAACAGGAAGCCCTCAAATGACCATAGAGGCAGGGTACCTATATGGGAGTTGCGCTTTGCGGAAAAACCCTCTTTGGTCCCTTATAGAATTGTCCTGCATAGCCAGATAGACTGATCAAAGCATCTTATTTTCTTAATGAAAATGATATATATCAAGAGAAATAAATTTTAGATGGATATCACCATAAGATACTTATATTGGAAAAAAGGGCTGATCCCTCGGTTTATCGAGGGTGCCGGTTTATTCATTAATCATAATATATACATAGGATACAACAGAGTTCATGGCTCAGGTATAGTTGGGCCGCAGGAGAGCGATGTTCCACGGCCTCTTTGTCTCTTCTTCTGATATCCGTGAGTCCTTGTGCTCTCGAACGTCCACCAGGTAATATGAACCGTTGTGTAGATTCTTGCTGACCACAAAGGGCCCTTCCCAAGGCGGGGATAGCTTGTGCATATCTGTTTGGTCTTGGATGAGCCGGAGTACCAAATCCCCCTCCTGGAACGTTCTGGTTTTGACCCGGCGGCTGTGATATCTGCGCAAGTCCTGTTGATAAATCGCGGATCGTGCTGCTGCTATGTCACGCTCTTCATCTAGCCGGTCCAAACTGTCCTGTCTTGCCTGCTCATTGGCCGCTTCAACATAAGCTGTCACCCATGGTGAATCATGGCATATATCGCTTGGAAGAACTGCTTCAGCCCCGTACACCATGAAGAAATGTGTATAACCTGTGGACCGGTTTGGCGTAGTATTGATGCTCCAGATGACAGAGGGTAACTCCTCAACCCAGCACCCTGGTGTTCTTTGCAAAGGAGTCATAAGCCGGGGCTTGATACCTCGCAAAATCTCTTGATTGGTCCTTTCAGCTTGACCATTGGATTGAGGGTGAGCTATAGAAGACACATCTAGGCGAATATGCTCTCGTTGACAAAACTCTTCCATCTCTCCTTTAGATAAATTGGTGCCATTGTCTGTGATGATGCTGTGTGGAAAGCCAAACCGGAAAATTACCTTTTTGATGAATTTAACCGCTGTTGCCGCATCACACTTGCTCACAGGCTCTGCCTCAATCCACTTTGTAAACTTATCCACAGCAACCAGCAGATGAGTTTTTTGATCCTGGGATCGTTTAAAAGGCCCGACCATATCAAGCCCCCAAGTCGCAAAAGGCCAAGTGATTGGTATCATCCGCAGTTCCTGTGCCGGAACAAGAGCACGCCGTGAAAACTTCTGGCATGCATCACACTTTAGGACTAGATCCTCCGCGTCAGCATGGGCTGTCAGCCAATAGAACCCATGTCAAAAAGCTTTAGCAACCAATGATTTTGAACCGGCATGATGACCACAATCCCCTTCATGGATCTCACGAAGGATGTCACAACCTTCCTCAGATGACACACATCGCTGAAATGCTCCAGAAACACTGCGATGGTGAAGTTCTCCGTTTACAATTGTCATAGATTTGGATCGCCGGATTATCTGCCTTGCTTCAATCTCATCATCCGGCAACTCTCCATGGCTTAGATATGCCAAGTAAGGGAGTGTCCAATCCGGGATAACATGAAGTGCCGCAACTAGCTGTGCTTCCGGATCAGGAACGGCCAAATCCTCCTCCAACAGTATTTGAACTGATGGACTGTGTAACTCATCCAAAAAAGTATTCGGTGGCACCGGTTTACGCTGTGAACCCAACCGGCTTAGAGCATCAGCCGCTTCATTCCGTCACCGGTCTATGTGATCCACTTGATACCCTTTGAAATATCCTGCAACTGCTTCAACCTCTCGCCTGTAAGCTGCCATTAGAGGGTCTTTAGAATCCCACTTGCCAGATACTTGCTGTGCCACCAAATCTGAATCACCAAAGCACTTGACCCGGCTCAAGCTCATCTCCTTAGCCATCCGCAGGCCATGAAGCAATGCCTCATATTCTGCTGCATTGTTAGTACAAGGAAACATTAGACGGAGGACATAACAAAACTTGTCACCTCGCGGGGAAGTTAAAACAACTCCAGCCCCCGAGCCTTCTAACGCCTTGAACCGTCAAAGTGAATCGTCCAGTATGTACCGGCTTTTCCTCTGGTGATTGCAATTCTGTCCAATCATTGATGAAATCTACCAATGCTTGGGATTTAATTGCGGTGCGTGGTACATATTTCAATCCGTGCGGGCTAAGCTCAATAGCCCACTTCGCCACTCTGCCAGTGGCTTCCCTGTTCTGGATTATATCCCCCAATGGAGCTGAGCTGACAACAGTTATTGGGTGGCCTTGGAAATAATGCTTCAATTTTTGGTTTGCCATGAACACGCCATATACCAACTTCTGCCAATGCAGGTACCTTTGTTTGGATTCAATTAGAACCTCACTGACATAATAAACCGGACGTTGAACCGGATACTCCTTTCCTGCTTCCTTGCGCTCGACCACGATTGCCACGCCGACTGCTCGTGCATTGGCGGCGACGTATAACAAAAGTGGCTCTTTATCAACAGGGGCAGCAAGGACCGGTGGCTCGGCCAGTTGCCGCTTTAAATCCTCAAACGCAGCATTTGCCTCATCACTCCATATAAACCGGTCTGTCTTTTTCAGCATCTGATAAAGCAGAATTGCCTTCTCTCCCAGACGACTGATGAACCGGCTCAACGCTGTAATCTGGCCGGCGATACGCTGAACATCATTGATGCAAGCTGGTTTAGTCAAAGACGTGATTGCCTTGATCTTCTCTGGATTGGCCTCTATTCCTCTGTTTGACACCAAGAATCCAAGAAGCTTGCCCGCCGGAACACCAAAAGCACACTTCTCCGGATTAAGCATCATTTTATAAGCCCGAAGGTTTGTCAAAGGTCTCCTTGAGGTCCTCTATTAGTGTCTCCTCCTTCCTTGATTTCACCACGATATCATCCACATAGGCATGAACATCTCTCCCTATCTGCCCCTTCAGACAATTCTATACACAACGCTGGTAAGTGGCTTGGGCACTTTTGAGCCCAAAAGGCATAGATACATAGCAAAAGGCACCAAAGGGAGTTATGAAAGCTGTCTTCTCTTGGTCCTTAACTGCCATCTTGATCTGGTGATACCCTGAATATGCATCCGAAAAACTTAGCCGCTCACATCCAGCCGTAGCATCAATGATCTGATCAATATGAGGGAGAGCAAAAGGATCGGTTGGACAAGCTTTGTTTAGGTATGTGTAATCCACAGACATCCTCCACTTTCCATTTTTCTTTAACACCAGCACCGGATTAGCCAACCACTCCGGGTGAAAAACTTCAACTATGAACCCCGCGGCCAAAAGCCTGGCCACTTCTTCTCCTATAGCTTCGCGCCTTTCTTCGTTGAAGCGGCGCAGATACTGCTTGACCGGTTTAAACTTCGGATCAATGTTAAGACTGTGCTCAGCGAGTTCCCTCGGTATACCTGGCATGTCAGAAGGTTTCCATGCAAAGATATCCCGATTCTCACGGATGAACTCGATGAGCGTGCTTTCCTATTTAGGATCAAGGTTAGCGCTGATAGTGAACTGCTTGGATGAATCGCCTGGCACAAAATCAACTTGCTTAGTTTCCTCTGCAGATTTGAATTTCAACGCCGGATCATGCTCTGTAGTTGGCTTCTTCAACGGGGACATATCTGCCGGATCAACATTGTCTTTGTAAAATTTCAACTCCTCCGTAGCACACACTGCCTCCGCATAAGCATCGTTTCCTTCTTCGCACTCCAATGCAATCTTGCGACTTCCATGAACCGTGATGGTTCCTTTGTGACCCGGCATCTTGAGCTGCAGATAAACATAGCACGGCCTAGCCATAAACTTGGCGTAAACCGGCCGTCCAAACAGGGCATGATATGGGCTCCGGATCTTCACCACCTCAAAGGTTATTGTCTCTGACCTGGAATCCTATTCATCTCCAAAGGTAACTTCTAGGTCAATTTTCCCAACCGGGTAAGCTGATTTACCCTGGCACGACTCCGTGAAACACTGTGTTTGACTGCATTAGCTTCTTATCTGTCAGCCCCATGCGATGGAAGGTCTCATAATACAAGATATTGATGCTGCTGCCACCGTCCATGAGAACCTTGGTGAATCTGTATCCACCCACATATGGTGCTACCACTAAGGCCAATTGGCCCGGATTATCAACCCGCGGCGGGTGATCCTCTCTGCTCCACACAATAGGTTGCTCCGACCAGCGCAGGAATCGTGGTGTTGCCGGTTCAACCGCGTGGACCGCCCGCTTTAAGACTTTTTGATCCCGTTTGCACAAACTCGTAGTAAACACATGATACTGTCCACTACTCAGCTCCTTTGGATTACTCTGATATCCAGATTGCTGCTACTGTTGTTGACGCTGCTGATTGCCTTGATTGTTGTTATTACCCTGGCCTTGCTGTTGGTTGTTTTGGCTATTGTAACCGCCCTGACCATACCGATGGTTGCCTTGATTGTTGTAACCACCCTGACCATACTGATGGTTGCCTTGGTTATTGTAACCGCCCTGACCATACTGATGATTGCCTTGGTTATTGTAGCCATTATTGTTACCATGATATCCTGATCCAGAGCCATTGCCCTGATGACCCGGACCATGAAACCCAGGGCCTGAACCGCCGCCTGGTGGTCCGTTGTTCGATCGGGCCCGGTTCACGGCCTCCATCATGATCCGACATTCTCCCCAGGTATGTTTAGCTAGACGTTCCTTTGTTCCATGTCTCGGGCAAGGTTCGTTCAATTGTCGCTCCCAATTAACGAACTCCCCGCCATTTTGTGAAGGCGGTTTACCCTTGTTGCGCTGAAAACTCCCTTGAACTTGGGTATTGGCCACGAAATCAGAGCCACCCTCTGCCTTTATCTTACCCAAGAAGCTTGTTCCCACCGGATTAGCCTGCGCCGGTTTACCGGATTTATTTACCTCTCTAGATTTATCTCCATCCGCTTCTGGATACTTAGTGTTGTCGGAGTCCCCATACTTCACCAGAGCGCTCATGAGAGTTCCCATGTCATTACAATCCCGTTTGAGCCGTCCCAGCTTTAACTTCAGAGACTCAAACCGGCAATTGTTTTCCAGTGTTACTATCGCCGTACTGGGGCTGATACCGTTCGAAGAGTGCAAGATTTCTGACACTCGCCGCACCCATGCACTTGTAGGCTCCTGTTCTCCTTGTATAAATGCTGCTAGATCCACCACTGACATTGGCTGCTTGCACGTATCCTTGAAATTTTTGATAAATTGGCGGCGTAACTCACCCCATGACCCGATGGAGTTAGATGGTAAACCCTTTAACCAGGTCCGGGCTGTACCCTCAAGCATCATGGTAAAGTACTTCGCGCAAGCCGCTTCATCCACGTCCAGCATCTCCATAGCCATCTCATAGCTCTCAATCCAAGCCTCTGGAGCCAAATCTGCTGTGTAGTTAGGTACCTTACGTGGACCCTTGAAATCCTTGGGTAACTTCACGCTCCGTAAAGCGGGAATAAGACATTGTACTCCAAAAGAACTCGCCGTGACTCCTGTCTCTGCTGTGGTTGTGTGAACCGGCGTCGTTTGGCGGATCTCCTCGCGGGCCGTAGGTCTAGCCCGGTTCGCCGCCTCCTGGGCTTGTGCCTCTGCGCCCGCCGGATTGTCCTGTCTGTGACGGTGCCGCTTCCGTTCACTACTGGACACCTCCGGTTCATCCCAATGCCTAGTATAACTCCGGCTGTGGCGGGGTGTTGAATGAAGCCTCTCGCTGCTATAGGAATATGCCTGTTGCTGTGTTAATGCCGTGTTGAGCAGATCCTTGATCTTGTGTGCTTCCATTGCCACGGGGGATGTCCCCTCAATGGTTAAAGCGGCCAGGCGTGAAGCGGCAGCAACAATGTTATCCAAAGGGTTTGAGTAATGGCCCGGAGGAGTGGGGATGTGAGGCGTGGACATAATCCGTCGATCTTGCTCCGTAGTGGGCTGTTGAACCGGTTCGCCCCTCGCTGGGGCTGCCCTCCGGTTTACCTCCGGATTGTTGCCGGCTCCCGCTCCTGGCGTCCCGAAGAGATTCATCGCCTCATAGACCGGCGGTAGACGAGACTGGTATCTTCGATTCCTTACTCCTTGCGCAGAGGCCTGTTGCATTCTCAGCTGGAAGGCCTGAGAATCTAGCTCTGCCTGCCTTGATGCTATCATAGCTTTCTCTGCATTCAGATCCTCTCTTGCTTGCTCAATCCGGCCCCTCAGCTAAAGGAGTTCTGCATCGTGTTGCGCCTTGTCTGCCGGAGCCACCACTGCTACTGCCCGGGTTGTCAACTCCTCTACCAAGGTGGATAGAGCGTCAGAGGGCGAGGGGGCATGGCCGCTCCCCCCTGTACCAGCTTCTGCTGCCCCGTTCACTGTGGACTGTGGCGTCGGTTGTGATCCGGCCATAAAGACAGCCACCCGGTTTGGCAGATCAAAGGGGTCCGGAATACTGTCTCCATCGGACACACCCTCAGATCGGCCGTCCCGCAACAGATACAAGGATTCAGTCTCTCCGGATGAGGATTCATCGTCGGAATAGACAACTGTCTCGCCACCAGAATCCGATCCGTCCTTGGCTTGGACTCCGTGAATTGCTCCGACGAAGACGCGCTTCATGGCAGGCTGAATCCGGGCCGATCTCGCACGCTGAGCCGGCTCGACGATGTTGGGGAAGATGTCCGGCTCAGGTCCCAGTTCACCAATCTTGCCGATGAAGACGTGGATGCCGCTGAAGGGGACCCGGTACCCGTATTCGATTGAATCGGCCTCCGGGCCCCAGCCTGCGTCGTCGATGTAGATCCGGCCGCGGTGACTCTTGGTCATCCGGCCGACCGCGTAGCCCTTGAGTCCTTCGAAGCTGCCCTTCAAGAACTCGAAACCATCGTGCGGAGGCCCCACGGTGGGCGCCAACTGTCGAGGAATTAGCACGACAGATGTCCGGTTTAACGGACTTAGTTGAGGAACCATCGCACGGGTTAGCTTGAAGGGGTTAAAAGCACACAAAGGACACAGAGGGTTTATACTAGTTCGGCCCCTTCGAGGAAGGTAAAAGCCTATGTCTAGTTTGGTTTGGTATTGCTTGGGCGTCGATGAACAGGGAGCGGATTGCTTGCCTGTGTCTCGACGGGTTGTCTCTTGTCCTTGACCTATCGCCGGGTCGTCCCTTTATATAGGAGGTAACGCCCGGTCCGGGTTACAGAGTCCCGAGGCCGGCTCATAATTGTGTCCGCCTCGGTCTCTGCTCTTTCTTCCTTGTATCTCAAGTTTACATGATAGGACGGTTTACAAACCGTAAACTTTACACATGGGCCCTAAGCCTTCATGGGCTGTAACCTCTACTGAGCTTACAATTATACAACTATATCATCATAATCCGGTTTACCCTAGCCGGTTTACACATGCTAGCAATATCCCTGACACACGTCCTAGTGGAAGCACCATGCTCCGCACTGGCCATCGACACTTCCCTCCAATGGCTATGCCCACATCCACCGGTGGTAGCCCTACGCTCCGCGCTGGGGAGAAGACTGAAGACCTGCTCAGGGGCCGGACGCGGCCCCTCCCCTTGCCATTCGCCTTTGCCTCTTTTGTATCTGCCTTCTCGAGTCGATCTCGCGGCTGCGCGACTTATCTTTGAAATAAAGGGGGAGGAGTTTTTCGTCCGCGTCTTGCGTTTTTCGCTGAGTTTTCTTTCGCCCAGTCCGTTCTTCACCTCGCTCGGCTAAGCCTGACTACAGCTGCGACCCCGCCCAATCACTCCTCGCGAGCAGGGGCCGGGGCATGGGCACACGTTCCGTCTGGCCCACGCCAGGACCGCCAATCACTCTTGCGCCAATTGCAGGTACTCGCGAGACGCGCTCAGACAGGGTCGGCACACGCCCCTCTCGAAAACACAACAAGGCCCCGAGGTCTCAGCCTCAGGAGCGAACGTCACAAGGGAGTGCCTAAACCCATCCTTACATCATCAAAAGCTTAAGTCTCACGATATTCATCTTACCCGGCTCTGGAGCCACAACCAAAAATCAAATCTACAGCAAGAGTTGGACTAAGCATCGGCATCGTCGTCAGGACCATTGGCATCGCCCCCCGAGCATTGGCACATCGTCGATGGCTGGAACAAGCTCTGTCACCAGCACGTCCATTTGATCGCTCACCCATCCCTCCACGGGGCCAGCGACCGTCACGGGCATAGGCTCCAGCAAGGCCCCAAAGTCCGTACACAGGTCAAGACGGAGCAAGTTGCTGAAGATGCGGGAGACTGCGTGCCTGAGGACGTCGCGACTCTGCTCCTCAATGAGCTGCCGTGCCCTCATGACCCCGCCTTCAAGATGCTCCACCACCCTGGTGAAAAACCCGAGATATCCGGCGTCATCATCAACTAGAGGGCCATCGACCCTTGAGTCAAGGAGCTCGTTCAAGCCTCTCCTGCCCTGTGCCCCAAGGCTTCGAACATCTTCAAGCGGACGTGTTGCATTCCATGAGCTCGTGCGGCCTCCTCGGATTTCCGGGCCGCGGTAGTGGAAATGTCCTCCACCTGCTTATGGAAGTAGGATAGCTTTGCCCTTGCGGTGGCGCGAGCCTTCTCCGACGCCCGCTCGTGGCGCTCTGCCGTGGCAGAGGCCTCCCTCGACACCCGCTCACGACGCTCGGCTGCGGCGCGAGCCTTCTCCGACACCTGTAGACGGCGCTCGACATCCGCTAGCCTGCCCTTGAGAGCCGTGACCTCCTTCTGGAGTTCCTTGTGATTATCAGCAAAGCGAGTCTCGTGAAGCCTCAGCTTCTCGCGGTAATCCTTCCGCAGGCGCTTGATCATCGAGGTTGCCCTCGGCTTCGGCCACCTGGCGCTCCATTGTCTCCAGGCACTCGCGCTCCATGTTCAGCTCCATCATCTCAAGCACTAGCGCCTCCTCCCGCGCCGAGAGACCCGCGGGGCTGTCGTCATTGGCCACTGGCGCGAAGAGAGCAGCCCTCCGAGTACGAACCTGATGCTCGAGCACGGCGTTCGAGGCTTCGAGCTCGCGTTCACGCTCCTCGGCTGCTGCACGCCGGCGGTCTGCGTCTCGAGCCTCTTTCCGGGCGCGGTCGTGGGCCTCCTGAGCCATGGCCACAGACGCTTCCGCTTCCTTCAGGGCGGTTTTATGCTGCAGCTGGCTCAAGTTAACGGCAGCCCGAAGCAGGCCCTCAGCCTCAATGCTCGCATCCACTTCAGCGACCTCGACCTTAGGGCGCTTCAGGACATCTGATGCCCTCCGCACAAGATCATGACGATCCACACTCCTGTGCAGCGCGAGTTCTAGGAGGTGGCCGGGCTCGTCCGCGATGTCCGGGCCGCCCAAAGGGGGCCTTTCACCTCCCTCAGCATGCAGCCCAGGGCTAACCCCAGGAACGTGCGCTACCTCCGGCACGAGGGACGGGCGTGGTCCTGATATGCGGCCAACCTCCCAGGTCGCCTCAAGAGTTTGCTGATCTACGATGAAGACAAGCCCCGGGGCACGAGATGGGCCCCCGACGCACCAAGAGATGCTTTGCCCCAGAAGCACTCAGGAGCTGGGAGTGCGGTCCACGTGGCAGGGTCTAGGCACGGCCCCGCGGACCCACGCGAGGTCTACCAAAGACCCAGCATGGTCCGGAGGAGGGGCGCGGGCAGGACTGTCTGCGAGCCTCGCCGAACGGCTCAGGAACGAGTTAGGGGGAACCCTGCAGAGCAAGAGGTCAGGAGAACCGTATCAGAAATAGCAGGAAAATCTGAGGAACACACACCTGCCCGGTATAGTCAGCTTCGTCATCTTCAGATCCCTCGGGTCAGGGCCATATCTGCCCCTCAGCCTCCGCCTTTTGCCCAGCGCCGCGAAGGACGGCAGGAGGCCGCTTGAGGCGGGCGTGCCTTGACCTGGGGCAAGGCCGCGACGGATGCCCGCGGCCGGCGCCCCATTCCCCGCTACAACATCCTCTGGGCTCACCCCGCGAGGGGGCTACCGCGCCCCATTTTCGGCCACCTCAGGAGCCGGCAACACCTCGACATCTTCGGCCACCTCCGTTGCCACAAGCGCCCGTGCTTCGTCTGCTCGCTCCGGAGGAGGAGCGGAGCCTGGGTCAGGAGCTCCACTTGACGTATCCGCCCCCGAAGGGAAGGTTGGGCTTGCGAGCCCTGGCGCCACCATCATGGGATTGTCGTGAGGATCAGAGACGCCCCCCCGGCAATAGTCCCCACGCATCGAAGCGAGGCATCTTCTCGGCAAAGGCTTTTCCGGCCACGGGAGCGAAGTACAAGGGAGTCGCTGAGACGGGGCGTGCTTCCGGCACTCTACCGACAAGCAGCCACATCATCCCTTGGAGCGTCTCAGGAGGGAGCTGCTTCCGCTGAAGATGCGCAGGATCATCAAGACCGGAGAGGCCCCGCATCGAGCGAGAGTGGCGCTGAAGCGAGGTGACACGCAAAACAAGGTAGTCCCTCACCACCATCGCCAAGGTCAGCCCATTCCTCCTCAGGCTGACCAGACGACGCATGACCTGCTCTGCCCGTGGATCTAAGAGGGCCTCGTGCTCCTAGCCCGAGCTCGGCACCGCCGACGTGTCGGGAAGGTGGAACTGGGGGCTGTACGTAACAGCATCAACATACACCCACTGCCGACGAAACCCTGCCGTGGTCGGACGGAGCGTGAAGTCGATCCCGGAGGCGGCGGTCGCCTCCACCGCACGCAGCAACATGCATCCCGAGCGCTGCCCCCCGTCGACCAGGTGGAGGGCGAAGAAGTGGCGAAGCAGGGCCATCGACGGGGAAACACTAACAAAAGCTTCGCATAGAAACGTGAAGCAGGAGAGGAGGATGATGGACCCCGGGTCCAAGTGCAGCGCCCGAATCTGGTAATGCGTGAGCACCGCATAGAAGAAGGCGGAAAAAGGGGGGAGGAGACCCGCAAAGATGGCATGGAGGTGGAGCTGGATGTCGTTGGCGTTTAACTCCGCCGTTGGCCGGGAGCGAGCCAGGCTCGGGTCGGCCCCCACTCGTTGGACGCGTCGGCCAGGGCATGGCGCACCTTGTCCATGCCCTCCTGGTTCACCACGAGGGAGTGACCTAGTGCCTGCTCGAGCCCCGGCGGCAGCGTGGCAGGCTCGCCGGTTCCCCTCTTCTTTGTCATGCGCGGCATGGCGGCAAGGAAGGGGGGTAGATAAGGCAAGGAAAGGGAGGAGGAAATTGAGGGGCAAGAAAGCAGGGGCGGTAGCAAGAAGTCCGCCTATCGGTTGTGCGATTGTCAAATCGCACAGTTGCCAAGACTGCGTGGGAAGCGGAGTCACCACGTCCCATCCAACCGTCACGCGCCAGCCTGGCCCGCAGTCTTTTGGGCCCCGCGGCGCTTCGTGCTCGACTAAGGCTTCGCCCCGAAGCCAACTCCGCGCATGCCTTGGGCCTGGGGGCTAATGTCGACGTCCTGGGAACCAGGGTCCCCAGACTTGCCTGCCTGCGGGCCGCGACACACTCCTACTATGGCCTGGTACGACCCAGATGATCGACCAGCTGCTCAAGACCCTCACGAAGGAGATTGACACCAAGACCCCCTCAGTAGCGACCCTGGCTAGGTTGCTCCGGATGGGCGGAGAATCCAAGGCCAAGCCTGTCTCAGGAGGAGGCAGTGACGCAAGCAGTGATGCACTGCGCCACTGGGTGCCAGCGCGCGCCAGCGGCGCAGTTGCCGTTTTGGTGAAAAGGAGACAGCGCAGGCGCAAGTTCCCGAGGGGTGAGAAAAAGGTTTCCCCTTTGGTGCAACAAGACCGAAGACCGCAAAGACGACAAGGAGGATGTCACCACCGAGCCCACCACCGCGTCATCGCCGGATCCCTTTGCAGGCGAAGACCACTTTTGTCAGGATAGGAACGTCCTTGTGTCCCCGCTCAAAATGTCCGTTGTCAGATTCCTTCCCGCCTAAACATTTCGGGGGAAAAGGACCCTGGCCGCCTATATAAGTAGCCAGGTTTCCCACCGTGAGAGGGGGGGACGGACCGTATCACAAACACTCCATCTTCACACCAAGGAGCAAGAACACTTGCCTCCTGACCCTCCTGAGCTCTCCTCCCGAGCTCAGGAACCACTATACTTGTTCATACTCAAGCCCTCTCGAGGCTAATCCACCAAAGCAAGACGTAGGGTTTTACACCGCAAGGTGGCCTGAACCTGGGTACACTTATGTGTGCTTTACTTGTTGCTTGCTCGAATCTCTTCATTGGACGAGGGCGAGGCGCTAGGTAGACGTGAGTGGGAGAGATCTTCATTCACACCCCTGTGTTCGAACTTGTTGGGTTTGCGGAGCGCGTAATCCAACAGATTTGAGGAGGAATATGCAGTCATCATGGAGTAGTAGTATTTATAACCGAGTACTAATACGCTCCTAAGTGGGAAGTCGTTTAGGTTTTGATCGATGTGAACAGGTTTGTAATTTGGAATGTGACTGGACGCAGGCTCAAAATTTATTGAAGGTTTTATAATTTCTAAGTGCGGCACTATTCCTGGATGGCGTAATGTGGGCACGCGTTCTCGGCCGCGTACGTGGCGTCTGCACCATAGGGTGCACCGCAATAGGCAATGTCAGCACACGTCTTGTTCCAACAACCGTGCGTGCTCGTTATTACCATCGCTCACGCTTATTTTAATTAGAATGTGTGTCCGTCTAGCGCACACACGTTGATCTGTCTAACTGTTTTTGTTTGTTGTGGCTAATCGCAAACAGTTCATCCGTGTGAAGTGTATGCCGTCAATCGCAGACATGTTGATCTGGCTGACCGTTTCTGTTGTGTTACCTAATCGCAAACAGTTAATCCTTCTGAACGTATGCCCTCAATCGCACACACGTTCATCTGGCTGACCGTTTATGTTGTTCCACCTCATCACAAACAGTTAATCTGAGTGAATTGTATGCCGTATATCGCACACGCCTTCATCTGGCTGCCCATTTCTGTTCTTCTTCCTCATCACAAACAGTCAATTGAACTGAACCATATGCCTCGCATCGCACACGCAACTAAAAGAACCGCGTTTGAGGAATCCTTCATCACAAACGTTTTCCATCTTTTTTGACGTTTTTTACATCACAGTTTGCGATTAATGCATTGCACACAGTTTTGCCAAAGGGCCTCTGATCGTCGTGTCGCGTTAGTAGCATCCGGCAGTAGTGTCATCACATAATTTGGACTCATCACCCTCCTCCATAGACCCATCCTCGCTATGGAATCAAGTGTCCATTGTATATCCAGGGTCGCTTAAGAGAACTAAATGTGCGGTGTCATGGTGGAACACCGCACATCGTCGGAGAGAGTCAAGGTCTTCATCGCTCAGATATCATAGGCATAATGAACGTGTCATCGTGTGACACACACCATTCTTTTTGTGGGCCAAGATCAATTTGTTTCCTACTAAAATATACACACAATGAGGAAAGATCTCATGGCGCTCCTTCTTAATCCTTACCTAATGAAAACACGCAAAAAATGGAAGGAAGCAATAAAAAACCTTTTTTTAGAATATTGGATCGTACCGGTCGAGTTATGCTTGTACGCGTGACAGGTCATAGACAGAGAATACTACCTATTTGCCTACCATGGGTTGCCAATTTTTTTAATGCCCCGGCCAGCCTAACCCAACGATTCCTCAATCCTCATCATCTTCTCTCAGCTTCTATATAAGCAAGTACAACCCCGAGACATAGACAAACACAAATCTATACTTGCTCTCCTCTTCCTTTCTCTGAGCGAGCCAGCGAGTGAGCGAGCAATGGCGCCGAAGCGTAAGGGTGGCAAAGGGCAGCAGAAGATCACCATCCGGAGGATCGAGAAGGAGGCCGCCCGGCAGGTATGCTTCGCCAAGCGCCGGCAGGGTCTGTTTAACAAAGCCAATGAGCTAGCGGTGATGTGTGGTGCTGAGGTCGCCATTGTTACCTACTCATCCAGTGGCAAGGCCTTCTCCTTCGGCAACCCCTCAGTGGAGGCCGTCATCGACCGCTTCCTGGTGGCTGGCGGGAGGGGAGTCCCGAGCGCTACCAACGATAACAAGCTGAAGAAGTTGCAACTGCAGCATGGCGAACTGCGCATGCAGCTGAAGGAGGTGAAGATGCGGAAAAAGTGCATGGAGGAGGCCATGGCAAAGGGGCGCGCCATGGGGGACCAGATTGCGGTCTGCCTTAACCCTGAACTAGGTGACATGGGGGAGGAGGAGATGATGGCCTTCGCCGCCAAGCTCATGCCGGTGCGGGTCGCCATCTCTGAGTGTGCAAACCAGGTACTCTTGAACTTGGGGATGGATAATGTCCTTTGGGGGCTCCAGGCGCCTGGGGTGCCACTACCGCAGCAGCTCTTCGGTGGGAGTACCTTTGAGTTTGGTAGCACCATCACCAACACTGGGATGGAGATGCAGCAGATGCATATGGCGATGCCTCCGCCAGGATTGGCCTATGGCATGGATATGCAACAAATACTTATGTCGATTCCTCCATCGTCCGGGTTCGGCGCTGGGATGGAGATGCAACACATGCTTATGGTGATGTCGCCACAACCAGAGTTCGCTGCCGGGATAGAGAAGCAGCAGGTGACTATGGCAATGTCTCCGTTAGAGTTCCCTAATGATATGGAGATGTCACCACCCATGGGAATAGCCGCTGGGACAGAGATGGTGCAGCAGGGGCCTGGGAAAAACATAGGCTTCCCATACTGAGAAGGAGAAGACAAGATCCATATCGAGTTCTGAGTTCGAGTGTGAGTCCGAGTCTGAGGGTCTGAGTATGTTCGAGTCATACTATCCATTGACGCTATGTATGCATGGATGGATGACGATCTCTTAGTTCAATACCAATCAAGTTATATTATTCATCGTTCTTGCAGGTGATGATCCATCTACCTGGGCGGAAGATTCATTATCGTAGTATTACTTAAATTAATGGCTTGTAATCTTTGTATTGGTTGTACCATGACAGAAAGTAAGGAATGAAATATTATCAAGCCTTTTCTTTGGTTCTCTCTGCTGGCAACAACACATGAATGAACTGGTATGTAGTCATGAGTCTTGACCATTCCAGGAAAGAGAAATTTTTCTCTCCATTTGACTTAAACGTTTTTATAACATATTTATTGGACATGTGAATTGGATGTATTTCGGAAGATTTGAAAATAGATAAAATTGTGATGGTATATGTATGCATGAGTTTTTTTGGTTTTGTTTAGAAAAGCATGTGCCCCTGAGCTGCCTATGTTGTGTTGTTGAAAAGAACGAACGGGGCTTCTGAGGAAAAAGAAAAAGAAAAGAGAAAGGAGAATGTCAAGCGGTTGATCGAAACAATATCATATTTGTCAATGGCCAATGTTTTATATATCGAAAATGGAAGGTAAAAAATGTGTTTGTTAGGCTAGTGGTTGGGCTGCCCCCAGCAGCACCGCGACACTCGTTCTTAATTGTTTTCTAATGGGAGTGAGTTATCCGTCCCACATGGTGATGGTTCGCGTACGGTCCGGCGATTGCGGGGGCGATTGATACGTCCAAAACGTATCTATAATTTCTGCTTGCTCCATGCCTCTTTTGTGTGATATTGCTATGATATTTATGCACTTTCATACACTTTTGATCATATTTGGACTAACCTATTAACTTAGTGCACCACAGTGCCAGTTCCTGTTTTCTGCTGTTTTTCTATTTCAGGTTTCCCCCATATTAAAAGTGCCCTAAAAATTCCGGGAAAAATACAGGAAAAATCAGCGTATCGGGAGCTTCCAGAAAAACCAAGGCAGGGCCAGAGGGGAGCCTGGGGTGGCCCAGGCGGCCACCCGGCGCGGCCCCACCCCTGGCCGCGCCAGGGGGGCGCCTGGGGCACCACCTCCGCCTGTGGTGACCCCCTTTGGCATATATATTGCTCGCGTCCCGAAACCCTCGAGGACGGAACCCTTTTTCGCGATCTCATCTCTGTTCCGCCGCCGCCGCGCTTCCAAGATCGGGAGCACCAGGAGAACTCTTCCCGGCACCCTGCCGGAGGGGAGAACCACCACCGGGAGCTTCTCCACCACCATGGACGCTTCCCGGATGAGTCATGAGTAGTCCCCCTTGGACCATGGGTCCATGACCAGTAGCTATGTGATGTTCTCCTCCCCTCTTTGTTCTTCATGGATTAGACCTCGTGAGCTGCCCTACATGATCGAGGCACATATGTAATCTTTATGCTGTTGCTCTGCTGAGTTTGCTGGGGTCCGATGGATTATGAGATTATGTTCAGATTGTGTGTGAGTAATATATTTGATTCACCTCTTTTATATTTATGTTCTTGAGTAATTCTTGCATGTTCTCCGTTGCTGTTTATTGCTTTGGCCGAGTAGTAGGTAGTAACTCCAAGAGGGAACGTTATGCTTGATTGTGGGTTCATGCCCCTCGACGACTAGTTTGAGTGACAGAAACATGAGTCTAGGGGATGTGCTGTTGCCACAAGGGGGAAAACAATGGTGCTTGTACTTGCGGGTGCAAGGATTGTTTACTTTACGCAAAGTTCTTTTAATGCAGTTGTCTGTTGCTTTGAGTTTACACTTTGGGTGGGACTCGCAACTTAATACCAGCGAGATGTTCTGGATAGATATCTCAAGGTGGATGATTAGTAGTAGATGCAGATGGATTTCGGTCTACTTGCCTTGGCGTACCGCCCATGCTTTTGAGCCTCTACCTTTCTTTACAACATAGTTAGCATTGGTTTGCGCACATAATCCTGTCAATTGCCCAGGTGTAATTTGTTTACCTCGCTTAGCTATTTTATCGTCTTTTGGGAGAGAGACATCACTAGTGAACATCATGGGACCCCGGTCCATATTACCATCACTGATCACACCCGCTATTTACTTCCTGTTCTTATTTCCAAGTTGCAGTCATACCTATCACTATTATCTCTTGTGTTTGATCCTTTGTAAACGACAAGGCCGGAGGGATTGACAACCTCTCTGTACTCGTTGGGAGCAAAGTTATTTGTATCTGTGTGCAGGTCCTGTCAAGCAAAAGTTTCTGGCGCCATTGACACCTTCTTGTCGACCCTCGGAGTCTCACGGGATTCGATCCTTGGTATCTTTGCCAAGGGAAATTTGCCGCTACGTACATCTCAAACCTTCCACTTGGGGTAACCAACGAGGGGCAAGAAGCCATCAAGCAAGTTTCTGGCGCCGTTGCCGGGGACTCCACTCTTCAAGATAGGGGAGTTGCACGCTATCTTTTATCTTTGCTTTTTAGTCTTGTTAGTTTACCTTTCAGTTTTTGCTTTAGTGTCCCTTACCAAAAATCACAAAAATAGTTATCTTGCTTGCTGCTGCTATGGGTTCCACCGAGAACACCAAGTTGTGTGACTTCACTAGTCATAACAACAATGACTTTATCTGCACGCCTATTACTACACCTGCCACTTCAACACCCTCTTATGAGATTAAACCTGCTTTACTGAACCTAGTTATGAAAGATCAATTCTCCGGTGCTGGAGATGATGCTGCTTTGCACTTAAATAATTTTGTTGAGCTCTGTGATATGCAAAAGTACCGAGAAATAGATGGTGATATTGTCAAGATTAAGCTTTTCCCTTTCTCCTTGAGAGGAGGAGCTTATGGTGATGTTGCCACAACCAGAGTTCGCTGCCGGGATAGAGAAGCAGCAGGTGACCATGGCAATGTCGCCATTAGAGTTCCCTAATGATATGGAGATGTCACCACCCATGGGAATAGCCGCTGGGACAGAGATGGTGCAGCAGGGGCCTAGGAAAAACGCAGGCTTCCCATACTGAGAAGAAGAAGACAAGATCCATATCGAGTTCTGAGTTCGAGTGTGAGTCCGAGTCTGAGGGTCTGAGTATGTTCGAGTCATACTATCCATTGACGCTATGTTTGCATGGATGGATGACGATCTCTTAGTTCATTGCCAATCTAGTTATATTATAAATCGTTCTTGCAGGTGATGATCCATCTACCTGGGCGGAAGATTAATTATCGTAGTATTAATTAAATTAATGTCTTGTAATCTTTGTATTGGTTGTACCGTGACAGAAAGTAAGGAATGAAATATTATTAAGCCTTTTCTTTGGTTCTCTCTACTGGCAACAACACATGAATGAACTGGTATGTAGTCATGAGTCTTGACCATTCCAGGAAAGAGAAATTTTTATCTCCGTTTGACTTAAACGTTTTTATAACATATTTATTGGACATGTGAATTGGATGTATTTCGGAAGATTTGAAAATAGATAAAATTGTGATGGTATATGTATGCATGAGTTTTTTTGGTTTTGTTTAGAAAAGCATGCGCCCCTGAGCTGCCTATGTTGTGTTGTTGAAAAGAACGAACGGGGCTTCTGAGGAAAAAGAAAAAGAAAAGAGAAAGGAAAATGTCAAGCGGTTGATCGACACAATATCATATTTGTCATTGGTCAATGTTTTATATATCGAAAATGGAAGGTAAAAATGCGTTTGTTAGGCTAGTGGTTGGGCTGCCCCCAGCAACACCGCGACACTCGTTCTTAATTGTTTTCTAATGGGAGTGAGTTGTCCATCCCACGTGGTGATGGTTCGCGTTTGGTCCGGCGATTGCGGGGGCGATCGCTATCAGGGGTGCTGGTGTCTAGGGTTCCTTGTTCCTTCGCTGTCAAGTCCAGATCTGCTCTCGCGCGGAGTCATCGTTCCCGTCCTATCCACCAAAATCCTTCTGCTGCTCCCTAGGGTGCGCGGTCGTACAACACCATAAACCCTAGGAGGCAACAGGGGGGAAGGAGGACGACAACGCAGGTGGAGGGACGATGGAGGGGGTCGCAGGGCTTTTGAAGGGTCTGAAGCTTTCCCAGGAGGAGAAGAAAGGGGTTAGGATCAGGCTCTCATCCAAGGATAAGGGAAACAAGTGGGCACCATAGGGGGTAGGCAAGGTTATGTCGGAGAAATTGGCACATTCGGATGCAATTTGTCTCACCCTAGGCAAAGTTTGGTGCTCAATCAAAAGGATCAAATGCAAGGAGATAGGAGCGAACCAATTCCTATTCACTTTCCACCAGGAGTGTGGGAAGAGGAAGGCACTAGAGAACGAATCTTGGAAGTTTGATAAGGATTTGGTGGTGGTGGAGGACTATATCCCGAGCAAGCGGATAGAGGATTATGAGTTCAATGACATACTGTTCTGGGTCATAGTTTACAACCTACCTCTGGGCATGATGAACGGTGAAGCAGCGGAGGACATTGGTAATATTATTGGTAAATTTGTAGAGGCGGATATTGGATCTGATGGAAGTGCCATAGGCTGATTTCTGAGGGTCAAGATAAGGATGCGGATCGATAAACCCATCATGCGGGGTTTTACCTTAGAAGATCAAGCAGAGGAGGGAGATCAAAGTGCAAACAAAAGGGTCACAGATGGCAAGGTGGAAGAGGAAGAGGACAAAGATTTGTGCATGTTTGAGTGCGAATTCCTCCCAGATTTCTGCTACACCTGTGGTGTTATTGGGCATGGGGAGAAGGATTGCATAGTGATTATAAAAAGGGGGAACTCCAACAATTCGGACGATGGCTTCATGCTGATCTGGGACAGAGAAGATGAACTAGAGATGATGGAGTTTGGAGGAATGCTGGTAGGATCCTGGGAGGGAGTTGCCATTATGGCTTTAGTAGGTCGAGAGGTCGGTCTAGAAGTGGAAGCGACATCAGATCTTGGAGGAGTGATTCTAGGTCTAGCGATGGGGCCCCCAAGCATGTGGATAAAGGGGAGGAGGTCACTAGCCCGCCCAAAATCATGTCTCCAGCGAAGAAAACGGGTAACCCAAAGAAGTTACAGCTGGAAGGTGGCTCTAGGGATGATGAGAAGGAGAGGCTGGTGCACGAGAGTGGCCATGGCTCCCCACAAAATGCTCCACACAGTAATGTTGTCATGACTGCAACAAACAAGGGACTTGGAGTTAGCTTCGAGCCTAAAGGAAAAGGTCGGGATGAGAAGAGGATTGCAGGGGGGATGAGCAAGAGCCCGGGGGCAAACGGTACAGGAAGAAAAGGAGGGATAGGCCAGTGGTGGAAGGGAGCAACACGAGGGAGGCTATTCTAGGCCAAAAACGGGGAAGATTGGAGGATGAGGAGGAGAAGCTAGGGAATAAAGGTAGAGGAGAGGAAGGAGGCAGTGTAGAGGTGGTGGAGGAGTTTACTCAAGGTGGTGCAACGAATGACATGATATCGGCCAGGTTGCCCGAGCATGTAACACACCATATGTGATACCTTCCATTTATGGCAATATATGCAACGTTGACTTCATCAATTCCATTCTGGGCTCTTCCTTCATTTTGTCGTATGCGTGTGTGCATTTCATCCATGCTATGTTATCATGTGCATTGCATTGCATTCGTGTTGTCACTTGCATCCGATCATGCTCGTATCACCCCGTTGTTCGTTTTGGGTTCCGACACTCACACACGTGCCCGTGGCACTTCCGAGTCCTTCTTTCGTATGTGGCCGTGAAACGTTCTCGGAATGAGGTGAGACTTGTCGTATGCTGTTGTTTTAGTACGTGTAGGCCGCCTGTGAAGCTTCGTCGCGTTTGGAGATCGTTTGATACTCCAACGATTAACCTAGTGGGCTAAAAGCTCATCTTCCTTTTGGCCCAAGACCCCCTCCACAAC
The DNA here is from genome assembly GCA_902687465.1 of Secale cereale. Taxonomy (NCBI): domain Eukaryota; kingdom Viridiplantae; phylum Streptophyta; class Magnoliopsida; order Poales; family Poaceae; genus Secale; species Secale cereale. The sequence continues at coordinate 13,942,802 of LR738716.1, forward strand.
AGCCCACTAACCCAGCACAACCACTCCCATCCTCTCGGTCGTCGGATCTTGATCGTGTGGGCGAAAACCGCTCTCCATTTGGACCTTCCTAGCTCCCTATGCCTATAAAAACGTCCACACCCCTCCATTTCACGCAAAAACCCTAGTCCCGCAGCTCCTCCCTCCTCGCGCCGCCGGACACGTCCGGGACGGACCGGACACGTCCGCCCGGACGCGCCCAGCCAACCGCCGCCTGCCACGTGGCGCTCCGCCATCTGCCGTCCACCGCGCCGCCGCGGGCCCGCTAGGCCCGGGCGCCGGCCCCGCGGCCCAGCCGCCTTGCGCGCCCCGTCCGCCACTCGATTCCGCGCTGCGCGCGCCGCTGCCCCCACCGGCAACGCCGCCGCCGGCCGCCTCCTCCTCCGACTCCCGCCGCCGCCGCCGGCCGGCACCACGCCCTCGCCGCCGCCTCCTCCCGCCGGCCGCCTTCGCCACCAGCCAGCGCCGCCGTCCTGCAGTCAGCCGGCGCCGCCCCGGCCGCTCCCGCCGCCGCCGGCCCCCTCGCCGGCCAGCCCTCCGGTCACCAGAGCTCCGGCCGATCCGGATCCAGAGCTGGGTGGGATCAGATCCACCCGCTCGGGGATCCAAACACCCCGTCCCTGCCGGATCTCTCCATCCCGCATGCCTCCGTCCCGAGTTGACTTTCTCGGAGGTGAAATTTCCACTAAGTCCCCAGATCCGTTAAATTTGTTGCCTCCTTCATCATGTGATAACTTCGCGCTCGGAGCTCCGTTTTGCGCGTATGATATGTCGAAATGTTCGTCTCGTCGTGCTCTACATGTTAGCATCAGCTTCATGCATGTTAGAGTTCATCTAGTTGACTTAAACTTCGTGACAAGAGTGCATCATGATGAAACTATTTCAGCACTTGTGGTCTGTGTAAATTTGTTGGCATGTTCGTGAGCTAGTAACTTTGTGCATGTGGGTCCGATTGGAGTGAATGATATGTCCAGATCTTCATTGTGAAGTGCTCGACATGATGGTAGCTGTAGGATTCATGTTAGGTGTCATATTGCCATATTTATCTCTGTTGCAAAAGTGCATTTGGCTGATAGTTTCTGCACTTGTTATGAGATGATGTTTTGTCTTGCTTGTGCATATTAATCCATGTGTCATATGAGCTAGGTGTCAACATGAGTTCTGCTCTTTGGAATGTGCTCTACATGATAGATTCATTTTCATGCCATGATATGCCTTGATATGAGTGCAACAAGCTTGTTAACATGTCATCATGATGTTAAATTTCTGCTAAGTGTGAATCTGTTAAATTTATTGCCATGTTTCCATGATGCCACCGTCATTGTTGTGCATGTATAGAGTTGTCCAATGGGTGTTCCTTGATGTACTTGTTATGCTCTAGCTATCCATGCACTTGTTTGCCATGATGCCATGTTGTAGCTTGTTGTTATGAGGCCCTCAAGTTGCTATAAAATTTATCTGTCAGCATGCCCATATTTTGCTAAGTCTGGTTAAACTTTTGCACTTTTTCCATGGTGTTTGGGACATGTTCTAGTTTGTTGTAGAAGTAGCGATGTGGTTATTCTTGAAGAGCATGTTATGTATGTTATTGCCATGCCTTTTTCTTGCATGATGGCTTGCTGTAGCTTGTTGTTTTCATGCTCTCAAGTGACTATAAAATGTATCTGTCAGCATGTTATCAACAAGTTCAGTTTTGCCACGAGTGTAGCTAGTGTTCTATGCATCCTATGACCATGTTCTTGCCATGAGTAGCTTCTCAAATATGTCTTCTTGCTGTTGGTTATCTTAACTTGCCATGCTATGCTTTGAGTTGAGTTGCACAAGCTTGTAAACATGCCTATTCGTTGTAATTCTGCCATGCCATGTAATTTTCACTAAGTCTGAGAATTCTGTAAATTTATTGCAACTTTCTATGCTTCTTTAATTGTGTTCCAGCAAGGTTTTGGGTGTGCTCTAAGCTCATGCTTGTTAAGTATCACGTCTATTTCACATCCATGCCCTTTGTCTCCATGTTTGAGTGCTATAGCATAATTATTTCTTGCTCCAAAGATGCCATGTTGCTGTAAACTGCAGTTTTGATTGAATCTTGTTTTGCTTGTCATTTGCAAACCGTGCATCCGTTTCCGGTGATCTTTATATCGATTTCAACCAAAATCTTCCCCTCTATCCGGTGTCTAGCTTGGTTTCCCAAGATGAGGCCTTTTCCATCATCTTCTCCTTAGGCTCAAGAGCATCCTCTTGCATACGCACATCATACTTGCATTCCATGTTATGACTTGCATCATGTTGATTGTGCATTGCACCGTGTTTGATATTGTGCCGTTGTTGTGTTCTTGTGTTGGGTAGAGCCGGGAGCCGATTCGGTGTTCGAGGTTCCTTACGAGGTTGAGTTCGAGGAGCCATCTTACGATCCTACTGAGGACTTACCAGGCAAGACGACCATTCCCAGATATCACTTCTATCTTTGCCTATGCTACATGTCTTGCTCTTTAGATATTGCCTCGATGCCTATTCCTGTTTGTCAGCCCTCCTATTGTTACCGTGAAACCCTCTAACCGCCTTCCTAGCAAACCGTTGTTTGGCTAAGTACGCATCGCTCAGCCCCTCTTATAGTGTTGTTAGTTGCAGGTGAAGATTTGAAGATTGCTTGATGATAAACTTGTTATTGGGATATCATAATATATATATACCTGTTAAACTAATTCACCTATATATTGGTAATGGGTAGAAGGCTAAGCCTCTTGCTTGGTGTTTTGTTCCACTCATGCCACCCTAGGAACCGATAAACTGGTGTTATGTTCCTTGATTTTGCGTTCCTAACACGGTTGGGGTTTATGGGCCCCTTGGTAATTTGCACTGCTTAAAGCTTTTTCAGCAAGGCCCAACTTTGGTTTTACCATTTTCCATAACTAAATAACTTGCATAGGGACTTTCCAGACCCCGAGGACTTAATTTTACAAACCGGGTCAGTGCTCCTCATGAGTGTTGGTCCAAACTGGGCAGCCTGCGGGGCCCACTTGAGGCAACTCGAGGTTCTGGCTCCCGTAGCTTGACCTATCCGGTCGTGGCCTGAGACGAGATACGCGTGGCTACTATCAGGGTGTCGGCACGCCGGGAGGTCTTGCTGGATTAGTTTTACCTTCGTCGAAATATCTTGAGCACGGGATTCCGAGAATACTTGGGCCTTCCCACTTTGGAGTTGCGAGTCCGCAGATCGTGAGCATGTGATGGGCTAAGTTGGGACACCCCTGCAGGGTTTTGATCTTTCGAAAGCTGTGCCCGCAGTTATGTGGCAGATGGGAATTTGTTAATATCCGGTTGTAGATAACTTGACACCTTATTCATGAATACACTACTTGCGTGAGTAACCGTGATGGTCTCTTTCCGAAGGGCTTCGGGAAGTGAACACGGTGGGGTTATGATTGATCATGAGTAGCTAGGATCAGTTCTTGATCAACTTGGCGATCGTTGGCACTTGTTCTCTTCTCGCTCTAAACTCGTAAGCTAGTGCTTAGTGCTTGCTGCAACCTTGTTTACAACCTTTCCACACCTAAGGCTTTGGTAGTTTTGATACCCGGGAACGGGATTGCCGAGTCCTCTATGGCTCATAGATTCAACACACACCAGATGCATGTACCGTTGAGAGCTATGCAGGAGATGGTTCAGAGCTGTACTGGGATTTCGACGAAGAGCGTGGACGTTACTATGTGTTTTATCCCGGCGATCAGTAGTGGTTCTTACTGGGAGGATCCGGGCTTGTGTTATTTATGGTATCTTTTCGTTTGGATTTCGTCCGTAGTCGGACTCTGATGTTATTTGGATGATGTATGCTATTGTATTCACTTGTGTGATGTGGCGAGTGTAAGCCAACTATCATTTTACACTTTCATCCCTGAATTTTACATGAGTTGTGCAAAGATACCATACTTGAGATCATTCTAGTATGCGTTTATGTCCTTAAGTCGTGCCTCGACACATGGGGGACATAGCCGCATACTGGGCATTACAGAGCAGCCCCGTCGGGACCAATGAAACTCATCTGATGGAACTGTCGGGGACTCGGGAACGGCCCGCTGGTTCGTAGCCTCCTCAAAATGGGGAGGGTGGAGGAGCCCGACGTATTGTTCTTGGCGAAGACAAAATTGACGATAAAGGAGTTGGAGCGTTTTTGGTGGATGTTGGGGCTGACGCATATGACTGCATGGAACCCGGAGGGAATGAGCCATGGTGTGGCACTATCTTGGCAAAGGGGGGTAGATGTGTCCCGGCGGTCATTTGGGAGGAGGCATGTGTACGTAGATGTCAAGGAGGAAGATGGGATGGTATGGATGCTCACAGGTGTTTATGGTGAATCGGCTTCTGAGAGGAAAGTGGATACAAGGAAAACTTTGCGAATTCTCGGACAACAACACCAAAACGGAAGACCATGGTTGTGTTTGGGTGATTTAACGGAGATTCTGATGCATGATGAGAAGATTGGGGGTGTGGCTCGTCCTCAAAGGCTTATGGACAACTTTAGGCAAGCCCTGAAAGTTTGTGAACTATGTGACATTGGCTATGAAGGCGACAAATTTACATGGAGAAATCATAGCAAACACCTGGACTCCTATATATGTGAGCGCTTGGACCGAGCCACGACAAACTCCAAGTGGTGTGAATGGTTTCCGGAGTTTACTGTCCTTAATGGATCCCCTCGGCACTCAAACCACCGACCAGTGATTGTATGTACGAAAGGATAAAACAGGAGGATGAAGGGAGGTGATCATGGTTTCTGGTTCGAGGCATGGTGGCTCCGGGAGGAGGGGTGCAGCACGAAGGTGCAGGGGGCTTGGGAGGAAGGATGCTTCGAGGGAAGGGGTGATGTGGCTACTGCCCTACAATGTGTGGCATGATGAATGACGAGGTGGATTAAGGAGGTGGCTGGCGAGGTTGAGGAACGCCTGAAGAAAGCCCGAAAGGCTCTCGAAGCATGTATGTGTGCACCGGTGTCGGAGGAGAAAATTCGCGAGGAAGCAAGGTGGAGGTGTGTGGTTGAGGAGCTGAAAGAAAAGAAGAATATCAAGGCAAAACAACGATCACATGTATTGTGGCTAAAGGATGGCAACAAAAGCACATGCTATTTCATGGTTGTAGCATCGGCAAGAAGGAAGGCGAATAGGGTGAAAATGTTGAGAAAGGAGGATGGATCGGAGGTGAAGGAAGGAGAAGAGCTAAATAACTATGTATGTTCTTTTTTTCAAGATTTTTTCTCCTCTACCTAAGGCAGCCGCATGGCTGAGCTCCTCAACAAAGTTCAACCCCGTGTGAACAGTGCTATGAGGGCAATCTTGGAAGTGGAGGTGACACGAGAGGAGGTGAAGGTGGGCCTCGATCATATTGGTGACTTAAAGGTGCCCGGCCCGGATGGTATGCCATCAATCGTCTATAAAAAGCACTGGCATTTCATGGGAGACAAGGTTGTGGAGTAGGTGCTATCTGTCCTTAATGGGGGCCCAATGCCAGAAGGGTGCAATGATACTGTCCTGGTCGTGATCCGAAACGTGAAGAACCCTAACAGAATCAAGGACCTACGCCCGATCAGCCTGTGCAACGTAATATACAAATTGGTGTCAAAGGTGATTGCAAACCGCCTGAAGCTGATCCTCCCGGACATAATCTGTGATAAACAAACTGCATTTGTACCCGGTCAGCTGATCACGGATAACGCACTCATAGCATATGAACTGTCTCACTTCTTGCTGGACAAGAAAAAAGGAGCCGAAGGGGTAGTAGCGGTGAAGGAGGATATGAGCTAAGCATATGATCGAGTTGAATGGGACTTCCTCAGGGCCAGGCTCACTAAACTTGGTTTTGGTGCCAGATGGATTGATTTGGTGATGCATTGTGTCACCATAGTGCAGTACCAGATTAAGCTGAATGAGGGGCTTACCGAGCAGTTCACCCCCTCCCGCGGTCTACGCCAGGGGGATACATCGTCGCGCTACCTGTTCATCATCTGCGCGGAGGGGCTGTCTGCCCTACTGCATGACGCGGAAGCAGCCGGCACAATCAACGCATAAAATTATGCCCACGAGCTCTTGTGGTCTTGCACCTATTGTTCACGGATGATTCGATGCTGCTGCTTAAAGCCCGACAGGAACAAGCTCAAACGCTACGTGAAATTCTTGACCTCTATGAGGACTGCTCCGGCCAGTGCATCAACCTTGAGAAGTCCGCTATCATGTTCAATCCGAACACAAAAAAAGTTGAGAAAGCTGTTGTGCAGGATGCCCTTCAAATTCATAGCGAGTCGTGGAACGAGAAATACCTTGGGCTGCCAGTCCACTGGGGAAATCGAGGAAGAAAGCTTTTTCATTTGTGAAAGGGGCTATGGCAGGGAGAGTATACGGGTGGAAAGAAAAGTTAATTGCTAAATCGGGAAAAGAAGCTCTGGTCACGACGGTAGCGCAAGCTATCCCTACATTTGATATGTCCTGCTTTTACCAAACAAAATCCTTCTGTGAAGAACTCAGTTTGCTCATCGGCAGCTACTGGTGGAGCACACCACCCATTGGATTGGGTGGCAGAAGTTGATGCTGCCAAAGGCCAAGGGTGGTTTAGGATTCCGTGACATGCATGGGTTTAATATTGCGATGTTGTCTAGGCACATTTGGAGGCTCGTTCAGAATCCTGATTGTTGTATGCAAAGCTGTTGCAAGCACGTTACTACCCTAGTGGCGACATCATCGATGCACAACCGAGAGATGTCATTTCTTACTCATGGCGCAGCTTGTTGCATGGACTACAAATTTTCAAGGAAAGATATATTTGTAGGATTAGAGACGGTAGTGAATACGGTCTGATCCTTGGATCCCTCGACCCTGGTCTCCGGGAGTCATTAGAACGAAGAGGAGCTAGCCGGATACTTGCCAATGAAAAAAGTGTAAAAAAGGAAAGGAGAAAAGATAAAAAGTAAAAGACAAGACCTAACTTATAAGGAGGAAAAATTTGCTACCAAACTATCCATAAAATCGTTGGAACCTGGCAGCGTTCCATGGGTTCGGCTCAAGGCAGTTGTCCTATGCATTGCCAAGGTGATAGGATCCACGAGTGAGTACTTCGTTGATAATGAAGGGCCCCTCCCATTTTGGTTTGACCTTATCCTTTTTCTTCTCCGGGAGGCGGAAAACGAGTTCGCCGACATTATATGTCTTGGCCCGTACTTCTCTGCTCTGGTATCGCCTGTCCTGTTGTTGATAAAATGTGGAACGGGCTTGCGTTGTATCGCGCTCCTCTTCAAGTCCATCTAGGTCGTCCTGCCGATCTAGCTTGGCTTCTCTTTCCTTGTACATGCGCACTCGAGGTGAGTCATGAATAATGTCGCAGGGTAGAACAGCCTCTGCGCCGTACACCATGAAGAAAGGTGTATATCCGGCCGGATGATTGGGTGTGGTCCGCAGCCCCCAGAGTACGGTGTCGGTGGGAACGACACCTATGGGATCACAAGAATCCCTACAACGATTAGCGGGGCGCAGGGTTGAGAGAAGAGCGGATCAAACAGATAGCACACGGTTCGTTTATCCAGGTTCGGGCCGCGAGGATGCGTAAAACCCTACTCCTGCTTTGGTGGATTGTATATCTGTGTTCTTCAGCTAGCTATGGGGCGTGAGGAGCTCCAAAAAGCCGAATTCTTCTCCTAGTCGTCTCGGGCCTCCTTTTATAGGGAAAATAGGTTGCCACAGTGGCACACCGGAGGTGGAAAGGGTACAGTGATGCGAGTTTATCCCTCGCATTACATGAAAAGGCGCATTTAATGCGTCTTGCTTAGGTGTCCTTGCTTTATCGGGGACGGGGGAGAGATCTGTCTTGTCCGTAGCCGCTCCTTATTGTGTCGACACACGCCCTGGCCAACGATGCCTGAGATGCCATGTAGGTAGGCAGGCAGCTGAGGTGGCGCAATCGTGGGTCTTCACGAAGATCTGCATGTCGCCACGCAGGTGCCTGCCCAGCTGGTTGTGTCGGCAGCTGCATACGGCGGTGGAAGTTTAGTCGGCGTTGGGCCTGAAGGTGGCCCTGCGGATGTCCTCGGCAAGGGCCTTGCCGGGGCCCCGGCAAGGGTCTTGCCGTGGCGCCTGCTGCCATCCCCGGCAAGGTGCTTGCCGGAGGTCTTGTGGTCTTCCTTGGCTGGGATCCCGCCAAGGGTCGTCATCTTCTTAGTGCGTATCTGATCTTGAATGTCTTCACAAATATCTGCATGCCACTACGGGGATGTCTCCCGAATCCTTGCCCTATGGGGGCAGCGGACTCAAGGGTGATTTGCTCCGTAGGCGCGGGGCGAGTTCCCGCGGCAAGGGTCTTGCCGGGGGTGCTAAAGCCGGCCCCGGCAAGGATCTTGCCGGGGAGCCCGCCTCGTCCCTTGGTTCTTCGTGGTCTTGTTCTTGTTCTCTTGAGCTTTGGTCTCACCCTGGCTCACCTCCCTTGCCTTGCTTGGTGTGGTGGTGCCCGCGGCTCAGACTGCCCGTGCATAGTTATAGGGGTACAAAAAGTGTACCCCTCTTTTTGTACACCGACAGGAGCCCCCTGGCCTGGGCCACACATAAGCGCAACGCGTTGTTGGGCCAGGCCCAGAAAATGGTGCGCGGGCAGGCGGGGCGGTTTTTACCGCGGTAAGATTTTTCGCGCGCTGCGCTTTGCATGATTCGCGCGCGTGGCGCGGTGCGAAGGGGTGTGCGTGACGTGGGTGGCATGCGTGGGGCGGTTCCCGCAGGCATGCGTCACATAGTAGTAAAGAGGCGGCTTCGCGCCTTCCTTGTAAAAGGAGGGAGGCATGGGGGCGCGACTCATTTTCTAAATGGAGTCGGGGCGCGGTCTTCAAGGCGTCCACTCCCCATGACTACGATGTGGGAAGAGGTTGCCTCACTTGTGACCTCAGTTCTGTGCATTGGCCATGCGTCTCCCATGCGCTTGGGGTGGCGAATGGTGGAGGCGGGGAACCGGGCCGTCGCTGGTTGGGGCAGCGGGTCGGTCCTGGTTCCCTGCGGTTCTTGTGTCTTGATTGGCCGAGCGGGGCGGCTGAGCCCCAACCCCGTTCCTTTATAAGGAGCGGGGAGGGGGGATGGCACCCCGTATTCTTCCATCTTCTTCCTCCTTCAGCTTCTGCTCCTCTCTTCCATTCGTCATGGAGAGAGGAAATCCCGGCCCTTCAATGGTGGCGGCGAGGGTTGCCGCTCGACAACGCGTCCCTCCTTCTCCTGCGCCTGCGGTGGCAGAGCCGGCCGTGAGGGGAAGGGGGAGGGGGCGAGGCCGTGGGCGAGGCCGGGGCCCTCGGGGAAGAGGAGGACGGGGTGGCCCACCGGCCTCGCCCCCGCCAGCAGCTCCACCTCCAATGGGGGGCATGTTGGGGATGACCCTTGTGAGTTCTTCGTCAGGTTGCGCCGGCCGCCGTGCCGTCGCCTTCGTCTCCCGACTCCATTTGCGTGGGAGATGGAGCTGGATCCGCCGGAGTCATTGCGGCTGCACATAAGGGGCTGCGGGATCAGTGGCACGCGGGTCCGCGTTGACTTCCCTGCTCCTCATGTGATGTATCTTCGTCGGGGAAGGAAGACATTTGCTCATATCCACAGCTTGACGGATGGGCTCACTCACCATTTTAAGTTGATGGAGGGTGGCCTTCTTTCCGTCAAGGTCTTCGGGCACTTCGGGACTCGTGCAAGGTGCTGCGTGGAGAGCTCTTCTGATGATGAAGATTCCTCCTCGAGCGAGAGTGACGAGGAGGACAGCGACAGCGACGACGAGGGTGGTAGGCGGCAGGATGACGGGTCCGACTAGGTGTCGGGCGCCGTTCCATGCGGCACCGGTGACCCCATTATCCGTGTCGCCGGCTCCTTGAACTTCTCGGGGCCGTCTTCTTGGGCGGCTGGCGTTGGGGGGCTGCGGAAGAGGAAGAGGGCGGGCGGCAAGGCTGTCAAGTCGGAGTATGCGGGCACCGACGCCTTCGACGCGTACTGACGTCCTGCAGCCTCGTCTTTGAGCTCTGCTTCCGGCGCCGCCATCACCATCCAGCCTTTGGGCGGCCACCAAGATGTTCTCTCGGTGTCTTCTGCCACCCGTAGCTTGCCTAGGCGCTCCTTTTGCCCTTCTTGCCTCCTTGACCTGCCTCCTGAAGCTGCAGCCCCCGGTAACCCTGGTTTGCCGTGGGTGAATCTTTGCTCTTACAGCCCCCGGCAATACTGGCTTGCCAGGGCCTAGATGCTGGTCTGTTCCTTTTTTTCTCCCCAAGTGGTTTCGGCAAGGATATCCGCGTGTCTTGTGAACCAAAGAAGATAAAAGAAAGACAAAGAGATGAAAACTCGACCTCTAAGCTAGGGGTTAGCCGCCGCTAAGCACTATCAACCCTAACCAAGGACGAGACTCGACCTAGCATGCATGCTATAACTTAGGGTGCCAGCGCTTCATTTATTTATGCTCAGGGTCTGTGCCTGGCTTTGTACAAAGGGTTACATGCCTTGTCGGCAAGGCTTGTACAAAAGGTGGCTTGCCGGGGGGCCCGACAAGCCACGCCTCACGGGTAAAACTTGCGAAGATGCTCAATGTTCCAGGAGTTGCTCACCGGAATGGCATTTTTGGTCTCCAGGTGGACTGCGCTAGGCCTGATGACTCGTATTACCCGATAAGGGCCTTCCCACTTCGGCATGAACTTGTTGGTATTCTTGGCCGATTGAACGCGCCGAAGAACAAGGTCGCCTTCCTCAAAGCTTCGGGCACGGACCTTGCGGCTATGGTAGCGGCGCAAGGCTTGCTGGTAGCGTGCTGCTCTCACAGCTGCCCGAAGACGTTCTTCCTCAAGGAGCGTTGCGTCATCTTGCCGCAATTGCTCTTGCTCAAGCTCATCATAAGCGAGCACTCGAGGTGACCCGTATATGAGTTCAGTGGGGAGAACTGCTTCTGCCCCGTATACTAGGGCAAAGGGTGTCTGGTCGGTGGCTCGATTTGGCGTCGTTCTGATCGACCAAAGAACCATTGGCAACTCATCAATCCAGCGCCTTCCACTCTTGCGCAACCTGTCAAAGGTCTTTGTCCTTAAGCCCCGCAATACTTCAGCGTTTGGTCTCTCAGCTTGTCCATTGCTTCGTGGATGAGCAACAGAAGCGAAACAGACTTTGCTGCCGAGGTCTTGGGTATATTGCATGAAGGTGTGGCTTGTGAACTGTGTGCCGTTGTCGGTGATGACCATGTTGGGTACACCAAATCGGCACACTTGTCCCTTGAAGAATTTGACAGCTGACTGGGCTGTGACTTTCCTCACTGCCTCCACCTCTGGCCACTTTGTGAACTTGTCGATTGCGACGTACAAGTACTGAAAGCCCCCGACAGCGCGGGGGAAAGGGCCCAGTATGTCGAGCCCCCAGACCGAGAAGGGCTAGGAGAGAGGAATGGTTTTAAGGGCTTGAGCTGGTTGATGAAGTTTCTTTGAATGGAACTGACACGCTTCACACCTGGTGACCAGTGTCGTCGCATCCTGGAGGGCAGTGGGCCAGAAGAAGTCTTGCCGAAATGCCTTGCCGGCAAGGGCTCTTGACCCTATGTGGGATCCACATATGCCTCCATGTATCTCTACCAACAGCCCCAGTCCTTCCTCCCGAGGGATACACTTCAATTTCACGCCGTTCAATCTCTTTTTGTACACGACGTCATCGACGAATTGGTACATAGCAGATCGACGGGCTACTTTTTCCGCTTCTTCCTGCTCCTCAGAAAGTTCCCCAGTTTGGAGGAATCAGACAGTATGTTGTGCCCACGCTGGAGCCTGGGGCTCGACAGCGAGGACTAAAGACATTTCCTCCGCTATAGGACCGACTGTCTCGACGGCAAGAGCTTGACGCTCCGCCGGAGCTAGCCGTCCCGTGGCGGGCTCAGTGTCCCCGGCAACATCCTTGCCGGCGGCTCCGGGGAGCTCGGCGGGAAAGTACTTGTCAGGCCCTGATTTCCTCCTCTTGTTTTGCTCTGTTGATGGATCAACGGATGGCTGAGAAAGCTGAAGCACAAAGGTACCTGGTACCACAGGTAACTTGAGGGCAGCGCACTTTGACAGGTAATCGGCGATGTCGTTCTCTACTCGGGGAACGTGCTCCGTCTGTATACCATCAAAACGCTCTTCCAACTTTCTCACTTCATCGACGGTGGCCTTCATCAACGGGCTCTGGTAATCTTGTTGACTTGTTTGACGACAAGCTGCGAATCGCCCATGACAACGAGTTTCTTGATTCCGAGGTTTGCCGCGATCCTAAGACCAGCAAGCAGCCCCTCATATTCGGCAGTATTGTTCGTTGATACCTCCCTAGGGAAGTGCATCTGGACCACGTACTTGAGGTGCTCTCCGGTGGGCGCGACAAGCAGTACGCCAGCCCCGGCGCCCTGTAAGGAGAAAGATCCATCAAAGTACATGATCTAGTCGCAACTCGCCTCTTTGCCGGGGAGAGCAGTTTCCTGGGCTTCTTCATCAGGCGTCGCCGTCCATTCTGCAACGAACTCCGCCAGGACTCGGCTTTGAATTGTCGAGGTACTTTCAAACTTGAGGCCAAAGCTGGACAACTCCAGTGCCCACTCTACAATTCTTCCCGTTGCATCTGGATTGTGCAATATTCGTTGCAGAGGGAGGCGAGTTACGACAGTGATCTCGTGTGCCTGGAAGTAGTGACGCAGCTTCCTCGAGGCATAAGAAGGCCGAAGAGCAATTTCTGCACACCGGAGTACCTTGATCTAGCTCCCTGCAAGAGGGAGCTAACAAAGTAGACCGGGTGCTGCATCATTTTCTTCCTTGGCGGCACTTCAACCAGCCGTGTCGTCTCTGCACCAATGGCATCAGGCTCTGTTGTTGCTATCACCTCGTCATCAATTTCTCTCTGTGCCACTAGTGCGGCACTGACCACCTGGTTTGTTGCCGCCAGGTATAGCAGCAACAGTTCTTGTGACCTAGGCGCAACTAGTACTGGTGTGGAGGAAAGATACCTCTTCAAATCTTGCAATGCTGCTTCGGCTTCTGGCGTCCACTCCATTGGGCCCGCCTTTTTCAAAATCTTGAAAAAGGGAAGGGCGCGCTCGACAGACTAGGAAATGAATCTGCTCATGGCGGCAACGCAGCCAGCAAGCCGACGCACATCCTTGACCCGTTTGGGTGCTTCAATCTGTTCTATAGCTTTGATCTTGTCCGGATTGGCCTCTATCCCATGCTGTGACACAAAGAACTGGAGAAGCTTGCCGGACGGGACGCCGAAGACGCACTTCTCAGGGTTCAGCTTGAGATTGATCTTGCGTAGGTTTGCAAATGTTTCTTGTAAATCCGGTATAAGGGTTGCCCTGTTCTTGGTTTTGACCACTATATCATCCATATAAGCCTCCATATTTCTATGGAGCTGGGGTTCAAAACCAATCTGGACTGCCCTTGCAAACGTTGAGCCAGCACTCTTCAACCCGAAAGGCATTCGTACGAAACAATACGTACCACATGGGGTGATGAATGCTGTCTTCTCTTCGTCTTCTCTTGTCATGAAGATCTGATGGTAGCCGGAGTAGGCATCGAGGAATGACAACAGGTCACACCTAGCCGTGGAGTCAACAATCTGGTCGATGCGCGGCAACGGGAAGGGTGTCTTTGGGACAAGCCTTATTGATATCTGCGCGGCAACGTGGCTGGACCACTTCAGCGGCTTTTGGGCACCAGACGAGGGCTCCGCCACTGTAATCTCACACGCCCACTGTTTAAGCTGGCGGTGAGAAGTATGCAGCGAGGCGCCGCCATCTACGCACATGGCCTCTGTGGCTTTCTGAAACTCTTGGTCGCCGGACTCATCATCCTCTTCGTGATCGTCGTCTTCTGGCTTTCTGTCACGGCCCCGGGCGGGCCTCTCCTGCTGTTTATCCTTGCCGCGGGGGCCTGCTTGGCCGTCACGCTTCTTGCCGGACCCCTCAGCACCGTCCTGGCCCTTCTCCTTCTCCCGCCTCTCATATTCAGCCCTCTGCTTCTCAGCAAGGAGCTCAACCTGTCGGCAGTTCTGGAGATCATGGCCTTTGGTGCGATGGATCTTGCAGTGTTGCTTGTCGGAGTTTCCTGGCTTCTCGACAGCTGCCAAGGCCCGTCAGGCGACACACCCGACAATTTCCTTGCCGGGGTCATCCGCGTTGGTTTTCTTGGCGGAGCCGGCGTCATCAGATCCCTCGACGGCAAGCACGGTTTTACCTTTGTGCTTCCTGTTGCGGCGCCGACCTTTCTTTACTGGGGCGGCAGCATCCTCATCTGAAGAGTCGGTTTCCGCGCCGGCATCTTCGCCGGGGTATTTCCTTCCCTCTTCAGCCCGGGCACATCTGTCAGCAAGAACATAGAGTTCTGCCATGTCTTTCACCTTGTTCATTGCCAGCTCTTCGTGCATCTTGCGGTTACACACGTTCTGATGAAACGCGCTGATGATGGCGGCAGGGTGAACATCAGGGATATTGTACTGTACCCGGCTGAACCTCTGTATATACTTGCGCAGACTCTCGCCTCCCTTCTGGGGAATGATGTGCAGGTCACTTGCTTGGCCATGGGCTTGGTGACCTCCAGTAAAGGCGCCAACAAACTCATGGCACAAATCCGACCAGGAGGAAGTAGAGTCTACCGGAAAGTGCATCAACCACGACATGGCATTGGGTTTAAGAGCCAATGGAAAGTAATTCGCAAGCACCTTATCGTCGCGGGCTCTGGCAGCTTGCATCGCGATGGTTTAGATGCTGAGGAACTCCGACGGGTGGGTCTTGCCGTTGTACTTCTCGCCAACGTCAGGCTTGAAGGTGCGGTGAGTGGGCCACTGGAACTGCCGCAACTCACGGGTAAAAGCCGGACAGCCTACCTCGTAAGGTAGACCTCCAGGGCTCTCCGGTGCTGGGCGGTTCACAGCAGGCCCTGCTCGCCTGTCTGACTGGTGGCGCGCTCCGCGCCGGCGCTCGATGGTGGTTCGAGCGTCTTCATGAGCTCGCTCCTGAAGAACTTGACGCTGGTCGCCGTGGGTCCGTGGGTCGGACGACGCTGGTCGCCGTGGGTCCGTGACGTCTCGACGAGTCGACACACGCGGTACCGGGCAAGGAGGAGGCGAATGCACCGTGGCCACGGTGCTGTCGGTCCTCCCGCCACCGGTGCGTGGGACCCCATCGGAGCGTCGACCCGGGGGCTTTGCTGGAGTTGGTTCATCCTTGTTGGCGACCGCGACAAGGCTTCAGATGGTGGCTCTCCATTCGTCCAGTTTCCCCGTAATGGGAGGAAAGTCGAGGAGCAACTGCGCGCGCCAAGGCTTCTGCTGGGGTTAGCGGTAGCGAAACCTGCACGGACCACGACGCGCTTCGACTCCTGACCATGTCAGGAGGAGCTCTATCACGATTCCGCGGTCACATGCCGTTTTCACTAGCGCTTCGGCGGGCGGGCAGGTCTTCTACGTCTCGGGAGTGGCGCTCGGGGCTCTTCCCGCGGTGACGCCCGGGATCTTCGGCGTGATGACGCCGTTCATCGCGTGCTGCTTGGGAGGAGCGCGCTGTTGGCGCCGGCGTGGGAATCCTGGAGGCCCTTGCATCGCCTTCGGGTGATGCGGCAGCGATCTTGGAAAGCCCCGCGCCACCCGCGAAGGGCCTGGCTCTGTCTTTGGATCTGGCAGTGTATGGCCCGTTACCAGGCGCACAAACATCGCCACCTCCCAAACTCCAGCTGCTGGGACGGCGTTGGTGTTCGCGAGCAGTGCCCCCGGTCCTTTCCGCGACCGGTCCGCTGCTCGCCCGCGTCGGGACGGGCTGTCCGGCTTCCGACTGGCCAACCGCCACCGTCGTCTTCTTCTTCGGTGCCATGATGATGAAGAAGCGTCGAACTAACTGCTAAAGCCGATTCTCACAACTGCGCCCCCTACCTGGCGCGCCAAAGATGTCGGTGGGAACGACACCTATGGGATCACAAGAATCCCTACTACGGTCAGCGAGGCGCGGGTTTGAGAGAAGAGCGGATCAAACAGATAACACACAGTTCGTTTATCCAGGTTCGGGCCGCGAGGATGCGTAAAACCCTACTCCTGCTTTGGTGGATTGTATATCTGTGTTCTTCAGCTAGCTATGGGGCGTGAGGAGCTCCAAAATGCCGAATCCTTCTCCTGGTCGCCTCGGGCCTCCTTTTATAAGGAAAAGGGGTTGCCACAGTGGCACACAGGAGGTGGAAAGGGTACAGTGATGCGAGTTTATCCCTCGCATTACATGACAAGGCGCATTTAATGCGTCTTGCTTAGGTGTCCTTGCTTTATCGGGGACGGGGGAGAGATCTGTCTTGTCCGTCGCCGCTCCTTCTTGTGTTGACACATGCCATGGCCAACGATGCCTGAGATGGCATGTAGGTAGGCAGGCAGCTGAGGTGGCGCAATGGTGGGTCTTCACGAAGATCTGCATGTCGCCACGCAGGTGCCTGCCCAGCTGGTTGGGTCGGCAGCTGCATACGGCGGTGGAAGTTTAGTCGGCATGGGCCTCATGGTGGCCCTGCGGATGTCCTCGGCAAGGGCCTTGCCGGGGCCCCGGCAAGGGTCTTGCCGCGGCGCCTGCTGCCATCCCCGGCAAGGTGCTTGTCGGAGGTCTTGTGGTCTTCCTTGGCTAGGATCCCGCCAAGGGTCGTCGTCTTCTTAGTGCGTATCTGATCTTGAATGTCTTCACAAAGATCTGCATGCCACTACGGGGATGTCTCCCAAATCCTTGCCCTATGGGGGCAGCGGAGTCAAGGGTGATTTGCTCCGTAGGCGCGGGGCGAGTTGCCGCGGCAAGGGTCTTGCCGGGGCTGCTAAAGCCGGCCCCGGCAAGGATCTTGCCGGGGGAGCCCGCCTCGTCCCTTGGTTCTTCATGGTCTTGTTCTTGTTCTCTTGAGCTTCGGTCTCACCCTGGCTCACCTCCCTTGCCTTGCTTGGTGTGGTGGTGCCCGTGGCTTAGACTGCCCGTGCACAGTTATAGGGGTACAAAAAGTGTACCCCTCTTTTTGTACACCAACATACGGAGTCAAGCTCTTCGAGCCAGTGTTTATCAGACTCCCATAAGGAGCGCACTAGTCGGGGTTTAATGCCGCTCATTATCAGACCATTGGCTCTTTTGAATTGACCGTTTGTTTGAGGATGGTATACAGAAGCGTGGTCAAGTTTAATACCTAACTTTGCGCACCATTTTTTTACCTCGTCAGCTGTGAAGTTGGAGCCGTTATCCATGATAATACTGTGCAGGATACCTTAACAGTGTACTATGCCGGATATAAAATATATCACATGCCCTGCCTCAGCTGTTTTCACTGGTTTGGCTTCAATCCATTTAGTGAATTTATCTACCATCACCAGTAAGTATTTCTTTTTATGGCTTCCCCCCTTTAAGAGGTCCGACCATATCCAGCCCACAAACCGCAAAAGGCCAGGTAATGGGGATTGTTCTCAGAGTGGTGGGAGGCATGTGACTTTGATTTGCAAAGAGCTAGCAGCGAACACAGTGTTGGACTAAGGTTTGGGCATCTGATCGGGCAGTGGGCTAGTAAAAGCCAGCGCGAAAAGCTTTTCCTACGAGCGCCCGTGCTGCGGCATGGTGGCCGCCCATTCTAGTGTGTATTTCAGTGAGAATTTGCCTTCCCTCCTCTCCGGAGATGCACCTTTAGAGAATACCATTTGTGCTTTTCTTATATAGTTCACCTTCGTGAACTTTGTAGGCTTTAGAACGCCGGACTATGCGGCGGGCCTCATTTTGGTAATCGGGGAGTTCCTGTCTTCTAAGGTAAGCAAGGAAGGGCTCTGTCCAGGGGGCTACGACAACCATGATTTCGTGAGCCGAGGGAGTTATCTCCATGTTTGAGTCTCCAATGACATCTTGATTGAGTTCGGCCGGGGGTGTGTTCAGATCCGAATTCGTATCGCTTCTCGCGTCCTGCCATATTACTGATGGCTTAAACAGCCTTTCCACAAATGTGTTAGGTGGGACGGGGTCACGTTTAGCTCCGATGCGAGCGAGTACGTCAGCGGCCTCGTTATTATCCCGGGCTACGTGATGGAATTCCAACCCCTCAAATCGAGCCGACCTTTTTAATATGGCATTGCGATAAGCTGCCACTTTGGAATCCTTCGCATCAAAATCTCCATTAATTTGAGAAATAGCGAGGTTTGAGTCTCCGCGTACCTCGAGGCGTTGTATGCCCATGGATACAGCTAGGCGGAGATCACGTAATAGGGCCTCATATTCGGCCGCATTGTTCGAGTACGTATACATAATCTTTAGGACGTACCGAACTGTATCCCCAGTTGGGGATATAAATATTACGCCGGCCCCCAATCTAGCTAGCATTTTGTAACCGTCGAAGTACATTGTCCAGTGGGAATATGAGTTGTACTCTTTAGGGAGTTTGGCTTCCGTCCATTCTGCGACAAAATCGGCCAACACCTGGCATTTGATAGTCCGGCGTGGTTTATAGGATATTTCGAACGGTAGGAGCTCGATGGCCCATTTGGCTATGCGTCCCGTGGCGTCTTTTTTTGATAATATCATTGAGTGGTACCTCGGATGCCACTGTGATTGAACACTCTTGAAAGTAGTGTTGTAGTTTCCGAGATGACATGAAGACCGCATATGCAATTTTCTGATAGTGGGGGTACCGTGATTTGCACGGTGTTAGAACCTTGGATACATAGTATACGGGTTTTTGGACAGGGAATTTATGTCCCTCTTCGGGTCATTCGCCGACAAGCACGACACTCACTACCTGGTGAGTGGTTGATATATACAACAGCTTTGGTTCGCCAACACTGGGGGCGGCTAGGATTGGGTTGCTCGCTAGTAGAGCTTTTATTTCTTCCAATCCAGATGTGGCCGCATTCGTCCATTCGAAGTTGTCAGTGCGTCGTAGCAATCTGTAAAGTGGCAATGCTTTTTCTCCTAATCTGGAGATGAAGCGGCTTAAGGCCGGTATGCAGCCTGCTAGTTTTGCACTTGCTTGAGATCGGTTGGTATTTTGAGTTCTGACAAGGCCTGGATTTTGGCTGGGTTAGCTTCGAGTCCTCTATGGGATACGATGAACCCTAATAGCTTTCCGGTTGGAACGCCGAAAACACATTTTTCCGGATTGAGCCTTATGTCATATTCTCGAAGGTTGGCAAACGTAAGGCGGAGATCTTCCACCAAAGTCTCGACGTGTTTGGTCTTAATGACTACATCGTCAACATATGCCTCCACTATTTTTCCAATTTGTTTTTCTAAGCATGTTTGAATCATGTGTTGATATGTGTTGCCAACGTTTTTAAGTCCAAAGGGTATAGTGTTGAAACAAAAAGGGCCGTACGGGGTAATAAATGCCATTGCGGCCTGATCGGATTCCTTCATCTTTATCTGATGGTATCTGCAATAAGCATCAAGGAAGCACAACGAGTCATGTCCGGCAGTTGCATCGATGATTTGATCAATGCGGGGCAGAGGAAAGGGATCCTTTGGACATGCCTTATTCAGGTCTGTGAAGTCGACGCACAGGCGCCAGATTTATCCTTCTTTGGTACCATGACTAGGTTGACTAGCCAATCCGGATGTTTAATTTCTCTGATGAATCCGGCTTCCAATAGCTTGGCTAGTTCTTATCCCATTGCTTGTCTTTTGGGTTCGGAAAACCGTTGCAGTGACTGCTTGACCGGTTTGAATCCTTTGATAATGTTGAGGATGTGTTCGGCCAACCTGCGTGGGATTCCTGACATATCTGAAGAGTGCCAGGCAAATATATCTCAATTTTCCCGAAGAAAGGAGTGCAACACGATGTCCATCGCCGAATCCAGCTGTGCCCCGATGGATGCTGTCTTATTAGGGTCCGTTGGGTGCACTTGAAATTTGATGATTTCATCTACTGGCTTGAAGGAGGTGGACTTTGATATTTTTGCGAGGATCACGTGGTACTTATCTACCTTTGATCGTAGGGTAGTTAATTCTTCGGCTGCGAAGGCTTCTGTCTGGGAAACTGACCTCCCACGAACACCTATGGGACAGGAGCCCCTTCTACGGTACAGCAAGGGAGAGGAGGGAACACGAAGAGCGGATCGAGGGGCACACGCGGGCAGTTTACCCAGGTTCGGGCCGCGCGGACGCGTAAAACCCTACTCCTGCTTTGGTTGTATTGAGTTCTCGGGCTCGGGAGCTTGAAGATCTACAATACTAGCTACACCGAGCGTAGGAGTGATCGAGTTTCTCGGATCGAACCCCCTCTACGTTGTGCATGGGCCTCCTTTTATAGCTCAAAGGGGTCACCGACAGGTGCCAACATAGAGGAGGGTAAAAATGTAAAACTGGTGGTGGTTGTAACAGTGCATGAACAGTGTATGAACAGTGGTCTTCACCTAACTCTGACGGTGGGGGACAAGGGCATTGAATGCCCGTCGTCGTCGCCCCAAAAGTGCCCGTTCATGCGTCTCCGTTCGCCACGGCGATAGTCTCGTCACCGCGGCTTGCCACCGTGTACCCCAGGCTGCACAGCCATCTGCCACGTGCCCCTGGAAGGGCCCCAGGGCGACGCGTGGCCAAATGAGCTGGAGCGCAGGCACACAGTGTAGGCTTCCCCCGGCAAGCACCTTGCCGGGGTCGCAACCTTGCCGGGCCCGGAAGTTTGTCGCTCTCCGGGTCCTGCCGGGGCGCATGATGCACCGCGATATCCCAATCTTGATGTGCTGTTGCTTGGCCTTCCTGGCAAACTCCTCTTGCCACGGTCTTGTGCTGGAACAATAACTTTGAGCCTGGTGCGGCCTTCCCAGCAAGCTCCTCTTGCCGGGGTCTTGTCTCTTAACTTGAATACTTTGTTCTTGAATGGCTTAAAGGGGCCTAGAGTGGGCTTTGCCGGGCGCGTGAAGAGCCAGACCATGGGACGCTGCTACTGCCCGTGCACAAGTCGGGATACTAAGGTACCCCCACTTTAGTACACCGACAGGAGCCCCCGGGCCTGGGCCACACACGGTGCCGAGCGCTGTTGGGCCAGGCCCAGAACAGTGCACGGGCACACGCGGCCCACGGCGCGCCGTTTCCCACTCCAGATTCGCCGCATCCCTCCCTAACGGCACGCGTCGATTGCGGCGTCGTGGGAGAGATCGTGGCCTGTTTCTTTAATGGGGAAATGCGGAACGTCCCCCACTTCCCCCTTAAAAGCAGAGGAAGCAGGGGCAGTTTCCCCCATTGCTTTCATTGCGCCTTGAGTCTCCAGAAACCCCCGCCGCTCCCTGCTTCTGCCCTTCCTCCGCCGTCTTCCCCACCCGCATCGCCGTCGTCCCCCCTCGCCGTCCCGCCATGGCCCCGAAGAGCGACCAGGCGAAGAGCGACAAGGCGAAGAGCGATAAGGCGAAGAAGGAGAAGTCCGACAAGGCGGCGAAGCTGGCAGCCATGCGGAGAAGGACGGTGGTCTTCCCGCCGAGGCTCGGCGCGAGGGAGCTACGGGACAAGTACTACTTGTTCTGGGCGAGGGAGACGAAGGCTCACCCTCGCACCAGAGTCCTCCCCGCCGTGGCCGTCGACATGTTCCCGGGAGGTTACTACTACTTCGCCTCATTCTTCTATTGCGGTCTCTGTCCTCCATATTCGGAGTTCTTCTGTGATGTGATGAACACGTACGGACTCCACCTCTTAGATTTCACCCCGAACGCTGTCCTCACTTTGGCCGTTTTTGCACATCTGTGCGAAAACTACGTCGGGGTCCACCCAAATGTAGCTCTTTTCCGCCACTTCTTCACGCCTAGAGTAGAGTCCGGATCCCCACTCTCCGGCGGCATCTCCTGGATCTTTAGGCTGAACAAGAAGGAGGCGTACTTGATTGGGGAGCTACGCGGCAAGTGGGAAGAGTGGAGAGCTGATTGGTGCTGGGTTCTGGAAGATGCGCCCGAGCAGTTTACCTCGCCGCGCCGGACTGCAATAGTGCGCGGCAAGGATTGGAGCTACTTGGCCCCGGAGGATGACAAGCTGCGGATTGCCCTTACTAGGATCCTTCGCCTCTGGGCTGCCAACCTGACTGAGGGTGAAGTTGGGGCTGACTTCCTCCGCCGCCGCATTGCCCCTCTGCAGGAAAGGAAGAGACCCGCTTGGGAGTTCGGCAACACGGCAGACCGCATGAGGCTGCGCCCCGGGCTGAACTATAACTTCACCGTCTTGGAACTGAAGGGGATGGTCCGGGAGCTGTTCAAGCACGACCCCAAGCACCCGGAGTGGTTCAAACCGTCGGTCGGAGTAGTTCCTTTGTGCAACAATACGGCCCTCAGTGCCATCCGCGCGGTAATGCCTGAGTGCGATTCCCACGGGGTTGTTCCCACTTGGCTGATGCCTCCAGAGGAGACCGTGCAGGCCTTCTTCGACAACCTGGTTGAAAAACCACGCAACGCCGAGGAGAGGAAGGGGCTCACCAGGGAGACCATCGAGCGAGATGTGGCGTACATAGCCAACAGGATGGAAGAGGCCGCCGCGGCTGCGGCCGCAGGTGAATTTGGGTACACTATGGATGAAGCGGAGGCGGCGGACGCAGTGAGCCAGGCCGAGGAGGAGGAAATCCTCAAGCTGCTGAAGATTGCGCCCGAGGAGTTTGCCGGGGAGCCCGCCGGGGAGCCTGCCGGGACGAGCGAGGCTGCCGGGCAAGGCCCCGAGTCCAGTGAGCCCGCCGAGGAGGACGCCGAATCGGGCGATTCCGACGAAGACTCGGGCGGGTCACTGAACCTGGACGACGACGCCTCCTCGTCCTCAGAGAATTCTCCGTCCCCACCAAGTCCTCCGCCACAACAGAAGAAGCGTCTCCGCAAGGCCGCCGAGACGGTGAGGCCACAGGCGCTCCGACAGCAGCCGAAGCGCCGGGCGACGCGCGCCACCACGACGAGCAAGGTCGTCAAGGAGGCGCCCCGTGCTCGAGCGACAAGCGGAGGGGGATCTTCCCGGAGTGGCTTTGGGGTTCCTTCCGCCCCTCGGTCTTCAGCGACGACCGGCGCGGGGTCTTCGCAACCCGCAGCTCCGGAGCCCGCCAAGCGCCCGAGGGAGCCCTCTCCTCTAGCTCCTCGTGCTGGAGCACGTGAGGCGCAGTTTGACTTCTCCGCTCTCAGCTCCGATGAAGAGGAGGAAGAGTAAGTACTTGCAATTTTAATTTCCTTGATTTTTGTTGCTTTCGTCTTGATTTCCTTTCCGCCTAACTCTGATCTTGTTTGGCTTCCAGGACCTTGACCCAGAGGACGGCGAAGAGGGCCAAGATCCCTGTGGTTGACCTTGAGGACGACGAGCCTGCCGCAGCGACGGGGGACGCGCCATCGACAAACTTGTCGGACCAGCCTGCTGCTCCGGAGAGCAGCCCCCAGCGTAAGTCCCTTGTTCACTTTTCTGTTTGTAGGGCGCGCTTGAGGTAGTTATCCTTGCTAATGTTTTGTTGTCTTGCGCAGAAGTGGAGCCGCAGCCGCAGGAGCACCAAGAGGTCGCCCCCGACGAACCGCTTGTTCCACCCTCCCCGCCAAGGATGAGCTCCCCGGCAAGGGACAATGCTCCGCCAAGGATGGGTACTCCGCCAAGGACGAGCACCCCGACGAGGGTGGACTCCCCGCCAAGGGAAGGCGCGAGCGGCCCTCCGCCGGCGGGGGCTTCTTCTACGCCGCCAAGGGAGAACTCCCCGGCGAGGGACCCCATCGTTGAAGAGGCACGCGAAGGTAACTTTTGTAATTTCTTCTTCTTGGATTCGTCTTTTTTGGATATTTGCTTGATGATTTTCCTTTTCTTTTCCTTCTGTCGTCAAATCCGCCCGCCCCGGAGCTGATGGAGACGGAAACCATCGCCGAGGAGGAGGTGCGTGGCGACACTGGCGATGCCACCGCCGCAGAGGGAACTGCCGGCGCCGATGAGCCAGCCGCCGAGGAGACCGCCCCGACCGCTGACGCGGCAGCTGGGGAAGGGACCGGCGACCGCACTGCTGGCCCGGAGGCCGCAGGAGCGCCGGACGCTGCACCGGCCGCCGATCCTTCCGCCTCTGCGGCTGGGTCGGGCGTCTATCTGGAGGCCGCCAACGGGGTCTTTATCCAAGTCCCGTGGGCGTCCTCATTAAGGGCACCCGCGGAGGGGGAGACGTTTGACGGAGAAGTTCTTGCCTCCGCCGGGTTGAAGGTTGTCGACGCGCCCGGCAGCAGCGACGAGCCCGAAGAGGAGCAACTCCTGCGTCGACTCCTGGGTTTGTATCGGGCCAGGCAAGCCAAGCTGGAGTCCCGAGAGGCTCTGGCTGCCAAGGCTGGTGCTGATCTGGAGAAGCGTGCCGCGGAGCTCCGTGCCGCCAACCAGGCGGCCCTCCGAAACTTGGCGGAGGAGCGCGAAGAGCTTGCCGGAGCACACCAGGCGTTCCTCCTCGAGAAGGCCGAGGTGGAGGAGCAGCAGCGTCTGGCCGCCGAGGAGCTGTCTCGGCGGGAGGGAGAGCTCAACCAGCGGAAGGTCGACCTCGACAGCCACAAGGACGACCTCACCGCTCGTGAGAAGGCCATTGGCGGGGCTCTGCAGGAGGCGAGGGATGCTGCTGCTGCCGCGGAGACCGCCAAGAGGGATCTGGAGGCCAGGGTGGCGCAGATGGAGTCGAACCTGAAGGCGAGCGAGGACAGGGTCACCGCGCTCAACGTGGCGCGGGAGAAGGACGCCCATACCAACTCGGAGCTGCAAGTCCGCCTCTCCGAGAAAGGTAAAGAGCTCACTGACTCCAGGGACTCCATCGCTGATTTGGAGCTGAAGGTTTCCACTCTCAACGACTCGCTAGACGGCGCCCGGGACCGCGAAACAAAGCTGAAGGAAGACCTCCGGTCTGAGAGGGCCTTGCTGGAAAGCGCCGCCGTCTCGCAAAACAACTTCCAGCGGACGGTGGAGCAGTGGACCGAGGAGCTCGTCGCCTCCGCCGCCAACATCGACATGGAGCTGGTGGCGCTGAGGGCGGAGCACCTCGCGTACTCCCCCGACGAGAGTCTCCCCCACAGCGCCAAGCTGAGCCTGTTCTTCAGAGGGGTGGCGCCGGCTCTCGCGCGGCTGCGGGAGAGGATCCCTACGCAGCTGGCTGACGAGGCGCGCCGGCTTTGCATGGGTACTATGGAGCGGGTGTTGTCGAAGATCGTGTACCGCAACCCCGGGATCAACCTCGTCAACGTCCTTCGGACCCTGCCACCCGAAGCTGACCAGGAGGCCCTGAAGGCACAAGTTGCCCACATCGTGGCGAAAGCGGGCAGGATCCAAAGGGTCGATGGAGACCGTAGGGACTAGGCTTCTTTCTTTCCACTTCCCTTGCCGCTGTCAATTAAGTCATGGGTAGTAGTTGGTTAGAACAGCGGCAAGCTATCTCTGAAACATATACTTTTATTTTTGGGTAATCAATGCAGTGTTATCTCCCTTGCTTTTAGCCCTTTCACTTTGTATGCTTTTCACCCTATGCCCTTTAGGGAACTTGCCGGCAAAGGAGCCCTTGCCGCGAGCGCTGAGTGCGGGACTCTTAGCAGCCTGCTAGCAATGCCCTTGCCGGCAAGAAACCTTGCCGCAGCTAGTCGCAACACACATAGATTGTTGAGCGTACTCGAAAACGAAGTAAGGGCGCGACACTTGTCGCAGCGCACTTAAGCCATTGAGTGTGCTCGAAACAAAGTAAGGGTGCGGCTAGCCTCGGGTAGGTTCCTCTGCGCACAGGTTTTCCATACAAAGTGTGGTTGTTCAAGGAAGACAACTAAGAATATGAAAATTTTAAATTGCTCAAACTTTGGCAACTTATCTTTTGTGTTCTGTCTGCTTCTCGGCAAAGGCTTTCCTTCCTTGAACAACACTTGGTCCATATCCATACCACTACCTCCTTCTGACCTCCCACGAACACCTATGGGACCGGAGCCCCTTCTACGGTACGGCAAGGGAGCGGAGGGAACACGAAGAGCGGATCGAGGGGCACACGCGGGCAGTTTACCCAGGTTCGGGCCGCGCGGACGCGTAAAACCCTACTCCTGCTTTGGTTGTATTGACTTCTCGGGCTCGGGAGCTTGAAGATCTACAGTACTAGCTACACCGAGCGTAGGAGTGATCGAGTTTCTGGGATCGAACCCCCTCTACGTTGTGCATGGGCCTCCATTTATAGCTCAAAGGGGTCACCGACAGGTGCCAACGTAGAGGAGGGTAAAAATGTAAAACTGGTGGTGGTTGTAACAGTGCATGAACAGTGTATGAACAGTGGTCTTCACCTAACTCTGACGGTGGGGGACAAGGGCATTGAATGCCCGTCGCTGTCGCCCCAAAAGTGCCCGTTCATGCGTCTCCGTTCGCCACGGCGATAGTCTCGTCACCGCGGCTTGCCACCGTGTACCCCAGGCTGCACAACCATCTGCCACGTGCCCCTGGAAGGGCCCCAGGGCGACGCGTGGCCAAATGAGCTGGAGCGCAGGCACATAGTGTAGGCTTCCCCTGGCAAGCACCTTGCCGGGGTCGCAACCTTGCCGGGCCCGGAAGTTTGTCGCTCTCCGAGTCCTGCCGGGGCGCATGATGCACCGCGATATCCCAATCTTGATGTGCTGTTCTTTGGCCTTCCTGGCAAACTCCTCTTGCCAGGGTCTTGTGCTGGAACAATAACTTTGAGCCTGGTGCGGCCTTCCCGGCAAGCTCCTCTTGCCGGGGTCTTGTCTCTTAACTTGAATACTTTGTTCTTGAATGGCTTAAAGGGGCCTAGAGTGGGCTTTGGCGGGCGCGTGAAGAGACAGACCATGGGACGCTGCTACTGCCCGTGCACAAGTCGGGATACTAAGGTACCCCCACTTTAGTACACCGACAACTTCAGATGGTGCCTCTAAGGCTAAGGATGTCGTCTTGTTTTCGGCGCGGAGTGCTCTATCCGGATCACTTGTTAATGTGATCACTCCATTGGGCCTAGTCATTTTAAGCTTCATGTACCCATAATGGGGTGCTACTTCTTGAGCTTGCATTGTATTCCCTAGAAGAGGAAAGGGTGATGCAGCACAGTAGCGTAAGTATTTCCCTCAGTTTTTGAGAACCAAGGTATCAATCCAGTAGGAGACCACGCGCGAGTCCCTCGCACCTGCACAAACAAATAAGAACTTCACAGCCAGCGCGATAAGGGGTTGTCAATCCCTTTAGGGTCACTTACGAAAGTGAGATATGACAGATATGATAGTTTGATATTTTTGGTATTTTTGATATAAGAACAGAAAGTAAAAACAGCAAAGTAAAGTAGATTGTAGATTGATGTGTTGAGAATAGACCCGAGGGCCATAGGTTTCACTAGTGGCTTCTCTCGTGATAGCAGAATTCTACGGTGGGTGAACAAATTACTGTCGAGCAATTGATAGAAAAGCGAATAATTATGAGAATATCTAGGCATGATCATTATATATAGGCATCACGTCCGTGACAAGTAGACAGAAACGAATCTGCATCTACTACTATTACTCCACACATCGACCGCTATCCAGCATGCATCTAGAGTATTAAGTTCATAAGAACAGAGTAATGCTTTAAGCAAGATGACATGATGTAGAGGGATAAACTCAAGCAATATGACATAAACCCCATCTTTTTTATCCTCGATGGCAACAATACAATGCGTGCCTTGCTGCCCCTGCTGTCACTGGGAAAGGACACCGCAAGATTGAACCCAAAGCCAAGCACTTCTCCCATTGCAAGAACTATAGATCTAGTAGGCCGAACCAAACCGATAATTCAAAGAGACTTGCAAGGATATTATAATCATACATAAAAGAATTCAGAAAAGAACCAAATATTTTTCATAGATAATCTTGATCATAAACCCACAATTCATCGGATCTCGACAAACACACCGCAAAAAGATTACATCGAATATATCTCCTCGAAGACCGATGAGAACTTGGTATTGAGATCCAGAAAAAGAGAAGAAGCCATCTAGGTACTAACTATGGACCCGAAGGTCTGTGGTAAACTACTCACAACTCATGGTGAGGCGATGGTGTTGATGTAAAAGCACTCCTTGGAAGATCCTCCCCTGCGGCGGAGCACCGAAACAGGCCCCAAGATGGGATCTCACGGGAATAGAAGGTTGCGGTGGTGGAATTAGGGTTTTCTCTGTTGCCTCGATGTTTTCAGGGTACATGGGTATATATAGGAGGAAGGAGTACGTCGGTGGAGCAATGTGGGACCCACATGGCAGGGGGGCGCGCCCAGGGGGAGGTGGCACGCCCCCACCCTCGTGGGCACCACGTGTCCCCTCTGCCTTGGTTCTCAAGTCTCTCGTGAAGATATCGTTCCAAAAATAACTCTCCCGAAGGTTTTATTCCGTTTGGACTCCGTTTGATATTCCTTTTCTATGAAACCTTGAAATAGGCAAAAAACAACAATCTGGACTGGGCCTTTGGGTTAATAGGTTAGTCCCAAAAATAATATAAAAGTGTATAATAAATCCCATTAAACATCCAAAACATCATATATAATAGCATGGAAAAATAAAAATTATAGATACGTTGGAGACGTATCATGGGGTACAACTTGAAAGCATTAGAAAGCATCCCACCCTAGAAGGGCCTGGTATCCGCTATAAAAGGGCACAATAAGGAAGAGTAGTTCCTCCGATCTGTAGTTATCGGGCGTGCCAAATACTACGTCGAGCTTAATGCTTCCCGAACACTTGGCGTTGCGGCTTGGTATAATTCCTCTAAAGGTTGTGTTGGTGTGCTCAATGCGGGATTTCTCGACCTGCATTTTTGCAAGGGTTTCCTCGTATATGAGGTTTAGTCCGCTTCCTCCATCCA
Source organism: Secale cereale (assembly GCA_902687465.1). Taxonomy (NCBI): domain Eukaryota; kingdom Viridiplantae; phylum Streptophyta; class Magnoliopsida; order Poales; family Poaceae; genus Secale; species Secale cereale. The sequence goes on from LR738716.1 coordinate 13,971,592, forward strand.
TGAGTACTTTAGTGAGGCGGAAGACGTCCACAATTGGGTCGAGTACAAGAGCTGCTGTTGCTCAGATCGGCCGGACTCGAGGTACGTCTTCGGCAGAAAAACTAATTGTCGTGTCCCTCGATGGGATTGCAAAGCTAGTATGGTAAACCTCGGCAAGTTCGCGATTTGTTCTCTTGCGGCGGTTATTTGAGGAGAACGTTTCGAAGACAGTGAAGATATCGACGTCCTTCTCCCTTGATACGGTGGTGGCGAGAATTGCCACACCGCTCTTTGCTACCTGCCGGAGTACCCAGCATGCTCTACGGCAATGGTTAGGTGCATTGTCCGGGGTTGCGTGTATTTGGCAAGGTGTGTCGAGTAGTTCGTCCAGTACGGACCTGTACAGTAAAAAGGTTTAGTTTTCTTGCCAATTGGCATGTTATCGGATGACCTGCTAGGGTATGTCAGTTTAGCCTTGATAATGTATTGTCCAGATATGGACTGTTCTAGAGGTGTATTCTGAGCTTTCCAAGTATTTTCCATTGCGCAGTACTTCCTTACTAACTGCGATAATTCTATGAAACTCAGAACACGACGTCGGTTGAGGGCATTCAAGACTCCCTCGTCCGTGCAATTGCGGTGAAATAGGGAGACCGCTTTGTCATCGCAGCAGTCCCTGATCTTGTTTTTAACAAGTAGGAATCTGGCCCAGAAGTGGTTAACCGTTTCCTCGGGCTGTTGTTGTATGTTTGCGAGATCATCTATGTTCGGGAGTCCGGATTTACTTGTAGAGTTTTTCCCAGGGTGGGTGAGTGTTGGAAATTTTGAATCCCGACCCAAAGTGATATTCGGGGTTTTGACAACCTCCGACGGTGACAATCCGGATTCGATGGGATCTAATCGCCTTTCGGGTCTGGTGTCAGTCCCAGAGCTCAAAGAACATAAAGCGTCTCCCGACCGGGACGTGTTCGGCTCGATGGGTTTGGAGATCCAAACTGTTACGGTCTCCGTCTGGAGAGAGGGCAAGTCTCTGTGGCTCCATCCTCAACTACTGCTACCAGATGAGTGATCGGAGAAGGATCGATCTCATCGTGGCCGGATTTAAGTCCCATCTGATCTCCTGGCGATGAAAGCCCAAGGGCGGCGATGCGATCAAGTAGCTCGTTTATGGGCGAGAGTTCTGCCAAGGTCGCGACATCGGAGTGTCCGGAATCAGCATAAAGGTGGTGCTCGATGGCCGCAGGGAGCTCAGCATACAGCGAACCAGCCGAGCTAGAGAACCTGGCAGATAGCCAGGCTGTTTCCGAGGGTGATCCCCTCAGTGATGACGAGACGAGCCATCGATCGCTCATCGCGAGCACACAACGGAGCTCTCAGTGAAAGCACTATTGTCACTGTCAAAACCGGCAGATCTTGGGTAGGGGGGCCCAAGCTATGCGTTTAGAGGATTGATGGTAACATGAGACTGGGGACACGATGTTTACCCAGGTTCAGGCCCTCTCGATCGAGGTAATACCCTACTTCCTGCTAGATTAATATGAATGAATATGAGTACAAGAGTTGATCTACCTCGAGATCATAATGGCTAAACCCTAAAGTCTAGCCTATGGGGGTATTTTGATGACGATCCCCTCTACAGACTAAACCCCTCGGCTTATATACACGCCAGAGGGGACCTAGGGTTACAAGGGTGACTTGGGGAGGAAGTAATTGATACATCCAGACTCTACACTTGCCTTTCTATGTACATAAGAGTCCTGACCGAATACGGGGGAAGGTCTTCTCCTTCTTCTCTATACGGCCTATCAATACGGCTCAGCTTCAATGACCCGGATGCCTGAGGACCCCTGAATACAGGACTCCCTCACATGCAAGATCTATCTAGGAGAATCATAGCAATGAGCGGGGAGAGTGTGTCCACGTACCCTCGTAGACCGAAAGCGGAAGCGTTTAGTAATGCGGTTGATGTAGTCGAATGCCATCCCGATCCAACCGATCAAGTACCGAATGCACGGCACCTCCGCGATCTGCACATATTCAGCTCGGTGACATCCCTCATACTCTTGATCCAATTGAGGCCGAGGGAGAGTTTTGTCAACACGACGGCGTGGTGACGGTGATGATGAAGTTATCGACGCAGGGCTTCACCTAAGCATTGCAACGATATGACCAAGGTGTGTAACCGTGGAGGGGGGCACCGCACACGGCTAAGAAATCAACTTGTGTGTCTATGGGTTCCCCCTCCCCACGTATATAAAGGAGGGAGGGAGGAGGAGGCTGGCCTATGAGGGGCGCACCAAGGGGAAGGACTTCTACTCCTAGTAGGAGTAGGTTTCCTTCTTTCCTAGTCCAACTAGGAAAAAGGGGAAAGAGAAGGAGAGGAGAAGGAAAGGGGGGCCGGCGGCCCAAACCCTAAACCAATTAGGTTTGGGCCTAGGGGGGGACGCCCCACCACATGCTTGGCGCCCTCTTTCTCCACTAGGGCCCAATGAGGCCCATAGACTCCCCGGGGGTTCTGGTAACCCCCTCGTACTCCGATAAATACCCGATACACTTCGGAACCCTTCCGGCGTCCGAATATAACCTTCCAATATATCAATCTTTATGTCTCGACCATTTCGAGACTCCTCGTCATGTCTGTGATCTCATCCGGGACTCCGAACAACCTTCGTTACATCAAAACACATAAACTCATAATACCGATCGTCATCGAACGTTAAGCGTGCGGACCCTACGGGTTAGAGAACTATGTAGACATGACTTAGACAAATCTCTGGTCAATAACTGATACGTCTCCAACGTATCTATAATTTTTGATTGTTCGATGCTATTATTTATGAAGTCTTGGATGTTTAATGGGCTTTATTCTACACTTTTATATGATTTTTGGGACTAACCTATTAACCCAGAGCCCAGTGTCAGTTTCTGTTTTTCTCATGTTTTAGGGTTTCGCAGAAAAGGAATATCAAACGGAGTCCAATTGACGTGCCAATTTTTGATAATGTTTCTGGACCAAAAGAAGCCCCCGAAGTAAAAGAGTTGGGCCAGGGGAGCCACGGGCTGCCCACGTGGGTGGGGGGGGGGGGGCGCCGTGGGAAGGTGGTGGCGCCCCCTATCTCGTGGACAGCCCAGAAGGCTCCCTGACTTGGGACCTATGCCAAAAAATCCTATAAATACTGAAACCTTCGGAAATTAACCTAGATCGGGAGTTCCGCCGCCGAAAACCTGTGTAGCCATCGAAAACCAATCTACACCCATTCTGGCACCCTGCCGGAGGGGTGAATCCCTCTCCGGTGGCTATCTTCATCATCCCGGCGCTCTCCATGATGAGGAGGGAGTAGTCCACCCTCGGGGCTGAGGGTATGTACCATTAGCTATGTGTTTGATTTCTCTCTCGTGTTCTTGAGATGGAACGATCTTGATCTATCGCGAGCTTTGCTATTCTAGTTGGATCTTATAATGCTTCTCCCCCTCTACTATCTTGTAATGGATTGAGTTTTCCCTTTGAAGTTATCTTATCGGATTGAGTCTTTAAGGATTTGAGAACACTTGATGTATTTCTTGGACGTGTTTATCTGTGGTGACAATGGGATATCATGTGATCCACTTGATGTATGTTTTGTTGATCAACTTGCGGGTTCCGTGACCTTGTGAATCTATGCATAGGTGTTGGCACACGTTTTCGTCTTGACTTTCCGGTAGAAAATTTGGGGCACTCTTTGAAGTTCTATATGTTGGTTGAATAGATGTTTCTGAGATTGTGTGATGCATATCGTATAATCATGCCCACGGATACTTGAGGTGACAATAGAGTATCTAGGTGACATTAGGGTTTTTGTTGATTTGTGTCTTAAGGTGTTATTCTAGTACGAACTCTATGATAGATTGAACGTTACTACGAACTCTTGAATAGATCGATCAGAAAGAATAACTTTGAGGTGGTTTCGTACCCTACCATAATCTCTTCGTTTGTTCTCCGCTATTAGTTACTTTGGAGTGACTCTTTGTTGCATGTTGAGGGCTAGTAATATGATCCAATTATGTTATCCTTGTTGAGAGAACTTGCACTAGTGAAAGTATGAACCCTAGGCCTTGCCTACTATCATTGCAACACTTTTTATGCTCACGTTTACCACTTGCTACCTTGCTGTTTTTATATTTTCTGTTTACAAAAACCTATATCTACCATCCATATTGCACTTGTATCACCATCTCTTCGCCGAACTAGTGCACCTATACAATTTACCATTGTATTGGGTGTGTTGGGGACACAAGAGACTCTTTGTTATTTGGTTGCAGGGTTGCTTGAGAGAGACCATCTTCATCCTATGCCTCCCAGGGATTGATAAACCTTAGGTCATCCACTTGAGGGAAATTTGCTACTGTCCTACAAACCTCTACACTTGGAGGTCCAACAACGTCTACAAGAAGAAGGGTGCGTAGTAGACATCAAGCTCTTGTTTGGCGTCGTTGCCCGGGAGCTTAGTGCTTGAAGGTATATCTTTAGATCTTGCAATCAAATCTTTTAGTTTCTTGTTTTATCACTAATTTAGTTTATAAAAGAAAACTACAAAAAATGGAATGAAGGTTACCTCATATGCTTCATCTTTTTAATATCTTTCTTGAAAATGATGGAAAGGAAAATTGTGCTCAAGTACTAGAAGAAGAATTACATAGAATGCTTGGCACTAAAGACTTGAATGATGAGCATGCTTGCAATGTTGATAGTGGGAATCCTTCGAATATCCATGGTACTAATGATGATTGCACTAGTCATGATGAAAATATCTCATATAAGCATGTTGATTTTTGTGGAGTTTATAGAGTTTTCAAGTACATACCAAAGAGGGAAGATAGATTTTGCAAGAGGCATAAGTATTTAGAAACTAAATGGTTGCTACAGATGCTAGATGATTGTGCTGAAAAATTAAAATGTCTTAGCCGTACTTGTGAACTTTGCAATGAACGTGGTCATTTCATTACCCAATGAGAATTGTTTCATGATCGAATTGTGTCCAAAAATTGTGATGACTTGATTTCCCTTGCACATCATAATGAACTTATCTTGCTTTATAGAACTAAGTTTCTTCCAGGATTTGCCATTGATAAACTTCTTGAGTTTGATATAGAGGAAATATATATGTATTGTGCGGTGAATTCCATTGAAAATCCTTATATTGCCAATTACCTTAAGTCAAGAAAACAAATAGGAGATGAAGATAATACTAATGAAAGGGAAGAGATTTCCCAATATCCTCCTATTATTTCTTATGATGAATCGGGTAACGAGGAGGAGCCTCCTATTCTACCAATCTTAGTAGTAAGGAGCTCCAAAAAGAAGATTAAACTCACACATGATGAGAAGAAGAAAAAGAAAAGACAGAGAAGCAAAGACAAAAAGGTATTCCTTCCAAATGATGTTGCTTCTATTACTCATTGTGATGATGATAATTGCTATGCTATCGGTGCTATCCATATTATTAACGATGAGAGTGATTATGCTTATGATATAGAAAGGCCCAAGCTTGGGGATGCTATGTTTGATGATAATGATATATTTGAGAATTTATTTGCTGCAATTAATGTTTGCCCCAAGCTTGGGGATACTACGCTTGATGAAGATGATATTTTTAGCCTCCCAAGTCTTGATATGCAAATCTATTATGAGGAAAGCATGCCTCCTATTTACGATGAATATTGTGATGACACTTATGCTATAAAAAGTAGTGATGATTATACTTATAAAACTTGTCATGATTATGATTACCCTTTCTCTGAACATTACTCTTTTAATGTGGAAACAATCTATAGTATTCAAGTCTCTTATGATACTTCCACTATTCCGAATGAGAAGAATTTTGCTTATGTGGGGAGTAGTAAAATTTCTATGCAAGTAGATCATGAAAAGAATGCTTTTTGTGCTGGTTATATTGTTGAATTCATTCATGATGCTACCGAAAATTATTATGAGGGAGGAACATATGCTTGTAGGAATTGCAATAATATCAAGTTTCCTCTCTATGTGCTTAAAGTTTTGAAGTTATGCTAGTTCTGCCTTTATATGCTAGTTGATTATTGTTCCCATAAGTTGTTTGCTCAAAAAATCCCTATGCATAGGAAGTGGGTTATACTTAAATGTTCTAGTCATATTCTTCATGATGCTCCCGTTATGTTTCAATTCTTATCTTTTATGTGAGCATCATTATGCCTAGCTAGGGGCGTTAAACGATAGCGCTTGTTGGGAGGTAACCCAACTTTATTTTAGTTTCTTTGTTTTTGCTTCTGTTTAGGAATAAATATTGCATCTAGCCTCTGATAAGATGTGGTTTCATGTTTTTTTTAGTGTTTGTGCCAAGTAGAACCTTTGGGAAGACTTGTGTGAAGTTTATGTGATCTTGCTGTGAAAAACAGAATCGTTAGCGCATGCTAAAGTGGTCTTCATATTTTACTGGAGAGTGCTATTTAGTTGATTCTTTTTGCAGATAATTGGTAGACAAATTCCGCAAATTTACCAATTTAGTTTGATTTTTTGGAGTTCCATAAGTAGGCGAAACCTGCATATTACTACAGACTGTTCTGTTTTTGACAGATTCTGTTTTTTGTGTGTTGTTTGCTTATTTCAATGCATCTATGAGTAGTATTGGAGGATATGAACCATAGAGAAGTTGGAATACAGTAGGTTTAACACCAATATAAACAAAGGATGAATTCATTGCTGCACCTTTGAGTAGTGGTTTGCTTTCTTATACTAACGGAGCTCACGAGAATTTTTGTCTTAGTTTTGTGTTGTGAGGTTTTCAAGTTTTGAGTATTGCTTTGATGGACTATGGAACAAGGAGTAGCAAAGGCCTAAGCTCGGGGATGCCCATGGCACCCCAAGTAAATTCAAGATAATCAAAAGCCTAAGCTTGGGGATGCCCCGGGAAGGCATCCCCTCTTTCGTCTTCATCCATCGGTAACTATACTTGGAGCTATATTTTTATTCGCAACATGATATGTGTTTTGCTTGGAGCGTCTTATATAATTTGAGTCTTTGCTTGTTAGTTTGCCACAATCATCCTTGCTGGACACACCTATTTGAGAGAGTTAAATATGGCCTAGAAATTGTTAGAACTCTCATGCTTCACTTATATCTATTTGAGAGTCTATTAAAACAACATGGTAATGTGTTTAGGCTAAAGAAACTAGTCTTCACATGATAGACATCCAATATCAATGTAGTAAAAACTTTCACACTAAGTGCATTGAATATGATGAGAAGTTGGATGCTTGATAAATATTTTGAGATATGAGGATAGTGATATTAGAGTTATGCTAGTGGAGTTATTATGAAATTGAAAAATACTTGTGTTAAGGTTAGTGATTCCCGTAGCATGCACGTATGGTGAACCGCTATGTAACGAAGTTAGAGCATGAGGAACTTGTAAAGTGTCAACCTTTGTGTGGAGGTCGGGGGTGCACGATGGTTAACTCCTACCAACCTCCCCCCTAGGAGCATGCGTTGATTGCTTTGTTTTGATGACTCGTAGATTTTTGCAATAAGTATATGAGTTCTTATGACTAATGTTGAGTTCATGGATTATACGCACTCTCACCCTTCCACCATTGCTAGCCTCTCTTGTACCGCGCAACTTTCGTCGGTACCATACACCCACTATATATCCTTCCTCAAAACAGCCACCATATTATTCCACAAAACACTCACCATACCTACCTATCATGGCATTTCCATAGCCATTCCGAGATATATTGCCATGCAACTTTCCACCGTTCCGTTCATATGACACGCTTCATATTGTCATATTGCCATGCATGATCATGTAGTTGACATCGTATTTGTGGCAAAGCCACCATGCATAACTTTTCATACATGTCACTCTTGTTTCATTGCACATACCGGTACACCGCCGGAGGCATTCATATAGAGTCATACTTTGTTGTAGTATCGAGTTGTAATATCGAGTTGTAATAAAAGTGTGATGATCATCATTATTAGAGCATTGTCCCATGGGAGGAAAGGATAAATTTATAAAGCCCCTCCGCAAAAAAGAAGAAAAAAAGAAGAAGAAAGGCCAAAGAAAAAAGAAAGGCCCAAAAAAAGAAAAAAAGAAAAGAAAAAAAGGGACAATTGCTACTATCTTTTTCCACACTTGTGCTTCAAAGTAGCACCATGTTCTTCATGATAGAGAGTCTCATGTTTAGTCACTTTCATTTACTAGTGGGAATTTTCATTAAGAACTTGGCTTGTATATTCCAACGATGGGCTTCCTCAAATGCTCTAGGTCTTCGTGAGCAAGCAAGTTGGATGCACACCCACTAGTTTCTCTTTTTGAGCATTCATACATATTTAGCTCTAGTGCATCCGTTGCATGGTAATCCCTACTCACTCACATTGATATCTATTGATGGGCATCTCCATAGCCTGTTGATACGCCTAGTCGATGTGAGACTATCTTCCTCCCTTTTTGTCTTCTCCACAACCACCTCTATTCCACCCATAGTGCTATGTCCATGGCTCACGCTCATGTATTGCGTGAAACTTGAAAGGTTTGAAAAGATTGAGTATGAAAACAAGTGCTTGGCTGAATCGGGGTTTTGCATGATATGAATTTTTGTGTGATGAAGAGGGAGTATAGCCAGACTATATGATTTTGTAGGGATAACTTTCTTTAGCCATAGTATTTTGAGAAAACATGATTTCTTTGTTAGTATGCTTGAAGTATTATTGTTTCTTATATCAATATAGACTTTTGCCTTGAATCTTTCAGATCTGAACATTCATGCCACAATAAAGTGAACTACATTGAAAATTATGTTGGTTAGCATTCCACATCAAAAATTCTTTCTTTATCATTTACCTACTAGAGGACGAGCAGGAATTAAGCTTGGGGATGCTTGATACGTCTCCAACGTATCTATAATTTTTGATTGTTCCATGCTATTATTTATGAAGTCTTGGATGTTTAATGGGCTTTATCATACACTTTTATATGATTTTTGGGACTAACCTATTGACCCAGAGCCCAGTGCCAGTTTCGGTTTTTCTCCTGTTTTAGGGTTTCGCAGAAAAGGAATATCAAACGGAGTCCAATTGAAGTGCCAATTTTTGATGTTTTTTTTGGACCAAAATAAGCCCCCAAATTAAAGAGTTGGGCCAGGGGAGCCACGGGCTGCCCACGAGGGTGGGTGCGTGCCCTGGGAAGGTGGTGGCGCCCCCTAGCTCCTGGACAGCCCAAAAGCCTCCCTGACTTGGGACCTACGCCAAAAAATCCTATAAATACTGAAACCTTCAGAAATTAACCTAGATCGGGAGTTCCGCCGCCGAAAACCTCTGTAGCCACCAAAAACCAATCTACACCCGTTCTGGCACCCTGCCGGAGGGGGAATCCCTCTCCTGTGGCTATCTTCATCATCCCGACGCTCTCCATCACGAGGAGGGAGTAGTCCACCCTTGGGGCTGAGGGTATGTACCATTAGCTATGTGTTTGATCTCTCTCTCTCTCTTTCGTGTTCTTGAGATGGCACGATCTTGATGTATCGTGAGCTTTGCTATTCTAGTTAGATCTTATAATGCTTCTCCCCCTCCACTCTCTTGTAATGGATTGAGTTTTCCCTTTGAAGTTATCTAATCGGATTGAGTCTTTAAGGATTTGAGAACACTTGATGTATTTCTTGGACGTGTTTATCTGTGGTGACAATGGGATATCATGTGATCCACTTGATGTATGTTTTGTTGATCAACTTGCGGGTTCCGTGACCTTGTGAATCTATGCATAGGGGTTGGCACACGTTTTCGTCTTGACTTTCCGGTAGAAAATTTGGGGCACTCTTTGAAGTTCTATATGTTGGTTGAATAGATGTTTCTGAGATTGTGTGATGCATATCGTATAATCATGCCCACGGATACTTGAGGTGACAATGGAGTATCTAGGTGACATTAGGGTTTTTGTTGATTTGTGTCTTAAGGTGTTATTCTAGTACGAACTCTATGATAGATTGAACATTACTAGGAACTCTTGAATAGATCGATCAGAAAGAATAACTTTGAGGTGGTTTCGTACCCTACCATAATCTCTTCGTTTGTTCTCCGCTATTAGTTACTTTGGAGTGACTCTTTGTTGCATGTTGAGGTCTAGTAATATGATCCAATTATGTTATCCTTGTTGAGAGAACTTGCACTAGTGAAAGTATGAACCCTAGGCCTTGCCTACTATCATTGCAACACCGTTTATGCTCACGTTTACCACTTTCTACCTTGCTGTTTTTATATTTTCAGGTTACAAAAACCTATATCTACCATCCATATTGCACTTGTATCACCATCTCTTCATCGAACTAGTGCACCTATACAATTTACCATTGTATTGGGTGTGTTGGGGACACAAGAGACTCTTTGTTATTTGGTTGCAGGGTTGCTTGAGAGAGACCATCTTCATCCTACGCCTCCCATGGATTGATAAACCTTAGGTCATCCACTTGAGGGAAATTTGCTACTGTCCTACAAACCTCTGCACTTGGAGGCCCAACAACGTCTACAAGAAGAAGGGTACGTAGTAGACATCAATAACCAATAGCGGAACCTGGATGCTCATATTGGCCCCTACATATTCTACGAAGATCTTTATTGATCAAATCGCATAACAACATACGTTGTTCCCTTTGTCATCGGTATGTTACTTGCTAGAGATTCGATCGTCGGTATAACTATACCTAGTTTGATCTCGTTACTGGCCAGTATCTTTACTCGTTCCGTAATACATCGTCTCGTGACTAACTCATTAGTCATTTGCTTGTAAGGCTTATTATGATGTGTATTACCGAGAGGGCACAGAGATACCTCTCCGACACTCGGAGTGACAAATCATAATCTTGATCTATGCCAACACCACAAACACTTTCGGAAACACCTGTAGAGCATCTTTATAATCACCCAGTTACAATGTGACATTTGATAGCACACAAGGTGTTCCTCTGGTATTCGGGAGTTGCATAATCTCATAGTCATAGGAACATGTATAAGTCATGAAGAAAGCAATAGCAGTAAAACTAAACAATCATAGTGCTAAGCTAACAGATGGGTCTTGCCTATCACATAATTCTCCTAATGATGTGATCCCGTTCATCAAATGAAAACACATGTCTATGGTCAGGAAACATAACAATCTTTGATTAACGAGCTAGTCTAGTAGAGGCATACTAGGGACACTCTGCTGCTTCCACGGCGCGACCGGGCCAGTCTGCTGTGTCGATGGTGCGGTGGGACCTCCACTCTGCTTCGGTGGCGCGACGGGACCTCTCTGCTGCTACGGCCCCGCGGAGGGACATGTCAGCTGCTTTCGCGATGAGGCGAGATATCTCTCATGCTTCTGCTTCCATGCTCGCCTCTCCCTGGTGGTAATATCTCGACACAGAACTCACGCTTGCCATGGCAGAAGCAAGGGAACGATGATGAATGACTTGTTTGTTTTTGTGGATGAGGATTTGAGGAGGAATGTGCAGTCATCTTGGAGTAGTAGTATTTATAACCGAGGACTAATACGCTCCTAAGTGGGAAATCTTTTAGGTTCTGATCGATGTGAACAGGTTTGTAATTTGGAATGTGACTGGACGCATGCTCAAAATTTATTGACGGTTCTATAATTTCTAAGTGCAGCACAATTCCCAGATGGCGTAATGTGGGCACGCGTTCTCGGCCGCGTACGTGGTGTCTGCACCATAGGGTGCACCGCAATAGGCAATGTCAGCACATGTCTTGTTCCAACAACCGTGTGTGCTCGTTACACTTATTTTAATTCGAACGTGTGTCCGTCTAGCACACACACGTTGATCTGTCTAACTATTTTTGTTTGTTGTGGCTAATCGTAAACAGTTCATCCATGTGAAGTGTATGCCGTTAATCACAGATATGTTGATCTGGCTGACTGTTTCTGTTGTGTTGCCTAATCGCAAACAGTTAATCCTTCTGAACGTATGCCCTCAATCGCACACACCTTCATCTGCCTGACCTTTATGTTGTTCCGCCTCATCATAAACAGTTAATCTGAGTGAATTGTATGCCGTATATCGCACACGCCTTCATTTGGCTGTCCATTTTTGTTCTTCTTCCGCATCACAAACAGTTAATTGAACTGAACCGTATGCCTCGCATCACTACTAAAATTTGAACCGCGTTTGATGAATCCTTCATCGCAAACGTTTTGCATCTCTTTTGACATTTTTTACATCACCGTTTGCGATTAATGCATTGCACACAGTTTCTCCAAAGGGCCTCTGATCGTAGTGTCACGTTAGCAGCATCCTGCAATAGTGTCATCACATAATTTGGACTCATCACCCTCCTCCACAGACCCATCCTCGCTATGGAATCAAGTTTCCATTGTATATCCAGGGTCGCTTAAGAGAACTAAACGTGCGGTGTCATGGTGGAACACCGCTCATCGTCGGAGAGAGTCAAGGTCTTCATCGCTCAGATATCATAGGCATAATGAACGTGTCATCGTGTGACACACACCATTCTTTTTGTGGGCCAAGATCAATTCGTTTCCTACTAAAATATACACACAATGAGGAAAGATCTCATGGAGCTCCTTCTTAATCCTTACCTAATAAAAACACGCAAAAAATGGAAGGAAGCAATAAAAAACCTTTTTTAAAATATTGGATCGTACCGGTCGAGTTACGCTTGTACGCGTGACAGGTCACAGACAGAGAATACTACCTATTTGCCTATCATGGGTTGCCAATTTTTTTAATGCCAGGCCAGCCTAACCCAACGATTCTCAACCCTCATCAACTTCTCTCAGCTTCTATATAAGCAAGTACAACCCCGAGACATAGACAAACACAAATCTATACTTGCTCTCCTCTTCCTTTCTCTGAGCGAGCCAGCGAGTGAGCGAGCAATGGCGCCGAAGCATAAGGGTGGCAAAGGGCAGCAGAAGATCACCATCCGGAGGATCGAGAAGGAGGCCGCCCAGCAGGTGTGCTTCGCCAAGCGCCGGCAGGGTCTGTTTAACAAAGCCAATGAGCTGGCGGTGATGTGTGGTGCTGAGGTCGCCGTTGTTACCTACTCATCCGGTGGCAAGGCCTTCTCCTTCGGCAACCCCTCAGTGGAGGCCGTCATCGACCGCTTCCTGGTGGCTGGCGGGAGGGGAGTCCCGAGCGCTAGCAACGATAACAAGCTGAAGAAGTTGCACCTGCAGCATGGCGAACTGCGCATGCAGCTGAAGGAGGTGAAGATGCGGAAAAAGTGCATGGAGGAGGCCATGGCAAAGGAGCGCGCTGTGGGGGACCAGATTGCGGTCTGCCTTAACCCCGAACTAGGTGACATGGGGGAGGAGGACATGATGGCATTCGCCGCCAAGCTCATGCCGGTGCGGGTCGCCATCTCTGAGTGTGCAAACCAGGTACTCTTGAACTTGGGGATGGATAATGTCCTTTGGGGGCTCCAGGCGCCTGGGGTGCAACTGCCGCAGCAGCTCTTCGGTGGGAGTACCTTTGAGTTTGGTAGCACCAGCACCAACACTGGGATGGAGATGCAGCAGATGCAAATGGCGATGCCTCCGCCGGGATTGGCGTATGGCATGGATATGCAACAAATACTTATGTCGATTCCTCCATCGTTCGGGTTCGGCGCTGGGATGGAGATGCAACACATGCTTATGGTGATGTCGCCACAACCAGAGTTCGCTGCCGGGATAGAGAAGCAGCAGGTGACTATGGCAATGTCTCCGTTAGAGTTCCCTAATGATATGGAGATGTCACCACCCATGGGAATAGCCGCTGGGACAGAGATGGTGCAGCAGGGGCCTGGGAAAAACATAGGCTTCCCATACTGAGAAGGAGAAGACAAGATCCATATCGAGTTCTGAGTTCGAGTGTGAGTCCGAGTCTGAGGGTCTGAGTATGTTCGAGTCATACTATCCATTGACGCTATGTATGCATGGATGGATGACGATCTCTTAGTTCAATACCAATCAAGTTATATTATTCATCGTTCTTGCAGGTGATGATCCATCTACCTGGGCGGAAGATTCATTATCGTAGTATTACTTAAATTAATGGCTTGTAATCTTTGTATTGGTTGTACCATGACAGAAAGTAAGGAATGAAATATTATCAAGCCTTTTCTTTGGTTCTCTCTGCTGGCAAGCAACACATGAATGAACTGGTATGTAGTCATGAGTCTTGACCATTCCAGGAAAGAGAAATTTTTCTCTCCGTTTGACTTAAACGTTTTTATAACATATTTATTGGACATGTGAATTGGATGTATTTCGGAAGATTTGAAAATAGATAAAATTGTGATGGTATATGTATGCATGAGTTTTTTTGGTTTTGTTTAGAAAAGCATGTGCCCCTGAGCTGCCTATGTTGTGTTGTTGAAAAGAACGAACGGGGCTTCTGAGGAAAAAGAAAAAGAAAAGAGAAAGGAGAATGTCAAGCGGTTGATCGACACAATATCATATTTGTCATTGGCCAATGTTTTATATATCGAAAATGGAAGGTAAAGAATGTGTTTGTTAGGCTAGTGGTTGGGCTGGCCCCAGCAGCACCGCGACACTCGTTCTTAATTGTTTTCTAATGGGAGTGAGTTATCCGTCCCACATGGTGATGGTTCGCGTACGGTCCGGCGATTGCGGGGGCGATTGATACGTCCAAAACGTATCTATAATTTCTGCTTGCTCCATGCCTCTTTTGTGTGATATTGCTATGATATTTATGCACTTTCATACACTTTTGATCATATTTGGACTAACCTATTAACTCAGTGCACCACAGTGCCAGTTCCTGTTTTCTGCTGTTTTTCTATTTCAGGTTTCCCCCATATTAAAAGTGCCCTAAAAATTCCGGGAAAAATACAGGAAAAATCAGCGTATCGGGAGCTTCCAGAAAAACCAAGGCAGGGCCAGAGGGGAGCCTGGGGTGGCCCAGGCGGCCACCCGGCGCGGCCCCACCCCTGGCCGCGCAAGGGGGGCGCCTGGGGCACCACCTCCGCCTATGGTGACCCCCTTTGGCATATATATTGCTCGCGTCCCGAAACCCTCGAGGACGGAACCCTTTTTCGCGATCTCATCTCTGTTCCGCCGCCGCCGCGCTTCCAAGATCGGGAGCACCAGGAGAACTCTTCCCGGCACCCTGCCGGAGGGGAGAACCACCACCGGGAGCTTCTCCACCACCATGGACGCTTCCCGGATGAGTCATGAGTAGTCCCCCTTGGACCATGGGTCCATGACCAGTAGCTATGTGATGTTCTCCTCCCCTCTTTGTTCTTCATGGATTAGACCTCATGAGCTGCCCTACATGATCGAGGCACATATGTAATCTTTATGCTGTTGCTCTGCTGAGTTTGCTGGGGTCCGATGGATTATGAGATTATGTTCAGATTGTGTGTGAGTAATATATTTGATTCACCTCTTTTATATTTATGTTCTTCAGTAATTCTTGCATGTTCTCCGTTGCTGTTTATTGCTTTGGCCGAGTAGTAGGTAGTAACTCCAAGAGGGAACATTATGCTTGATTGTGGGTTCATGCCCCTCGACGACTAGTTTGAGTGACAGAAACATGAGTCTAGGGGATGTGCTGTTGCCACAAGGGGGAAAACAACGGTGCTTGTACTTGCGGGTGCAAGGATTGTTTACTTTACGCAAAGTTCTTTTAATGCAGTTGTCTGTTGCTTTGAGTTTACACTTTGGGTGGGACTCGCAACTTAATACCAGCGAGATGTTCTGGATATATATCTCAAGGTGGATGATTAGTAGTAGATGCAGATGGATTTCGGTCTACTTGCCTTGGCGTACCGCCCATGCTTTTGAGCCTCTACCTTTCTTTACAGCATAGTTAGCATTGGTTTGCGCACATAATCCTGTCAATTGCCCAGCTGTAATTTGTTTACCTTGCTTAGCTATTTTATCGTCTTTTGGGAGAGAGACATCACTAGTGAACATCATGGGACCCCGGTCCATATTACCATCACTGATCACACCCGCTATTTACTTCCTGTTCTTATTTCCAAGTTGCAGTCATACCTATCACTATTATCTCTTGTGTTTGATCCTTTGTAAACGACAAGGCCGGAGGGATTGACAACCTCTCTGTACTCGTTGGGAGCAAAGTTATTTGTATCTGTGTGCAGGTCCTGTCAAGCAAAAGTTTCTGGCGCCATTGACACCTTCTTGTCGACCCTCGGAGTCTCACGGGATTCGATCCTTGGTATCTTTGCCAAGGGAAATTTGCCGCTACGTACATCTCAAACCTTCCACTTGGGGTAACCAAGGAGGGGCGAGAAGCCATCAAGCAAGTTTCTGGCGCCGTTGCCGGGGACTCCACTCTTCAAGATAGGGGAGTTGCACGCTATCTTTTATCTTTGCTTTTTAGTCTTGTTAGTTTACCTTTCAGTTTTTGCTTTAGTGTCCCTTACCAAAAATCACAAAAATAGTTATCTTGCTTGCTGCTGCTATGGGTTCCACCGAGAACACCAAGTTGTGTGACTTCACTAGTCATAACAACAATGACTTTATCTGCACGCCTATTACTACACCTGCCACTTCAGCACCCTCTTATGAGATTAAACCTGCTTTACTGAACCTAGTTATGAAAGATCAATTCTCCGGTGCTGGAGATGATGCTGCTTTGCACTTAAATAATTTTGTTGAGCTCTGTGATATGCAAAAGTACCGAGAAATAGATGGTGATATTGTCAAGATTAAGCTTTTCCCTTTCTCCTTGAGAGGAGGAGCTAAAATCTAGTTTCAATCCTTGCCTAGGAATAGCATAGATTCTTGGGACAAGTGCAAGGATGCCTTTATCGGGAAGTACTATCCCCCTGCTAAAATTATCCAACTAAGGAGTAACATAATGAATTTTAAACAATTGGATAATGAACACGTTGCCCAAGCTTGGGAACGCATGAAATCTCTTGTCAAGAACTACCCTACTCATGGTTTGACTACTTGGATGGTTATCCAAACTTTTTATGCAGGCTTGAACTTTACCTCGCGGAACTTGTTGGATTCGGCCGCGGGAGGAACCTTTATGTCAACTACACTTGGTGCTGCCACGAGGCTTCTCGATGAGATGATGACCAACTATTCCCAATGGCACACCGAATGCGCTCCAACAGGTAGGAAGGTAAACTCTGTCGAGGAGATTTCCTCCCTAAATGAAAAGGTCGACTTGATCATGTCTCTACTTTCCAAGCAATCTTCTATTGATCCTCATGATGTTCCTTTAAATTCTTTGATTGCTCAAGATCAAGTAGATGTGAACTTTATCTCTAGAAACAATTTCAATTACAATGCTTATAGGAGTAATTTTGGTAGCAACCCTAGACCGTTCCCCTCTAATTCCTACGGGAACAACAATGCTTATCCTAGCACCAGGAACTCCACCCAAAGAGATAGAGACATGCCTAGTTATGAGAAACTTCTAGAAATAGAGAAGGCCACTAAGAACTACATGCACACCCAATATGAACAAAACAAGACCTTCTCGAGGCAATTAGATGAGCATACTGCTATCTTGCAAGACATTGGTAGACAACTGGAGAGCCTAAATATTGAGATTTCTAACCTCCAGACTAGGCTCACCATCACTGAGACCCAAGTTTCCAATATGTCCCACACACAAGCCACTTTGTTAAACCAAATGGCAGCTAAACCCGAAGTGGTTGCACCCCTGAAGGAGGAAGAAGATAGAATTAAGAGCCTTCCTACCCACCACACTGTTGCTACTATCCAAGTTGTTGAGGGTATCCAAACTCTTAGCACCCAATGCACTGCTAGTCCCATTGGACCTATTAATGGTGATGCTATGACCTCAACCGTAGAAACTCCTATGACCATAGAAGCTACCAAACAAGTGAGCCTAAAGGACACCATTACCACTTTACTTGATAGTAGTGACCTTGATTTTAATAATTGCACCCTTTCTGAAGTTATTGATTTTCTTCACAAGATGTCTAGAGACCCCCACACTAGCACACTTAATCTTGCCTTCACGGAGCATATCACTAATGCTCTCATCAAAGCTAGGGAGGAGAAGCTTAGGGTAGAAGCCTCCATACCTAGAAAGCTAGAAGATGGTTGGGATCCTATGATTAAAATTAAGTTGAATAACTTCTCTTGCTATGCTTTATGTGATGTTGGAGCTAGTACCTCCGTTATGCCCAAAAGAATGTATGATATGCTTAAATTGAAACCTTTTGATCCTTGTTCTTTTGGTGTCCGTCTTGTTGATTCTTCCGTAAAGAAACCTTTGGGGAAGATCGACGATGTTCTTATCATTGTCAATGACAATTATGTTCCCGTTGATTTTACTATTATGGATATTGAATGTGAACCTCCATGTCCAATTATTTTGGGACGTCCTTTTCTTCGCATCGTTGGTGCTATCATTGACATAAAAGAGGGGAATATAAAATTCCAATTCCCTCTCAAGAAAGGAATGGAACACTTCCCTAGAAAGAAGATTAAGTTACCTTTTGAGTCCGTTATACGGGCTAGCTATTCTTTTACTCTTGATAAAACTTGATCCTCTCTTTTTGCATTATGCCTAGCTTAAAGGCATAAAAGAAAGCGATTTTGGGAGGCAGCCCACAACGAATAAAAGTTTTATTTTGCTTTTGTTTTGTCTTGATGTTTGTTACTACAGTAGCATCATCATTGTATCTTTTCTTTTCAGCTTTGTGCCAAGTTTAGCCTCCGATTGCAAGAAAGTTCAAAAGTTGTGACGTGCAGTCCAGAAAACAGATTCTGTCCTTGGACAGAAAAATTCGTATAAAATCAACAGATCATCTTTTTGATCTGAATTTTTTTGAAAGCGTGCTCTATACAATTGGCTTTCGGGCGTCTGTTCTGTGTTTTTTTATTTGAGTTGCAGAAGTGCCCCGAAAAAATTATTTACTACCTGCTGCTCTGTTTTCACAGATTCTGTCCTGTTTTGCCTTTTCTTCGTTTTGCAAACCTTGAGCTTGCTTTTTCTTTCCAAAAACCTTTTGGCAATCTTGAGAAACAGTAGATCTTCAAGATTATCTTTATTTCCAGCAAGGGAAAATTATTTTATTATGGGTACTAACCTCGCGAATCAGATTATGATGAGTTATGTATGAAGGGAGTTTTCAAGTGTGCGAGGGAAGTTGATAAAAAGATTCAGGAGGGTCAAACGCTCAAGCTTGGGGATGCCCCCGTGCACCCCCAAGAAATATTCAAGAAGACTCAAGAATCTAAGCTTGGGGATGCCCCCGTGCATCCCCTTCTCCATCAACAATTATCAGTTCGTCTTTCGTTCCACTATATTTTAATCACTTCATGCGTTATGTGCTATGCTTGGAGCGTCTTGCTTTTAGTTTCCTTTTTAGTTTTCTTTAGCTTTGCTTGCTGTTCATAACAAGTTAGAACCTAGCTTTCTTTGTGTGGGAGAGAAACACACTCCACTTCAACCTAGAACACAACATAGGATTTTCATGCTTATCTTTGCTGTGTATGTTCTTTGTCTTTCCATAGCTATTGTCATGTTTAGCTCTTAGTTTTCATGCCTTTCTTTTTAAAGAGCTTTTGTTTAGTTGGTTGTTGAACTCTCTTGAGTTTTCATGTTTATCTTGTTAAGAGAGTTTGTCTATTGCACTGAGTTGTGTGTCTTAACTTAAAGTAGGTAACTGAGGTTGCTATTTAATTTTAGTAGTAACTTGCAATAGTTTTGAGGTATTGCCATGAGTAATGTCTGAACTTTTGGTGTCAAGAGCTTTAGCCTATTAGTGATAGATGTCGTATTTTGGGCAATCCGTGTTTATTTTCGAAAACCTACAAAATAGTTGAGAACTTTAGCTAGTAAATGGATCACTAATCTTTGAAGGGATCGAATATTAGAGTACACTCACGTACCATGAGCCGAGGATGCGCAAGGATAACCAAATCACCATACACTCCTCCTCGGGTTACTTGTCTCTTTGAGAACCTCCTAATTATATTGAGAGTTACCGATAATAAGTGCATGAGTTCTTCGGACTAATGTGAGTATTCGAAGGTTGACACTTCCACCTAACCATATTTTTCTAGCCTCTTCGGTACCGTGCATTTCCCTTTCTCACCTCGAGAGTTGGCGCATACTTCGCCGGTGCATCCAAATCCTTGGCACGATACGCTCTGTCATCATAAGCCTCATTATATCCTTCCTCAAAACAGCCACCATACCTAGCTATTAAGGCATTTCCATAGCCTTTCCGAGATACATTGCCATGCAACATCCATCTTCTCATGACTTGATCTTCATGTCATACATGCTTTTTGCTTGATCGATGAGCCGCATGCTAGTTGGGCCTTGCCCTAATCATTGCTACATGATGCGCTAGTATCATTGCATATCCTGCTACACTGGCAGAGGCATACATTTGCATACATCATGATAGTTTCATTTTCTTTATGTTGAGTACTTTTGTAAAGTGTGAAAGATCTTCTATACCTCTTGTAATACATAGAGTGTTGCCCCTAAAGTGAGGAAAAGATCCCAAAGAGGACAAAATCAAAAGATCCCAAAGAGGACAAATGAGAGATAAATAGAAAGAGCCATTGAGGCCACAAAAAAATAAAAATAAAAATAGAAAAAAAGAGAAAAAGAAATAAAAAGAGAGAAGGGGGCACACTACTATTTCCTTTTGAGAGATCCACACTCGTACTCCATCTTATACCTTGTACTCCATAGAGATTATCATTTATGCACATAGCTATGTGGGGACCTTTACACTATAGAACTTGGCTTGTATATTCTAATGATGAGCCTCCTCAAAAGAGCTCTAGGTCTTCTTGAGCAAGCAAGTTGGATGCACCCCCACTAGTTCCATTGGAGAGCTTACCTTAGCTCATATGTGCATCCGTTGCATGGCAATCCCTACTCCTCACATCATAAATATCATTTGGCTTTCTCTCGCCGATGATTGTCCACATGGATGTGAGCCTTTCACACCTTTTTTGTCTTCCCCCTCTATCATTTCTCTCTCTTTGCCATCCTAAGTGTCGACTTTCTTGCTTACGCTCATCCATTGCATGGGTGCTCAAAATATCGAAAGGGAGTGGATCATTTTGACTTGTACCTGGCTGACGGTCTGGGGATGAGTCAAGATAAGATTCCAAAGAAGACCAAGTGTGAAACTTTAGTAGATTAAGTTCTCAACAATACAAAAACTATGTTTTACTCTCTCATATATCCCTATCCCCTTTCTTGCACGCAAACACCATTTGGAGACATTCGAGTCATGGACAGCGAGAGCTCTTGCACCTTTATGTTCTTATGTTACTTGTTACAATGCTAATATAGACTCTTGCTTGTTATGACTTGAATTGGATTACGTGCCTTGATTGCTTTACATAAAAGTTCTTATATGGTTGATAGCATGTCACCACAGAAATTATGCTTGTTATCATTTACCTACTCGAGGACGAGCAGGAATTAAGCTTGGGGATGTTGATACGTCCAAAACGTATCTATAATTTCTGCTTGCTCCATGCCTCTTTTGTGTGATATTGCTATGATATTTATGCACTTCCATACACTTTTGATCATATTTGGACTAACCTATTAACTCAGTGCACCACAGTGCCAGTTCCTGTTTTCTGCTGTTTTTCTATTTCAGGTTTCCCCCATATTAAAAGTGCCCTAAAAATTTCGGAAAAAATACACGAAAAATCAGCGTATCGGGAGCTTCCAGAAAAACCAAGGCAGGGCCAGAGGGGAGCTTGGGGTGGCCCAGGCGGCCACCCGGCGCGGCCCCACCCCTGACCGCGCCAGGGGGGCGCCTGGGGCCCCACCTCCGCCTCTGGTGACCCCCTTTGGCATATATATTGCTCGCGTCCCGAAATCCTCGAGGACGGAACCCTTTTTCGCGATCTCATCTCTGTTCCGCCGCCGCCGCGCTTCCAAGATCGGGAGCACCAGGAGAACTCTTCCCGGCACCCTGCCGGAGGGGAGAACCACCACCGGGAGCTTCTCCACCACCATGGACGCTTCCCGGATGAGTCATGAGTAGTCCCCCTTGGACCATGGGTCCATGACCAGTAGCTATGTGATGTTCTCCTCCCCTCTTTGTTCTTCATGGATTAGACCTCGTGAGCTGCCCTACATGATCGAGGCACATATGTAATCTTTATACTCTTGCTCTGCTGAGTTTGCTGGGATCCGATGGATTACGAGATTATGTTCAGATTGTGTGTGAGTAATATATTTGATTCACCTCTTTTATATTTATGTTCTTGAGTAATTCTTGCATGTTCTCCGTTGCTGTTTATTGCTTTGGCCGAGTAGTAGGTAGTAACTCCAAGAGGGAACGTTATGCTTGATTGTGGGTTCATGCCCCTCGATGACTAGTTTGAGTGACAGAAACATGAGTCTAGGGGATGTGCTGTTGCCACAAGGGGGAAAACAACGGCGCTTGTACTTGCGGGTGCAAGGATTGTTTACTTTACGCAAAGTTCTTTTAATGCAGTTGTCTGTTGCTTTGAGTTTACACTTTGGGTGGGACTCGCAACTTAATACCAGCGAGATGTTCTGGATAGATATCTCAAGGTGGATGATTAGTAGTAGATGCAGATGGATTTCGGTCTACTTGCCTTGGCGTACCGCCCATGCTTTTGAGCCTCTACCTTTCTTTACAGCATAGTTAGCATTGGTTTGTGCACATAATCCTGTCAATTGCCCAGCTGTAATTTGTTTACCTCGCTTAGCTGTTTTATCGTCTTTTGGGAGAGAGACATCACTAGTGAACATCATGGGACCCCGGTCCATATTACCATCACTGATCACACCCGCTATTTACTTCCTGTTCTTATTTCCTAGTTGCAGTCATACCTATCACTATTATCTCTTGTGTTTGATCCTTTGTAAACGACAAGGCCGGAGGGATTGACAACCTCTCTGTACTCGTTGGGAGCAAAGTTATTTGTATCTGTGTGCAGGTCCTGTCAAGCAAAAGTTTCTGGCGCCATTGACACCTTCTTGTCGACCCTCGGAGTCTCACGGGATTCGATCCTTGGTATCTTTGCCAAGGGAAATTTGCCGCTACGCTACATCTCAAACCTTCCACTTGGGGTAACCAATGAGGGCCGAGAAGCCATCAGCTATCGCTGTCGGGGGTGCTGGTGTCTAGGGTTCCTTGTTCCTTCGCCGTCAAGTCCAGATCTGCTCTCGCGCGGAGTCATTGTTCTCGTCCTATCCACCAAAATCCTTCTGCTACTCCCTAGGGCGTGCGGTCGTACAACACCATAAACCCTAGGACGCAACAAGGGGGAAGGAGGACGACAACGCAGGTCGAGGGACGATGGAGGGGGTCGCAGGGCTTTTGAAGGGTCTGAAGCTTTCCCAGGAGAAGAAGAAAGGGATTAGGATCAGGCTCTCATCCAAGGAGAAGGGAAACAAGTGGGCACCGTATGGGGTAGGCAAGGTTATGTCGGAGAAATTGGCACATTCGGATGCAATTTGTCTCACCCTAGGCAAAGTTTGGTGCTCAATCAAAGGGATCAAATGCAAGGAAATAGGAGCGAACCAATTCCTATTCACTTTCCACCAGGAGTCTGGGAAGAGGAAGGCACTAGAGAACGGATCTTGGAAGTTTGATAAGGATTTGGTGGTGGTGGAGGACTATATCCCGATCAAGCGGATAGAGGATTATGAGTTCAATGACATGCCGTTCTGGGTCAGAGTTTACAACCTACATTTGGGCATGATGAACGCTGAAGCAGCGGAGGACATTGGTAATATTATTGGTAAATTTGTAGAGGCGGATATTGGATCTGATGGAAGTGCCATAGGCTGATTTCTGAGGGTCAAGAAAAGGATGCGGACCGATAAACCCATCATGCGGGGTTTTACCTTAGAAGATCAGGTAGAGGAGGGAGATCAAAGTGCAAACAAAAGGGTCACAGATGGCTGTGGAAGAGGAAGAGGACAAAGATTTGTGCAGGTTTGCGTACGAATTCCTCCCAGATTTCTGCTGCACCTGTGGTGTTATTGGGCATGGGGAGAAGGATTGCATAGTGATTTGAAAAAGGGGGAACTCCAACAATTCGGACGATGGCTTCATGCTGATCTGGGACAGAGAAGATGAACTAGAGATGACGGAGTTTGGAGGAAGGCTGGTAGGATCCTGGGAGGGAGTTGCCATTATGGCTTTAGCAGGTCGAGAGGTCGGTCTGGCAGTGGAAGCGACAACAGATCTTGGAGGAGGAGTGATTCTAGGTCTAGCGATGCCCCCCCCAAGCATGTGGATAAAGGGGAGGAGGTCACTAGCCCGCCCAAAATCATGTCTACAGCGAAGAAAACGGGTAACCCAAAGAAGTTACAGCTGGAAGGTGGCTCTATAGGGATGATGAGAAGGAGAGGCTGGTGCACGAGAGTGGCCATGGCTCCCCACAAAATTCTCCACACAATAATGTTGTCATGACTGCAACAAACAAGGGACCTGGAGCTAGCTTCGAGCCTAAAGGAAAAGGTCGGGATGAGAAGAGGATTGCAGGGGGGATGAGCAAGAGCCCGGGGGGCAAACGATACAGGAAGAAAAGGAGGGATGGGCCAGTGGTGGAAGGGAGCAACACGAGGGAGGCTATTCTAGGCCAAAAACGGGGAAGATTGGAGGATGAGGAGGAGAAGCTAGGGAATAAAGGTAGAGGAGAGGAAGGAGGCAGTGTAGAGGTGGTGGAGGAGTTTACTCAAGGTGGTGCAACGAATGACATGATATCGGCCGGGCTGCCCCAGCATGTAACACCCCATATGTGATACCTTCCATTTATGGCTATATATGCAACGTTGACTTCATCAATTCCATTCTGGGCTCTTCCTTCATTTAGGGTTTCTTCGTTTTGTTGTGTGCGTGTGTGCATTTCATCCATGTCATGTTATCATGTGCATTGTATTGCATTCGTGTTGTCACTTGCATCCGATCATGCTCGTATCATCCCGTTGTTCGTTTTGGGTTCCGACACTCACACAGGTGCCCGTGGCACCTCCGAGTCCTTCTTTCGTATGTGGCCGTGAAACGTTCTCGGAATGAGGTGAGACTTGTCGTACGTTGTTGTTCTAGTACGTGTAGGCTGCCTGTCAAGTTTCGTCGCGTTTGGAGATCGTTCGATATTCCAACGATTAACCTAGTGGGATAAAAGCTCATCTTCATTTTGACCCAGGACCCCCTCCACAACAGCCCACTAACCTAGCACAACCACTCCCATCCTCTCGGTCGTCGGATCGTGATCGTGTGGGCGAAAACCGCTCTCCATTTGGACCTTCCTAGCTCCCTATGCCTATAAAAACGTCCACACCCCTCCATTTTCGGGCAAAAACCCTAGTCCCGCAGCTCCTCCCTCCTTGTGCCGCCGGACACATCCGGGATGGACCGGACACGTCCACCCGGACGCGCCCAGCCAACCGCCGCCTGCCACGTGGCGCTCCACCATCCGCCGTCCACCGCGCCGCTGCAGGCCCGCCAGGCCCGGGCGTCGGCCTCGCGGCCCAGACGCCTTGCGCGTCCCGTCCGCCGCTCGTCTCCGCGCCGCGCGCGCCATCTTGGCCGGCCGCCGCCCCCGCCGGCAACGCCGCCGCCGGCCGCCTCCTCCGACGCCCGTCGTCGCCGCCGGCCGGCACCACGCCCTCGCCGCCGCCTCCTCCCGCCGGCCGCCTTCGCCACCAGCCAGCGCCGCCATCCCGCAGTCGGCCGGCGCCGCCCCAGCCGCTCCTGCCGTCGCCGGCGCCGGCCCCCTCGCCGGCCGGCCCTTCGGTCACCGGAGCTCCGACCGATCCGGATCCAGAGCCGGGTGGGATCAGATCCACCCGCTCGGGGATCCAAACACCCTGTCCCTGCCGGATCTCTCCATCCCGCACGCCTCCGTCCCGAGTTGACTTTCTCGGAGGTGAAATTTCCACTAAGTACCCATATCTATTAAATTTGTTGCCTCCTTCATCATGTGATAACTTCGTGCTCGTAGTTCCGTTTTGCGCGTATGATATGTCGAAATGTTCGTCTCGTCGTGATCTACATGTTAGCATCAGTTTCATGCATGTTAGAGTTCATCTAGTTGACTTAAACTTCGTGACAAGAGTGCATCATGATGAAACTGTTTCAGCACTTGTGGTATGTGTAAATTTGTTGGCATGTTCGTGAGCTGGTAACTTTGTGCATGTTGGTCCGATTGGAGTGAATGATATGTCCAGATCTTCATTGTGAAGTGCTCTACATGATGGTTGCTATAGCATTCATGTTAGGTGTCATATTGCCATGTTTATCTCTGTTGCAAAAGTGAATTTGGCTGAAAAGTTTCTGCACTTGTTATGAGATGATGTTTTGTCTTGCTTGTGCATATTAATCCATGTGTCATATGAGCTAGGTGTCAACATGAGTTTTGCTCTTTGGAATGTGCTCTACATGATAGATTCATTTTCATGCCATGATATGCCTTGATATGATTGCAACAAGCTTGTTAACATGTCATCATGATGTTAAATTTCTGCTAAGTGTGAATCTTTTAAATTTATTGCCATGTTTCCATTTTGCCACCGTCATTGTTGTGCATGTATAGAGTTGTCCAGTGGGTGTTCCTTGATGTACTTGTTATGCTCTAGCTATCCATGCACTTGTTTGCCATGATGCCATGCTGTAGCTTGTTGTTATGAGGCCCTCAAGTTGCTATAAAATTTATCTGTCAGCATGCCCAGATTTTGCTAAGTCTGGTTAAACTTTTGCACTTTTTCCATGGTGTTTGGGACATGTTCTAGTATGTTATAGACGTAGCCATGTGGTTATTCTTGAAGAGCATGTTATGTATGTTATTGCCATGCCTTTTTCTTGCATGATGGCTTGTTGTAGCTTGTTGTTTTCATGCTCTCAAGTGACTATAAAATGTATCTGTCAGCATGTTATCAACAAGTTCAGTTTTGCCACGAGTGTAGCTAGTGTTCTCTGCATCCTATGAGCATGTTCTTGCCATTAGTAGATTCTCAAATATGTCTTCTTGCTGTTGGTTATCTTAACTTGCCATGCTATGCTTTGAGTTGAGTTGCACAAGCTTGTAAACATGCCTATTCGTTGTAATTTTGCCATGCCATGTAATTTTCACTAAGTCTGAGAATTTTGTAAATTTATTGCAACTTTCCATGCTTGTTTAATTGTGTTCCAGCAAGGTTTTGGGTGTGCTCTAAGCTCATGCTTGTTAAGTATCACGTCTATTTCACATCCATGCCCTTTGTCTCCATGTTTGAGTGCCGTAGCATAATTATTTCTTGCTCCAAAGATGCCATGTTGCTGTAAACTGCAGTTTTGATTGAATCTTGTTTTGCTTGTCATTTGCAAACCGTGCATCCGTTTCCGGTGATCTTTATATCGATTTCAACCAAAATCTTCCCCTCTATCCGGTGGCTTGCTTGCTTTACCAAGATGAGGCCTTTCCCATCATATTCTCCTTAGGCTCAAGAGCATCCTCTTGCATACGCACATCATACTTGCATCCCATGTTATAACTTGCATCATGTTGATTGTGCATTGCACCGTGTTTGATATTGTGCCGTTGTTGTGTTCTTGTGTTGGGTAGAGCCGGGAGCTGATTCGGTGTTCGAGGTTCCTTACGAGGCTGAGTTCGAGGAGCCGTCTTACGATCCTACTGACGACTTACCAGGCAAGATGACCATTCCCAGATATCACTTCTATCTTTGCCTATGCTAGATGTCTTGCTCTTTAGATATTGCCTGGATGCCAATTCCTGTTTGTCGGCCCTCCTAATGTTACCGTGAAACCCTCTAACCGCCTTCCTAGCAAACCGTTGTTTGGCTAAGTACGCATCGCTCAGCCCCTCTTATAATGTTGTTAGTTGCAGGTGAAGATTTGAAGATTGCTTGATGATGAACTTGTTATTGGGATATCACAATATATATATACCTGTTAAACTAATTCACCTATATATAGGTAATGGGTAGAACGCTAAGCCTCTGGCTTGGTGTTTTGTTCCACTCATGCCACCCTAGGAATCGATAAACCGGTGTTATGTTCCTTGATTTTGCGTTCCTAACACGGTTGGGGTTTATGGGCCCCCATTGGTAATTCGCACTGCTTAAAGCTTTTCCAGTCAGGCCCAACTTTGCTTTTACCAATTGCCATAACTAAATAACTTGCATAGGGACTTTCCGGACCCCGAGGACTTAATTTTACAAACCGGGTCAGTGCTCCTCATGAGTGTTGGTCCAAACTGGGCAGCCTGCAGGGCCGACTTGAGGCAACTCGAGGTTCTGGCTCTCGTAGCTTGACCTATCCGGTCGTGGCCTGAGACGAGATAAGCGTGGCTACTATCAGGGTGTCGGCACGCCGGAAGGTCTTGCTGGATTAGTTTTACCTTCGTCGAAATATCTTGAGCACGGGATTCCAAGAATACTCGGGCCTTCCCACTTTGGAGTTGCGACTCCGCAGATCGTGAGCTTGTGATGGGCTAAGTTGGGACACCTCTGCAGGGTTTTGATCTTTCGAAAGTCGTGCCCGCGGTTATGTGGTAGATGGGAATTTGTTAATATCCGGTTGTAGATAACTTGACACCTTATTCATGAATACACTACTTGCGTGAGAAACCGTGATGGTCTCTTTCCGAAGGGCTTCGGGAAGTGAACATGGTGGGGTTATGTTTGATCATGAGTAGCTAGGATCAGTTCTTGATCAACTTGGCGATAGTTGGCACTTGTTCTCTTCTCGCTCTAAACTCGTAAGCTAGTGCTTAGTGCTTGCTGCAACCTTGTTTACAACCTTTCCACACCTAAGGCTTTGGTAGTTTTGATACCCGGGAACGGGATTGCCGAGTCCTCTGTGGCTCACAGATTCAACACACACCAGATGCAGGTATCGTTGAGAGCTATGCAAGAGATTGTTCAGAGCTGTACTGGGATCTCGACGAAGAGCGTGGACGTTACTATGTGTTTTATCGTGGCGATCACTAGTGGTTCTTACTAGGAGAATCCGAGCTTGTGTTATTTATGGTATCTTTTCATTTGGATTTCGTTCATAGTCGGACTCTGATGTTATTTGGATGATGTATGCTATTGTATTCACTTGTGTGACGTGGCGAGTGTAAGCCAACTATCATTTTACACTTTCATCCCTGAATTTTACATGAGTTGTGCAAAGATACCATACTTGAGATCATTCTAGTATGCGTTTATGTCCTTAAGTCGTGCCTCGACACATGGGGGACATAGCCGCATACTGGGCATTACAGAGCAGCCCCATCGGGACCAATGAAACTCATCAGATGGAACTGTCGGGGACTCGGGAACGGCCCGGTGGTTCGTAGCCTCCTCGAAATGGGGAGGGTGGAGGAGCCCGACGTATTGTTCTTGGCAGAGACAAAATTGACGGTGAAGGAGTTGGAGGATTTTCGGTGGATGTTGGGGCTGATGCATATGACTGCATGGAACCCGGAGGGAATGAGCCATGGTGTGGCACTATTTTGGCAAAGGGGGGTAGATGTGTCCCTGCGGTCATTTGGGAGGACGCATGTGGACGTAGATGTCAAGGAGGAAGATGGGAGGGTATGGCTGCTCACAGGTGTTTATGGTGAATCCGCTTCTGAGAGGAAAGTGGAGACATGGAAAACTTTGCGAATTCTCGGACAACAACACCAGAACGGAAGACCATGGTTGTGTTTGGGTGATTTCAACGAGATTCTGATGCATGATGAGAAGATTGGGGGTGTGGCTCGTCCTTAAAGGCTTATGGATAACTTTTGGCAAGCCTTGGAAGTTTGTGAACTATGTGACATTGGATATGAAGGCGACAAATTTACGTGGAGAAATCATAGCAAACACCTGGACACCTATATATGCGAGCGCTTGGACCGAGCCACGACAAACTCCAAGTGGTGTGAATGGTTTCCGGAGTTTACTGTCCTTAATGGATCCCCTCGGCACTCAAACCACCGACCAGTGATTGTATGTACGAAAGGAGAAAACAGGAGGATGAAGGGAGGTGATCATGGTTTCTGGTTCGAGGCATGGTGGCTCCGGGAGGAGGGGTGCAGCACGAAGGTGCAGGGGGCTTGGGAGGAAGGATGCTTCGATGGAAGGGGTGATGTGGCTACTGCCCTAAAATGTGTGGCAGGATGAATGACGAGGTGCAGTAAGGAGGTGGCTGGCGAGGTTGAGGAACGCCTGAAGAAAGCCCAAAAGGCTCTCGAAGCATGTATGTGTGCACCGGTGTCGGAGGAGAAAATTCGTGAGGAAGCAAGGTGGAGGTGTGTGGTTGAGGAGCTGAAAGAAAAGAAGAATATCAAGGCAAAACAACGATCACAAGTATTGTGGCTAAAGGATAGCAACAAAAGCACATGCTATTTCATGGTTGTAGCATCGGCATGAAGGAAGGCGAATAGGGTGAAAATGTTGAGGAAGGAGGTTGGATCGGAGGTGAAGGAAGGAGAGGAGCTAAATAACGTACCCGGTCGGCTGATCACGGATAACGTACTCATAGCATATGAACTGTCTCACTTCTTGCTGGACAAGAAAAAAAGGAGCCGAAGGGGTAGTAGCGGTGAAGGACGATATGAGCTAAGCGTATGATCGAGTTGAATGGGACTTCCTCAGGGCCATGCTCACTGAACTTGGTTTTGGTGCCAGATGGATTGATTTGGTCATGCATTGTGTCACCATAGTGCGGTACCAGATTAAGCTGAATGGGGGGCTTACCGAGCAGTTCACCCCCTCCCGCGGTCTACGCCAGGGGGATACATCGTCGCGCTACCTGTTCATCATCTGCGCGGAGGGGCTGTCTGCCCTACTGCATGACGCGGAAGCAGCCGACACAATCAATGGCATAAAATTATGCCCACGAGCTCTTGTGGTCTCGCACCTATTGTTCACGGATGATTCAATGCTGCTGCTTAAAGCCCGACAGGAACAAGCTCAAACGCTACGTGAAATTCTTGACCTCTATGAGGACTGCTCCAGCCAGTGCATCAACCTTGAGAAGTCCGCTATCATGTTCAGTCCGAACACAAAAAAAGTTGAGAAAGCTGTTTGCAGGATGCCCTTCAAATTCATAGCGAGTCGTGGAGCGAGAAATACCTTGGGCTGCCAGTCCACTGGGGAAATCGAGGAAGAAAGCTTTTGCATTTGTGAAAGGGGCTATGGCAGGGAGAGTATACAGGTGGAAAGAAAAGTTAATTGCTAAATCGGGAAAAGACGCTCTGGTCACGGCGGTAGCGCAAGCTATCCCTACATTTGATATGTCCTGCTTTTACCAAACAAAATCCTTCTGTGAAGAACTCAGTTCGCTCATCGGCAGCTACTGGTGGAGCACAACACTCATTGGATTGGGTGGCAGAAGTTGACGCTGCCAAAGGCCCAGGGTGGTTTAGGCTTCCGTGACATGCATGGGTTTAATATTGTGATGTTGTCTAGGCACATTTGGAGGCTCATTCAGAATCTTGAGTTGTTGTATGCAAAGTTGTTGCAAGCACGTTACTACCCTAGTGGCGACATCATCGATGCACAACCGAGAGATGTCATTTCTTACTCATGGCGCAGCTTGTTGCATGGACTACAAATTTTCAAGGAAAGATATATTTGTAGGATTAGAGACGGTACAAGAGTGAAAATACGGTCTGATCCTTGGATCCCTCGACCTTGGTCTCCTGGAGTCATTACACCAAGAGGAGCTAGCCGGATTCTTGCCAATGAAAAAAGTGTAAAAAAGGAAAGGAGAAAAGATAAAAATTAAAAGACAAGACCTAACTTATAAGGAGGAAAAATTTGCTACCGAACTATCCATAAAATCATTGGAGCCTAGCAGCGTTCCATGGGTTCGGCTCAAGGCAGTTGTCCTATGCATTGCGAAGGCGATAGGATCCACCAGTGAGTACTTCATCGATAATGAAGGGCCCCTCCCATTTTGGTTTGAGCTTATCCTTTTTCTTCTCCGGGAGGCATAAAACGAGTTCGCCGACGTTATATGTCTTGGCCCGCACTTCTCTGCTGGTATCGCCTGTCCTGTTGTTGATAAAATGCGGAACGGGCTTGCGCTGTATCGCGCTCCTCTTCAAGTCCATCTAGGTCGTCCTGCCGATCTAGCCCGGCTTCTCTTTCCTTGTACATGCGCACTCGAGGTGAGTCATGAATAATGTCGCAGGGCAGAACAGCCTCTGCGCCGTACACCATGAAGAAAGGTGTATATCCGGCCGTATGATTGGGTGTGGTCCGCAGCCCCCAGAGTACAGAGTCAAGCTCTTTGACCCAGTGTTTATCAGACTCCCGTAAAGAGCGCACTAGTCGGGGTTTAATGCCGCTCATTATCAGACCATTGGCTCTTTCGACTTGACCGTTTGTTTGAGGATGGTATACAGAAGCGTGGTCAAGTTTAATACCTAACTTTGCGCACCATTTTTTTTACCTCGTCAGCTGTGCAGTTGGAGCCGTTATCCATGATAATACTATGCGGGATACCATAACAGTGTAGTACGCCAGATATAAAATATATCACATGCCCTGCCTCAGCGGTTTTCACTGGTTTGGCTTCAATCCATTTAGTGAATTTATCTACCATCACCAGTAAGTATTTCTTTTTATGGCTTCCCCCTTTAAGAGGTCCGACCATATCCAGCCCCCAAACTGCAAAAGGCCAGGTAATGGGGATTGTTCTCAGAGTAGTGGGAGGCATGTGACTTTGATTTGCAAAGATCTGGCAGCCAACGCAGTGTTGGACTGAGGTTTGGGCATCTGATCGGGCAGTGGGACAGTAAAAGCCAGCGCGAAAAGCTTTGCCTACGAGCGCCCGTGCTGCGGCATGGTGGCCGCCCATTCCAGTGTGTATTTTAGAGAGAATTTTCCTTCCCTCCTCTCCGGAGATGCACCTTTGGAGAATACCAGTTGTGCTTTTCTTATATAGTTCACCTTCGTTAACTTTGTAGCCTTCAGAACGCCGGACTATGCGGCGGGCCTCATTTTGGTCATCGGGGAGTTCCTGTCTTCTAAGGTAAGCAAGGAAGGGCTCTGTCCAGGGGGCTACGACAGCCATAATTTCGTGAGCCGATGGAGTTATCTCCATGTTTTAGTCTCCAATGACATCTTGATTGAGTTTGGCCGGGGGTGTGTTCAGATCCGAATTCGTATCGCTTCTCACGTCCTGCCATATTACTGATGGCTTAAACAACCTTTCCACAAATGTGTTAGGTGGGACGGGGTCACGTTTAGCTCCGATGCGAGCGAGTACGTCAGCGGCCTCGTTATTATCCCGGGCTACATGATGGAATTCCAACCCCTCAAATCGAGCCGACATTTTTAATATGGCATTGCGATAAGCTGCCACTTTGGAATCCTTCGCATCAAAATCTCCATTAATTTGAGAAATAGCGATGTTTGAGTCTCTGCGTACCTCAAGGTGTTGTATGCCCATGGATACAACTAGGCGGAGACCACGTAATAGGGCCTCATATTCGGCCGCATTGTTCGAGTACGTATACATAATCTTTAGGACGTACCGAACTGTATCCCCAGTTGGGGATATAAATATTACGCCGGCCCCCAATCCAGCTAGCATTTTGTAACCGTCGAATTACATTGTTCAGTGGGAATATGAGTTGTACTCTTTAGGGAGTTCGCTTCCGTCCATTCTGCGACAAAATCGGCCAACACCTGGCATTTGATAGTCCGGCGTGGTTTATAGGATATTTTGAACGGTAGGAGCTCGATGGCCCATTTGGCTATGCGTCCCGTGGCGTCTTTTGTTGATAATATCATTGAGTGGTACCTCAGATGCCACTGTGATTGAACACTCTTGAAAGTAGTGTCATAGTTTCTGAGATGTCATGAAGACCGCATAGGCAATTTTCTAATAGTGGGGGTACCGTGATTTGCACGATGTTAGAACCTTGGATACATAGTATACGGGTTTTTGGACAGGGAATTTATGTCCCTCTTCGGGTCGTTCGCCGACAAGCACGACACCCACTACCTGGTGAGTGGTTGATATATACAGCAGCATTGGTTTGCCAACACTAGGGGCGGCTAGGATTGGGTTGCTCGCTAGTAGAGCTTTATTTCTTCCAATCCAGATGTGGCCGCATTCGTCCATTCGAAGTTGTCAGTGCGTCGTAGCAATCTGTAAAGTGGCAATGCTTTTTCTCCTAATCTGGAGATGAAGCGGCTTAAGGCCAGTATGCAGCCTACTAGTTTTGCACTTGCTTGAGATCGGTTGGTATTTTGAGTTCTGACAAGGCCCGAATTTTGGCTGGGTTAGCTTCGATTCCTCTATGGGATACGATGAACCCTAATAGCTTTCCGGCTGGAACGCCGAAAACACATTTTTTCCGGATTGAGCCTTATGTCATATTCTCGAAGGTTGGCAAACGTAAGGCGGAGATCTTCCACCAAAGTCTCGACGTGTTTGGTCTTAATGACTACATCGTCAACATATGCCTCCACTATTTTTCCAATTTGTTTTTCTAAGCATGTTTGAATCATGTGTTGATATGTGGCGCCAGCGTTTTTAAGTCCCAAGGGCATAGTGTTGAAACAAAAAGGGTCGTACGGGGTAATAAATGCAATTGCAGCCTGATCGAATTCCTTCATCTTTATCTGATGGTATCCGGAATAAGCATCAAGGAAGCACAACAAGTCATGTCCGGCAGTTGCATCGATGATTTGATCAATGCGGGGCAAAGGAAAGGGATCCTTTGGACATGCCTTATTCAGGTCTGTGAAGTCGATGCACAGGCGCCAGGATTTATCCTTCTTCTGTACCATGACTAGGATGACTAGCCAATCCGTATGTTTAATTTCTCTGATGAATCAGGCTTCCAATAGCTTGGCTAGTTCTTATCCCATTGCTTGTCTTTTGGGTTCGGAAAACCGTTGCAGTGACTGCTTGACCGGTTTGAATCCTTTGATAATGTTGAGGATGTGTTCGGCCAGCCTGCGTGGGATTCCTGGCATATCTGAAGGGTGCCAGGCGAATATATCCCAATTTTCCCGAATAAAGGCATGCAACACGATGTCCATCGCCGAATCCAGCTGTGCCCCGATGGATGCTGTCTTATTAGGGTCCGTTGGGTGCACTTGAAATTTAATGATTTCATCTGCTGGCTTGAAGGAGGTGGACTTTGATATTTTGGCGAGGATCACGTCGTCCTTATCTACCTTTGATCGTAGGGTAGTTAATTCTTCGGCCGCGAGGGCTTCGGATGGTGCCTCTAAGGCTAAGGATGTCGTCTTGTTTTTGGCGCGAGTGCTCTATCCGGATCACTTGTTAATGTGATCACTCCATTGGGCCCTGGCATTTTAAGCTTCATGTACCCGTAATGGGGTGCTACTTCTTGAGCTTGCGTTGTATTCCCTCGAAGAGGAAAGGGTGATGCCGCACAATAGCATAAGTATTTCCCTCAGTTTTTGAGAACCAAGGTATCAATCCAGTAGGAGACCACGCGCGAGTCCCTCGCACCTGCACAAACAAATAAGAACTTCACAGCCAACGCGATAAGGGGTTGTCAATCCCTTTACGGTCACTTACGAAAGTGAGATCTGATAGATATGATAGTTTGATATTTTTGGTATTTTTGATATAAGAATAGAAAGTAAAAACAGCAAAGTAAAGTAGATTGTAGATTGATGTGTTGAGAATAGACCCGGGGGCCATAGGTTTCACTAGTGGCTTCTCTTGTGATAGCAGAATTCTACGATGGGTGAACAAATTACTGTCGAGCAATTGATAGAAAAGCGAATAATTATGAGAATATCTTGGCATGATCATTATATATAGGCATCACGTCCGTATCAAGTAGACCGAAACGATTCTGCATCTACTACTATTACTCCACACATCGACCGCTATCCAGCATGCATCTAGAGTATTAAGTTCATAAGAACAGAGTAATGCTTTAAGCAAGATGACATGATGTAGAGGGATAAAATCTAGCAATATGACATAAACCCCATCTTTTTATCCTCGATGGCAACAATACAATGCGTGCCTTGCTGCCCCTGCTGTCACTGGGAAAGGACATTGCAAGATTGAACCCAAAGCCAAGCACTTCTCCCATTGCAAGAACTATAGATCTAGTAGGCCAAACCAAACCGATAATTCGAAGAGACTTGCAATGATATTATAATCATACATAAAATAATTCAGAAAAGAACCAAATATTTCTCATAGATAATCTTGATCATAAACCCACAATTCATCGGATCTCGACAAATACACCACAAAAAGATTACATCGAATAGATCTCCTCGAAGACCGAGCAGAAC
The DNA here is from genome assembly GCA_902687465.1 of Secale cereale. Taxonomy (NCBI): domain Eukaryota; kingdom Viridiplantae; phylum Streptophyta; class Magnoliopsida; order Poales; family Poaceae; genus Secale; species Secale cereale. Next base: position 14,007,811 of record LR738716.1, read on the forward strand.
TTGGTATTGAGATCCAGAAAAAGAGAAGAAGCCATCTAGGTACTAACTATGGACCCGAAGGTCTGTGGTAAAGTACTCACAACTCATGGTGAGGCGATGGTGTTGATGTAAAAGCACTCCTTGGAAGATCTCCCCTCCGACGGAGCTCCGGAACAGGCCCCAAGATGGGATCTCACGGGAATAGAAGGTTGCGGCGGTGGAATTAGGGTTTTCTCTGTTGCTTCGATGTTTTCAGGGTACATGGGTATATATAGGTGGAAGGAGTACGTCGGTGGAGCAATGTGGGACCCACGAGGCAGGGGGGCGCGCCCAGGAGGAGGTGGCGCGCCTTCACCCTCGTGGGCACCATGTGTCCCCTTTGCCTTGGTTCTCAAGTCTCTCGTGAAGATATCGTTCCAAAAATAACTCTCCCGAAGGTTTTATTCCGTTTGGACTCCGTTTGATATTCCTTTTCTGCGAAACCTTGTAATAGGCAAAAAAAACAACAATCTGGACTGGGCCTTTGGGTTAATAGGTTATTCCCAAAAATAATATAAAAGTGTATAATAAAGCCCATTAAACATCCAAAACATCATATATAATAGCTTGTAACAATAAAAATTATAGATACGTTGGAGACGTATCATGGGGTACAGCTTGAAAGCGTGAGAAAGCATCCCGCCCTAGAAGGGCCTGGTATCCGCTATAAAAGGGCACAATAAGGAAGAGTAGTTCCTCCGATCTGTAGTTATTGGGCGTGCCAAATACTACGTCGAGCTTAATGCTTCCCGAACACCGGGCCTCGCGGCTTGGTATAATTCCTCTAAAGGTTGTGTTGGTGTGCTCAATGCGGCATTTCTTGACGTGCATTTTTGCAAGGGTTTCCTCGTATATGAGGTTTAGTCCGCTTCCTCCGTACATAAGTACTTTAGTGAGGCGGAAGACGTCCACTATTGGGTCAAGTACAAGAGTTGCTGTTGCTCGGATCGGCCGGACTCGAGGTACGTCTTCGGCAGAAAAACTAATTGCCGTGTCGCTCGATGAGCTTGCAGAGCTAGTATGGTAAACCTCGGCAAGTTCGTGATTTGTTCTCTTGCTGCGGTTATTTGAGGAGAACGTTTCGAAGATAGTGAAGATATCGACGTCCTTCTCCCTTGATACGGTGGTGGTGAGAATTGCCACACCGCTCTTTGCTACCTGCCGGAGTACCCAGCATGCTCTACAGCAATGGTTAGGTGCATTGTCCGGGGTTGCGTGTATTTGGCAAGGTGTGTCGAGTAGTTCGTCCAGTACGGACATGTACTGTAAAAAGGTTTAGTTTTCTTGCCAATTGGCATGTTATCGGATGACCTGCTAGGGTATGTCAGTTTAGCCTTGATAATGTATTGTCCAGATATGGACTGTTCTAGAGGTGCATTCTGAGCTTTCCAAGTATTTTCCATTGCGCAGTACTTCCGTACTAACTGCAATAATTCTGTGAAACTCAGAACACGACATCGGTTGAGGGCATTCAAGACTCCCTCATCCGTGCAATTGCGGTGAAATAGGGAGACCGCTTTGTCATCGTAGCAGTCCCTGATCTTGTTTTTAACAAGTAGGAATCTGGCCCAGAAGTGGTTAACCATTTCCTCGAGCTGTTGTTGTATGTTCGCGAGATCATCTATGTCCAGGAGTCCGGATTTACTTGTAGAGTTTTTCCCAGGGTGGGTGAGTGTTGGAAATTTTGAATCCCGACCCAAAGTGATATTCGGGGTTTTGAAAACCTCCGGCGGTGACAATCCGGATTCGACGGGATCTAATCGCCTTTCGGGTCTGGTGTCAGTCCCAGGGCTCAAAGAACATAAAGAGTCTCCCGACCGGGACGTGTTCGGCTCGACGGGTTTTGAGATCCAAACTGTTACGGTCTCCCTCTGGAGAGGGGAAGTCTCTAAGGCTCCATCCTCAACTACTGCTACCAGATGAGTGATCGGAGAAGGATCGATCTCATCGTGGCCGGATTTAAGTCCGATCTGATCTCCTGGCGATGAAAGCCCCAGGGAGGCGATGCGATCAAGCAACTCATTTATGGGCGAGAGTTCTGCCAAGGTCGCGCCATCGGAGTGTCCGGAATCGGCATAAAGGTGGTGCTCCATGGCCGCAGGGAGAGCGGCCGGCCCAGAGGCCATGCGGGCGCATACAGCGAACCAGCCGAGCTGGAGAACCTGGCCGACAGCCAGGCTGTTTCCAAGGGTGATCCCCTCATTGATGATGAGACGAGCCATCGATCGCTCATCGGAGCGCACAGCGGAGCTCTCAATGAAATCACCATTGTCGGTGTCAAAACCGGCAGATCTTGGGTAGGGGGGCCCAAGCTATGCGTTTAGAGGATCGATGGTAACAGGAGACTGGGGACACGATATTTACCCAGGTTCAGGCCCTCTTGATCGAGGTAATACCCTACTTCCTGCTAGATTAATATGAATGAATATGAGTACAAGAGTTGATCTACTTCGAGATCATAATGGCTAAACCATAAAGTCTAGCCTATGGGGGTATTTTGATGATGATCCCCTCTACAGACTAAACCCCTCGGCCTATATACACGCCAGAGGGGACCTAGGGTTACAAGGGTGACTTGGGGAGGAAGTAATTGATACATCTGGACACTACACTTGCCTTTCTATGTACATAAGAGTCCTGACCGAATACGCGGGAAGGTCTTCTCCTTCTTCTCTATACGGCCTATCAATACGGCTCAGCTTCAATGACCCGGATGCCTGAGGACCCCTGAATACAGGACTCCCTCACATGCAAGATCTATCTAGGAGAAGCATAGCAATGAGCAGGGAGAGTGTGTCCACGTACCCTCGTAGACCGAAAGCGGAAGCGTGTAGTAATGTGGTTGATGTAGTCGAACGCCATCCCGATCCAACCGATCAAGTACCGAATGCACGGCACCTCCGTGATATGCACATATTCAGCTCGGTGACGTCCCTCATACTCTTGATCCAATTGAGGCCGAGGGAGAGTTTCGTCAGCACGACGGCGTGGTGACGGTGATGATGAAGTTACCGGCGCAGGGTTTCACCTAAGCATTGCAATGATATGACCAAGGTGTGTAACCGTGGAGGGGGGCACCGCACACGGCTAAGAAATCAACTTGTGTGTCTATGGGGTCCGCCCTCCCCACTTATATAAATGAGGGTGGGAGGAGGAGGCTGGCCTATGAGGGGCGCACCAAGGGGAAGGACTTCTACTCCTAGTAGGAGTAGGTTTCCTTCTTTTCTACTCCAACTAGGAAATGGGGGAAAGAGAAGGAGAGGAGAAGGAAAGGGGGGCCGGCGGCCCAAACCCTAAACCAATTAGGTTTGGGCCTAGGGGGGCACGCCCCACCACATGCTTGCCGCCCTCTTTCTCCACTAGGGCCCAATAAGGCCCATAGACTCCCCGGGGGTTTTGGTAACCCCCTCGTACTCCGATAAATACCCGATACACTTCGGAACCCTTCCGGCGTCCGAATATAACCTTCAAATATATCAATCTTTATGTCTAGACCATTTCGAGACTCCTCTTCATGTCCGTGATCTCATCCGGGACTCCGAACAACCTTCGTTACATCAAAACACATAAAATCATACTACCGATCGTCATCGAACGTTAAGCGTGCGGACCCTACGGGTTCGAGAACTATGTAGACATGACTGAGACAAATCTCTGGTCAATAACTGATACGTCTCCAACGTATCTAATTTTTTTGATTGTTCCATGCTATTATTTATGAAGTCTTGGATGTTTAATGGGCTTTATTATACACTTATATATGATTTTTGGGACTAACCTATTAACCCAGAGCCCAGTGCCAGTTTATGTTTTTCTCATGTTTTAGGGTTTCGCAGAAAAGGAATATCAAATGGAGTCCAATTGATGTGCCAATTTTTGATAATTTTTCTGGACCAAAAGAAGCCCCCGAAGTAAAAGAGTTGTGCCAGGGGAGCCACGGGCTGCCCACGAGGGTGGGGGGCGCGCCCTGGGAAGGTGGTGGCGCCCTCCTATCTCGTGGACAGCCTAGAAGCCTCCCTGACTTTGGACCTACGCCAAAAAATCCTATAAATACTGAAACCTTCGGAAATTAACCTAGATTGGCAGTTCCCCCGCCGAAAACCTGTGTAGCCATCGAAAACCAATCTACACCCATTCTGGCACCCTGCCGGAGGGGGAATCCCTCTCCGATGGCTATCTTCATCATCGCGGTGCTCTCCATGACGAGGAGGGAGTAGTCCACCCTCGGGGCTGAGGGTATGTACCATTAGATATGTGTTTGATCTCTCTCTCTCTCTCGTGTTCTTGAGATGGCACGATCTTGATGTATCGCGAGCTTTCCTATTCTAGTTGGATCTTATAATGCTTCTCCCCCTCTACTATCTTGTAATGGATTGAGTTTTCCGTTTGAAGTTATCTTATCGGATTGAGTCTTTAAGGATTTGAGAACACTTGATGTATGTTTTGGTGATCAACTTGCGGGTTCCGTGACCTTCGGAATCTATGCATAGGGGTTGGCATACGTTTTCGTCTTGACTTTCTGGTAGAAACTTTGGGGCAGTATTTGAAGTTCTATATGTTGGTTGAATAGATGTTTCTGAGATTGTGTGATGCATATCGTATAATCATCCCCACGGATACTTGAGGTGAAAATGGAGTATGTAGGTGACATTAGAGTTTTGGTTGATTTTTGTATTAAGGTGTTATTATAGTACGAACTCTATGATAGATTGAACGTTACTACGGATTCTTGAATAGATCGATCAGAAAGAATAACTTTGAGGTGGTTTCGTACCCTACCATAATCTCTTCATTTGTTCTCCGCTATTAGTTACTTTGGAGTGACTATTTGTTGCATGTTGAGGGCTAGTAATATGATCCAATTATGTTATCCTTGTTGAGAGAACTTGCACTAGTGAAAGTATGAACCCTAGGCCTTGCCTACTATCATTGCAACACCGTTTATGCTCACGTTTACCACTTGCTACCTTGCTGTTTTTATATTTTCAGTTTACAAAAACTTGTATCTACCATCCATATTGCACTTGTATCACCATCTCTTCGCCGAACTAGTGCACCTATACAATTTACCATTGTATTGGGTGTGTTGGGGACACAAGAGATTCTTTTTTATTTGGTTGCAGGGTTGCTTGAGAGAGACCATCTTCATCCTAAGCCTCCCACGGATTGATAAACCTTAGGTCATCCACTTGAGGGAAATTTGCTACTGTCCTACAAACCTCTGCACTTGGAGGCCCAACAACGTCTACAAGAAGAAGGGTGCGTAGTTGACATCAAGCTCTTTTCTGGCGTTGTTGCCGGGAGCACACTGCTTGAAGGTATATCTTTAGATCTTGCAATCGAATCTTTTAGTTTCTTGTTTTATCACTAGTTTAGTTTATAAAAGAAAACTACAAAAAATGGAATTAAGGTTACCTCGTATGCTTCATCTTTTTAACATCTTTCATGAAAATGATGGAAAGGAAAATTGTGCTCAAGTACTAGAAGAAGAATTACATAGAATGCTTGGCACTAAAGACTTGAATGATGAGCATGCTTGCAATGTTGTTAGTGTGAATCCTTTGAATATCCATGGTACTAATGATGATTGCACTAGTCATGATGAAAATATCTCATATAAGCATGTTGATTTTTGTGGAGTGTATATAATTTGCAAGTACATACCAAAGAGGGAAGATATATTTTGCAAGAGGCATAAGTATTTAGAAACTAAATGGTTGCTACAGATGCTAGATGATTGTGCTGAAAAATTAAAATGTCTTAGCTGTACTTGTGAACTTTGCAATGAACGTGGTCATTTCATTACCCAATGTGAATTGTGTCCAAAAATTGTGATGATTTGATTTCCCTTGCACATCATAATGAACTTATCTTGCTTTTGGGTTATGAATAAATTAAATGTAGAACTAAGTTTCTTCCAGGATTTGCCATTGATAAACTTCTTGAGTTTGATACAGAGGAAATATATATGTATTGTGCGGTGAATTCCATTGAAAATCCTTATATTGCCAATTTCCTTAAGTCAAGAAAACAAATAGGATATGAAGAGAATACTAATGAAAGAGAAGAGATTTCCCAATATCCACCTGTTATTTCTTATGATGAATCAGGTAACGAGGAGGAGCCTCCTATTCTACCAATCTTAGTAGTAAGGAGCTCCAAAAAGAAGATTAAACCCACACATGATGAGAAGAATAAAAAGAAAAGACGTAGAAGCAAAGACAAAAAGGTATTCCTTCCAAATGATGTTGCTTCTATTACTCATTGTGATGATGATAATTGCTATACTATCGGTGCTATCCATACTATTAACGATGAGATTATGCTTATGATATGGAAAGGCCCAAGCTTGGGGATGCTATGTTTGATGATAATGATATATTTGAGAATTTATTTGCTGCAATTAATGTTTGCCCCAAGCTTGGGGATGCTACGCTTGATGAAGATGATATTTTTAGCCTCCCAAGTCTTGATATGCAAATCTATTATGATGAAAGCATGCCTCCTATTTACGATGAATATTGTGATGACACTTATGCTATAAAAAGTAGTGATGATTATACTTATAAAACTTGTCATGTTTATGATTACCGTTTCTCTGAACATTACTCTTTTAATGTGGAAACAATCTATAGTATTCAAGTCTCTTATGATACTTCCACTATTTCGAATGAGAAGAATTTAGCTTATGTGGGGAGTAGTAAAATTTCTATGCAAGTAGATCATGAAAAGAATGCTTTTTGTGCTGGTTATATTGTTGAATTCATTCATGATGCTACCGAAAATTATTATGAGGGAGGAACATATGCTTGTAGGAATTGCAATAATATCAAGTTTCCTCTCTATGTGCTTAAAGTTTTGAAGTTATGCTAGTTCTGCCTTCCTATGCTAGTTGATTATTGTTCCCATAAGTTGTTTGCTCAAAAAATCCCTTTGCATAGGAAGTGGGTTAGACTTAAATGTGCTAGTCATATTCTTCATGATGCTCCCGTTATGTTTCAATTCTTATCTTTTATGTGAGCATCATTATGCCTAGCTAGGGGCGTTAAACGATAGCGCTTGTTGGGAGGCAACCCAACTTTATTTTAGTTTCTTTGTTTTTGCTTTTGTTTAGGAATAAATATTTCATCTAGCCTCTGATTAGATGTGGTTTCATGTTTTGTTTAGTGTTTTTGCCAAGTAGAACCTTTGGGAAGACTTGTGTGAAGTTTATGTGATCTTGCTGTGAAAAACAAAATCGTTAGCGCTCGCTAAAGTGGTCTTCAGATTTTACTGGAGTGTGCTATTTAGTTGATTCTTTTTGAAGATAATTGGTAGAGAAATTCCGCAAATTTACCAATTTATTTTTATTTTTTTGGAGTTCCAGAAGTAGGTGAAACCTGCATATTACTACAGACTGTTCTGTTTTTGACAGATTTTGTTTTTTGTGTGTTGTTTTCTTATTTCAATGCATCTATGAGTAGTATTGGAGGATATGAACCATATAGAAGTTGGAATACAGTAGGTTTAACACCAATATAAACAAAGTATGAATATATTGCTGCACCTTTGAGTAGTGGTTTGCTTTCTTATACTAACGGAGCTCACGAGAATTTTTTCTAAGTTTTGTGTTGTGAAGTTTTCAAGTTTTCAGTATTGCTTTGATGGACTATGGAACAAGGAGTAGCAAAGGCCTAAGCTTGGGGATGCCCATGGCACCCCAAGTAAATTCAAGATAATCAAAATCCTAAGCTTGGGGATGCCCCGGGAAGGCATCCCCTCTTTCGTCTTCATCCATCGGTAACTATACTTGGAGCTATATTTTTATTCGCAACATGAAATGTGTTTTGCTTGGAGCGTCTTGTATAATTTGAGTCTTTGCTTGTTAGTTTGCCACAATCATCCTTGCTATACACACCTATTTGAGAGAGTTAAATATGGCCTAGAAATTGTTAGAGCTCTCATGCTTCACTTATATCTATTTGAGAGTCTATTAAAACAACATGGTAATGTTTTTAGGCTAAAGAAACTAGTCTTCACATGATAGACATCCAATATCAATGTAGTAAAAACTTTCACACTAAGTGCATTGAATATGATGAGAAGTTGGATGCTTGATAAATGTTTTAAGATATGAGGATAGTAATATTAGAGTCATGCTAGTGGAGTTATTATGAAATTGAAATATACTTGTGTTAAGGTTAGTGATTCCCGTAGCATGCACGTATGGTGAACCGCTATGTAAGGTAGTTAGAGCATGATGTATTTGTAATGTGTCAACCTTTGTGTGGAGGTCGGGGGTGCGCGATGGTTAACTCCTACCAACCTCCCCTCTAGGAGCATGCGTTGATTGTGCTTTGTTTTGATGACTCGTAGATTTTTGCAATAAGTATATGAGTTCTTATGACTAATGTTGAGTCCATGAATTATATGCACTCTCACCCTTCCACCATTGCTAGCCTCTCTTGTACCGCGCAATTTCGTCGGTACCATACACCCACTATATATCCTTCCTCAAAACAGCCACCATATTATTCCTCAAAACAACCACCATACCTACCTATCATGGCATTTCCATAGCCATTCCGAGATATATTGCCATGCAACTTTACACCGTTCCGTTCATATGACACACTTCATATTGTCATATTGCCATGCATGATCATGTAGTTGACATCGTATTTGTGGCAAAGCCACCATGCATAACTTTTCATACATGTCACTCTTGTTTCATTGCACATACCGGTACACCGCCGGAGGCATTCATATAGAGTCATACTTTGTTGTAGTATCGAGTTGTAATAAAAGCGTGATGATCATCATTATTAGAGCATTGTCCCATGGGAGGAAAGGCTAAATTTATAAAGCCCCTCCGCAAAAAAAAAGAAAAAAAAGAAAAAAGAAAAAGAAAGGGCAAAGAAAAAAGAAAGGCCCAAAAAAAAGAAAAGAAAAAAAAAGAAAAAAAGGAAAGAAAAAAAAGAAAAGAAAAAAAAGGGACAATTGCTACTATCTTTCTCCACACTTGTGCTTCAAAGTAGCTTCATGTTCTTCATGATAGAGAGTCTCATATTTAGTCACTTTCATATACTAGTCGGAATTTTCATTATAGAACTTGGCTTGTATATTCCAACGATGGGCTTCCTCAAATGCCCTAGGTCTTATTGAGCAAGCAAGTTGGATGCACACCCACTAGTTTCTCTTTTTGAGCTTTCATACATATTTAGCTCTAGTGCATCCGTTGCATGGCAATCCCTACTGACTCACATTGATATCTATTGATGGGCATCTCCATAGCCCGTTGATACGCCTAGTCGATGTGAGACTATCTTCCTCCCATTTTGTCTTCTCCACAACCACCTCTATTCCACCCATAGTTCTATGTCCATGGCTCCCGCTCATGTATTGCGTGAAACTTGAAAGGTTTGAAAAGATAGAGTATGAAAACAAGTGGTTGGCTGAAATCGGGGTTGTGCATGATATGAATATTTTCTGAGATGAAGTGGGAGTATAGCCAGACTATATGATTTTGTAGGGATAACTTTCTTTAACCATAGTATTTTGAGAAGACATGATTGCTTTGTCAGTATGCTTGAAGTATTATTGTTTCTTATGTCAATATAGACTTTTGCCTTGAATCTTTCAGATCTGAACATTCATGCCACAATAAAGAGAACTACATTGAAAATTATGTTGGTTAGCATTCCACATCAAAAATTATTTCTTTATCATTTACCTACTAGAGGACGAGCAGGAATTAAGCTTGGGGATGCTTGATACGTCTCCAACGTATCTATAATTTTTTATTGTTCCATGCTGTTATTTATGAAGTCTTGGATGTTTAATGGGCTTTATTATACACCATTATATGATTTTTGGGACTAACCTATTAACCCAGAGCCCAGTGCCAGTTTCTGTTTTTCTCCTGTTTTAGGGTTTCGCAGAAAAGGAATATCAAACGGAGTCCAATTGACGTGCCAATTTTTGATGATTTTTTCTGGACCAAAAGAAGCCCCCGAAGTAAAAGAGTTGGGCCAGGGGAGCCACAGGCTGCCCACGAGGGTGGGGGCGTGCCCTGGGAAGCTGGTGGCGCCCCCTATCTTGTGGACAGCCCAGAAGCCTCCCTGACTTGGGACCTAGGCCAAAAAATCCTATAAATACTGAAACCTTTGGAAATTAACCTAGATTGGGAGTTCCGCCACCGAAAACCTCTGTAGCCAACGAAAACCAATCTACACCCGTTCTGGCACCCTGCCGAAGGGGGTAATCCCTCTCCTATGGCTATCTTCATCATCCCGGCGCTCTCCTTCACGAGGAGGGAGTAGTCCACCCTCGGGGCTGAGGGTATGTACCATTAGCTATGTGTGTGATCTCTCTCTATCTCTCGTGTTCTTGAGATGGCACGATCTTGATGTATCGCGAGTTTTGCTATTCTAGTTAGATCTTATAATGCTTCTCCCCCTCTACTCTCTTGTAATGGATTGAGTTTTCCCTTTGAAGTTATCTTATCGGATTGAGTCTTTAAGGATTTGAGAACACTTGATGTATGTCTTGCACGTGTTTATCTGTGGTGACAATGGGATATCATGTGATCCACTTGATGTATGTTTTGTTGATCAACTTGCGGGTTCCTTGACCTTGTGAATCTATGCATAGGGGTTGGCACACGTTTTCGTCTTGACTTTCTGGTAGAAACTTTGGGGCACTCTTTGAAGTTCTATATGTTGATTGAATAGATGTTTCTGAGATTGTGTGATGCATATCGTATAATCTTGCCCACGGATACTTGAGGTGACAATGGAGTATCTAGGTGACATTAGGGTTTTGGTTGATTTGTGTCTTAAGGTGTTATTCTAGTACGAACTCTATGATAGATTGAACGTTACTACGAACTCTTGAATAGATCGATCAGAAAGAATAACTTTGAGGTGGTTTCGTACCCTACCATAATCTCTTCGTTTGTTTTCCGCTATTAGTTACTTTGGAGTGACTCTTTGTTACATGTTGAGGGCTAGTAATATGATCCAATTATGTTATCCTTGTTGGGAGAACTTGCACTAGTGAAAGTATGAACCCTAGGCCTTGCCTACTATCATTGCAACACCGTTTATGCTCACGTTTACCACTTGCTACCTTGCTGTTTTGATATTTTCAGTTTACAAAAACCTATATCAACCATCCATATTACACTTGTATCACCATCTCTTCGCCGAACTAGTGCACCTATACAATTTACCATTGTATTGGGTGTGTTGGGGGACACAAGAGACTCTTTGTTATTTGGTTGCAGGGTTGCTTGAGAGAGACCATCTTCATCCTATGCCTCCCACGGATTGATAAACCTTAGGTCATCCACTTGAGGGAAATTTGCTACTGTCCTACAAACCTCTGCACTTGGAGGCCCAATAACGTCTACAAGAAGAAGGGTGCGTAGTAGACATCAATAACCAATAGCGGAACCTGGATGCTCATATTGGCCCCTACATATTCTACGAAGATCTTTATCGGTCAAACCGCATAACAGCATACGTTGTTCCCTTTGTCATCGGTATGTTACTTGCTAGAGATTCGATCGTCGGTATAACTATACCTAGTTTGATCTCGTTACTGGCCAGTCTCTTTACTCTTTGAGTAATACATCATCTCGTGACTAACTCATTAGTCATTTGCTTGCAAGGCTTATTATGATGTGTATTACCGAGAGGGCACAGAGATACCTCTCCGACACTCAGAGTGACAAATCATAATCTTGATCTTTGCCAACACCACAAACACTTTTGGAAACACCTGTAGAGCATCTTTATAATCACCCAGTTACGTTGTGACATTTGATAGCACACAAGGTGTTCCTCCGGTATTCGAGACTTGCATAATCTCATAGTCATAGGAACATGTATAAGTCATGAAGAAAGCAATAGAAGTAAAACTAAACGATCATAGTGCTAAGCTAATAGATGGGTCTTGTCTGTCACATAATTCTCCTAATGATGTGATCCCATTCCTCAAATGACAACACATGTCTATGGTCAGGAAACATAACAATCTTTGATTAACAAGCTAGTCTAGAAGAGGCATACTAGGGACACTTTGCTGCTTCCACGGCGCGACCGGGCCAGTCTGCTGTGTCGATGGTGCGGTGGGACCTCCATTCTGCTTCGGTGGCGCGGCGGGACCTCTCTGCTGCTACGGCCCCGCGGACGGACATGTCGGCTGCTTTTGCGATGAGGCGGGATATCTCTCATGCTTCTGCTTCCATGCTCGCCTCTCCCTGGTGGTAATCTCTCGACACAGAACTCACGCTGGCCATGGCAGAAGCAAGGGAACGATGATGAATGACTTGTTTGTTTTTGTGGATGAGGATTTGAGGAGGAATGTGCGGTCATCTTGGAGTAGTAGTATTTATAACCGAGGACTAATACGCTCCTTAGTGGGAAATCGTTTAGGTTCTGATTGATGTGAACAGGTTTGTAATTTGGAATGTGACTGGACACAGGCTCAAAATTTATTGACGGTTCTATAATTTCTAAGTGCGACACAATTCCCGGACTGCGTAATGTGGGCACGCGTTCTCGGCCGCGTACGTGGCGTCTGCACCATAGGGTGCACCGCAATAGGCAATGTCAGCACACGTCTTGTTCCAACAACCGTGTGTGCTCGTTATTACAATCGCGCACACTTATTTTAATTCGAATGTGTGTCCGTCTAGCACACACACGTTGATCTGTCTAACTGTTTCTGTTTGTTGTCGCGAATCGCAAACAGTTCATCCATGTGAAGTGTATGCCGTCAATCGCAGACATGTTGATATGGCTGACTGTTTCTGTTGTGCTGCCTAATCGCAAACAGTTAATCCTTCTGAACATAGGCCCTCAATCGCACACACCTTCATCTGCCTGACCGTTTATGTTGTTCCGCCTCATCACAAACAGTTAATCTGAGTAAATTGTATGTCGTATATCGCACACACCTTCATTTGGCTGCCCATTTTTGTTCTTCTTCCGCATCACAAATAGTTAATTGAACTGAACCGTATGCCTTGCATCGCACACACAACTAAAATTTGAACTGCGTTTGATGAATCCTTCACCGCAAACGTTTTGCATCTCTTTTGACGCTTTTTACATCACCGTTTGCGATTAATGCATTGCACACAGTTTCGCCAAAGGACCTCTGATCGTAGTGTTGCGTTAGCAGCATCCTGCAATAGTGTCATCACATAATTTGGACTCATCGCCCTCCTCCACAGACCCATCCTCGCTATGGAATCAAGTGTCCATTGTATATCCAGGGTCGCTTAAGAGAATTAAACGTGCGCTGTCATGGTGGAACACCGCTCATCGTCAGAGAGAGTCAAGGTCTTCATCGCTCAGATATCATAGGCATAATGAACGTGTCATCGTGTGACACACACCATTCTTTTTGTGGGCCAAGATCAATTCGTTTCCTACTAAAATATACACACAATGAAGAAAGATCTCATGTCGCTCCTTCTTAATCCTTACCTAATAAAAACACACAAAGAAATGGAAGGAATCAATAAAAAAACATTTTTTAAAATATTGGATCGTACCGGTCGAGTTATGCTTGTACGCGTGACAGGTCACAGACAGAGAATACTACCTATTTGCCTGTCATGGGTTGCCAATTGTTTTAATGCCCAGACCAGCCTAACCCAATGATTCCTCAATCCTCATCATCTTCTCTCGGCTTCTATATAAGCAAGTACAACCCCGAGACATAGAAAAACACAAATCTATGCTTGCTCTCCTCTTCCTTTCTCTGAGCGAGCCAGCGAGTGAGCGAGCAATGGCGCCGAAGCGTAAGGGTGGCAAAGGGCAGCAAAATATCACCATCCGGAGGATCGAGAAGGAGGCCGCCCGACAGGTGTGCTTCGCCAAGCGTCGGCAGGGTCCGTTTAACAAAGCCAATGAGCTGGCGGTGATGTGTGGTGCTGAGGTCGCCGTTGTTACCTACTCATCCGATGGCAAGGCCTTCTCCTTCGGCAACCCCTCCGTGGAGGCCGTCATCGACCGCTTCCTGGTGGCTGGCAGGAGGGGAGTCCCGAGCGCTACCAACGATAACAAGCTGAAGAAGTTGCACTTGCAGCATGGCGAACTGCGCATGCAGCTGAAGGAGGTGAAGATGCGGAAAAAGTGCATGGAGGAGGCCATGGCAAAGGAGCGCGCCGTGGGGGACCAGATTGCGGTCTTCCTTAACCCCGAACTAGGTGACATGGGGGAGGAGGAGATGATGGCCTTCGTCGCCAAGCTCATGCCGGTGTGGGTCGCCATCTCTGAGTGTGCAAACCAGGTACTCTTAAACCTGGGGATGGATAATGTCCTTTGGGGGCTCCAGGCGCCTGGGGTGCCACTGCCGCATCATCTCTTCGGTGGGAGTACCTTTGAGTTTGGTAGCACCAGCACCAACACTGGGATGGAGATGCAGCAGATGCATATGGCGATGCCTCCGCCGAGATTGGCATATGGCATGGATATGCAACACATTCTTATGTCGATTCCTCCACCGTCCGGGTTCGGCGCTGGGATGGAGATGCAACACATGCTTATGGTGATGTCGCCACAACCGAGTTCGCTGCCGGGATAGAGAAGCAGGAGGTGACTATGGCAATGTCGCCGCTAGAGTTCCCTAATGATATGGAGATGTCACCACCCATGGGAATAGCCGCTGGGATAGAGATGGTGCAGCAGGGGCCTCGGAAAAACATGGGCTTCCCATATTGAGAAGAAGAAGACAAGATCCATATCAAGTTTGGAGTACGAGTGTGAGTCCGAGACTGAGGGTCTGAGTATGTTCGAGTCATACTATCCATTGACGCAATGTATGCATGGATGGATGTCGATCTCTTAGTTCATTGCCAATCTAGTTATATTATTCATCGTTCTTGCAGGTGATGATCCATCTACCTGGGCGGAAGATTCATTATCGTAGTATTAATTAAATTAATGGCTTGCAATCTTTGTATTGGTTGTACCGTGACAGAAAGTCCGGAATGAAATATTATTAAGCCTTTTCTTTGGTTCTCTCTGCTGGCAATAACACATGAATGAACTGGTATGTAGTCGTGAGTCTTGACTATTCCAGGAAAGAGAAATTTTTATCTCCGTTTGACTTAAATATTTTTATAACATATTTATTGGACATGTGAATTGGATGTATTTCGGAAGATTTGAAAATAGATAAAATTGTCGTGGTATATGTATGCATGAGTTTTTTGGGTTTTGTTTAGAAAAGCATGCGCCCCTAAGCTGCCTATGTTTTGTTGTTGAAAAGAACGAACGGGGTTTCCGAGGAAAAAGAAAAAGAAAAGAGAAAGGAGAATGTCAAACGGTTGATCGACACAATCTCATATTTTTCATTGGTCAATGTTTTATATATCAAAAATGGAAGGTAAAAAAATATGTATGTTAGGCTAGTGGTTGGGCTGCCCCCAACAGCACTGCGACACACGTTCTTATTTGTTTTCTAATGGGAGTGAGTTGTCCGTCCCACGTGGTGACGGTTCGCGTTTGGTCCGACAATTGCGGGGGCGATCGCGGTCGGGGGTGCCGGTATCTAGGGTTCCTTGTTTCTTCGTCGTCAAGTCCAGATCTTCTCTCGCGCGGAGTCATTGTTCCCGTCCCATCCACTAAAAGCCTTCCGCTGCTCCCTAGGGTGCGCGGTCGTACAACACCATAAACCCTAGGAGGCAACAGGGGGGAAGGAGGACGGCAAGGCAGGTCGAGGGACGATGGAGGGGGTCGCAGGGCTTTTGAAGGGTCTAAAGCTTTCCAAGGAGGAGAAGAAAGGGGTTAGGATCAGGCTCTCATCCAAGGAGAAGGGAAACGAGTCGGCACCGCAGGGGGTAGGCAAGGTTATGTTGGAGAAATTGGCACATTCGGATGCAATCTGTCTCACCCTAGGCAAAGTTTGGTGCTCAATCAAAGGGATCAAATGCAAGGAGATAGGAGCGAACCAATTCCTATTCACTTTCCACCAAGAGTCTGGGAAGAGAAAGGCACTGGAGAATGGACCTTGGAAGTTTGATAATGATTTGGTGGTGGTGGATGACTATATCACGAGCAAGCGGCTAGAGGATTATGAGTTCAATGAGATACCGTTCTGGGTCAGAGTTTACAACCTACCTCTAGGCATGATGAACGGTGAAGCAGCGGAGGACATTGGTAATATTATTGTTAAATTTGTAGCGGCGGATATCGGAGCTGATGGAAGTGCCATAGGCAGATTTCTGAGGGTCAAGATAAGGATGCGGATCGATAAACCCATCATGCGGGGTTTTACCTTAGAAGATGAGGCGGAGGAGGGAGATCAAAGTGCAAACAAAAGGGTCACAGATGGCAAGGTGGAAGAGGAAGAGGACAAAGAATTTTGCAGGTTTGAGTACGAATTCCTCCCAGATTTCTGCTACACCTGTGGTGTTATTGGGCATGGGGAGAAGGATTGCATAGTGAAGCAGAAAAAGGGGGGGACTCCAATAGTTCGAACGATGGCTGCATGCTGATCTGGGACAGACAAGAGGAACTGGAGATGATGGAGTTTGGAGGAATGCTGGTAGGAGCCTGGGAGGGAGTTGCGATTATGGCTTTAGCAGGTCGAGAGGTCGGTCAGGAAGTGCAAGCGACCCCAGATCTTGGAGAAGGAGTGCTTCTAGGTCTTGCGATGGGGCCCCCAAGCATGTGAATAAATGGGAGGAGGTCACTATAGCCCGCCCAAAATCATGTCTACACCGAAGAATACGGGTAAATCAAAGAAGTTATAGCTGGAAGGTGGCTCTAGGGATGATGAGAAGGAGAGGCTGGTGCACGAGAGTGGCCATGGTTCTCCACAAAATGCTCCACACAATGATGTTGTCATGACTGCAACAGACAAGGGACCTGGAGCTAGCTTCGAGCCTAAAGGAAAAGGTCGGGATGAGAAGAGGATTGCAGGGGGGATGAGCAAGAGCCCGGGGGCAAACTGTACAGAAAGAAAAGGAGGGATATGCCAGTGGTGGAAGGGAGCAACGCGAGGGAGGCTGTTCTAGGCCAAAAACAGGGAAGAGTGGAGGATGAGGAGTAGAAGCTAGGGAATAAATGTAGAGGAGAGGAAGGAGGTAGTGTAGAGGTGGTGGAGAGTGATACGTCTCCAACGTATCTATAATTTTTGATTGTTCCATGCTATTATTTATGATGGTTTGGATGTTTAATGGTCTTTGTCATACACTTTTATATTATGTTTGGTTCTAACCTACTAACCCAAAGGCCCAGTCCAGATTGCTGTTTTTTTAGTGTTTCATGGTTTTTGCAGAAAAGGATTATCAAACAGAGTCCAAACGGAATGAAACCCTAGGGAGAGATATTTTTGGAGAAAATCACGCACGGGAGACTTGAGAACCACGGAGTAGGGGCCATGAGGTGCCCACGAGGGTGGGGGGCGCGCCCCTGCCCACGACGCCCCCTGCCTCGTGGACCTCTCGTGAGGCCCCCGGTGCCCTCCTTCCACCTATATAAGCCTATGTACCCCGAAACCATCAGATGAACAGAGAAAACCCTAGTTACACCGCCGTAACTTTTTGTTCCCGTGAGATCCCATCTTGGGGCCTGTTCTGGAGCTCCACCGGAGGGGGGATCTACCACGGAGTGCTTCTACATCATCATCATTGCCTCACCATGAGTTCTGAGTAGTTTACCACAGACCTTCGGGTCCATAGCTAGTATCTAGATGGATTCTTCTCTCTCTTTGGATCTCAATACAAAGTTCTCCTCGGTCTTCGAGGAGATCTATTCGATGTAATCTCTTTTTGTGGTGTGTTTGTCGAGATCCGATGAATTGTGGGTTTATGATCAAGATTATCTATGAGAAATATTTGGTTCTTTTCTGAACTCTTTATGTGTGCTCATAATATCCTTGCAAGTCTCTTCGAATTATTGGTTTGCTTTGGCCTACTAGATCTATAGTTCTTGCAATAGGAGAAGTGCTTGGCATTGGGTTCAATCTAGCGGTGTCCTTTCCCAGTGACAGTAGCAGCAGCAAGGCACGTATTGTATTGTTGCCATCGAGGATAAAAAGATGGGGTTTACATCATATTGCTTGAGTTTATCCCTCTACATCATGTTTTGTGGATTATCTCACTATTTTGGGGTGCGTTTATGTGTCGTTTATCAACACTGGTGGTTTTTGTCGATTCTGACCCGTTTCGTGGACTATTACACAGTGTTTTGGGGTCCCGGAATGATTTCCAGGATTTACGAACCCAGGGTTGCGTTTATGTGTCGGTCATGAACACTCGAAGTTTTGGCCGATTCCGACCCATTTCGTGGACTATTACTCACCGTTTGGGGGTCCTGAAGCGATTTCCATAGTTGCTAAACCCCAAGTTGCGCTTACGTGGCGGTTATCAGCACTCGCAGTTTTGGCCTGTTTCATGGACTATTACTCACTGTTTTGGTGTCCCGGAGTGATTTTCAAGATTGACGAACCACAGGGTGCGTTTACGTGTCGGTCATCAACACTCGCGGTTTTGGCCGATTCTGGTATGTTTTGTGGACTATTACTCACTGTTTTGGGGTCCCGTGATGATTTCCAGGATTTACGAACCCAGGGATGCGTTTACGTGTCGTTCATCAACACTCGCAGTTTATGTCGATTCTGACCCGTTTCGTGGATTATTACTCACAGTTTTGGGGTCCCATAGTGATTTCCACGATTGACGAACCCCACGGTGCGTTTACATGTCCGTCATCAACACTGGAAGTTTTGGCCAATTCTAACCCGTTTCGTGGACTATTACTCACCGTTTTGGGGTCCTAAAGCGATTTCCATAGCTGCTAAACCCCAAGGTGCGCTTACGTGTCGGTTATCAACACTCGCAGTTTTGGCCGATTTTGGCCTCTTTCGTGGACTATTACTCAATATTTTGGGGTCCTGGAGAGATTTTCAAGATTGATGAACCACGGGGTGCCTTTACGTGTCGGTTATCAACACTTGCGGTTTTGGCCGATTATGGAATGTTTTGTCGACTATTACTCACTGTTTTGGGGTCCCGGAGTGATTTCCAGGATTTACGAATCCAGGGGTGCGTTTACATGTCGTTCATCAACACTCACGGTTTTTGTCGATTCTGACCCGTTTTGTGGACTATTACTGATTTCAGGATTTACGAACCCCGCGGTGCATTTACATGTCCGTCATCAACACTCAAAGTTTTGGCCGATTCTGACCCGTTTCGTGGACTATT
>LR738716.1:14077454-14092376 GCA_902687465.1 Secale cereale
TTGCCGTTGGGCACAAACAAGTTTCAACTCCTCGCAAGGTCCAGAAAGAAGATCGCCCCTCTCCAAGACATTTTGTCGCGATTCTTGGGCGTCGATCGTTGCTACTCCTGCTGGCTCTGTGGCCTCGACGGATATCCTGGTACGGACTGCATTGGGGAGGCAAGCTGAGCTGCTGTGCTCTAAGCTCCTTGGTATGGCTTCCTTTCGGTTCGAGGAGACGCCCCAGCCTCTGCGTGATGTCATTGACTCCACGCAAGGTTGGATGTTGCGGATGGAGAGCTTTGTGGAGCGTGCTGAGGCTGCACTACATGAGCTATCCCCGGCGCCGCCTATGTTGCAAAGTGCTCATGTGTTAAGCCCTTTGGTTGTGCCTGGTGACAGCTTCGAGATCGTGAGGGGAGCTGACCTTCATGGTCGTTTCACCCCTCGTGCTAGAGCCATGTCACCGTCGTCGGCCTCTGAGGGATTGGGCAATGATGTGGTTGTGTTTCCGGTGCTGCAGATCATGCCTGACCTTCGGGAACTATGTGAGGGCCCGGTTCTGCCTCTGTTCGTTGAACATCTGAAGGTAGACCTGCCCGCGATCTCGATTGTGGATTTACCGCCAGCATCACCGCTGGAGTCTAGCAAGATAATGGATACCGAGGAGTGTGTTGATTTTGACGTTGCAATCTCTCGCTCACCTAAGTCCATTGGGTGTCAGGCGCCGGCTAGCCTAAGGAACATGGTCTAAGGAACATGTATTTGACATACAAGAAATCAATAGCAATAAACTATACAATCAACTGCTAAGCTAACAGATGGGTCTTGTCCATCACATCATTCTCCTAATGATGTGATCCCGTTATCAAATGACAACTCATGATCTCGTTAGGAAACCTTAACCATCTTTGATCAACGAGCCAGTGTAGTAGAAGCTCACGGTATTTGTTTATGTATTCACACATGTATTTAAGTTTCCGGTCAATACAATTCTAGCATGAATAATAAACCTTTATCATGAATAAGGAAATATAAAATAATAACAACTTTATTATGGCCCCTAGGGTATATAATCTAGATTACATTGTAATGAATCTAACACCCATGGAGTCTTGGTGTTGATTATGTTTTGCCCATGGAAGAGGCGTAGTCAACGGGTCTGGAACATTCATATCCGTATGTACTTCGCAAATTTCTATGTCTCCATTCTTGACCTTTTCACGAATGAAGTTGAAGTTTCTCTTGATGTGTTTCGTTCTCTTGTGAAACCTGGATTCCTTCGCCAAGGCAATTGCTTCAGTGTTGTCACAGAAGATTGTTATTGGACCCGAAGCACTATGTATTACACCTATATCGGATATGAACCCCTTCATCCAGACTGATTCATGTGCTACTTCTGAAGCAGCTATTTACTCCGCTTCAGACGTAGATCCCGCCATGACGCTCTGCTTGGAATTGCACCAATGAAAGCTCTAGCATTTAATATAAATACGTACCGTTCTATGACTTATAGTCATCCGGATCTGTGGCAAAGCTAGCATCGATGTAACCCTTTACCACGAGCTCTTCGTCACCTACATAAACGATAAACATATCCTTCGCCCTTTTCAGTTACTTGGGGATGTTCTTCACCGATGTCCAGTGATGGCAAGGCACACCTCAGGTCTGGTACACAACATAACATACATGATAGAACCTATGGCTGAGGCATAGGGAATGACTTTCATTTTCTCTCTACCTTCTAAAGTGGTCTGGCATTGAGTTTGACTCAATTTCACACCTTGTAACACAGGCAAAAACCTTTTCTTTAACTGGTCCATTTTGAAATTCTTCGAAACTTTGTCAAGGTATGTGCTTTGTGAAAGTCCTATTAAGCTTTGCCAAATATATAAGCAGCTTCACCGAGGTCTTTCATTGGAAAATTCTTATTCATGTACCCTCTTATGCTATCTAGAAATGCTACATCATTTCCAATCAACAATATGTCATCCACATATAATATCAGAAATGCTACAGAGATCGCACTCACTTTCTTGTAAATACAACCTTCACCATAAGTCTGTGAAAAACTATATGCTTTGATCACCTCATCGAAGTGTATATTCCAACTCTGAGATGCTTGCACCAGTCTATTGATGGATCGCTGGAGCTTGCACACTTTGTTAGGACCTTTAGGATCGACAAAACCTTCTGGTTGCATCATATACAACTCTTCTTTCAGAAATCCATTAAGGAATGCAGTTTTGACATCCATTTGCCAGATTTCATAATCATAAAATACATCAATTGCTCACATGATTCGGACATACGTAAGCATCGCCACGGGTGAGAAAATCTCATCGTAGTCAACTCATTGAACTTGCGGAAAACCTTTTGCGACAAGTCGAGCTTTGTAGACAGTAACATTACCATCAACGGTAGTCTTCTTCTTGAAAATCCATTTATTCTCTATGGCTTGCCGATCATCGGGCAAGTCCACCAAAGTCCAGACTTTGTTCTCATACATGGATCCTATCTCAGATTTCATGTCCTCAAGCCATTTTTCGGAATCTGGGCTCATTATAGCTTCTTCATAGTTCGAAGCTTCGTCGTTGTCTAACAACATGACTTCCAATTCAGGGTTATCATACCACTCTGGTGCGGTACGTGTTCTCATCGACCTTCGAGGTTCAGTGGTAACTTGATCCGAACTTTCATGATCATTATCATTAGCTTCTTCTCAAGTTGTCGTAGGCATCCCGGGAACGGTTATCTCTGAAGAGCTACTTTCCAATTCGAGAGAAGGTACAATTACCTCATCAAGTTCTACTTTCCTCCCACTCATTTCTTTCGAGAAAAACTCCTTCTCTAGAAAGGATCCATTCTTAGCAAAAAAGATCTTGCCTTTGGATCTGTGGTAGATGGTGTAACCAATAGTTTCTTTTGGGTATCTTATGAAGACACACTTCACCGATTTGGGTTCGAGCTTATCAGGCTGAAGCCTCTTGACATAAGTGTCGCAACTCCAAACTTTAAGAAATGACAACTTTGGTTTCTTGCCAAACCACAATTTGACACGTGTCGTATCAACGAATTTAGATGGTGCCCTATTTAACGTCAATGCAGCTGTCTCTAATGCATAACCCCAAAACGATAAATGAAAATCGGTAAGAGACATCATAGAACGCACCATATCCAATAGAGTACGGTTACGACGTCCGGACACACCCATTATGCTATGGTGTTTCAGGTGGCGTGAGTTGTGAAACTATTCCACATTGTTTCAACTGAAGGCCAAACTTATAAATCAAATATTTGCCTCCACAATCAGATCGTAGAAACTTTATTTTCTTGTTACAATGATTCTCTACTTCACTCTAAAATTCTTTGAACTTTTCAAATGTTTCAGACTTTTGTTTCATCAAGTAGATATACCCATACCTACTCAAATCCTGTGTGAAAGTGAGAAAATAACGATATCCACTGCGTGCTTCAACACTCATTGGACCACATACATCGTTGTGTATTATTTTCAGTAAGTCATTAGCTCGCTCAATTCTTTCGGAGAACGGAGTTTTAGTCATCTTGACCATGAGGCATGGTTTGCCAGTATCAAATGATTCTTAATCAAGTGACTCCAAAAGTCCATCAACATGGAGTTTCTTCATGCTTTACACCAATATGACCTCAGCGGCAGTGCCACAAGTATGTTGCACTATCATTATCAACTTTGTATCTTTTGGCATCAATATTATGAATAATCAAGTGACTCCAAAAGTCCATCAACATGGAGTTTCTTCATGCTTTACACCAATATGACCTAAGCGGCAGTGCCACAAGTATGTTGCACTATCATTATCAACTTTGCATATTTTGGCATCAATATTATGAATATGTGTATTGCCACGATAGAGATTGAATAAGAATAGATCATTTCTCAAGGGTGCATGACCATAAAAGATATTACTCATATAAATATAACAACCATTATTCTCTGACTTCAATGAATAACCATCTCGCATCAAACAAGATCCAGATATAATGTTCATGCTCAACACAGGCACCAAATAACAATTATTTAGGTCTAAAACTAATCCCAAAGGTAGATATAGAGGTAGCATGCCGACGGCGATCACATCGACCTTGGAACCATTCCCGATGCACATCGTCACCTCGTCCTTAGCCAATCTTCGTTCAATCCGCAGCTCTTGTTTCGAGTTACAAGTATGAGTAACCGAACCAGTATCAAATACCCAGGCGCTGCTACGAGCACTAGTAAGGAACACATCAATAACATTTATATCACATATACCTTTTCTCACCTTGCCATCCTTCTTATCCGCAAAATACTTGGGGCAATTCCGCTTCCAGTGACCACTCCCTTTGCAGTAGAAGCGCTCAGTTTTAGGCTTAGGTCCAGCTTTGGGTTTCTTCACGGGAGCAGCAACCTTTGTCGTTCTTCTTGAAGTTCCCTTTTTTTCCTTTGCCTTTTTTCTTGAAACTAGTGGTCTTGTTAACCATCAACACTTGATGCTCCTTCTTGATTTTTACCTCCGCCGATTTCAGCATCGCGAAGAGCTCGGAAATTGTTTTCTCCATCCCTTGCATATTATAGTTCATCTCGAAGCCTTTGTAGCTTGGTGGCAGTGATTAAAGAACTCTGTCAATATCATTCTTAGACGGAAGAGAAATCCCCAACTAAGTCAAGTGATTATGATACCCAGGCATTTTGAGTATGTGTTCTTTTTTTTGACTATGAGTTTTGAGTATGTGTTCACTGACAGAACTATTCTCCTCCAATTTGCAGCTAAAGAACTTGTTGGAGACATCGTATCTCTCAACCCGAGCATTAGCTTGAAATATCAACTTCAGCTTTTGGAACATCTCATATGCTCCATGACGTTCAAAACATCTTTGAAGTCCCAGTTCTAATCCGTAAAGTATGGCACACTAAACTATAGAGTAGTCATCACTTCACACTTGCAAGAAGTTCATAGCATCCAGGCCAGAGGGAGCGGGTGGGTCACCTAGCGGTGCATCAAGGACACAATTTTCTGTGCAGCAATGGGGATAATCCTCAAGTTACGGACCCAGTCCGTGTAGTTGCTACCATCATCTTTCAACTTAGTTTTCTCTAGGAACGCATTAAAATTCAAAGGAATGGTATCATAGGCCATTGATCTACAACATAGATATGCAAATATTATCAGGACTAAGTTCATGATAAATTAAGTTCAATTAATCAAATTACTAATGAACTCCCACTTAAATTAACATCCCTCAGGTTATCTAAGTGATATATGATCCAAATCAACTAACCCATGTTCGATCATCACGTGAGATGGGGTAGTCATCAATGGTGAACATCTCTATGTTGATCATATCTACTATATGACTCATGTTCGACCTTTCGGTCTCCAGTGTTTCGAGGCCATGTCAGTACATGCTAGGCCCGTCAAGTTTAACCTAAGTATTCCGCGTGTATAAAACTGACTTACACCCATTGTATGTGAACGTAGAGTCTATCACACCCGATCATCATGTGGTGTCTCGAAACGACAAACTGTAGCAACGATGCATACTCGGGGAGAACACTTTTATCTTGAAATTTAGTGAAGGGGTCATCTTATAATGATGCCGTCGTTCTACGCAAAAATAAGATGCATAAAGGATAAACATCACATGCAATCAAAATATGTGACATGCTATGGCCATCATCATCTTGTGCTTTTGATCTCCATCTCCAAAGCATCCTGATGATCTCCATATACCGTCATCGGTTCGACACCTTGATCTCCATCGTTGCATCGTGGTCGTCTCGCCAACTATTGCTAACTCATAGTGATAAAGTAAAGCAATTACATGGCGCTTGCTTTTCATACAATAATTAAGAGAAAACCATAAGGCTCCTGCCAGTTGTCGATATTACAAAACATGATCATCTCATATAATAACATATAACTCATCACATCCTGATCATATCACATCACAACATGCCCTGCAAAAATAAGTTAGATGTCCTCTACTTTGTTGTTGCAAGTTTTACGTGGCTGCTACGGGCTTCTAGCAAGAACCGTTCTTACCTATGGCACGAAACCACAATGGTGATTTACCAAGTTTGTTGTTTTAACCTTCAACAAGGACCGGACATAGTCAAATTTGATTAAACTAAAGTAGGAGAAACAGACACCCGCCAGCCACCTTTATGCAAAACAAGTTGCATGTCTGTCGGTGGAACCGGTCTCATGTACGTGGACATGTAAGGTTGGTCCGGGCCGCTTCATCGTACAATACCGCCAAATCAAAATAAGACGTTGGTAGTAAGCAATATGATGATCACTGCCCACAACTCTTTGTGTTCTACTCGTGCATATCATCTACACATAGACCTGGCTCTTGATGCCAATGTTAGGAAACGTTGCATGGAAAAGAAAAAACAAAATCTACGCACACGCAATGATCTATCCATGGAGATTCATAGCAACGAGGAGGAGAGTGTGTCTATGTACCCTTGTAGACCGAAAGCGGAAGCGTTAGACATAGCAGTTGATGTAGTCAAACTTCTTCGTGATGCAACCATCAAGTACCGAACGTACGTCACCTCCGCGTTCAGTACACGTTCAGCTCGATGACGTCCTCGCCTTCTTGATCCAGAAAGACAGGCGATGTAGTAGACGAGTTCCGGCAGCACGACGGCGTGGTGATGGTGATGGTGATGCGATCTCCACAGCGCTTCGCCTAAGCACTACGGAAATATGACCAAGGGAATAAACGGTGGACGGGGGCGCCGCACATGGCTAAGACAATGTTATGTCCATTGTGTGACGCCCCCTCCCCATGTATATATAGGTGGGAGGGGAGGGGAGTTAGCCAGGTGCGCCCTAGGGCTGGCCGCCGGCCCCTAGGGCCCCTGCCTTGCCCTGCACCCCCCTTTTCCTTGTATCAACAAGGTGGAAGGAAAGAGGGGGGGAGAGAGAGGGAAGCAAGGGGAGTCCTACTTCACACTTTCCTTTCCCTCCCCTCTTTCCTTCTCCTCCTTATAGGGCTGGCTTCTATAGCGGTGCACCAGCCCCTTGTGGGCTGGTGTGTTACCTCACTTGGCCCTAAGGCCCATAGCATTGTCGGGGGTGCCAGAAACTCCTTCAGGTGACCCGATAAGTACCCGACACCCTCCGAAACACTTCCGGTTCCGAATACCATCGTCCTATATATCAATCTTTACCTCTCGACAATTTCGAGACTCCTCATCATGTCTGTGATCTCATCCGAGAGTCCGAACATCATTCGGTCACCAAATCACATAACTCATATTACACTATATCATCAACAAACATTAAGCGTGCGGACCCTACATGTTCCATAACTATGTAGACATGACCGAGACACCTCTCGTTCAATAATCAATGGCGGAACCTGGATGCCCATATTGGCTCCTACATATTCTACGAAGATCTTTATCGTTCGAACCATATGACAACATACGCAATTCCATTTGTCTGTCGGCATGTTACTCGCCCGAGATTCCATCTTCGGTATCTCTATACCTAGTTCAATCTTGTTACTGGCAAGTCTCTTTACTCGTTTCGTAATAGATCATCTCATAACTAACTCATTAGTCATTTGCTGGCATGGCTTCTTATGATGTGGCTTACCGAGAGGGCCCAGAGATACCTCTCCGATACTCGGAGTGACAAATCCCAATCTTGATCCATGCCAACTCAACAAATACCTTTGAAGATACCTGTAGAGAATCTTTATGATCACTCAGTTACGTTGTGACATTTGATAGCACACAAGGTATTCCTCCGGTATCCGAGAGTTGCATGATCTCATGGTCTAAGGAACATGTATTTGACATACAAGAAACCAGTAGCAATAAAAAGTATGATCACATGCTAAGCTAACGGATGGGTCTTGTCCATCACGTCATTCTCCTAATGATGTGATCCCGTTATCAATTGACAACTCATGTACATGGTTAGGAAACCTTAATCATCTTTGATCAACGAGCTAGTGTAGTAGAGGCTCCCTAGGGACATGATATTTGTTTATGTATTCACACATGTATTTAAGTTTCCGGTAAATACAATTCTAGCATGAATAATAAACCTTAAACATGAATAAGGAAATATAAAATAATAACAACTTTATTATTGCGTCTAGGGCATATTTTCATCAAGGACATGTGTGTTGCATGAACTTTTTCCGGAGAAGAAACAAAGTAATTAACGGGTTTCTAGAAATCCTAATTAATTTCCCAACAATTAGGAGGATTAATCTTTTGATTTTCCTAGATGGACGAAAAAAATCAAATATGCTAATTCTCTTTGTAAATTTTCGTAAAATCTTGCGTGCATCTTGCTAATCTAAAATACATCACAAATAAGGATATAGTTGCAGCAAGGGCAAAGAGGCACGTGACATCATCTCATCCCTCAAATAAATTTGGCAGTTCTTATATTCAGTGACGCATTGAAGGATGCTTCTCTAATAGGCTAAATGTTGCGAGCAGAGGAGCTTGACTTGCTCTTCGGTTAGTTCTTTCATGGCTTAGGTCCTTTCTTTTGACATGAATAAGTAGTTGGGAGCTAACTTTCATCGATGAAATAAGGGAAATGTCAAATACAAAGCAAAGTCAATCAAAATAGGGTTAGTGTGGCACAATATATCATATCCATATACGGTGGCACATTAGCGGGAGCTAAAGGGTGGTTGATGAGTCTAAGCATCAGAGCTAAGAGCATCTCTAGCAAATCCCTTAAACTTAACCCCCAAATCTTCTCCTTATGCCCAAAAGTCAATAAGTTTGAAGGATTAAACTTTTTCTCAGCTAGCAGATACCCTAAATTAATCCCTCAAACAAACTAAGCCTCTCATCATCTTTGCTTTCCTTCGTCCTTCCTCTTTCTTATTCCTTGCACACGGACAACAATGATTGCTCTGTTGTCGACACTAGACGATGTTCATGAGCTAGCAACGTCCTCGGATAGAAGACCACATAAGCAATTTGATAGTCTCACCGAGCGCGATGTACATACTTTGCTTACACAAATAGCCTTACATGTTTTTTTTGTCAATGTACACTTCAATTACATAAATAACTTTACTCCAGTCCAGTGCATATTTACCAACGAAACAAATAGCACACTATTTCGGCGTTTAAACTTCGCTATAGCATATTTGAGGGTGTCACGTTACGTTTTAGCCATTTTACACGCTATGCCGCTTTTCACGTTATAGCGTGCTATAACGACACTAAATGCAAAAACATTTTAGCGTTTTTAGCATGGAGCGATAGAAACACGGCAGACACTCAGCCCATAGCAGCCCATCGGGCGTCGGCCCAATGCAACACAACAATAGGCTCATCTAGGATGGAAATATTGCATTTTTCTGGACGAAAACAAGAAGAATTCTCTTAAGTGCATCTAATGTCATAATGTGTACACCAGCGGTATGCATGTATAGTTCCTACACAAAATTTTAGACGTTGAAATCCTTAATTTCTATGGTATATTTGGCATTTTTTCCAAACCGTTATTTTGAATATAGCACGCAAATAGCATGCAATAACTTGTATAGCATTTGGAGAAGGGTCACGCTATTTTACATAGCGCGCTATTTTTTTCGTTGATATTTACATATTGTTCGTGTACGTGACATGTTTGTTCATATGTATTGCTGCTCACTTCCTAAATAACTTGTGAGAGACGAAGAAGCCGAGCGAGAAAGCAGCGATGGCGATAGCGACCACCTCTTTGTTGTTCCTTGCCTTCTCCACCACGCTGTCCACCCATTTCATGTCCGTCAGCTGCTCTAGACCCCCTGCCACGCGCTCTTCCCAGCCGCTGCATGCCGTGGCCTTCTTCTCCAGCACCGCTTTGGCTTCCATGGCAGCGGCCGCAGCCTTGGCTTTCTCTTCCTCGCTGCGCTGTTTCACTGCCGCAACCAGGCTCTCCTGGTCAATCACCGCTTTGTCCTTCTCGCCGACGGCAACCTCCGGCTCCGGCGGCGGCTTCTGGGAAGCCTCATGCTTCACTTCTTGCTCCTTCTTCACCTCTGGTTCCGGTGCCAGCTTTTGCTGCTCTTCCTTGTGTTTGCTGGCCTCCTCCGGTTGATTCTGCTGTTCAGCCTTCTTCGTGGCCTCGTTCGTAGCTCTCTTGGACACATCCTCCTCCTTAGCGAGCTCTTCCTTGGGCTTGGTGTTGTCGTCGCCTCTGGCCGCCTTCTTCTTGGTGCCGTCGACGTCTTTGGTTGGCGGCGGCCTGATGGTGCCGGTGGTGGTCGCGGCGCCCTCCTCCTTAACAACACCAGGTTTATCGCTCTTAATCTCCTCGATGCTCGTCGGCGCAGGGACACCAGAGTGCGCGCGCTTGGGCACGGTGAGCGTGATGTCGTCGAGGCTGGCGGTGGATGGCAGCTGGAATACCTTGTGCAAGGATCCCGGGGTGGCGCCCGACCTCGTCCCGCTCACAGTGAGCCTGCCGGCGCCGTCCACCTGCACCCTGAAGTCACACTTCTTGAAACCCTCGAGGCTGAGGCGGGGCACGTAGGTCACTGGCAAGCTACCTCGATCGATCGCCGGCCGCACAAGGCCACCTCGTTCACATCTATCGGCAGCGGACTACGTCTTCGAAAGAAAGAAAAAACAACTTTTTTCTTTTACGGGTGAAAAAAAGCAACTTCAGAAAATGCAATAATTTCTTTTAATAAAACACTTAGTACATATGCTCACAAATATGTACATATCATTACCGCTATGAATGCACACATGCACACGCTATCCCTATAAACACCTCTGAGATACTAATCTGGTGCAATATTTTAAGATTAACGAAGCCACCACATATGCCTCGTAGTCAATGGGAATCTCTCCTTGTAGGAAAATGCAAGCACAAGTGCCAAGTGTAGGATTTGAACCCTGGTGGACTGGTTCCATCACAAAGAACCTTCCCATCAAAGCTCCGCTCAATTAGATCTTAGCAAGCATGGACAGACCCTCATAACAGAACAACTTAAATCACTGAGTTTTAGCCAAGTCATAGTAAACTCTCTGACCATTAGGTCATTGTTGCTTCAAGATTTATGCAGTGTTGCGTGTTTCGTGTGAAATCGGTCGTATAGACAACTAGGTCTGTGCAACTTTTTGTCTTGCTTTTATTGTGTCAGAGGCAGGGGCGTTGTCCCAACCCCTATTTGGCGCCTCAAGTGCCGGTTATAGTTCTTTTGCCAACCGGCGCACACCCCTTCCATCTTGGGCTCAGCCAATTAAAGTTTTTCTTTCCTTCTAGACAGTGAACTTGGTTCATTCCGCAATGCATGCATTGTGCGTTGTTTTTTAAAATGTTTCCAGTTGGTTTCGAAAAGCTTCTAGAAGCTTTCGATTGGTATTGGGAAAGCTTCTGGAAGCTAGAAGCTTCGGACCAGTTTTTAGGTTTTACATTTGTTTTTTATTCGCCTTTTTTTATTTCACACACTTTTTTCAAACTTGTGAACTTTTTCTTAAATTCGTGATTTTTTTCAAAATGCACACACTTTTCTAAATCCATGAGTTTTTTGAAATACACAAACTTTTCAAATTCATGAAAATTTTCAAATACCACAAACTTTTGGACTGGAATGAATGGAGGGAGTACCTATTAATTGATCATTGATCTCACAAAAGATACGGACTGGCATGTAAATTCCTTGCAGGGGTGGCACTTGAGAGAATGTTGGCGCTTCTTCTTTGAGTTGGTCTTTCGGATTCACATTCTCCCTGAGTCCATCCATCTAGGCGGAGTCCACGAAGCTCCAACATAGATTCCTACCATCCACTTTGGGCAGCGGTCTGTACGCGATGGTAGTCATTTTGGATTGATTCAAGAGTTCAGAGGCGAGGATTGCGGCTTGAGGGGTTGGTCCTAAAGGGCACATGCACGAAGACTTTTCGGCTGTCATCGATAAGGTCAGGTCGGCTTTGATAGGGGTGTGGCCACAACACATGTCGGAGGATCTTCTGCCATCGGTAGTTGTCATTCGATGGTCTAGAGATCTTGTCATTTTTATTAGGTTCGGGTGTTATACATCTAGTGAAGTTTCAGAATAGATTTAGGTCCCTTCACAAAAAGACTAAATAATAATTGATGAGTTTATGGCACAAGATATGAACTGACATGTGAAGATATGTTGGAGCTCCCAATGTCGTGATATATCAAGATAGTTTCTCATAGGTAGGGCTAGAAATGCTCTTAATTAAAAAAATCACAAAGATATGATGTGAATCATACTTGCAACACGTGTACAAGATGGCAACTGACTAGTATAGATGCTAATATAGAAATCGTATATTTTACCATCACCATTTATTGAATATAATCTGAATAAATGATGTCATTCCAACATCTTTAATGATGATGTGCAACATTTTTCTTGATGTTGAGGAGAAAAAGCTCCCGTTCATTTTTATATTATAAGAGTTAGAAATACAAGAATTTTTCCTAAGAATTATCTTCTAATATAAATTGTCTTACTTGTCGCTCAAATGGATCTATCTGTGCGGAAGGAGTATCAATAACTTAAGATATCCCTTTGTATCCGCGGAGAAATATTGTATGGGAGTACCTAGAACTTATCTAGATGAGATATAATTTGGTCTCACTCACCTGAAAAACAAAAACAGTTACAACCCACGTTAGCACACACGCATCTTATAGCATCACATCCAATGACTATAAAAGGTGAATGAGACCCAAATTATGTCTCATCTAGATGAGTTCTAGCAAAACTGATATTGTATTCATCATCAATAGTGGGCAATCTCTTCCATTTCCCCGCTGATCCCAGCCCAACACTCTCGTGTCAAGACAAGCGCCAACTCCTAAAATCATAGGACCGAAGTCTTTGAAAGGGGTTAAGGAGTCGCCCAAATCATATGCCAGTTCTGTTTTGCTCGCCAACAACTACATATATGCATATCAAGAGAGGACACACAAAGTGTTACATACACACAAGTAAATTTGCACATGCAATTCCTGCATTTATTGATCACTTTTCAGTATTCATGCCATCGCTATATCTTACGCTACTCATAATAGCAACTTGCCAATCGAGTAAGCTAGCACAGCCTTGTTTCGGACGGCCAAAACCATGGGGTACACCGGCGACGTGAACATAACCAGCCCTGTAAACCGATCCCTGCAAGTATTCAGGTTGGCCAACGTGCTCAGGTAGTCGTCGTTGATCCCCTTAAAGAAGCAGTTTGGCAACATAACGTCGTGGCTGTGGTAGAGGTAGTTCAACGCCGCGACGTAGTCGGTGAGGCATGCCCCGTAAAACGTCCTTTCCTGGACGGAGATGGACACGTTCTTCTTGAGCTGGTACGTTAGCATGTTTGACGTGGTGTCCATAGACTCCACGGCGGCGCTTAGCACGAGGATGGCGTACACAGTGGTCTCTTCTTTGTGCAACGGAGACATGTCGATGTGGCCCTGCTGCATCGAGTGGATGCAGAGGTCGTAGATGAGCTTCGTTCCACATCCATGGTAGCAGGTCGCCACAGCGCCGTTGTGCGGCACGCCGGGACACTTTAGGCGGGCCGTGACAGACACGCAGAGGGGTGCAATGATGATGAGGAGGAGAATGACCTTCCTTGCGGCTCTACCTTAGATTTCTCTGTGCGATCGAGGATGCAAAATATTGCACTATTTGTAGCATGTGTCCTTCAATCCTTCAGATGACATTGTAAATGCATATCTTTTATTGGTTTGAATTGATGGAAGATATGGATAATCATCTATCCAACATTGTCCAATCCATATTTAGCATGTAATTAATAAGATGCCAAATACTTCCTCTATTTTTATATACAAGGCCACAAACTCATAATATAGGTACTACCTCCGTCCTGGTTTATTAGTCCCCATAGTATTTTGTGTCAAAATTTGACCATACATTTAACTAAATAAATAATAATGCATGTCTGAAAAAATTACAACTCTGGATTCGTATTCGAACATAGTTTTTAGTGATGTTATTTTTAGTTACATGCATTAACTTTTTGTTAGTTAAATCTAAGGTCAAAGTTTAACACAAAATACTAAGGGGACCAATAAGGCCGGTTGTCATGGGAGTATCATAATTAGTATCATGCATGTCAACTAGACAAATTTGATGAGGTGACATACAATTAAATGAAGAAAAAGAGGGTTGAGTATCATATCATGATACAGTATCATATTAAATGTTGTGCTACTATGTGTCATGCATGTCAATAAATGAAGTCATCTATGATACTAACATATGATACTATGCACTACGGATGTAGTATCATACACTAGTATCATATGCATGATACTAGTACATGATACTCGCCATTACGACCAGCCTAAACCAGGACGGAGGTAGTTGAGGGGATCCTGGATCGGGGGGGGGGGGGTCCTCATGTGGCCGGACAAACTCCTGGTGGGCCGGACTGGTGGGCCATGAAGATTACTATAAAAGATCATCTCTCGTATCCGGATAGGACTCCTGAATTCCTGTAATGGCAAGTTTAGGCTCGGGTGTAGATTTTCCTTCCTCTGCAAGATGATATGTACAAACCCTAGGCCCCTTCGGTGTGTATATAAACCGGAGGGTTTAGTCCGTTGAGGCTAATATAGAATCATTCAATCATCATAGGCTGAAACTTAGGGTTTTAGCCTTTACGATCTCGAGGTAGATCAACTCTTGTACAGATATTCATCCATAGTAATATAGCAGGAAGTAGGGTTTTACCTCCATCGAGAGGGCCTGAACCTGGGTAAACATCGTGTCCCCTGCCTCTTGTTAACATCAATCCTCAGACGCATAGTTCGGGACCCCCTACTCGAGATCCGCCGGTTTTGACACCGACATTGGTGCTGTCATTGAGAGTTTCACTATGCCGTCGACGGAATGATTGATGGATCACGTCGTCAACTGCAACGGTGAAGTGGAGGGGAT
>LR738716.1:14128074-14142575 GCA_902687465.1 Secale cereale
TAGTCCACGAAACGGGTCAGAATCGACAAAAACCGCGAGTGCTGATGACTCACACGAAAACGCACCCCTGGGTTCGTCAATCCTGGAAATCACTCCGGTACCCCAAAACAATGAGTAATAGTCCACAAAAGAGGTCAGAATAGGCCAAAACCGCGGGTGTTGATGACCGACACGTAAAGGCACCCCGGGGTTCGTCAATATTGAAAATCACTCCAGGACCTCAAAACAGTGAGTAATAGTCCACGAAACGGGTCAGAATCGGCCAAAACTTCGAGTGTTGATGACCGACACGAAAACGCACCCCGGGGTTCATCGGTCGTGGAAATCACTCTAGGACCCCAAAACGGTGGGTAATAGTCCCCGAAACGGGTCAGAATCGACAAAAATCGCGAGTGCTGATGACCGACACGAAAACGCACCCCTGGGTTCGTCAATCCTGGAAATCACTCAGGGACCCCAAAACAGTGAGTAATAGTCCACAAAACAGGCCAGAATCGGCCAAAACTACGGGTGTTGTCGTGGAAATAGCACGGCAGATGTCCGGTTTAGCGGACTTGATGATGGAACCATCGCACGGGTTAGCTTGAAGGGGTTCATAGCACACAAAGGACACAGAAGGTTTGTACTAGTTCGGCCCCTTCGATGAAGGTAAAAGCCTACGTCTAGTTGGTTTGGTATTGCTTGGGCGTCGGATTACAGGGAGCGGATTCGCTTGCCTGCGTCTCGACGGATTGATTGTTTCTTGTCCTTGAACCGTCGCCGGGTCGCCCCTTTATATAGAGGGTACGCCTGGTCCGGTTTACAGAGTCCCGAGGCCGGCTCATAATCGTGTCCGCCTCGGTCTCTGTCTTTTCTTCCTTATCTCTCAAGTTACATCACGGGGCAGTTTACAAACCTTAATTCTATACATGGGCTCTAAAATCTTTTATGGGTCGTAGCCTTTACTACATATTACAAACAAATATATTAACAAAGCCGGTTTATACTAGCCGGTTTATACCTGCTAGTCATATCCCTGACATTAGGCCCCAGAATGATTTGAACTTTGTTCATATCAGTCTTCTCTTGTATAATTTTCTTCTGTCTTCTCATCCTTATAAACCGGCTCTGACGTCATCCTCGGGGATCATTAAATCTGACAGTGACATCATCTCCGCATTTAACGCCGCGAGCTGTACTGTAGCTTATTTTAAGGGTTATCCCGAGAATCGAGGCATCAGAGGATCTTTATACGATTTTTTGCCTCCTCGATTCCCGCATCTGTTGCTTCAGATCTGACTCTCCTTTATAAATACTGCTATCCCCATTCATTACCTTCTTCCTGCTCCGTCTTCTCCCTCCGTCGCCCAACTTCATCGTTGCCTGAGCTCGAACCGCCGCCGTCGTCCGCTGGATCCAAGCCTTCGTCGGCCGCTGCATCACCCTGAGCTTGACCAGAGAACCTCCGCCGCCGATCCTTGCCGCTCCAGGTATGTCCTTCTTCTTCATTATCAGTCTGCAACTTCTAGGGTTTCTTCTCCTACCTCCGCCATTAGAGACTTGATAAAAACTTCCCCTTGTTCGACCTTTAGCCAATGATTTCTAGTAACCTTCACTTTCAGATCTTGCTCTTTAAACTGTTCTTTTATCCTGTTGTAAATACTTCAGATCTCCGTCGTTCATGTCTTAGCCTGTAGATCCATCCGCTTAGTATAAGGTCCTTGTAGTTTTTTCTCGCATACTCTTACATTTGTTTCTCTTTTCCTAGTATGCTCAGATCTGTTCTTCCTTAGCTGTCTTTTAGAAACCTGTTTTTCTCCTTGGTCGATCTGTTAGGTATGTCCCGGTTTAAACTGATATGCCCTGCTCTTGCGAAACTCTGTAATTTAAACGCGACGGTTTAGCCGTTCCCCTTCAAATGCCATTAACCGGAAATGATGTAGCCTGTCATTATTGCCGGTTTAACCATGCCATTAGTCCTCAGTTAAACCGTTGCGTAACTTTCATAGATAGATTCCAGTTTATGCTGCTGTATCTTCATAATCCGTTTTCTGCGCTTTATCTTTCCAGTACTTTGCCTTTTCGTTGCGATGGCCAAGCAGTATGTCTCCTGCGATTGGGTTCCTTCTATCATTACTGAGGTTGATTTGATCAAGATTTCTGAAGTTGGCACGTTAGGACCTCAGTCTGTTTTAAAGTGGCGGGCCCCGGGTAATGAATGTCCACCTACTCCCAGGTCCGGGGAGGTCATTGTGTTCTTTGATCACATAACTCGAGGCTTCTCTCCCCCCGCTTCAAAGTTTTTCCGGGATGTTCTTGCCGCTTTCCAACTGCGCCCTCAGGATATTGGACCCAATTCTGTCTCAAACATCTGTGACTTCCAAGTGTTTTCGGAGGTATATCTGCAAGAAGAACCGTCCGTCGATCTGTTCTGGGACTTCTTCCATTTAAACCGGCGCACCGAGTTTACCAGCGGACCACATCAAGAGCTCGGCGGTGTTAGTATTCAGAAGAGGAGAGACGTGGTTTTTCCTCACGCCGCTTTACACACTCATCCAAAAGACTGGAATAAGTCCTGGTTTTACTGCGTTGACACTTCTCCTGAAGGGGAGAACCCTCTGCCGGGTTACCGTGAAACCCGTATTCCGGAGAATCATCCTTTACCACAACGGCTCGGCGCTGTTGAACGAACCCGGTTTTCATCACAGCTCTCTAAGTTAAGAGCTTTCATGGCTAATGGTTTGATTGGAACCGACTTTCTACGCTGTTGGTTGTCTTGGAGCATCCTTCCTCTGAGCCGGCGTTCTCAGCTAATGTGCAAATATTTTGGTAAACCGGATGATCCTCAAAGGTTTACCAAGGACAAACTTTCTGAATCGGAAGTAGTAGAATCAGCCAAGAAGATCCTCAATGTCTCTTTAGCAGACTGCAGCAAGGTCAGTTTAGCTCCATACTATAAGAAGAACAAACTGCCCGCAGTAAGTTTCACTTTACCCTATATTTGTAATCCGTTTCTTTTAA
The DNA here is from genome assembly GCA_902687465.1 of Secale cereale. Classification (NCBI taxonomy): domain Eukaryota; kingdom Viridiplantae; phylum Streptophyta; class Magnoliopsida; order Poales; family Poaceae; genus Secale; species Secale cereale. The sequence goes on from LR738716.1 coordinate 14,131,075, forward strand.
ACCGTCTTTCAATTGTCTTTCTTTCTTTTGATTAGGCTGATGACCCTTTCTGGAAGAGGAAACCTCAGGAGAAAACCGGCAAACAGGTTCGACGAAAAACCTTTGCCAATAAGAAAAGGAAAGCAGCTATTGACGCCGGTTCTCCCACTGAAGATGATGACCCGGATTCCGAGGTATGCTTTAATCCGGTTTAAATTTTGCTTTCATGTACTTGTAATTGTATCTAATGATACCTTTCCACAGGAGTTGCCTGAAGGTGATAACCCGGCTGAAATTGAGGTAACCCTTCTTTCCTCTGACTCAGAACCTCTTCCACAAAAAAGTCGTCGGACCGTCCGGAAGTACCAATTTTCTCATCCTTATGCTCAGTTGGACCCTAACTTTATTTTGAAGAAACAACAGCACGAAGCTCTTCGCCGGACCACTCACCATAGCGGCCTGGCGGTGGAATCATCCGGGATTTCTTTAACTCCGGTTCGAAAACGCCGTGCTGAGGTGATACTTTCTCCGACTCCCCTTCATCCCAAGGCCGGGCTTATTCGAAAACCTCTTAAACCGTCTGACCCTGATTATCAGGAAACTCCACAGTCTTCCTCTGGTGAATCGACCGCCACGCAGCTTCCTCCACTGAAAACCGTCCCAGGGTAACTTTTCTCACCTTTTCTGGTTTATGATCCCTTTTATTTTATAATGTCAACTCATTTTGCATACTTTTCCAGCAAACCGAAACCCAGCAAGAAGCCCAAGGCAAATAAGCCTCCTGCCGAACCCACTGCAGATGATCCGGCTGCTAATCCGTCAACCATTGTTCCTTCAGAGGGCAAGCCCGTAACCCCTCTTGAAGACCCTGTGCCTACAGAGCACATCTCTGCTCCTGAAAATCCTACAGCTGAAGATGCTCATAATCCACCAAGTCCGGCCCAGGTTAACTCTCCCCAGATTAATCCGGCTCATACTGTCAATCCCCCAAACGCACCTGCCTCTCCTGATGTTGTGGTAACTGGAGTTGCCTTTGTTGCTCCGGCTGAACCCACCGTTTTAGCCAAACATACGGCTAAAACGGAAAAGCTAACTCAAGAAAAGGGGAAATGGAGCACTGAGATATCTAGTCTTTCCGGTATGAGCGCTCAAGAAATTTACTCTGGGTATCTGAACCGGCTCCACAGCAGCCAGGATTATGAAGCCAGCCTGGTTAACTTAATGAGGGAAAAATATGAGGTAAACCTCTTCTTCTAACTTTGTTCTTTTGATGTGTCTCTATCTCCTAACAGCCCCCAAGTTCCGGTTTAGCTGAGTGCTGAAGGTGAACCGGAACTTTGTAGATTGAACCGTTGATCTTTACATTAGCCCCCGAGTATCAAGTAGATAACTTGTTTATGTATTTGATACTTGTAAAAAGTTGCTGACGATACTTCAACTATGCATTAGCCCCCAAGTGTCAAGCAGACAACTTGTTTGTGTGCTTGAGACTTGTCACTTTGAATTGCTGTTTTATACTGCTTCAACTGCCATTAGCCCCCAAGTGTCAAGTAGACAACTTGTTTGTATGCTTGAGACTTGTCTGATTTTTATCTCTTGTTTTTAAACTGTGTTTGCAGGCTGAGCTGAACCGGAATGCTATTGAACTCAACGAACTTCGTAGCCGTCTTACTGAGACAGAGTCTGCCGCTTCAAAGGCGAAAAAAGATCTTCAGGTGAGTTTAAAGACTGCTGAAGACCTGAAGAAATATTTTGAAGAAGAGCGGACCGCTTTTGAGGTCCAGAAGAAAGATCTGGAGAAGCGGGTTCAAGATGCTGAAGGAGCGCTTAATCCGGTAATAGAAGAACTGTCTGTATTAAGACGGCAAATTGACTTGATGACCTCTGCTGTCTTTGGTAAGTATAATCTAAACTCCTGCTTCTATCTTTGTAATCTGCATTTTGTGCCGGTTTAACTATAATAGTTATGTGCAGGCCGCCGTGTCTCCCATCTTGGGGATGACTTACGGAAGAAACTTAAAGCATGCTACACCATGGTCGAGCAGCTGTACTTCGGTACTCAGAGGATCATCAGTGCCGCTTCTTTTGGTAAACCGGCTCCGACGACAATCCAAGATACTTTGAACAAGCTGTCTGTTTTGCCGGTTCGTCTCGAAGAAGTCAAGAAATCTGCTGCGCGGGGTGGTGCTCTTCTGGCCCTTACAAGGGCTAAGGCTTGGGTCCCGGATCTTGATCCGGAGGAGGCTTTAACCGGATTTCCCGATACAAAGGATGACGGTTCACCCTTTACCGAAACGGATCTCTATGCCCTGACGAAAGAGATGCGTCCCCTCGCCAGCAAGCTTGCCGCGGAATCGGACTTGTCCAGATATCATCCAGGATACAATTTGCAGAACGAGCGGGAGGAGCGACCGGTCTATGATACTATCAACTTAATTCCGCCGGTTCGTCCTCACACCTTTGCTCCTGACATTGACCCTTCTGAACTTATCAACGATGAGGTGTATTTCCGGGCCTTGATGAAGATTGACAGGCGTGCGCCGGACTTCCAACCGCTTCACGAAGATGAAGATGTTCCGGATCAAGGCGATGACCAGCTGCCTCAACAAGGAGAAGCATAACTTCGAATTTTATTGCTGCAATCCTAATATGTATTCCGTCAAACAATGTTCCCAAACCGTTGGGCTTGTCATGCCTTGTAATAGGTTAGTCGAAACTTAATGTGCTTCGATCCGAATATTTTGTCTTTATGAAATACTCGCCAGTTGACCTGTTGTCTGATATTTGTTTCCTTCCTCTGCTCATACAGAAAAAAATATCGAAAATATGTCCTAGTGGCTTACCACTGGACGGATTAACTTGTTCTCTTAAAACGTCAAATAAGCATATCTCTACTAAAAATAACTTTTATACCTGAGATTATACGTGGTCAATACTCTTTAAACCGGTAGGACTTTAAAGTTGCTTTATGAAGATCTTCATGGATCCAAGAGAAACTCGAAATTCTCCGGTCCATCTTGATGATAAATCCGGTTCATCTTGTTTCGGAAAAGTCATAACTTTTGCCTGATATGCGATCCGGGTTTTAATGAACGCCGGTTTTCTTATGCTGGTATTCATGATCCAGACTTTGCACCTTATAGATATACGGTCAACTCGTGTAGCTATTCCACTCCGGTTTAAAAGGTTATAAAACACGAAAAACACCAAAAATACGCAAATTTTGCAAATAAGACCATGTAGTCGAGGCTTTTTCAAGAGCTGCCAGGCTCAAAGCAAGGTTCAGCCAATCAATGGGACGTGGATTAGCCAACACTCCCAGGGGGCCTAGCCAATCCCTGAACGTGGATTTATCCAACTTTTCAGAGGGCCGAAAGAACCGCAAGTAAAAACTGAGCCAATCAATGGGACGCGGATTAGCCGACACTCCCAGAGGGCCTAGCCAATCACTAAACGTGGCATTATCCAACTTTTCAGAGGGCCGATAGAACTATGAAACTGATCCGATCACTGGGAGTAGATGATACCACTCCCAGAGGGCCTCCAGGGTTCCTCCTGAACCGGTGGGTCAATGTACAAACTGAGCCAATCAATGGGACGCGGATTAGCCGACACTCCCAGAGGGCCTAGCCAATCACTGAACATGGCATTATCCTACTTTTCAGAGGGCCGATAGAACTATGAAACTAATCTGATCATTGGGAGTAGATGATACCACTCCCAGAGGGCCTCCAGGGTTCCTCCTGAACCGGTGGGTCAATATAAACCAATCACTGGACGTGGATTTATCCAACTTTTCAGAGGGTCGGTAAAACTAGGAAACTGATCCGATCACTGGGAGTGGATGATACCACTCCAGAAGGCCTCCAGGGTTCCTCCTGAACCGGATATGGTCTTATGTTGTTGAAAGAGTTTTTACTGCTCCTTTGCATATTCTGCAAAAAATTAATTTCTAAATCGGCCAATATATGGAGATATGGTATTTGATAATAAACTTGTATGGTTGCTTTCACAGGTTTTTTGTATATGGGAAAAGAGCTAAGCCCCCGGTTTACCGAAGGTGCCAGCTTATTCATTACTCATAATATATACATAGGATACATTGGAGCACGTAGCTCAAGTATAGTATGGCCGCAAATGGGCAATGTTCCACGGCCTCTTCGTCTCTTCTTCGGATGTTCGTGAATTCTTATGTTCCCGAACGTCCACCAAGTAATATGAGCCGTTGTGTAGATTCTTGCTGACCACAAAGGGCCCTTCCCAAGGTGGGGATAGCTTGTGCATATCTGTTTGATCTTGGATGAGCCGGAGTACCAAGTCACCCTCCTGGAACGTCCTTGTTCTAATCCGGCGGCTATGATATCTGCGCAAGTCTTGCTGATAAATCGCCGATCGTGCTGCAGCTATATCACGCTCTTCATCCAGCCGGTCTAAACCGTCCTGTCTTGACTCCTCATTGATCGCTTCCACATAGGCCGTCACCCTTGGTGAATCATGACGTATATCGCTCGGAAGAACTGCCTCAGCACCACAAACCATGAAGAAAGGCGTGTAACCTGTAGACCGGTTTGGTGTAGTATTAATACTCCAAAGAACAGATGGCAACTCCTCAACCCAACATCCTGGGGTTCTCTGCAAAGGCGTCATAAGCCGGGGTTTGATCCCTCGCAAAATCTCCTGATTCGCCCTTTCAGCCTGACCGTTGGATTGGGGGTGGGCCACAGAAGATACGTCCGAATGAATATGCTCTCGTTGACAGAACTCTTCCATCTCACCCTGAGATAAATTGGTGCCATTGTCTGTGATGATGCTGTGTGGAAAGCCAAACCGGAATATTACTTTTTTGATGAATTTAACTGCCGTTGCTGCATCACACTTGCTTATAGGCTCCGCTTCAACCCACTTTGTAAACTTGTCTACTGCCACTAGTAGATGAGTTTTCTGATCTTGGGATCGCTTGAAAGGCCCAACCATATCAAGCCCCCAAGTTGCGAAAGGCCAAGTTATTGGTATCATCCGGAGTTCCTGTGCCGGAACCAGAGCACGCCTTGAGAATTTCTGACAAGCATCACACTTCCGGACCAGATCTGCCGCATCTGCATGTGCAGTTAACCAATAGAAACCATGTCGGAATGCCTTAGCCACCAATGATTTTGAACCGGCATGATGACCACAATCCCCTTCATGAATCTCCCGAAGAATCTCACAACCTTCCTCAGCTGAAACACATCGTTGAAATACTCCAGAAGTACTAAGATGGTGAAGTTCTCCGTCTGCAATTGTCATGGACTTAGAGCGCCGGATTATCTGTCGTGCTTCCTCTTCATCATCTGGCAACTCTCCTTGGCTTAGGTATGCCAAATAGGGCAGTGTCCAGTCCGGAATAATATGGAGTGCTGCAACTAACTGTGCCTCTGGGTCCGGAACAGCTAGGTCTTCCTCCGAAGGTATCTGAACCGAAGGACTGTGCAATTCATCTAAAAAGGTGTTTGGTGGTACCGGTTTACGCTGTGACCCTAGCCGGCTTAGAGCGTCGGCCGCTTCGTTTCTCCGCCGGTCTATATGATCCACTTGATATCCTTTAAAGTATCCTGCGACTGCTTCAACCTCTCGTCTATAAGCCACCATGAGGGGATCTCTTGAATCACACTTGCCAGAAACTTGCTGTGCCACCAAATCTGAGTCACCCAGGCACTTAACCCGGCTCAAGTTCATTTCCTTTGCTAGCCGCAAACCATGAAGTAATGCTTCATATTCCGCTGCATTATTAGTACAAGGAAATAATAAGCGAAGGACATAGCAGAATTTATCACCTCTGGGGGAAGTTAAGACAACTCCAGCCCCCGAGCCCTCCAACTGTTTTGAACCGTCAAAGTGAATCGTCCAATAAGTAAGATCCGGCTTCTCCTCGAGAGTCTGCAACTCTGTACAGTCATTTATGAAGTCCACCAACGCCTGAGATTTTATAGCAGTTCGTGGTACATATTTCAACTCATGCGGGCTGAGCTCAATGGCCCACTTTGCTATTCTTCCCGTAGCTTCCCGGTTCTGGATTATATCCCCCAATGGTGCTGAACTAACCACAGTTATTGGATGTCCTTGGAAATAGTGTTTCAGCTTCCGGTTTGCCATGAACACCCCGTATACTAACTTCTGCCAATGAGGGTATCTCTGCTTGGACTCAATTAGCACTTCACTTATATAATAAACCGGGCGCTGAACCGGGTGCTCCTTCCCTGCTTCCTTGCGCTCAACCACAATTGCAACGCTGACCGCTCGTGTGTTAGCAGCGACGTATAACAGCAAAGGCTCCTTGTCAATGGGCGCAGCTAAAACCGGTGGTTTCGCTAGTTGCCGTTTCAGATCCTCAAATGCTGCATTTGCATCATCGCTCCAGATAAACCGGTCTGTTTTCCTTAACATCTGGTAAAGTGGGATCGCCTTTTCTCCCAAGCGACTGATGAACCGGCTTAACGCTGTGATCCGGCCGGCTATGCGCTGAACATCGTTGATACAAACCGGTTTAGTCAAAGATGTAATGGCCTTGATCTTCTCTGGGTTAGCTTCTATTCCTCTGTTTGAGACTAAGAATCCCAGTAGCTTACCAGCCGGAACACCAAAAGCACATTTTTCCGGATTAAGCATCATCCTATAAGCCCGAAGATTATCGAAGGTTTCCTTGAGATCCTCTATCATTGTTCCTTCTTTCTTCGATTTGACCACAATGTCATCCACATAAGCATGAACGTTCCTCCCTATCTGCCCCTTCAGGCAATTCTGAACGCAACGCTGATAAGTTGCATGTGCACACTTAAGCCCAAAAGGCATAGACACATAGCAAAAAGCACCAAAAGGAGTTATGAAAGATGTCTTCTCTTGGTCTTCCACTGCCATCTTGATCTGGTGATACCCTGAATATGCATCCAAAAAACTTAGCCGCTCACACCCCGCTGTGGCGTCGATGATCTGATCGATGCGAGGTAGAGCAAAAGGATCAGTTGGGCAAGCTTTATTGAGGTCCGTGTAGTCCACACACATCCTCCACTTCCCATTCTTCTTTAAAACCAGCACCGGATTAGCCAACCACTCCGGATGAAAAACTTCCACTATGAACCCTGCGGCCAAAAGTCTGGCCACTTCTTCTCCTATAGCCTTGCGCCTCTCTTCGTTGAAGCGGCGCAGATACTGTTTAACCGGTTTAAACTTTGGATCAATGTTTAACTTGTGCTCAGCGAGTTCCCTCGGTATACCTGGCATGTCAGAAGGTTTCCATGCAAAGATATCCCGGTTCTCACGGATGAACTCGATGAGCGCGCTTTCCTATTTGGGATCAAGGTTAGCACTAATAGTGAATTGCTTGGACGAATCCCCAGGCACAAAATCAACTTGCTTTGTCTCTTCAGCTGATTTAAACTTCAACGCCGGATCATGTTCTGTAGTTGGCTTCTTCAGCAGAGTCATATCTGCCAGATCAACATTATCCTTATAAAATTTCAACTCTTCTGTGGCACATACCGCTTCTGCATAAGCTGCATCACCTTCCTCACATTCCACTGCTATCTTGCGGCTTCCATGAACCGTAATAGTGCCTTTATGACCCGGCATTTTAAGCTGCAGATAAACATAACACGGCCTAGCCATAAACTTAGCATAAACCGTCCTTCCAAACAGAGCATGATATGGAATTTTAATCTTGACGACTTCGAAAGTGATCATCTCCGACCTGGAATCATACTCGTTCCCAAAGGTAACTTCTAAGTCAATCTTTCCAACTGGATAAGCTGACTTACCCGGGACCACTTCGTGAAACACTGTGTTTGATTGTCTTAGCTTTTTATCTGACAGACCCATACGACGGAAAGTCTCATAATATAAGATATTGATACTGCTACCACCATCCATGAGAACTTTAGTGAACTTGTAACCTCCCACTTGAGGTGCTACCACCAAGGCTAAATGGCCCGGATTATCCACCCGCATTGGGTGGTCTTCTCTGCTCCATACAATGGGCTGCTCCGACCATCAAAGAAATTGCGGTGTCGCCGGCTCTACTGCATTCACAGCCTGCTTTAAAACCTTTTGGTCTCTCTTACACAAACTTGTGGTGAAGACATGATATTGCCCACTGCTTAACTCCTTCGGATTACTCTGATATCCAGATTGCGGCTGCTGTTGCTGACGCTGTTGCTGCTGATTTCCTTGATTATTATAATTCCCTTGGCCTTGCTGCTGATTATTCTGATTATTGTAACCACCTTGATGATGTGATTGATTGCCCTGACCATTATAGTTTCCTTGATTATTTTGGCCGCCTGCCCGAGGTTGATAACCACCGTTATTGCCCCTATACCCTGATCCGGAGCTGTTCCCCTGATGACCCGGACCATAATACCCAGGCCCTGAGCCGCTGTTCGGGGGTCGATTATGAGGATTGAAACGGCCCGTCATTGCCTTCATAAGGGGTATGCGCTCTCTCATGGTATGCTTCGCCACCTTCCCTTTTCCGCTATGCTTTGGACAAGGCTGATCTAACTCCTGTTCCCAGCCAAAAGCTCCTCCGCCGGTTTGTGAAGACGGATCTCCCGGGTTACGCTGAAAACCCCCTTGAACTTGAGTGTTAGCCACGAAGTCTGAACCACCCTCTGCTTTCCGTTTGCCCAAAAAACTTGAAGTAGCCGGATTGATTAGTGCCGGTTTACCGGACTTGCCAACCTTCCCAGCCTTGTCTCCTTCTGTTTCTGGATACTTTGTGTTATCCGAGTCTCCATACTTCACCAGGGCACTCATCAAAGTTCCCATATCATTGCAGTCCCTTTTAAGCCGTCCAAGTTTCAACTTTAAAGATTCAAACCGGCAATTGTTCTCCAACGTTACTATTGTCGTACTAGGATTAATACCATTCGAAGAGTGTAAAATTTCTGCTACTCTCCGTACCCAAGCTGCTGTAGACTCTTGCACTCCTTGCACACAAGCTGCTACATCTATCACTGACATCGGCTGTTTGCATGTATCCTTGAAGTTTTTGATAAACTGGCTGTGCAGTTCCCCCCATGATCCAATAGAGTTCGGGGGTAGAGCTTTTAGCCAGGTCCTGGCCGTGCCTTCAAGCATCATAGTAAAATATTTAGCACAAGCCGATTCATCCACGTCCAGCATCTCCATGGCCATCTCATAACTTTCAACCCAAGCTTCCGCTGGTAAATCGGCTGTGTAGTTAGGTACCTTGCGGGGCCCCTTGAAATCTTTGGGCAGCTTGACACTCCGTAAAGCGGGGACAAGACACTGCACCCCGAAGGAACTCGCCGTAACCCCTGTTTCTGCAGTGGTCGTGTGAACCGGCGTTGTTTGAAGAATCTCCTCCATGGCACCTGACCTAACCCGGTTTATGTCTGGAGCTGGTACCGCCGCCCCTGCCGGATTATCCTGCCTGCGCTGATGCCTCCTGCGTTCACTGCTAGATACTTCTGGCTCCTCCCAATGCCTAGTATAACTTCGGCTGGGACGCGGTGTTGAATGTAGCCTTTCCCTGCTATGAGAATATGCTTGCTGCTGTATTAACGCCGTATTAAGTAGCTTCTGGACCCTGCGCGCCTCTATCGCCACCGGAGACGTCTCTTCCGTAGGTAATGCGGCCAAACACGCCGCTGCTGCAGCAATGTTATCCAAAGGGTTCGAATAATGACCTGGAGGGACGGGAACATAAGGTGCCGACGTAATCCGGCGCTCCCTTTCTGCGGTGGGTTGCTGAACCGGCTCCTCCCTGGCCGGGGGTGCCCTCCGGTTTAAAGCCGGATTGTTACTAGCCCCAGCCCTAGGTGTTCTGAACAGATTCGTTGCTTCATAAACCGGCGGTATCCGAGACCGGTACTTTCGTCCTCTTACTCCTTCCATAGAAGCTTGCTCCATCCTTAAATAAAAGGCTTGATCATCCAATTCCGCTTGTCTCACCGCTATCATCTCTCTTTCTGCCTTCAGGTCTTCCTTTAACTGATCAATCCGGCCTTTCAACTGAAGGAGCTCTGCATCATGATGCGCCTTGTCTGCTGGAGCTACTGTTTCCACCGCTTTAGCTATGAACTCCTCGATCAAGGTGGATAGAACTTCTGTAAGCGAGGGGGCTGGGCCGCTTCCCCCCGCACCAGCTTCTGTTGTCTTTCCGTTCACTGGGGGCTGTGAACCGGCCATGAAGACCGCCACCCGGTTTGGCGGGCCAAAGGTGCCCGGAATACTGTTTCCATCGGACTCGCCCTCGGACCGGCTGTCCTGCAACTGATACAGAGATTCAGTTTCCCCGGATGAAGATCCGTCATCAGAGTAGACAGCTGTTGCCCCATCAGATTCCGATCCGTCCTCGGCTCGACCTCTGTGGATTGCTCCAACGAACACGTGCTTCACGGCAGGCTGAATCCGGGCCGATCTCGCATGCTGAGCCGGCACGATGATGTTGGCGAAGACGTCCGGCTCAGGCCTCGGTTCGCCGATTTTGCCGATGAAGACTTGGATGCCGCCGAAGGGAACCCGGTACCCATATTCAATCGAATCGGCTTCCGGTCCCCAACCTGCGTCGTCGATGTAGATCCGGCCGCGGCGACTTTTGGTCATCCGGCCGACCGCGTAACCCTTGAGCCCTTCGAAGCTGCCCTTCAAGAACTCGAAACCATCGTGCGCAGGCCCCACGGTGGGCGCCAACTGTCGTGGAAATAGCACGGCAGATGTCCGGTTTAGCGGACTTGATGATGGAACCATCGCACGGGTTAGCTTGAAGGGGTTCATAGCACACAAAGGACACAGAAGGTTTGTACTAGTTCGGCCCCTTCGATGAAGGTAAAAGCCTACGTCTAGGTTGTTTGGTATTGCTTGGGCGTCGGATTACAGGGAGCGGATTCGCTTGCCTGCGTCTCGACGGATTGATTGTTGCTTGTCCTTGAACCGTCGCCGGGTCGCCCCTTTATATAGAGGGTATGCCTGGTCCGGTTTACAGAGTCCCGAGGCCGGCTCATAATCGTGTCCGCCTCGGTCTCTGTCTTTTCTTCCTTATCTCTCAAATTACATCACGGGGCAGTTTACAAACCTTAATTCTATACATGGGCTCTAAAATCTTTTATGGGCCGTAGCCTTTACTACATATTACAAACAAATATATTAACAAAGCCGGTTTATACTAGCCGGTTTATACCTGCTAGTCATATCCCTGACAGGTGTTGATGACCGACACGTAAAGGCACCCCGGGGTTCGTCAATATTGAAAATCACTCCGGGACCTCAAAACAGTGAGTAATAGTCCACGAAAGAGGCCAGAATCGGCGAAAACCGCGAGTGCTCATAACCGACACATAAGCGCACCCTGGGGTTCAACAACTATGGAAATTGCTTCGAGACCCCAAAACAGTGAGTAATAGTCCACGAAACGGGTCAGAATCGGCCAAAACTTCGAGTGTTGATGACCGACACGAAAACGCACCCCGGGGTTCATCAGTCGTGCAAATCACTCTGGGACCCTAAAACGTTGGGTAATAGTCCAC
>LR738716.1:14169265-14185128 GCA_902687465.1 Secale cereale
TATTTTGCCAATCAATGGATGCGATCCAAGGAGCTATGATTTATTTTGCCAATCAATGGATGCGATCCAAGGAGCTATGATTTTTTCAATCAATGGATGCGATCCAAGGAGCTATGATTTATTTTGCCAATCAATGGATGCGATCCAAGGAGCTATGATTTATTTTGCCAATCAATGGATGCGATCCAAGGAGCTTTGTAATTTGTTTATGATCATACAAACCGGACCAAACGGGGTTAAGCTAGGATTCGGATGTGATACGTAGCCCCCTAGTGACCGTGGATGCAGGGTACCTATAAGAGAGTTGCGCTTGTATGGCAAGTCATGTTTGGTCCCTTATAGAATTGTCCCGCATAGCAAAAATTGACTGATCAAAGCATCTTGTTTTCTTGATGAGCATGATATATATCAAGAGAAGTAAACTTTTAGATGGACATCACCTGAGTGAACTCCCATAAGACACTTATTTAGAGGAAAATGGCTGATCCCCCGGTTTACCAGGGGAGGTCGCAGAAGAGCAATGTTCCACGGCCTCTTCGTCTCTTCCTCTGCTGTCCGTGAGTGTTTATGTTCTCGAATGTCCACCAGGTAGTATGAACCGTTGTGTAGGTTCTTGCTGACCACAAAGGGTCCTTCCCAAGGTGGGGATAGTTTGTGCATATCTGTCTGGTCTTGTATAAGCCGGAGTACCAGGTCCCCCTCCTGGAACGTCCTGGTCTTAACCCGGCGGTTGTGATATCTGTGCAAGTCTTGCTGATAAATTGCAGATCGTGCTGCCGCTATGTCACGCTCCTCATCCAGTCGGTCTAAGTTGTCCTGTCTTGCTTGCTCATTGGCCGCTTCAACATAAGCCGCTACCCGTGGCGAGTCGTGCCGGATATCACTTGGAAGAACCGCTTCAGCACCATACACCATGAAGAAGGGCGTATAGCCTGTAGACCTGTTAGGCGTAGTGTTGATGCTCTAGAGGACAGAAGGTAATTCCTCGACCCAGCACCCTGGTGTTCTTTGCAAGGGAGTCATAAGCCGGGGCTTGATGCCTCGCAAGATCTCTTGGTTGGCCCTTTCAGCTTGACCATTGGATTGAGGGTGAGCTACTGAAGACACATCCAGGTGAATATGTTCCCTCTAGCAAAACTCTTCCATCTCTCCTTTAGATAGATTGGTGCCATTATCAGTAATGATGTTGTGTGGAAAGCCAAACCGGAAGATTACCTTTTTGACGAATTTAACCGCTGTTGTTGCGTCACATTTACTGACAGGCTCTGCCTCAATCCACTTTGTAAACTTGTCCACTGCCACCAACAGGTGGATTTTTTGATCTTGGGATCGCTTAAAAGGCCCAACCATATCAAGGCCCCAAGTCGCAAACGGCCAAGTAATTGGAGTCATCCGTAGCTCCTGTGCCGGAACAAGAGCACGACGTGAAAATTTCTGACAAGCGTCGCATTTTCGGACTAGATCCTCCGCATCAGCATGGGCTATTAACCAGTAGAACCCGTGACAAAAAGCCTTGGCTACCAGTGATTTTGAACCGGTGTGATGACCACAATCCCCTTCGTGTATCTCTCGAAGAATATCATTACCTTCTTCCGATGACACACAACGCTGAAATGCCCCAAAAACGCTGCGGTGATGAAGTTCTCCGTTAACAATGGTCATAGACTTGGATCGCCGGATTATCTGCCTAGCTTCGACCTCATCATCTGGCAAATCTCCTCGGCTCAGGTACGCCAAGTAAGGGAGTGTCCAATCCGGAATGACATGAAGTGATGCAACCAGCTGTGCTTCCGGATCAGGAACAGCCAAATCCTCCTCCGATGGTACCTGAACTGATGGACTGTGTAGCTCATCCAAGAAAATATTTGGCGGCACCGGTTTACGCTGAGAACCCAGCCGGCTTAGAGCATCGGCTGCTTCATTTTTCTAGCCGGTCTATGTGATCCACCTGGTAACCTTTGAAACATCCTACAACTGCTTCAACTTCTCGCCTGTAAGCTGCCATAAGAGGATCTTTGGAGTCCCACTTGCCAGACACTTGTTGTGCTACTAGATCTGAATCACCAAAGCACTTGACCCGGCTTAAGTTCATCTCCTTAGCCATCCGCAGGCCGTGAAGCAGTGCTTCATATTCAGCCGCATTGTTAGTGCAAGGGAACATTAGTCGGAAGACATAACAAAACCTGTCACCTCGTGGGGAAGTTAACACAACTCCAGCCCCTGAGCCTTCTAATTGCCTTGAACCGTCGAAGTGGATAGTCCAGTATGTATGATCCGGCTTCTCCTCTGGTGCTTGCAATTCTGTCCAATCATTGATGAAATCTACCAACGCTTGGGATTTGATAGCAATACGAGGTACATACTTCACTCCGTGTGGGCTAAGCTCAATGGCCCACTTTGCTACTCTGCCCGTGGCCTCTCTGTTCTGGATTATATCCCCCAACGGAGCTGAGCTAACAACAGTGATTGGGTGGCCCTGGAAGTAGTGCTTCAGCTTCCGGTTTGCCATGAACATGCCATACACTAGTTTCTGCTAGTGTGGATATCTTTGCTTTGATTCAATTAGAACCTCACTGACGTAATAAACCGGGCGTTGAACCAGATATTCCTTACCTGCCTCTTTGCGCTCCACCACAATTGCCACGCTAACTGCACGGGCATTGGCGGCCACGTATAACAGCAGCGGCTCGTTGTCAACAGGGGCAGCAAGAACCAGCGGTTCTGCTAATTGCCGCTTCAAGTCTTCGAACGCAGCGTTCGCAGCATCGCTCCATATAAATCGATCTGTCTTTTTCAGCATCTGATAAAGCGGAATTGCCTTCTCCCCTAAACGACTGATGAATCGGCTTAACGCTGTAATCCGGCCAGCTATGCGCTGGACATCATTGATACAAGCTGGTTTAGTCAAGGATGTGATCGCCTTGATCTTCTCCGGATTGGCCTCTATTCCTCTGTTTGATACTAAGAATCCAAGGAGCTTGCCTGCCGGAACACCAAAAATGCACTTCTCCGGATTAAGCATCATCTTATAAACCCGGAGGTTGTCAAAGGTTTCCTTTAGGTCTTCTATCAGCGTCTCCTCCTTCCTTGACTTTACAACGATGTCATCCACATAGGCATGGACATTTTTTCCGATCTGCCCCTTGAGACAGTTCTGTACGCAACACTGGTAAGTTGTTTGGGCACTCTTGAGTCCAAAGGGCATTGATACATAACAAAAGGCTCCAAAGGGAGTTATGAAGGCTGTCTTCTCCTGGTCCTTAACTGCCATCTTGATCTGATGATACCCTGAATATGCGTCCAAGAAGATTAGCTGCTCACATCCTGCCGTAGCATCAATGATCTGATCAATACGGGGGAGAGCAAAAGGGTCAGTTGGACAAGCCTTGTTTAGGTTTGTGTAATCCACACACATCCTCCATGTTCCATTTTTCTTTAACACCAGAACCGGATTAGCCAACCACTCCGGATGGAACACCTCACCTATGAACCCTGCGGCCAAAAGCCTGGCCACTTCCTCACCTATAGACTTGCGCCTTTCTTCGTTGAAGCAGCGCAAATACTGCTTGACTGGTTCGAACTTCAGATCAATATTAAGACTGTGCTCAGCGAGTTCCCTCGGTATACATGGCATGTCAGAAGGTTTCCATGCAAAGATATCCCGGTTCTCACAGATGAACTCGATGAGCGCGCTTTCCTATTTGGGGTCTAGGTTAGCGCTGATAGTGAACTACTTGGATGAATCGCCTGGCACAAAGTCAACTTGCACCACTCCATGGAACACCGTGTTGGACTGTCTCAACTTCTTGTCCGTCAACCCCATACGACGGAAAGCCTCGTAATACAAAATGTTGATACTGCTGCCGCCATCCATGAGTACCTTTGTGAATTTGTAGCCACCCACCTGTGGTGCCACCACTAAGGCCAACTGGCCCGGATTATCAATTCGTGGTGGGTGATCCTCTCTGCTCCACACAATAGGTTGTTCCGACCCACGCAGAAAACGTGGTGTTGCTGGCTCAACTGCATGTACCGCCCGCTTTAGGATTTTTTGATCTCGTTTGCACAAACTCGTAGTAAAGACATGGTACTGTCCACTACTTAGCTCCTTCGGATTACTCTGGTATCCGGACTGCTACTGTTGTTGACGCTGCTGATTGCCTCGGTTATTATAACCACCTTGACCATGCTGGTGGTTGCCATGGTTGTTGTAACCACCCTGACCGTGCTGCTGGTTGCTTTGGTTGTAGTTATTGTTGCCACCATGATATCCTGATCCGGACCCACTACCATGGTGACCCAGACCTTGAAAACCGGAACCCGAGCCGCCGCCCGGTGGTCCGTTGTTATATTTGGCTTGTCTCATGGCCTCTATCATGATCCGGCATTCCCTCCATGTATGTTTAGCTGGGTGTTCCGGCGTGCTATGTTTCGGGCAAGGCTCATTCAACTGTTGATCTAGATTAACGGGTCCTCCTTCGTTCCGTGGAGTTGGCCTACCCTTGCGGCGTTGAAAGTTTCCTTGAACATTGGTATTGGCCACAAAATCAGAGCCGATCTCTGCCTTTCGCTTACCATTGAAGCTTGTTCCTACCGGATTAGCTTGCGCCGGTTTACCAGCCTTGTTTGCTTTTCCGGACTTGTCCCCATCTGCCTCTGGGTACTTAGCGTTATCAGAATCCCCATATTTCACCAGAGCGCTCATGAGTGTCCCCATGTCATTACAATCCCGCTTGAGCCGTCCCAATTTCAGCTTCAGAGACTCGAACCGGCAATTGTTTTCCAGTGTCACTATCGTTGTACTAGTATTGATGCTATTGGAAGAATGCAGGATTTCTGATACTCGCCGCACCCAAGTACTCGTAGGCTCCTGCTCTCCTTGAACACATGCCGCTAAATCCACTATTGACATTGGCTGTTTGCACGTGTCTTTGGAATTTTTGATAAACTGGCGACGCAGCTCACCCCATGATCCGATGGAGTTGGGTGGTAAGCCCTTTAACCATGTCCGGGCTATACCCTCCAGCATCATGGTAAAATACTTGGCGCATGCCGCTTCATCCACATCTAGCATCTCCATAGCCATCTCATAGCTCTCAACCCACGCCTCTGGAGCCAGGTCTGCCGTGTAGTTGGGCACTTTGCGTGGACCTTTGAAGTCCTTAGGTAACTTGACGCTTCGTAAAGCAGGGACAAGACACTGTACTCCAAAGGAACTCGCCGTGACTCCTGTTTCTGATGTGGTTGGGTGAACCGGTGTCATTTGACGGGTATCCTCGCGGGCGGTATGTCTGACCCGGTTCAACGCCTCCTGGGGGTGCGCTTCTGCTCCCGCCAGATTATCTTGCCTGTGACGGTGGCGTCTCCGCTCGCTGCTAGACACTTCCGGTTCATCCCAATGCCTAGTGTAACTCCGGCTGTGGCGGGGGGTTGACTGAATCCTTTCCCTGCTGTAAGAGTACGCCTGCTGCTGTGTCAGCGCCGTGTCCAGCAATTCCTTAGCCCGGCGCGCTTCCAACACCACGGGGGATGTCCCCTCAATGGGTAAAGCGGCCAGCCGTGAAGCGGCGACGACAATGTTGTCCAACGGGTTTGAATAATGGCCAGGAGGGGTGGGGATGTGCGGCGTGGGCACAACTTGACGATTTCGCTCTGCGACCGGTTGTTGAACCGAAACGCCTACTCCTGGGGCTCCTCCCCGGTTTACTTCTAGGTTATTGCTGGCTCCCGCTCCTGGTGTGCCAAAGAGATTCATCGCTTCATAGACCGGCGGTAGACGAGTTTGCTGCCTTCTGTTCCTTACCTCCTGTGCAGAAGCTTGATCAATCCTAAGTCGGAAAGCTTGGGAATCCAGCTCTGCTTGCCTTGTAACCATCATGGCTTTCTGTGCGTCCAGATCTCGTTTAGCTTTCTCAATCCGGCCCTTCAGCTGAAGGATCTCTGCATCATGTTGCGCCTTGTTGGCAGGAGCTACTTCTGCTATTGCGCGTGCTGTCAACTCCTCGACCAAGGTGGATAGAGCGTCAGAGGGTGAGAGGGCTTGGCTGCTCGCCCCTGCACTAGCCACCTCTGCTGTGAACGCCCCAGTCACCGTGGGCTGCTGCATAGACAGTGATCCGGCCATGAAGACAGCTACCCGGTTTGGCGGATCAAAGGGGTCCGGAATACTGTCACCATCGGATGCACCCCCGGATCGGCCGTCCTGCAACAGATACAAAGATTCTGTCTCCCCGGATGAAGATTCATCGTCAGAATAGACAACTGTCTCGCCACCAGAATCCGATCTGTCCTCGGCTTGGACTCCATGTATTGCTCCGACGAAAACACACTTCATAGCGGGCTGAATCCGGGCCGATCTCGCGCGCTGAGCCGGCTCGATGATGTTGGGGAAGATGTCCGGCTCAGGTCCCGGTTCACCAATCTTGCCGATGAAGATGTGGATGCCGCCGAAGGGGACCCGATACCCGTATTCGATTGAATCGCCCTCGGGGCCCCAGCCTGCGTCGTTGATGTAAATCCGGCCACGACGACTCTTGGTCATCCAGCCGACCGCGTAACCCTTGAGTCCTTCAAAGTTGCCCTTCAAGAACTCGAAACCATCGTGCGATAGCCCCACGGTGGGCGCCAACTGTCGTGGAATTAGCACGACAGATGTCCGGTTTAGAGGACTTAGGTGTGGAGCCATCGCGCGGGTCAGCTTGAAGAGGTTAAAGCACATAAAGGACACAGAGGGTTTATACTAGTTCGGCCCCTTCGATGAAGGTAAAAGCCTACGTCTAGTTTGGTTTGGTATTGCTTGGGCGTCGATGAACAGGGAGCGGATTGCTTGCCTAAGTCTCGACGGGTTGTTGCCTCTCCTTGAACCGTCGTCGGGTCGTCCCTTTATATAGGAGGCGACGCCCGGTCTGGTTTACGGAGTCCCGAGGCCGGCTCATAATCGGGTCCGCCTCGGTCCCTACTCTTTCTACCTTATACCTCAAGTTACATGATATGATGGTTCATAAACCGTAAGCTTTACATATGGGCCCTAAGCCTCTCACTACAAGAAATATGTCAACTTATGACCTTCTATTAGTGACCCTGAAAGAATTAGTCATAGATCTATGACCATTTCAGACCAATTGGTCAAAAGTTGTTCGGGGGGCTCCAAACCCTAAACTATAACGACCATTTTGGTCAGAAAGGTCATAATTTCCTTACACGAAATGGTCATAAAGCATATAGCACTAGTTCGCTGCCTTATTTCTAGCTGATCCTGACCAATAAGATGGTCATAACCTTGTAAATTGTGGTGGGTTGCTACGACTAGGCGCCACCTCATCAGTTTTGCCTATGTGTCATGTCCATGTGGCAGTTTTTGCCCTAGGTTGTGAAGCAACCTATATTACTATCATTCCCAAAATTTCCCAAAAAATCTCATAAATTCTTTGGGTCATATCTTCGTCAAATATGTAAAAAAACTTCCTTGCCTAGTTCAAAAATAATTCAAAATATTCATTTTCCTATTTTGCTCAAAAAAACACTTTGTGAAGGAAGTACCACTTTGGCATGTCCAAATGGTATCCATTTTCTACAATGCTTTCCTATGCCCAAATAACTATCCTCCACCAAATGCCAGCTCAATCCATTCATTATTTTGAGCCCAGCTTCAACATTCGTATTTATGTCCAGTGTGGTACTTTGCAAAGCAAATACCACCTAGACTCCTCCTTTTGAGTTGATACTTTGTGAAAACGGTCTTCTTAGTAACTGATCATCGTCAACCAAAACTCAAGCCCATTATCCATGTGCATTTCCCGTACCGCTAATCAAACACTTGGCTGCTAATTCATGTTTGAGCATCGATCGGTCTCCTCGTGAGAATCTTATGTTGTAATTTTCTTCCTAGCACCTACCTGGGGAGTGCCCAACCCACTAGACATGCCTAGGCCTCCCAGAACACATGGCAATGCCACAGTCACGTGGTGACCACGCGGCGGGCATGCGAGTTTACGCGCTCTAGAGTTGGGGCCCTCGACCACCGCCCAAACCTTGACGTATCACCACCAAACCATGTATTTATGATTAAATAGGTACTTATGTAACTAGAAATGATTTTTGGAAAAAATAAATAGCAAACTATGAGGGAGCTACAGTTGAAATTTGACCTGCTTCCAGCTGAATCGGCGGAAATTTGTCTTTTCACGAGAGGTGGATCAAACTTTTTACACCCAACCATTTTGTCAATTGTGCATTAAATATGGCCTAGTATTTTATAAAATTGATTTGGTCCAATTTTGCAACAATTATTTGGGAGGTCCTTCACAAAAAAACCTCCTTTGGGGCACTCGAAAAATGGAAAATGATTTTTTCGTCCAAAGAAAATGAAAACTTCCTTAGGCAATATTGTTTGCCATTCCAAGATGCACCCTTGTGCACAATATGAGATCATTTAAACAAACTATGCCATGAATGTGGCCATAGGATTCATCATTTGGCTTGAAAGCCATGAATCTTCACGCATGATAGCTCATTTATGAGAACACTTTTTTAAAAGAATTGTTGTATTACAAGTTTATTATTTTGCCTGGTAACTTGGTCATATATAATGACACAATGCAAAGGTTTTCCAATTTTTGATTTTTTTTGAATTTTTTTATGCCCCTTTCAAAATGCGGTCAAAACGGCGGGAATGACCGTTCCTAACTAGTGGTTGAATCTTGGTATTTTTTTGTGTTTCTATGATTAAGTAGATACTTATGTACCTAGAAATGATTTTTGTAAAAAATAAATAGGAAACTACAAGGGAGCTGCAGTTCAAATTTGACCCGCTTCCAGCTGAATCGGCCAAAATTTGTCTTTTTTACGAGAGGTGGATCAAAACTTTTTACACCCAACCATTTGGTCAATTGTGCATTAAATATGGCCTAGTATTTTATAAAAATGATTTGGTCCAATTTTGCAACAATTATTTGGGAGGTCCTTCACAAAAAACCTTCTTTTGGGCACTCGAAAAATGGAAAATGAATTTTTCGTCCAAAGAAAGTGAAAACTCCCTTAGGCAACATTGTTTGCCATTCCAAGATGCACCCTTGTGCACAATATGAGATGATTTGAACAAACTATGCCATGAATGTGGCCATAAGATTGATCATTTGGCTTGAAAGCCATGAATCTTCACGCGTGATAGCTCATTTCTGAGAACACTTTTTAAAAAGAATTGCCGTATTACAAGTTTATTATTTTTCTTGGTAACTTGATCATATATAATGACACAATGCGAAGGGTTTCCAATTTTTTGATTTTTTTTTAATTTTTTATGCCCGTTTCAAAATGTGGTCAAAACGATGGGCTTGACCATTCCTAGCTAGCGGTTGAATCTTGGAAAACTTTTGATGTTTCTATGATTAAATAGATACTTATGTACCTAGAAATGATTTTTTTAAAAAAATAAAGAGCAAACTACAAGGCAGCTACAGTTCAAATTTGACCCACTTCCAACTGAATCGGCTAAAATTTGTCTTTTTCACGAGAGGTGGACCAAAACTTTTTACACCCAACCATCTGGTCAATTGTGCATTAAATATGGGCTAGTATTTTATAAAAATGATTTGGTCCAATTTTGCAACAATTATTTGGGAGGTCCTTCACAAAAAACCTTCTTTTGGGCACTCGAAAAATAGAAAATGAATTTTTCGTCCAAAGAAAGTGAAAACTCCCTTAGGCAACATTGTTTGCCATTCCAAGATGCACCCTTGTGCACAATATGAGTTTATTTGAACAAACTATGCCATGAATGTGGCCATAAGATTGATCATTTGGCTTGAAAGCCATGAATCTTCACGCATGATAGCTCATTTCTGAGAACACTTTTTTAAAAGAATTGCTGTATTACAAGTTTATTATTTTTCTTGGTAACTTGATCATATATAATGACACAATGTGAAGGTTTTCCAATTTTTTGAATTTTTTTTTGAATTTTTTATGCCCGTTTCAAAATGCGGTCAAAACGGCGGGAATGACCGTTCCTAGCTAGTGGTTGAATCTTGGTATTTTTTTGGTGTTTCTCTGATTAAATAGATACTTATGTACCTAGAACTGATTTTTAAAAAAAATAAAGAGCAAACTACAAGGCAGCTACAGTTCAAATTTGACCCACTTCCAACTGAATCGGCTAAAATTTGTCTTTTTCACGAGAGGTGGACCAAAACTTTTTACACCCAACCATCTGGTCAATTGTGCATTAAATATGGGCTAGTATTTTATAAAAATGATTTGGTCCAATTTTGCAACAATTATTTGGGAGGTCCTTCACAAAAAACCCTCCTTTTAGGCACTCGAAAAATGGAAAATGAATTTTTCGTCCAAAGAAAGTGAAAACTACCTTAGGCAATATTGTTTGCCATTCCAAGATGCACCCTTGTGCACAATATGAGATCATTTCAACAAACTATGCCATGAATGTGGCCATAAGATTGATCATATGGTTTAAAAGACATGAATCTTCACGCATGATACCTCATTTCTGAGAACACTATTTTAAAATAAATGCCGTATTACAAGTTTATTATTTTTCCTGGAAACTTGGTCACAAATAATGACACAATGCGAAGGTTTTCCAATTTTTTGATTTTTTTGTATTTTTTATGCCCGTTTCAAAATGTGGTCAAAACGATGGGCTTGACCATTCCTAGCTAGCGGTTGAATCTTGGAAAACTTTTGATGTTTCTATGATTAAATAGATACTTATGTACCTAGAAATGATTTTGGAAAAAAATAAAGAGCAAACTATGAGGCAGCTGCAGTTCAAATTTGACCCGCTTCTTGCTGAATCAGTGGGAATTTGTCTTTTTCACCAGAGGTGGATCAAGGCTTTTGACACCCAACCATTTGTTAAATTGTGAATTAAATATGTCCTAGTATTTTATAAAATTGATTTGGTCCAATTTTGTAACAAATATATGGTAGATCCTTCATAAAAAACTCATTTCAGGCACTCGGAAAATGATTAAAATAGATAGAAAGATCAGAAATGCATAGAAATTGGTCCTTATCCACAAAATGTGGTCTAACTCTAGTAAAAATTTGTGTGGTGCCATTTTGCAAAAAAAAATTGATATCTACTTCACAAAATCCCTCTATTTTTAGTACTTAGATACTTTTCTAAATCACTGGTTTTCTGAACCAATCAGGATTCTTCCCACGGATCGATGAGATGGCGCCCATCCATCCATCTATCTACAGAAAGAAAAAAAGATACCCCCCACAACCCAAACCCTATCTCACATCACACCCACCGCCATCTTCCCCCATCGCACCCCTCCTCCGGATCTCCTCGCCGCCGCCGCCACCTCCCGATCCAATCTCTCCCCGCCGCCTCCCGATCCTTCCGCCGCCGCCCCGTCCTCCCCTTCCTTCCGCCCTCCACCTCTCCCCTCGCCTCCGCCACCCGACGGCCATGGCACGCCTCTTCCTCATCCCAGATCAGATCCAACGGCCCCCAACCGCATCCATGCGTCAGAGGCGCTGGAGGCGCACTGTGCGGTTCTACAGGGTGGCGACCCGATGACGTCATGTGTGCTGCTCACCCGTCGGCCTCCAACGCCGACCAGGCGGCCATTGAGTCTACCACACCCACCCAGCCGCAGCCGGAAGAGCAGGAGGACGGGATGAGCTCCGGGACGGGGAAGGTGGTGTGCGTCACCGGCGCGTCGGGCTACATCGTGTCCTGGCTCGTCAAGTTCCTCCTCCAGTGCGGCTACACCGTCCGCGCCCCCGTCAAGGACACCGGTACGGTCAGGATTCATGACCCCACCCCACCTCCTTCCATCCCCTCCCCTTACTTTTTCGCCTGCTCTAGCTGGTGGATCCATGGTTATCGATGGATTCATCGATTCAGTCATTCAGTGGGTGGGGGACCAGGTTTTGTTCAGGATGTGAACTGGAACTGATAGTACAAGGAAGAAGAAGAAGAAGAAGTTGACTAAATTTGTTAGCATGCCGTGGGTGAGTGAGTGGCAGTGTTTGCAAGTGAACGCCATCTCCCTGTTGCAACTGCCATATAATAATATTATAGTAAATCTATGTTTAGAAGAGTCAAGGGGCAGCCATTCTGACATGTGAATTTAAGAATACAGAACTGATTTCCCATAATATTGTTGCTAGCGTGTTTTGCTGCGACAGTCAATTTTTTCATTGTAAATCTTTAAGATTGTTTGAGTTCAAAATTAACATAAATTCCCTTGTATTCTACTGAACTACTGTAGTTAGCAATAACATCCTACGAGTGCTAGTGTCGGGGACTCCCTTAACAAAATTCTGCTCTGGCTCATTTCACTCACTCCCTACTACTACAACTATATATCCAAGTCTAAATAAAGAGTCAAGTGGCAGCCATTCTGACTTCTGAATTAGAAACTACACAAGTGAGTTCTCATAATAGTGTGGCTAGCGTGTTCCTGTGACAGTCAATATTTTTCATTATAAATCTATTAGTTTAGATTGTTGGAGTTGAAAATCAGCATAATTTGGCACTTGGAATGTTTTCCCATGCTTTTCCTTTTTGTAATAAAATATGCATGCTCGGTGCTAACTCAACTGACGGTTCCTTCTTTCAGCCGACCCCAAGAAAACATTACACCTGCAGGCCCTGGATGGAGCCAAGGACATTGCTAGTATTCTCTACTCCTCCTCCTAACCTTCTCTAAACCAGAAAACTAGTGCTGCTCCTGACGCCCATACTGCTGCCCCTCTTTCTTTCCCAGTTGATTCGTCATCTTGGATCATAATTTTTCTGCATTCCCTGTTGCTGTAGCTTGTTGGATGCATAGTTTGATCTCCCAATGGGAATTATTAGTGAATGGTGATGTCTGTGGTCACGAGATCCTCGGTTGCATATGATTTCTCAGTGCCGTTTCTGCAGTTTGCAAAATGCTGTGATGAATCATGAAATATACGACTTATGTCAGACTTTAGAGATGCCATTTGGCATTGATGACAAGATATTTCATATTCTGAGCAATAATGTTGCATTTCATACCTATAGTTGCCAAACTATAAATTGTTATAGCCTTTTTCTTGCTGTCCATGCATGCTTATATGTTTGAGGGTCAAGTAATGAGGAATAAACCATCAACAATATGATGGAGCTCTTCTCCTCTGATTCTTGGTATTTAAGTCCCTGATGGTACCTCAACACCCTGATATGTTTGTGCCTTTCTATGCTATCCACATACTGAAGGAAGTACTGCTATCTTCACAACAAATATAATTTTTCTTGAACGAGTTTATAAATTAAACTATCTCCACAACAAAGATATTTACCATTTGTAGTTCCAATCTAAAGTGTTACTTGATTTCATTTGTGGTTCAAGTGATGATGAGAAACTGCAACAATATGACAGGAGTTATACTCCTGTGAATCGTAGTTTAAAGTCTGATGATTTCTTATCTTCAAATATCCGTTGTCTTGTGAAATGCAATGCTGCTCACGTTCTTGTTTTCTTACGAATTGCTTGATGCAATTTCTAAGACGGGTTTCTTTGACACTGAGGGAGTATTGTCTTAGTACTTGTATATCCATCAGCTATTACTGTGCCTTTGTGGCGTAGTTTGAATCTCTGTAGACCAATCATATCTGAAGCATGAGCCAAGCACAACATGTCTACAGTTTCAGAACGGAAAACCAATCATGCTATATGTATTAAGCAACTCCATTGCAGTCTAATTTGTTCAGAATGGAGATGAAAACATTGGTTGGTTTGCATCATACCGTATAGCCATATATATATAAAGCTTCCATTTAACGTCCAAAGAATGCATACCTGATTTGAGTTAGACTCTAGTCTTGACTATTCTATGTAGGTGGCCACTGACAAGTTGAGTTTCAGTCTAGCTCATCTGAAGTTTCTCTGTATGCAGGAGGGCGAGCTAGAGGAGCTTGAGAAGGGTGTGGAGCCTGCGTGGGAGCGCTTGGTCCACCCACTCGAGCGCATCGTTGACAGGCTGAACGTCGTTGACCACATCATGGCGTCAAGGATTCGCCCGACCTCTATGCCGCTGTCGAGGATGTACAGGTAGTCTCTTCTTCTGTCACGCCGCCTGTGATCTGGACGAACGAAGCCGTTGATTGGTTAGCGCATCATCAGATGATGATGATGCTGTCTCTGTATTTCTTCTTACTCCATGAATTTATATACACTATTACAGCAGCTTGTTGATCAAGCGCTTGTTCTATCTAAATGTGTGCACCGAAGTTCAGTTACCTTCTAAAAAATTATTGGTGCATTTTTTTGTTTCTCAAATACAAAATAGCTTGCTCATTTAAGCTGTGGCAGCCCTACTATTAGCTTTCATATCGTGTCTCCGTTTTCTTGTATCAGAGTATCTCATTTTAACTAGCTAGAGAACAAAAAGCATGGTACTAGCTCAATTTCTGTTATCTTTCTAAATAACTATCCTTTTCTTGAATGGTCTGTTCATAATATATTTGCCCCAGTTTTTCTGATTCTTCTCTATTGATTCATGTAACAGGGCGACCGAGGAAGGCATGTTGCTGTTTTATTTGTTCCCAGGCTTGACAATGGTTGTCCAGCGAGTCCGGCATGTCATCATTTTCTTGTAAAGCAGTATTGTATCACACTTGTAGAGCTCGTTACACATGTTGATCTTGTGAAGTACTGTATTACACATGGTCATATGTATTGGCAACGTGATCTGGTTGCTTTTATTTGAAGTATCATGTGTGTTTTTCTCTGCCAAGTTAAATACTAGTTGAAATATGAAGAATATGAGCCTGATAGATGGGAGTAACTTACCAGACCCAAACCTGACAACTGGGACCCATTTTACTGGTGGACCCATTTAATAAAAAAAGGAAATTAAAATTATTTAGACGAAAAGGCCAAGGCCCGATAATAAAAAAGGTCTGGCCCAAAAATAAAAAAGCTATAATGTTGAGAAAAATAAAAGAAGAAAAATAAAAACTGTTGAGAAAAAAGGCATGGCCCAAAAATAAAATGGCTATAATGTTGGGCCTGGCCCATGTGGCTGTCCAGAATTAATAGGGAAAAAATATATAAAAGGCCGAATTATTGGGCTCGGCCCATGTAAAACAACGAATTGGACTGGGCTGATTCTTGTGCCACATCAGCTTGCCACGTTGGATTCCTACGTGGCGTGGGGAGGTTGCTAGTGACCAAAACACGACAGTAGGCATATTTTGGTCGTAAATGTCTATGACCTTCTCACATAGAAGGTCGCTAATGTCAGTTTATGACGGCCAGCTTTTGACCTTATGTTTTTGGTCACAAAAAGGTCACAAATGGAAAACTATGACCTTTCAGTGACCAATAGTTGTGGTCACAAGTTGACATATTTCTTGTAGTGTCTATGGGCCGTAACCTCCGGTTCATATTCTACTGGGCTTATAATAACACAACTACGTTAATGTAATCCGGATCTTCCTGGCCGGTTTATACCTGCTAGTAATATCCCTAACACCGGGGTTCGTCAATATTGAAAATCACTACGGGACCTGAAAACAGTGAGTAATAGTCCACGAAAGAGACAAGAATTGGCCAATACCGCGAGTGCTGATAACCGACACGTAAGCGCACCCTGGGGTTCAACAACTATGGAAATCACTTCGGGACCCCAAAACTATGAGTAATAGTCCACGAAACGGGTCAGAATCAGCCAAAACTTCGAGTGTTGATGACCGACACGGAAACGCACACCGGGGTTCATCAGTCGTGGAAATCACTCTAGGACCCCAAAACGATGGGTAATAGTCCACGAAATGGGTCAGAATTGACAAACAGCGCGAGTGCCGATGACCGACAGGAAAACGCACCCCTGGGTTCGTCAATCCTGGAAATCACTCC
>LR738716.1:14186255-14210031 GCA_902687465.1 Secale cereale
ACCGACACGTAAAGGCACCCCGGGGTTCGTCAATATTGAAAATCACTCCGGGACCTCAAAACAGTGAGTAATAGTCCACGAAAGAGGCCAGAATCGGCCAAAACTGCGAGTGCTGATAACCGACACGTAAGCGCACCCTGGGGCTCAACAACTATGGAAATCGCTTCGGGACCCCAAAACGGTGAGTAATAGTCCACGAAACGGGTCAGAATCGGCCAAAACTTCGAGTGTTGATGACCGACACGAAAACGCATCCCGGGGTTAATCGGTCGTGGAAATCACTCTGGGACCCCAAAACGGTGGGTAATAGTCCACGAAACGGGTCAGAATCGGGAAAAACCGCGAGTGGTGATGACCGACATGGAAACACATCCCTAGGTTCGTCATTCCTGGAAATCACTCCGGGACCCCAAAACAGTGAGTAATAGTCCACAAAACAGGCCAGAATCGACCAAAACCACGGGTGTTGATGACTGACACGTAAAGGCAGCCCGGGGTTCGTCAATATTGAAAATCACTCCGGGACCTGAAAACAGTGAGTTTCTACATGAAATTTTGCATGCACCTAACACACACGAGCATATTTTAAGTAAACATTAAAAAAATTGAATTTATTTTCATGGGAGCATATGAGCTCGGGATCAACAATGAATTTCCACTTATCTCCCTATCCCATATTACCCACTATATATCCAAATGGAGCTTGTTGTACTCATGAGCATGAGTAATCACTATTGCTGGCCATATGAGCTGAATCTCACGGGCTGGCCCGTTAGCACATGTGTTATAGGAAATTTTTGACCAGGTGTTAATTTTCATAATCTCAAATTTTATTTGAAATATAGTAACCAAATATTTGAAAAATGTTATGTATGTAGAAAAAATGTTGACCGTGTATTCCAAAAATATTTAACATGTATTTTCAAAAAGGATAATCAAGCATTTGAAACATATTAAGTGTGTACAGAAAAATAATGACCATTCATTAAAAACATGCTAATCTTGTATTGTATTTTAAAATGTTAAACTTGTTGTTGAAAAAATAGAAATCAAGCAATGTATATAGAAAACATTTTGACCATGTATTAAAAAATGTTAATCTTACATTTGTAATAATTTTAAAATTCGGTAAAACGTTAAATCTGGATAGAAAAATATTGACCATGCATTGAAAACATGTATATCTTGGAGTTGAAAAATGTTAATCAAGCATCAATTTTTTTTAAGTGTGTATGGAAAAAATCTTAACCATGTATTAAAAAATATTTAATATTTGTATTTGAAAATGTTAATCAAGGATTTAAAAATGTTTAAAATGTTGATGAATAAAATATTGACCATGTATTTAAAAATATGTTAAACGGGTATTAGAAATATGTTCTTAGCATATACGGGAAATGTAAAACGAAACCAAATGAAACCATGAAAAACAAAAAACAATGAAAACAAAAAAGAAGAGCAAATGAAACCAAAGATAACTGAACATAGAAAGAAGTGCAAAAATAATGATAAAATAGTGAAAACTCATAAAGAAACAAGAGAAACTAAAAAAATCTTTGAAATCAAGAATGTAATTTAAAACCAAAGAAAAGAAGGAGAAATTATAGAAACATAAGTTATATCAAAGAAAAACAAACAAAAACGAAGAAAAAATATACCCAAGAATAAAAACAAACCAAAGTAAAACGAAGGAAAAAAGAAAGAAAAAAAAATAGTGAAAATCAAAGAAAAAAGAAGTTATATAAAAAAACTAAAGAAAATCAGAGAAAATAATAATTAATTAATAAAAACAAAAGGAAATATAAAAAGATAAAAAAAAAGTAAAAGGAGAAAATCAAAGTTGCAGCGATTTATATTTAACACAGTAAATATGCAAGTGCTTATATATACACGCATACACTTATCCGGCAACTTGTGAAATTTGTACTGCGCATTTTGCCGGAAACCTCGGCAGTCCACACACTCCCACTGACCACTGTCCTTCCCAAAACCCTCGTCCATGGCGGCCGCGGCACCGCCGCCCGAGGAGTTCGCCCGCTACGCCACGGCCTACGTAGTCGAGGAGGAGGAGGAGGAGGAGGAGGACCCTGAGGAGGTGGAGCCGTGGGTTTCCTCCGACTCGGAGCCGGACGAGCACCCGGCGCCCAATTCGAGGAACCCTTCCCCCAACTCGGAGCCGGAGCAACCGCCGCCGCGGCCGCCGTTGCCGCCTGCGCCGACGAATTCGGCGTCCGAGGTGGCGGGGGAGGGGCAGAAGGCGGCGCCTTGGCCTGGGTTCCCCGGCGCGAGCGTGTTCCGGCTGGTCGTGGCCGGCGACAAGGTGGGCGGCCTCATCGGCCGCCGGGGCGAGATCGTCAGGCGCCTCTGCGAGGAGACCCGCGCCCGCGTCCGCGTCCTCGACGCCACGGACGGCGTCGCCAGCCGGATTGTAAGGCTCCTTCCCTCTAATTTTGGTTGATGGCCTGATGGTGGTGGTTAGGACACGGGAGATTGGGCGCCTGGAGCATGACTGTCTACGGTCACAATCAGGTTAATTAGGAGCTAAATTAGAAATTGATTTGGGATTTGTGCATGCTCGCTGTAAGAGCATCTCCAACGGCTCCCCTTTCCCCAATATCTTTCTGGTATTGGGGGATTGGGGCCAAAATACCAGCTCCAATAGCCTCCTCTTTCCCCAACATTTTTTGGAGATCACAAAAAACAGCCAATCTTCCTATTAATGGAGGGGGAGTTGACCCTCTCTATTGGGGCTGGGATCATTATGGATCTGCTGGAGCTTCCATCCCCAATAACCGGAAAAGTGTTATTGGGGAGCCCCAACAAGTTCTTATTGTGGGAGTTTTTTTGTGAGCTGTTGGAGATGCTCTAAATCAGACCGTGGCACAAGTTTGGGTCTGCCGCAAGCAACGCTCGGCATATACATCGGCAATTGTGTGCCAGCATTGCCCTGGCTTGGGTTGCTCATTTCCAGGTTCTCTTGGGAATCGAGATCATCAAGCGCCTCTGCGAGGAGACCCATGTCCGCGTCCTCGAGACCACGGGCGACGTCACCAGCCAGATTGTAAGGCTTCTCCCCCGGAATTCTGGTTGATCCATGTTAGGATTTATGGCTCGATGGTGGTGGTTAGGACATCGGGAATTTGAAATTGAGTCGCTTGTGCCGTGCTTAGCATGCGGTTGGGCGCGTGGAGCATGAATTTCTATGGTCTCTTGTGGTCACAACTCACTCACAACGATGGATTGGCAATATAAGCTAGCTAAGCTAGAAATTACTTTGCGATTTGTGCATGCTCATTGTAAACTGGACTGTGGCGTTAGTGTGGGTCTTCCACAAGCAGCTCTCGACATGTAGATCAGCAATTGTGTGCCAGCATTGCCCTGGTTCTCTCGAGAATTGTGCATTGTGGCCATCGGCACATTGTTACTGTCATCTTGCAACGCTATCCTAGATGTAATTGTGTTGTTGCTTGCGTAAGGACACTGATGTGTTGTCACAAGGTCAAATAATTATATAATCCCCATGCTCTTTCAAGTTCCAGCTCACACGGAAGCGGCCTAATCATCATTACAGAAAATGAGTAGGCAACTGTAAGACCATAGAAACCAGGTTGGTCCATCATATATAATAGTTCTGGGACCCTATTTTTAACTTGTTCTGGAGCCTAATTTGGTTATGAAATGGACGAAACAGTGACATCAATGTTAGCTTTATAGTTCCAATTGTTCAATGAGCCTTTTTGGTTAGCATTTTTAATTTAATTGTTCTATACGATATCTCTACTTTGGTAAGCCTTGGCCATGTTATCTGTTGGGTTGTTGTTTTAGTTTAACAGTTTTTGCAATCATAGGAACAAAGGCATTACTAAGGCTGTAAGGGAAGTTGAAATGACTTGACCACGTGAAAATTACTCTCAGTCTCGTAAGCATAAGCTTTTTTAAAACGGGAGGATTCTAGCGTGGCATGTTGAGGTGGTACATAAAAAAGAAAAAGAAAAAGTTAAACTTAGATAATTTGTTTGTACTTTCTTATTCATTGTGTTAAATTTTATATCTTCTCTTTAGGTCTTGATATCCGCAACAGAAGAAACACAAGCAGAAGTGGCACCTGCTATGGATGCTGCAGTTAGGATCTTCAAACATGTAAATGATATAGAAGGGATCAATCCTGATGTCACATTATCTGCTTCTGCACCAGAAATTTGTTCTGCTAGATTACTGGTTCCTAAAGCACAAGCGGTGCACTTAATTGGCAAGCAAGGAACCATGATCAAGTTAATGCAAGAAACTACTGGTGCTACCGTAAGGATTATAGATCAAGGTACATGGTTATACATTTTCTTGTTAACTATTATGCGATGCATTTCCAGTTTGATCCATAGAATTACTGGTCATTTTTATTACCTATGAATTAATGATATTGGTTTCGCTCTTGGATGTGTAACTTGATAAGGTATATACATTTTCAACTCAACTATTATGTGATGCATTTCCAGTTTGATTTGTAGAATCACCAGTCATTTTTGTTACCTATAAATTATTAACATTGGTTTCGATCTTGGATGTATAACTTGAATGCGGAAACAAGGGAGTATACCTGGGCATTCTAAAGCAAACGTGGTGTCCCTAACTTCTACGATCCATCATTTCTTGTACTAGAGTCCACCTGTACTTGATATCAAGTTCTTTTTGCCGAGGAAAATCCAGAAAAACTTTTGGACTGTTTTCGCAACTTTGTGTTGTAGCACCAACCTTCTCTGAAAAGTAGCACCTGCCTTCTCCCAGAAATTAGTAGCACCGGCCCTGTTCACTAGAATAGTAGAACGTACTCTGTTTCATCACTGAAAAAGGAGTGCAATTGATAGGATTCTTGTTCTTGTGTTATCTAACTTGTTAGCATGACAATACTTGGTTTCGTTGGTTGGCACCAATTTTTCAACCAAATTGTATATTGTGACCCTTGTAGAAAATGGTGGTTGCTTAAGGGATTTACACCAATCAGTTAACCAGATGGTTTGTTGTGACCCTATCACTTGAAACTTTAAACTCCCCCACTTTTATAAAATATTGAGACCAGAAGTCACACAGGCTTCCAGATTGCATCCCTATATATCGGTGGTATAATCGAACTAGATTTGATTTTCCCTTCCATGATACATAAACCACTGAAATATTCGACAGAGAAGCAACTTTATTTCGATCTGGTATTTGTTGCTGCTAATACCATGGAGATTCTTTTGCACACTGTAAAGAGTTTGCCTGGTAGGTTACAATTTTAGAAGCCCTACAACATACTTTTCACCTTATTCAAGCTTATACCTTTTTGCCGGCTTTTCTATTTCGACCTCGTTTTGGTTGTTGTGAATTAAATCTGGATCACTGGATGTAACACATGATACTGGATCTACTTTTCTAGATGACCTTTTGAGTAATCAGATGGTGGTTGAAAGAATTGTGGAGATACGTGGTGCTTCCCTCAAGGTCCTCAATGCCCTAAAATCAGTACTTGAACTCCTCCGGAAGTTCCTAGTTGATCATGGCGTCCTTCATCTATTTGAAAGAAAGGTAATCCTTGCTAGTTGCTGCACTTATGAATAAAGATCGGAGCAGCTTGTAACATTCTCATGGAATTTATATTTATGTTGCTTATCTGCAGAACCAAGCAGTAGCCGAGGTGCAGGATAGTTCTGAAGAAAATCAGGTTGCGGTTACCAATGGTTATGCTCTTCCAGTGAACCAGGACCTTTTGTTATCTGACAGTCGAAGTCCTCTCAACACGAATGGCAGCAGATATTTGTCGTATGGACGAGACCCATCTGTCTGTGACCCATATTCATCAGATATCAGACACCCAGCCGTTCCCTTAATACCAAAGGTCTATTTCTATAACTATTATTATCCCCTAGTTATGCTATGCACCTATATTATGTCAGTTATTAGCTTGTAAAAATGTGCTCAGGTTTCACCTGGTACAGGCAGGTTTCTTTTGTTCATTTTCCCTTTTTTTCCCTCGGAACGTTACTTGGTATAGCCATCTTACGTCAGGCTGCTACAGACGTTGCTCTTATGGGATGTTTTGGCTTTCAG
The DNA here is from genome assembly GCA_902687465.1 of Secale cereale. NCBI lineage: Eukaryota > Viridiplantae > Streptophyta > Magnoliopsida > Poales > Poaceae > Secale > Secale cereale. The sequence goes on from LR738716.1 coordinate 14,192,340, forward strand.
ATCACGCAGACAATGCAGATCCCTTTGCTGCAAGCTGAAGAGATAATTGGCGTCAGGGGACAGACCATTGCTCATGTACGTTCTGTCAGTGGAGCAGTGATTGTCCTCGAGGAAACTGGAAATTATCTGGATGAGGTTCTAGTTTCGATCGAAGGCACTTCTTCACAAGTTCAGACCGCGCATCAGCTCATACAGGTTAATTGCCAACGTCCTGTGGAATCCTACTTTAGTATCCATTTGTTAACTGTTGGTGATTCGGGCCATTTCATAACTAGCCTAATAGGTTCCAGCTTCCTAGAGGCAGCTACCCAGCACATGATAGCTCGCCTATGTAAAATGTAAACCACACTACGCAACACAACCCTTGCTCCTCCTCCGGTTGTCACAGCGTCGATTACACTGGGCATCTACTACGTGTGGAGACCAGCCGTCGACGCCTCTTAATCAAATGAAATAAACTCGGCCGTTACAAAACACATGATTCATTATACTGCCTTGCACAGTTGATTTATCGATACAGTCATTAATCGCATGCCGGGTGTCTGTTTTTGCTAACCGGATCCTCTAACATTGAGAAGGGAAGTTAGAGAAGCTACACTACCCTAACTTTCCTTCTTTCTATTCATATGATTAAGGCTAAAATGACTCAAATTAACTTGCAAATTGATGATCTACTGTGCACATTTATAGTAATTACATACAAATAAGATGATAGTGAAATAAAATTTATTTTTAAATTATCATATCTACAGTAAATACCAACAGTACCGTGCCAGGAGCTGCGGCTACGGCAACCCTGACGCTGTGTACCAAATTGATGATCTACTGTGTACCATGACTTTCCTTCTCTGTGTTAGAGGATCCGCCTCCCTGTTTTTGACCTGTCGCCATTTTTGCACGCAGGAGGTCCTGCTGGGCGACGGAGAACCTCTACCACCCAGGAGCTGCGGCTACGGCAACCCTGATGCCGGCCCGGTTAGGCCGCCGTTCGCCCTGCGCGGCGCTCCAGCGAGTCCAGAGTATGCCCCGCTTCTGTACCGCGACTACCGGTCATCATCGAGCACCGTCCGCCACTGCCACTCTGCTGCTTACCACGGGTACAGGCTGTAGCGCGCGGAGCCAAGCGACTGACCGCGCGCCTAACCTTACAATCGCCGCCTGAACCATGCCTGATTAAGCAGGAACTGAATGGAACTTCTTCGCCGTGACGATTGATCCGACACTACGGCCCAGCAGTTTCTTTGCCTGTGGTAGTCTGCATATTCGCCTTTGTCTGAAGAAAGTACGGAGGTGGTACCTGCTCGCTGCTGGTTCTGAAGATTGTGGCACCTAATTTGGGGACGTGGTAGTTTGACTAGTTTCCATGCCCGCTTGTGATGGAAAGACTGTCGATAGCACGCGTGACTGGCAGCCGAACGCCTCCTTGACTGCATGTTTTGGCATCAGCCGAACGCTGTCTTCGACCCTACTCTTCAATCTGGCTGGTTCATTCCCCCCTTGTAACCCAGGCATGCCGGTGCCACCATTCTGGTAGGGTAGGGGCGGCGACGCGCACGCACCCGTCCTTTGCGATGAGCTTCTCGGCTGTTCCGGTGAATGGGGAGCGGCCTCCCCGGTGACGACAGTATTTAGGGCCTGTTCGGAGTCCCTCCCGCTCCCGGAGCAGCCGGAGCCACGGTGCAAATTTGTGGAGCGGGGAAACAGGTACTTCGTGGATCCTTAGATTTGGCGGAGCTGGTGGTTTCCCGAACAGCTCCTTGTTTTCTGCACAAAGGGTGTGGACTGCGACATTTCAAAGTGCGTGAACATGATTGAAACATTTGTATTTCGGGCTCCCAAGCAAAATTTGAGGGCATCCCACTATCTAAAATAATGATATTTTTAAAACAAAATAAATACATACTACCCTAGGCAACAATACGTTTCTACAACTGAGCTCAAATGCTCCTGGTATAAACCAACGCGCTGATACCAATTGAAAGATTAAGAAAAGGGTCTGAGAGGGTGAATAGACACTTAACAAGGCAAAGGTGTAGTTTTTAGTTTTCTTGGAACTTAGGCAGATTTTAGCACAAATTAAATGACAACCAATACAATCTACACGTGCATGTCTAGAGTATAGGGAGCAGATGAGGAACGACATGCAAGTGCAAGAATATAAAGAGGTAGAGATAGGAAGATCAAATGCAATAAAGACATGGTAATTTTTGGTGTGGTTCTGATAGATGGCGCTATCATACATCCTTGATGGAGACTTCAACCAGCGGAGGATAACGGTTGTTAGTCCACGGAGAACTCCACCCACGAAGGGTCTACGAAAAAATAATTTTATCTATTCTATCATGATTTACGCCCACGAAGGATTAGCATCATTCGGGAAGATCTTCACAAAGTAAGCGGTCTCCTTGCCCTTACAAACTCCTTGGTTCAACTCCACATGATTTGGAGGTTCCCAAGTGACACCTAACTAATCTAGGAGACACCACTCTCCAAAAGGTAATATATATTGTTGTTGATGATGAACTTCTTACTCTTGTGCTTCAAAAGATAGTCTCCTCAACACTCAATCACCCTCTCACAGATTTGGCATGGTGGTGGGAGAATGATTCGAGTGGAAAGCAACTTGAGGGGGCAAGAAATCAAGGACTAAATGGGCGGATTTGGAATGCCTTAATCTCAACACAAGTGTATGTTGTTCTCTCTAAGAAAATGGATGTGGGAAGTGTAGTTTCGTCATGGTTGCTCTCTCTGAGAGTAGGTGGTTGTGGGTGGAGTATATATAGCCATCACCAAGGATCTAGTCGTTACTCACCTTTATTCACAACTCGGTGGCACCGAAAGAAAATCTAGGAGGCGCCGACTAGTGCAAAATATTAGACATTTCGGTGAGACTAGATGAATCCACTCGGTGGCTCTGATATGTGATGACCTAAGCAGATACCTCATCTTGGTAATTCCGATCAGTTTCACTCGGTAATTCCGAAGTGAGATTGATGGGTTACAGAAACTAGGCACATGCACTTCAGTGGGACCGAATGTCATCTTGGTGGAGTCGAGTTTCTAGGGTTTAGGTTGTGGCTCTATCTGGTGTATCTCGGTGGGTCCGGGTGTATCTGTTTCGGTGGGACCGAGAATAACTTTAGAGTTTTGGACAGATTGAATTGTGAGAATGTGGCTGATGGTTTTGGAGCAATATCTTCAAGCACTTGAGCAAATGACTCATGATCAAAACCTCATTCTCTTTTAATAGTATTGACTTTTCTATGGACTCAATATGATCTTAGATCACTTAAACAAAAAATGAAGTGTCTTGGAGCTTTTGCCAATGTTTGTTTGTTGTAGCTTGAGGGGTCCACATGTCCATCCATCTACTAGCCTAGGTTGAACATTTCCTGAAATATACTTAAGGAAAAACATTAGTCCAACAAAATGTGTTGACATGAATTACCAAAACCATCAAGTGAGCAAATGTGTTTTCGCCGTCTCAGACAACAACTTCTGGACAATGAAACCCACATATAGTTATCAAAACAATTTGAGTTCATTACGGTTTCGAACACAGCTTTTGCCGCCCAATTCTTTCCCAAGCCACCAATGCCCTCGATGACAACCACTTCGCCTTTTGGAGGCCTTGTGCTTAGGTTTAGTCTGGACAAGCAATTTATGCTGGTGTCCTGTGTGAGCAGTTGTGTAGTCAAGATTTTCGGTCAAGGTGGTCTAATTAATATAAATTTATATCACAAATACAACAAACCAACATATTACGTGTCAAGATGAGGGGACCAATGCCTCCTCCCTCCGCTTTGAACCAATTTATGAGAAAAAACATGGGGGCTCAGATGATTTTTTTTATCCTTTGCCCCCCTCCCCCACATAAAGACTCATGGTTTGTCTTTTGCCCTCCGCAGAAAGGTAAATGGTCTGTTTAATTTGGTGCCCCGAACAACTCGGTCAAAAAATTGGCATTGAATTCAGCGGTGGCCTTTGTTTGGATCTTGTTAAAAAATTTAGTTCGTCCCAACACCAACAACTTTCCATAGTTGTTTCTTAGCAAATGTTTTGGATGAGTGGCTGGCAACCAAATCTTCTGCCAATAATTTGGCACGCCAATATTGGCATGTCGAGCATAAGAAGAATCCAAACAGACCCATCATCTTGCTAAGCCACCACATACTAGTATAAAATTTATCAAAAGAATGTATCAGTAAATTTAATTTTGACATAGTTCTACACTAAAATGTTTAAATTATCAATTGTCAATCCAAATGTACCCACCCGTCAGTTGGCTTTATTTATCAATTTTGAGTTGGAAGACATCGAGCGCGCCATCGAGTTGGAAGGAAACACATTGTGACCACAAGGCAATTACTACCCCCTCCGCTCCATATTGTAGTGTGCATAGATTTGTTTTAAAAGTCAAACTAAACTTTGACCGAGTTTGTAGAAAAAACTATTTATATACACAATTTCAAATACATACAACATGAAAGTATAACCGATGATGCATCAAATGATATGCATTTGGAATTTCAAATGTACATATTTTTTATCTGTAAACATGATCAAAGTTTGCGACGTTTGACCTTTAAAAAAATAATATATACACATTGTATTATGAAACTGAGGCAGTATTAGAGGGAAACAAGCTATCCAATCGACCGGTGCAGATTGGTTGGATTTACCCACGACTTTACCCTCCCCTAAAAGAAAACCTTTTACCCGGCCTCAGATCACGTGCTCCCGTCGCCCAACAAAGCCAGGGGCAACGATTACCAGAGTTTTCTTGTTGAGATAAATTAATTACCACAGTTACTCCGGTCTCTTTTCATCTCTTCCTCCCGAGTCCTCACCGACCTACCCCCTACAAAAGCGCGGCGCTAAACCCACCCCTCTCCCCCACTCCCACATTTCCCACCCCTCCCTCCGGCTCCGCCTCCCACGCCTCGCCGCCCCCGCTCCTCCTCCCCGCCGGGACATCGGCCGCGCCCCCGCCACCTCCGCCCCGTCCGTCCGCCCGCCCGCAGCATTCGCCCGCCGGCCCCGAGGTACGCGCGCACGAGGCTGCTTGCCCCCTCCCCCAGCGATTTCTCCCGCTTAAATCCCGCCCGGGGGCCGGCCTCCGGGCGCGCGCGCGCGCGCGCCGTCTAGATCCGCCCCCGCTGGCCTCGTCGCCTGCGGGGACGGGTGGAGGCGGAGCCGCGTCGTCGATCGGGCTCCCCTCTCGCTCCGTCTTCCCGCGGGGTCTCGCTGCGCTCGAGGTTTATGGGGTGGGAGAGGGTTTTGCGGCTTCGCACGCGCGGGGTTCGTTCGCCCCCTGTTTTCGCGTTCTAGGTCTTCCGATCTGCTCCGCTCCACGTCCTCCGCTTACGGAGCGCTCGATTTCGGAGGCTGCCGCTGTCGCCCTGGCGGCTGCGCGCCTCTGCTCTCGTGGCAGAGTGCCTGGAATGCTTGGCTGATTTTGGTGCTAGTGCGTTCGGATCGGCCGCGGTTGGCCACCATTTACATTTTACAGCGTGCTGTTCTGCGTACGAGAAGGGGGTGTGCCATCCTGTTTCACGTTTCTCCGTTTAGAGGATCGAATTTGTTGTTGAATCATGATTATGTTCTGCCTCCGTCTGTTTTCATGCTGTTTGAGGATATTAATTGTTTAATCTGTGATGATTGGGTTGAGGATATAGTGGATGTTCTCATGCTGTTTGAACTTGGGATGTGGTGGTCGGTGTAAGACAGTACATCAGCGGCTTGTAATGTTGTGCTGTGTCCCTGTGCGGTGCGTTTGCTTTGATACTTCCCTTAGTAGGAGATTGTTGGATTTGCATTTGAAGTCCATGAGTATTCTGAGCAGGGACAGGCAGTATTGGTCTCAGTGCTGTACGCGAGAGAAGTATTTTACAGGGCTTTGGCTTGTGTCACATTCACATTAGAATTATGCACTGTCCATAGCCCATCTTGTTTTCAGACAGTAGGCAGCCTCAGGCAATTGCCCAAAGCTATTGTTCCTAGCAGCTAGCAGTATGTGAGTAAATCAGTAAATTGCCAATGTTAGTCCCTTTCTGTCATTGCCTTTCTCTATGGATAAGATGATGTGTTCCTCTTATTGTTGGTTTACATTTTAACGACGAGGTCGTTTGTTTGTGTGTCTTCTTAAGTAAGAAAGATGCAGTGTATGTTGGTTTTATTTTGCTCTGGTTCATGTTCTGGTATCTCAGTTTGTCATTGGTAACCTTCACCAAACATATACCCATTTCCGCTTGTAAGTTGCATGAGCTACTGGCAGAATGCTGGCCTTTCCAGTTAGAATGCAATGTATTTTATTTTATGTATAGATTTTCTGAATTTCGAAATGAATTCAACTCACTCTTGGATAAAATCTGACTTGCGTTTACCTTTTTGTATTAACAGAGGTTTTGCTATTTACAACTTTTGAACTAGAAAGATGGTACTCTCCCCAGCAAAAGCCCCTCGGAGTAAGGTCACAGAACCGACAGATGATACAGAGTATGATTCCTTGAATCTGGAGCAGAAGAAAAAAATGTGGCCTATGGAACGCCACAGATCCGCTGAAGTGAGTCAAGCAATCTTATCTAAGATAGAGCGTGATAGTTTTCAACCTTGTCATCAGCCCCAAATCTTGGAGGTCGTTAAAGGTGGTTGTACACCAAAATCTTCATGTGATCCTTCTGGAGAAATCACTGCAGACAGCAATGGAATGCACAGGCACACAATCACAGATGCTGCTTGGGAAGCCCTAAAGCAATCAATAGTTTACTTCAAGGGTCAGCCAATTGGGACTCTTGCTGCAGTAGACAAGTCTCAGGCAGAACTCAACTATGACCAGGTTACCTTTTCCTTCCCAGTCGAACCATTGTTTCCTCCTTCATTGTAGTTATGAACATCCCTTACTCTATTCTATTTGTAGAGCAAAATTCTCGAATAGCGAACGTTGATGATTTTAGTTATTCTGTCTCTTGTGTGAAGCACCTACTGACTACTGTGTGTCTCATGGAAAAACTTATAAATCTCCTTGTACCCTACATACATTATTAGCAATAGTGACGAAATTCTTGCCATATCCTGGAACAGGTTTTCATGAGGGATTTCGTTCCTAGTGCCTTGGCTTTCTTGATGAAAGGGGAACCAATGATAGTGAAGAATTTCCTGGTAGAGACTGCTCGCCTTCAATCAAGAGAGAAGATGGTTGATCTTTTTAAGCTTGGACAGGGTGTGATGCCAGCAAGCTTCAAGGTGCGCCATTCCCACCCTACGAAGAAGACTGAAACTCTGGTTGCTGATTTTGGTGAAATTGCTATCGGGCGAGTTGCTCCTGTGGATTCTGGCCTATGGTGGATTTTTCTCCTTCGTGCTTACACCAAATATACAAGGGACAGTTCTCTGGCTGACAGTCCTCACTGCCAAAGGGCCATGCGCCTTATTCTCAAGCTGTGGCTCTCTGAAGGGTTTGATACATCTCCAGCATTACTCTGCGCTGATGGTTGCTCCATGATAGACCGCAGAATGGTAAGCCACTCATAGACACCACTACATAGATGTGTTCTGTCATTATTGTTCACATTATGTCTTGTGCCTGCCTGCTTACCATGAAAATTGAAATTGTCCCCTTATCCCATTAGTTTTATTAAGAAGTAACTGTCCAGGCACATTCTTACAAATGCACTCCTGATCAAAATTGAAATTACATTAAGCTCATTAGGATTATGTGAGTGCTTATATGGGAAAAACCACTGATGCAGGATGTATTACGAATGAGATAAGGAATCTGAAACGTGATCAGTCTGAACACTAGGAATCATACATTACACAATAATGCAGTAGTTTTGAAAGTATGAGCATAATAATGTTGCACAAGGTCAAATAAATAGCACAGATCATCTTATGAACTTTGGATGGGGAACTATCTGAATGTTTACCTTAAGCATTTGTTCATGGCCATATTTTCTCTTGCTTATAGTAATTGAAATGCGTGCAGGGCATATACGGCTATCCGCTTGAAATCCAGGCACTCTTCTTCATGGCTCTGAGGTGCGCCTTGAGTTTGCTGAAAGACTCTGATGACGACTTCGTGTGCCAAATAACAAAGAGGATCAAAGCTTTGAGCTACCATCTGCACAGTTACTACTGGCTCGACTTCCAAAGGCTGAATGACATCTACCGCTACAAGACGGAAGAGTACTCGCAGACAGCCCTGAACAAGTTCAATGTGATCCCTGAATCGATCCCCGACTGGATATTTGACTTCATGCCTAGCCGTGGTGGCTACTTCATTGGAAATGTGAGTCCTGCAAGGATGGACTTCCGCTGGTTCTGCCTGGGCAACTTCATCGCGATCCTGTCGTGTTTGGCAACTGGAGAACAAGCTGAGGCAATATTGGATCTCGTGGAGGCACGCTGGGGAGAGCTTGTTGGAGAGATGCCCCTCAAGATCTGTTACCCTGCGATGGAAAACCAGGAATGGCAGATAGTCACTGGGTGCGACCCAAAGAACACCAGATGGAGCTACCACAACGGAGGGTCGTGGCCAGGTACGTAAGCCTACATTTCTACTCCTACTTGTATATATATATATATATGCACTAGTACGTACATTTCTACTTGTATCTATATGAGTATATGCCAATGTGTTTCCTGGTGGGGCGCGTGCAGTGCTGCTGTGGCTCCTGGTGGCGGTGAGCGTGAAGCTGGGGCGGCCGCACATCGGGCGTAACGCGGTGGAGCTGATGGAGAAGCGGCTGGGCAAGGACGACTTCCCCGAGTACTACGACGGCAAGACGGGGCGGTACATCGGGAAGCAGTCGCGCAAGTTCCAGACGTGGTCGGTGGCGGGCTACCTGGTGGCCAAGATGCTCCTGGACGACCCCTCCAACCTCCGCGCCGTCTCCCTGGAGGACGACGGCCACATCCGGGAGCCCGTCCTCAAGCGCACCAACTCCTGCCCGGCCCTGCACATGTCATCACACTGATATCATTCCACCTGCTTCTACACATATACGATACGAACGTCGCAACCAAGTTGGCCTACGTGACAGCTTCAGACGCATCTCTGCATAGATCCCTGTGTTCTCGTTACTTACGCTAGTAAAGAAAGAAACATGGGGGTAAGTGGGTAGGATCCATGGAAAACGGCGAGGAGTAAGTCGTAGAGATAACTGGATTTTGGTAGTAAGTAGCTCCGGTTATTCAGCGTGCACGGATTTTGGGTGGAGATGGAACATGTTCGTTGAGCGTGGTTACTGATGGAATGATGGATGACGCCGAATGTTGATGGATGATCGATGATGGTACACCCTTGGCTTTTTCTCTGTGTGTTCATGGTCGTGGAAGTGTTGATGTTTTGGAGATGGTGATGGCGATGCGTCCTGAGTTACTCGCCATACCTGCTTGTTGATCGGTCCTTTTATCCTTTTCGTATGTGGCTGCTTGAGTCGTTGGTATGTCGTTGCCACAGGACGGTACCATGGATGTGGCCGACCAATTGAACAATCCCCTAAACCTCAAAGCATACGCGTGCGTTCATTGTTAAAAGCATGTGACCACGCTACACGCATCTTTTACAGCAGACTACGAAGTTATACGAATGCCGTATACTACACTATGTCGTGTTCCTTTTTATAAGACCACTGGCCCAAATTGTGCTTTCACGCGCCAGGAAAAAAACTAGAAGAATTTCATTAAAGGAAAAAAAAAGTTGAGCTGCACTGTAATTAGCCTAAAGATATCTCCAACACGGATCATCAAACGGATATCATCAAATATCCATGGCCACTTCATCCAGTCTTGTCCTCCAAATTTCCATGTTTGTTTGTTTGGCCTCCTCTCATCATCAAAAATAGCAGCAGTTCGATCATACATTTAAATAGTTGCAAACAAATGAAACTATTAGCAAGAATGTATGTTCATCAAGTTTTTACATCCTTCGAACCCAGAAGCAAAAATAATCGGTTCTCTCCGTCAAATGCCTTAATTTTCAGCTTCCCACCTTTCTTTTGTGCAAAGCGTGCCATCATGCTATCACTTGCTTTGCGCATTCAACTTGTACCAATGTTTCGCTACTTGCTTTGCGGTCTTGGTGGAATGGCCAATGTTTCGCTACTTGCTTTGCGCATTCAACTTGTATCAACAGTGCATCGACATGCCATCTGTATTTTGGCACAAGGGGTTGGCCCCGTTTGGCTAGCAAATGACATGATCAATAAGTTGCAACATAGAGCAAATCAATCAAATGACCAACACATACAGCTACACAAAGCAAAACTTACAAGACCGAGCGGTGACGCATCACTTGGCCATCGATCATGCGCACCGCTAAACTTGTTGACGGCCTCTTGAATGGTGTATCATCAATGGCTTAGCGACTTGGGATTGCAATCATGGATTACTTCCTTTTTATAGGGGTAGTAGTGCTTTTGCTCATGATGGAAATCAAGCACACTTTGCCAAAAAGCGAGCCCTTTTGCTCCTTCCTTAAAGTGGATCAACACTTATGCCCGTCCACATCAAACACAAAAATTCATCATTTCTGTTCAAGCATGACAAACCCCACCTTTTCTCTGCAACCGCATCGGGCACGACCGACTTTTTGGTGTCGGCCGACATCTCTTGCTCTGGCCGCGACAAGTGTTGGTCCTCAACTTATCCGTCTTCGTGGCCACCGCCGTTGTGGATCATGCTCATCATCGCCTAGTCAGTGGCCACCGTCAAGCTTGGTGAAGGCATTCCGCCAAAAGTGACTGCACACTGCTAGACGAGGGCTCCATGGACGAAAACCACCACCAGGGGAGCGTTCAAGACTCAGGGAACAAGTAGTCGTTGTTGAGGTCGGGTGTACGCTGGAGGGTGGCCAATGGACCATGGGGTTTTGGACGTTCGGACCAGCCCAACCTGATTTCGGTGATACCGCTCGGTCCGAACACTTGCACGTGTTTTGGTGATACCGTTTGATTCAAACACTTGAACACTTGCGCGTGTTTTGGTGACCCGCGTTGGAGATGCCCTAACCCGGTTGCAGCATTTGCCAACAATGTGTCGTCTGCGCCACCACGAGGCACACGTAGGACGAGAAGGCCCCACGCACACGTCCACGAAGGCATCCACGATTCCACGTAGGACGCGCCACCTCAGCAAAAAAAGGCAAAGCATAAGGCACGCGGTGCGTGCGCTGTGTCCAAGCCCCTCTCTCTTGCTCTCACTCTATCCTCAAAGGGGGGAAGAAGGGATAGAGTGGGGAGCGGAGCTCAGCTCACTTCAGCGGGAGCTCCTACTCATGGCCATGGCGACCTCCACCTTCGCCCCCCACCCGCTCTCGCTCAAGCCCCAGCTCGGCCCCAAGCCCCACCGCCTCCACCTCGCCCCCTTCCCGCGCCTCCGCACCCTCCGCCGCCTCGCCGCCGCCGGGGAGGCCCCCGTCGAGGCGCCGCCCAAGCCGGCGGACGCGGATCCCTCCCCCGCCGCCTCCAACGGGTCCGCTGCCGCCGCTCCCGCTGCCCCGGTCGCCAAGGCCGCTCCGGTCGCCGCGGCCAAGGCCGAGGCCGTGGCGTCGCCCAAGTTCCAGGACTCGAGGTGGGTCAACGGGACCTGGGACCTCAGCCGGTTCGGCAACACCGGCGGCGCCGTCGACTGGGACGCCGTCATCGACGCGGGTGAGATTGCCGCTCTCCCCCCCCCCTCGGGGTTTCACGCTTCTGCTAAGTGCTAAGCAACGGTAGACAGTAGGCCAAGCATATCACATCATTTTATCTGGATCCAGATGGGAAATTTACATGGGACAGCCCGTCTGCAAACATTCTACAACTGGTTGCATGATATGTTGTCGGCGATTGCGTCCTTTCGGCGTTGCGGAAATCGCGTGTTAGCTACTTAGTTTTCAGTGTTCAGTTGCTAGGATCAGTGCTTGATGGGATAATGCTCAGGAGTCAGGATGATTCAAGCCGAAGCAGAGAGCTATGTGCTGTACTCTCCATTGGATTCTTGGCCTATCGGAGCGTGTTGCGCATTATTCACAGATATAGTGATCTCCATCTTCACCGCAGCATGTGCGCCGATTTGATTTAGCACTGCACCTACGACGCATCCTCCCCTTTGGTGGTTCACAATGAGTTTCCACATCCTCCGAATTTTTCGCATGGTTTCGATGCCTCCATACGCATTACTCTGTTTCTCAAGAGTGTTATTAGATGGAAAGGTTCGACGACTTGACCGTTTCCATCGGGAAATCAAGCTCTCACATAAAAGTACCAACTAAAGTTGGAACTGACTTCAGGATTCAAATCCAGATATCTTCTGAACTAATTCCAAACTGAACCACCCTGCCAGCTGTTTTACATTTCTCTAGTGTTTTTTGCATGAATTAACCTGAGCAGAGTTTGTACACTTGTGGCATGTGACTTTGGATATACTTTGTCAATCATGCAAAAGCGCATGCCACTTGTCGATGTGCTGCAGTGAATGGAACAAACATTGCATTCATGACAATCTGATGAGGCTGAATGGCATCTTTGTTTGTTTCCAGAGGCCAGGAGGAGGAAATGGCTTGAAGATTCCCCGGAGGCAAGTAGCAGCGAAGACGCCGTCGTGTTTGACACTTCGATTATCCCATGGTGGGCATGGATCAAGCGGTTCCATCTCCCTGAAGCCGAGAAGCTAAATGGTTATTCTTGATTCCTTTCAGTTTAAATAACAGAATTATGTGCTTTCGGTCGATTCAAACTGCTGGTGTAAACGGGCGGTATGGCATTGGAAAGAACAGTACATTCATATGATCATATCTATCTACACCATCGCCTTCTCATTTTACATCTTCTAATAGTATAATCGATGTATATGCAGGCCGCGCTGCCATGGTTGGCTTCTTCATGGCTTACTTTGTCGATAGCTTGACGGGCGTGGGGCTCGTCGACCAAATGGGCAACTTCTTCTGCAAAACCCTGCTGTTTGTTGCTGTGGCTGGGGTGCTGCTGGTCAGGAAAAACGAGGACATCGACAATCTGAAGAAGCTCATCGACGAGTCAACGTTCTACGACAAGCAATGGCAGTCAACTTGGCAAGACGATTCCCCTTCCGGGCCGAAGAAATAGGTCCGAAGTTGAATTTTGCGGTGGCTGAGGGGCGACGCGGACTTTCCTCCTTATGTTGTACTGTTTCTTTTACCAGCCTTCTTTTTCGACAAACTTTGTAATAACTATGCCATCTTGTAAAAAGTATGAACTCAGCCATGTGCTAGAGCCTAGAGGTAAACGCCTCTGCGGGTTGTTTAGCCGAAACGTTTTGCTGCTGCATATCGTTGCAGGGTTACGATACAAAATCTTGTTGTGTATGCTAGCTAATTGACGCTGCATAATCTAGGGATCTAGTTGGGGTTATAATTGCAACAGAAAAAATCCCAAAGAGATACTTGGACAGTCTTATTTCCTTGATCAAGCTGTATAGCAAGTCATCTAATTCCCAGCATTGTTTTGCATCAGCTTAGCAAGATTTCAAGGGTTACAAGTTCAGGGTGAAGCTCCCAAAGAAGAGTGGAATATAAGAAGTTATCTAATTTTCATCATTGTTTTGCATCAGCTTCGCGAGGTTTCAAGGGTTACAGGTTCAGGGCGAAGCTCACAAAGAAGAATGAAATGGTACCAAAGCTAGTGCGCATTCTTCACTCGGGATAATGTCTAACAATATTGCACTCCAGTTTCCCTAGTAGTTAATACATTGGCAGCCCCTTCGAATATACACACATGATCCCCTCCTCGCAACGATTCAGCCTGTAGAAATTTGATATGTGATGGTATGAAGTTAGAGATTGTAAACCATCGAAGGAAGTTCAATTCTGAAAGGCACATCAGACAAACCTGTGAAGAAACAATATGCCGTCTGGCATTTCCCTGTTTACACACTACTACTGCCTTTGATCTGGCAAGGAGTTTAAATCAGGCATGCTGACACGGCTGAATTCTGACCTGCAAATGCAAGCACACAAAGTTAAACTTTCTGTCGTTGCATCTGATAACTATGCGATTACACCACATCAGAGAAAGCGGTAACAACTTCACAAGAAAACTGAAAGTACAACCGTTTTACGGCTAAAGGGGATAACATGAGAAAGGTAATTGTACAGATAACTGTAACCTGCTGGACCATATGTATTTCATGACATCTTCAAACGTAGTGTAAAAAACGCTCTTATATTATGGGACGGAGGGAGTATATATGAAGGATTTAGGTACGCGTAATATTAAGACAAGCACGAAAGAAAATCAAGACTCCACACAGGAATGAGTAGCTGTTAACGTAGACAAGTAAACCAAGTAGATTAACATGCATCCATTTTTTTTCTTAACCAGGCTACCAGGGAACATGTTCAGCATAACCACTGTGGTCAATGCCACATCAATCTAGCGCCAAAATTCAGGAACAAAGAGTTCGACTTGGATGAAGAGGAAGATACGGGAAAGAAAACAGAAAAATATTCACATATCACACTCCGGGGGTATTTGGAAACAAGAAAGGACTGATTATTACTAAGTAAAATTAAACCTCTCAGGGAGAAATACAAGAAATAATTTAAAAACTAAAGCAACTTACCCACAAGTTGAACATTTCTTATGATACTTGCAGAATATTGACAAGCAAACTGAACAAACATATCCCATGTCAATAGTCTTCTTGTGGCAGAAACATCTGTGGAGCAGAAAAACAAGTTAGAGGCTGTTGACTGTCAATGAGACCGGCAAACTGAGAGACTAAGACCAATATGAAACCCTAATTTGGTAATCTTAATCAGACATTTGGTAAAGTACAATTTCAGAAACAAATTAGTTAGCTGTGTGTTCCTCATAATTTACATGACTTTTGCAGCTTTGCTGTAGTATTATGCCATGTTAACAATTTTATATCTAGCATCAAGTGATAAAGACTCGAAATGCCAGTTAACCTAATCTCTCGAGGATATCATTGCAGAAGAAACAGTTATGTGTTTAGTCGAGAGAAAACTGAAAAGAACTTACGAGGCACGGAAATCTACTCCCAGGGTCTTAGGGAGGCGCAAAAAAGTTCTGGAGTGTAAGTCCGTTGCAAATACAGCCTGCATATTTGCTGAATGAGTCATGAACTCAAAAAGATAAAAGCTATCACACTCAAAATATAGTGTAGGCAGACACAGTGGGGAACCATCTCGAAGAAGTAAACAGACAAAATATCCCTTGTACTGCCAAAGAAAGGGATGGCATTGAAACAAGAGATTTGCATCACAATACAATCAGTATACCCACTCTGTCAGACCATGTATGGATATCCATCTCAGATTTATATAACTAGTGTCAAACCTCTAAACAAATTTACAAACGTACGGTGTCATAATCTAGATAGGATTTCTAAAATCTGAAACTAGACAGTGTTTCTAATATCTGAACTTGTCTGGAGATAATTTATAGATATATTCAACACTTGAAACAGAAAGCTCTCAACTCCACTACACATTTATCATTAGCGTAATCCATAAGCACATCTGTGCATTTGAATATGAAAGGCAAGTTGGTATACTCGGTAGGGTGATAGGGAACTTCTCTGTTCAGTACACAGAAAAGAAAAAAGACAAGGATGTGACGGGATTAGCAGATGAACGATAGCATGTGGGTGTGTATTTGGCTTTATAGCATACCAGCATTCCAAATTCAGGGATGCCACCCAAAACATTGCATGTGCATTTTTGTCACATTCTCCTTTCCTTTTTCATTATGTAAAATATGATAGAAGAGAATGTGAGCATAAAAAGGAAAGAATACCACAAGCTTTCTATGAATATATCTCACTTCGAAAGAAGATAAGAGACACCGTTGCAGAGGAAAATAACTGAATTGTGTGGTAGGGGACTGAATAACTTACAGCAAGGTATTGAAATAGACCACTTAGTTCTTGGGGCTTCATATAAACTCCTCCTGTTATATGTGAAGCCTGCGAAATGAAGCAACAATATGTACTGAGCAAGGAAAAGTGTTATGTGGGCAATGCTTGTAAATGACCATATAAGCAGCAAAGTGCAAGAGGGCACGAAAGAACATCACCTGCTGCAAGAAAGCGGAGTCCTGGGTCCCCACAATACATGTATCGATTGGAACCTAAAAGATTTGTAAAATATTTGTAGTATTATGCAGCGGAAATAGTCAGTGAATGATTTTAAACAATTAAACTAGTGATGTATGTCAACATGTCACAAGGCACTGCTGCTTGCAGTTCGAACTTATTAAGATTACCACAACTTGAAAAGTAACAGAATGCAAAGTAACCACAATAACGAAACCGCCAAGGAATCTAAACCCAAATATTATCAAATAATAAGGGCAGTTCAAGTAATACCATGGATCGTTGAGCTGAAAATATCGAATTCATCACAGCCACATATCTGCAGATAATCAGGTTAAGTAAGAATGAGTACAAGAAAAAATATATATGTGCATAAGAATACAGTACTGATGAACAGGTATGCGTACTGTTCAGGTCCGTCTGGAGAACCCTGCAGGCACAAAATCTGTATTTCATGTTAGCATAAGACATGGTGCTAAGGCATTTTATGTGTAAGAATACTGGTAAGAATTCAAAAGAACAAATCTTAAAAAACGTATAATCAACTAGAAGCCAGATTATTGCCAGTCAATTTTGTTCATTGCAATCCTAACTAATACATTTACCCTTGTACATCATCAGTAAATCTACCAAAAAGGCATCGAAACCAAGTATCACTGGGAAAAAAAGATACTCACCCGAGGTTGCGGATGCCGAGTACCAGACCGAAAAATCCTCTGTATATCTGAACATCAGACATATTAAGGACACAAATGCAGCAAGGTAAAAAGGCCAGTGCACGACGAGCGAGAAACTTGATCATAGGATACAGCACAGAGCAAGGGACAGCGCGCCAGAAAACAGCGAGGCCGCACCGCCGTCAGCAACGGTGCCATTGCTGGCAGTCTCACGGGCGTCTTGCTTAACAAACTCCTCCACCTTGCGGCTCGCCTTGCCCAAGGTTTCAGCGACGTCTGCCGTGCCGGAGGCGCCAGCATTGCCCGAGTCGAAGACGTAGGCGCAGGAGCTGACACCCGCGGCGATGATGACCACGTGGTTGAGGTTGCTCAGCAGCAGGAGCGAGTTCACGAAGTGGATCAGCTGCACCCGCGGAGAGCTCAGTCAATAACATCGAAGGATCAAGCACTTGGAGACACCGAAACTAAAATCAAACCAAACTGGTTAGATCAGGGGAGAGCTAGGCCCCCCTATATGCTCCCAAAATGCCTACAAATCGAAGGGGGGGAAGGGAGTGGGGAGGAGAGGGTTAGGGTTTCAGGAGCACGGCCTGCCGCGTACGTGGGACAGGAAGTCGGCGAAGGGGAGCGCGGCGCCGGCCCAGAAGAAGGGGTTGGTGTCGACGACCACCACGACGAGGCTGACGTCATCTGCGAGGCGTGTTATCGGTCAGGTAGAGCGATGCGGGATCGTCGCGGAACGCGGCGAGGAGAGAGGGGGGGTGCGTACCGGAGTAGAGCTTGGAGTGCGCCGAGGTCATCGCCGCCGGCGGAGGCAGAGCTGGGGCGCTCGGTGGTCGGCTCTAACGGTGCTCCGGCTCGCGGAGCGATACCGGCGCTTGTTCGTAGGCGCGGCCGGGGGACGGGGAGCTGGGCGGCGCCGGCGGCGGAGGAGG
>LR738716.1:14210083-14227006 GCA_902687465.1 Secale cereale
GGGGGGGGTGCCGTGGCTGCGGGCTGCGGCTCGGAGATGAGCTGTGGAGAGGGGCTTCGACTTAGAAACAGGCCCGGCGGCCTCGGAAGAGACACTAGCCGAACACAAAAGCCCAGTATTCCTGGCCCAGCTGGGGAGAATCTGAACTGTTTTTTTAGGCAAAAATGTATTGAGCTGTTGAAATCCCTGTTTTGTCGAAATCACTAATTAACAAGTACTTATTTCAAAAATTACTCACACCTCTTTGGGTTGTGACAAGTGGCGTGCCGCATGTGCGCCACTTGTCGCAATCTGTGAGTTTTGCTCTTTTTGTTCTAGATTCGTTTATTTAATAAAACGGTTAATCTCTTAAACCATGCGTTCAATTCTCGAACCGTTTCATTGTTGGATTCCTCGCGTCGAGATCTTCAAAACTTGATCCCATGATGATAGGTTTTGATGAACTTTTTTTCACGAAAAAACGGACGAAAATGCCGAACTAGGAGCACGTTTTTATTCTTTTCGGAAGCCATTTACGAGAGGCACGGTCATGCCTCTCACTGAAGCAGATCCATGCCTCTCGTGGAAGCAAAATCGTATCTCTCACAGAAGAAGAAAAAAGAGCACATGTTTTTTCGTTTCCGACCGTGCCTCTCGCGAAAAAAATGCGCTTCTTTTCCAAACTCTCTCGCGGAAGCAAAACTGTGCCTCTCATGCAAGCAAAACTATGCCTCTTATGAAAAAAAGAAGAAAAAACACGTTTTTTACGTTTTCGACAGGCACAACCGTGCCTCTGCAGAAGCAAAACCGTGCCTCTCACGGGAAAAAAACATGGTTTTCGGACAAGTTTTTTCATTTTTTTGTCTAAAATAAGAAAGACCGGAGACAAACCAATATTAAAAAATCCGAAGGAAGTACCCATAGCGTGACATGTGGTGCGCACCCAGCCCACCCCATGTGATTGTTGGGGAGGCTCTTGAAGGAGCGCTCCTCTACTAGTTGCTCTCCTGTTTTTCTTACGGTAAGAGCTAGTACTATTTGGCGCATAGGTCGCTGGTTGCGACGTAGCGCGTACCTCTCTCCCGCTATGTATACTTTGGACGGGCCCTACTAGCCCGTTTCGGGTTTTATTTCCATTTTTTTGACTTTTTTATGTTGTCCTTTTTTCAAAATTTAAAAGTTTTAGTTTCCCTTTTTGCGAATATTTATTCAAATTTATGAATTTTGTTTTTAAATCAGGAGCATTTTTTCAATTTATAAACATATAATGAAATTTTGAACATTTTTCATATTTGTGTTTTTTGAACTGAAGAATATTTTCTGAAATTCATGGATTTTTTGTTTTTGGTGAAACACTTTTTTAAATGCATGAGCATTTTTTATTTCATGACTTTTGATGAACAAGCAAACCTTTTTTGAATCGTTGATTTTTTTTGTAATTGACAATTTTTTTTTTAATTTGATGAACAGTTTTCTAACATTTATGAATTTTTTTTGAATCAATGAATATTTTTCAATATGCAAGTTTTTTAAAATCATGAACACTTTTTTGCTAACAACTTTTGAATATGCGAGCATTTTCTGAATCCATGCAGATTTTATAGTTTACCAACAATTTTCTTTCAAAATTCAATTTTTTTTTAAAATTGGGACTTCTTGGAACCATGCGTCTAACATGGGACTTTCAAAATTCATTTTTTTTTAAATTGGGACTTTTTGAAATTGGGACTTTTTTAATATTATATGTACTTTTTGGAAGTTTCGGTGGGATTTCTCTTCATGCATGGGAGACACATGTGTTTTTTTTTCTAGATTAGTTTTTTGAAATGTTTTCTCTTTTGAACCATGCGTCCAAATCACGACTCGTTTCTCTGTTGCATTTCTTGCGTCATGATTTTCGAAACTAGATCCCAGTAGATTTGAACAAACTTTTCAGACAAATATATGCTTCCAACTAGTATTAACATGTGCTATCAAACAATAGTAAACTCTAATTCCCAGCAAAGTAACGTGTGCTTCCTCCGAGTGAAGGACATTTGTGCTTTATTCTTTTGAGAAGCACATAACACAACTGTGTGTCACGTGAAACGCACATATGTGCATCACTTGTATGGAAGCACAAAAACTGGAAATAAATAATATTTTTTTGAAAAAAAATGATTTTTTTGGGGGAAAAAACATGAAAAACAAATCAAAAAAAGAGAATACCCAAAAAACATAAATATAAAAAACTCTGAAAAAAAGTCTGTTCTAGAAATATCGGAAACCTAAAAACAAAAAAAAAAGGAAAACCGAGAATGAAAAAGGAAAAACACGGGAAAAGGGAATAAACCGAAGTTTTTTATTTTAGAAAAGTCGGTTCCAATGAAGAAAGCAAGCTTTTGGCGAGCGTGAAACCCTCCCACTAGCACCCATCTTGCTCGTGTCGTGCAATGCTTCCACATGTTGCTTCATGGGCCATCCACGTGTCGTGCTCCTTGGCCTCGGGCGGCTCTCAAAAGTGTCCGCTGGTTGTGACAGCCAGGGGTAACCACTAGTTAATTTCCCCTTGAGTAGCTGGTCTGCTTTGGTGCTGGTTTCACAAAAAGGCGATGGGTTCAAACAAATGGCGATAGTGGTAGTCCACAATAACCTTAAGCTATGCTCAAAAGAAAAATAAATAAACCCTAAGCCGCTGAAGGTAAGGAAGCTTCGTCTTCTAGCTAGTGTTTGATTTGGTTTTCCTGTTTCCGATGGCTACTTCGGAACCTGTAGACAGGGAACCACAGATAGACGTCGAAGAGTGGTCTAATTTTTTTCATGTTAGTTTTCTATGTCTATGGTTGTGGCCTCTCTATGGTGAAGTCAATATTACACAAATAAACACTTACAGCCCCCCCCCCCCCTAAAAACACTTATGGGTCCATCTTTGTTCTGGTGTGATTATCTAGACAGACGTGGTACACACCGGGGAGCATGTGTTATATTTGTCTCCAAGGTTGTTGATCTAGATCTGATGGGTTATTGTCCGCCACTTTAGGAAAGGGACTCCCTCCTCGTCGAACCGTTCCCCCGCGTCGCGGTCCCGAGGGCGACTCGGGGGCGACCTAGGGCTCCCTCGCGCCGCCACCTCCCCCTTCCCCTCCTCCTCGCCGCTGCCGGAGGCGGTCGCCGGGGCCCCCGCGCGACTGCCTGTGAGGGCGGCGGCGAGGCCTCTGGCCGCTCCCTTTCGATGGTGAGGGCCCGGATCTGAGGCGGCGGCCTCATCGGTGCGGACGGTGCTTCTCCGGCGGCGGGGAGTGCTCGTCGGTGAGGTTGGCCGGGTCCCCTCGGCTGCGTAGGCAGCGAGTTCCCGGTGGGCGATGGTCGTGGCGCGGGGAGGCCCCAGGCTCCCTTCGTCAGATCTGAGGCGATCTGATCTGCTCGTGACGCATGACCTTCGGCCGGTCTGGATCTCCGGTGTGCACGCGCTTGCGGATGCTGTGGCTGGTTCGGAGGTGACGGCAGGGTGCTTGGCCGGGGGAAACCCTTGGCCGCCGGTGGCGGTCACGGCGTCGATGGCGTCCCGGAAGCCATTCCCTCCTTGGTGGCGGCGTCGAGGCTCAACTTCTCCTGCCTCCCCCCTACGCCCGGGTGAAAACCCTAGCTCCGGTGGCTAAGCGGCGGCGGCGCCACAGCGTCGTCACCTTCTTGAAGGCGCCGACTTGGGCATGGGGATGCTGGGCGTGCATGGCGAGCTTGTCTGGTTCCTGGTGGCGGCCCGTTTCGGCCGTGTCTCCGATGGGGACCTCGCCCTTCCTTACCTTGTACCTGCCGTGGTGGAGCGGTACTTCATCTCACACATTGATGGCGGCGGAGATCGGCGGCATGGCGCTGTGGAGGCTCGGCGTCCAATGCGCGGAGATGGACTCGCGCAGGAGGAGGTTGCTGTCTGGCGTCATGGTGACGTTGATGGCAGAGTGGCCAGATAAGGTAGAAGCCTCAATATGATCTGAAGACGGACTTGTGGAAGATGGCGGCGACGACACACGAGTGCGTCTCACCGGATTGTGCCCCAGACCCGGTATGTGGCTCGGCTGGGGTTTCCGGCGTTTGATGTTAGGCTTAGGTGAGTGGTTTGGGTAGTGGCCCAACTAGCACCACCTTCATCATTTTGATGTTAGTCTTAGATGAGTGGTCTGGGTAGTGGCCCAGCTAGCACGCCTTCATCATTTGGATAGGAGTAGCGGCATATGTTGCCAAGATGGCGGATTCAGACATATTGTTGTAATACGTTGTAAGGTCCTCGAGATAATCAATAAAGTGGCCGTATGCATCTTCTAGATGCAGAGGCCGGGGGACATCCTCCTTTTCTAAAAAAAAAGTGTGAGGTCAAGTTTGACTTGGTTAGTGATTCTCTTATATTTTTGTGTCACCTATCTTCTTCCCTTGACGGTACGTCATTGAAGCGACGGTTTGGTAAACAACCTTGCAAGGGTGTGTTCCTAACCATAGTGCGTTCAAAGATCTTAGGTTCTCACCTATTGGGCTGGTAACTCGTGTGACCTTCGAACCTACAAGTTTAGTCTAGCTTGTGTAGGTTTGGTCTTCTGCGGCTTTTTTCACCGGAGGCTCAAGGAAAAGTGACAATACAAAAGATGATGCTAGAGGCAACAACATCAAAGAATTTTGATGTACTTTTTGGTTGTATCAGAAATCCTTCTTGTATGATCCAATGTAATTTGCTTAATTAATGAATAAATTTGGATTGTTTCTTAAAACAAATCAATAGAGCAAAGTAGAGCTACCCGTCGGGCCACGAAGGAGGATGCACTCGCCGCCTTAGTGTGTGGCACTGCAGCCCGCGGTACTCCGAGGAGGTCATGGACGAAGTCCTCATTGAAGTCGAATCTGTCGTGGGGGACGAAATCCTCACCGCACCCGCCGGTACGTCACCTACGTGCACGTCACGGTTGAAGCCGAGTTCGAAGGAGCAGACATGGAGGGCCACAAAGCCCTGTTGGTAGTTTACGTTGACAACGAATACGTTTATTTGTAATATCATGTGTGTAATATTTTTGGATGCTTGAATTTTGATAAATTTAACTAGTGCGTTAGAACAAATAAGGGGGTCGCTGGGTACCATTTTCCCATGAACAAGTAGAGAATATCCACCAACATGATCATATATGTTTGCAGACAAGTTAGAAAGAAGTTTTGAGGAACACAATACGAGAGCCCCTTTTTTTGAACACAGTATAATTAAAGTCGCTTGCATACACAAGCATACACTCATCTCTATGAACACATACACACACACCCTACCCATATGAGCACCTTGGAGAGATTGAGCTGGCATAGCATTTTGAGATTTTACGAAGAGCCCTTAGAAAACAAGATATAGGTGGGTTCCATCATTAAAAAAAAGAGTAGAATACTGAGCCAATGCACCTGCATGTACCATTTTTCCGAAGAATACTCCGATCTATTCATTAAACATCATGATAGTACAAAGAACGCAAATAATAATAATAATTAAATCCATGTTCATAGACCACAAAAGCAAGGAGTCGGCGATTGTAAGCACTAGAGCGAGCCAAAGGTGTGTCGTTATCATCGTCCTTCCTCATTGGAGTCGGGCAAACCTTGTTGTAGTAGACAGTTAAAAAGTCGTCATGCTAAGGCCCCAAAGAATCAGCGCACGAGAATAGTAACCGTCACCGATAATGAGCAGCGTAGATCGAAATAATTCAACATGTAGACAAAATGGACCGACAGAATAGAGACGAACAAAGACCTAATCCAAACATATCTACCGAAAACAAACACACCGACTGAATAGTCAAGATATTTTTCTTATTGTTGCATGCTGCTTTAGATAAAAGTATGTCACAAATGTTTTCTTGCACTATTATTTTTATCTCCTTGGAAACATTGAAAGGGTGACAAAATCTCGCTGGACAAATGGCACCCACCAAGTTAAATACTTATAGGTGAAGTAGAGCAGACTGTCTCTACTCCAATAAAATTCTCAGTTGGTGATGATGGTTTGTCTGCCATCCATCATTTTTGACCATTAGATATGCAATCTAACGACTGTGATGTAATTTATGGCATTTTTGCAACAATAGCCCACTTCTTTGATCCAATTTGCAGAAAACCCCTTATTATCTTGAAACCAACCACATCCCTCCCTCACCTCATTAAAACAACCCAAGGAATATATTTTGAGTGAAACATAATTTATTTGTAGTGAACAAGTGTTATTCTACTTCGAATCCGTTGCAACTCACGGGCACAATGCTAGTAATTGCTGAGTTTTAATCAGCGCATAAGTATCAACTGCCTGCGGCCTTGGTTTAATCGATGTAAACCCAGTCGAAGAAGTTTGAACAAGGTGGCATGATTCCATAGGTGTATATTTATTTTGCGAGAGAACCGTGTCATGAATAGAAGGTGATCGGTATTACGTCGGAACTATGCCACGAAACAATACAATGATATTTTCCGCTAAAAAATGATATTTTGTAGCAAAACCATACCACAAGACAACGATATTTTCCGCTAAAAAACTGTTATTTTGTAGAGTAAGCATGCAAGAAATACTGCAGCGAAACCAGCTGACGGATGAAATTAGTACATGATATATTGAACAGAAACTAAACCGCGTGCGGCCTAAAAGCGCGTTCGGGGAATTTTGTGTTGCGAGCTCATTTCTAGCATTTTTATCTTCTCTGACTGCATGGTTCTCAACCGGCTCTGCTAGTTTGCCTTGGGTCACATGTTTGGCGAGGAGCAATCGATGGGTTGATCTAGATATGAAACACAAAGAAAATCGAGCATATGGAAGATTGCCTTTCGCCTTTGCTTGGTCTGTTTGTCGTGCAAGCCTCAATGTCACTACTCGTGCATCCTGAATTCCTGCTGCCTCCCAGTCCTCACCCATGAACATACATACAAGAAAACCGTGTCAACATGCATGTGTATGACATGAGCCAGAAATTCTTCCATGAGTGGAGTATCATCTACTACTAACTAGTGTGCTCCACCTCTGCATAGTCTTGCAAGCCGTAGCAATGTTCGGCCGGATCGATGGCTAGTCAGTGGAGATATCGATGATACATGGTTGTCCGATTTGAACTGCAAACTTTCTCTTCGTCAGACCAGTTACATGGAGATATCACCGTCGGTTCAATTATTACTAACTTACTAGTACTAATAGTACCATATGGTGGCTGGGAGCAATTGGCCTGCAAAAATAGAACGTGGACATGTGGTGTCCTCTGCTAATGTTGCATGCAATATTGAGCGCTAAAATAATCAGCTGTATTGCTCCTCCCAAAGGTTGGATACTCTATTTATTGGACTGTCCCGAAGCCGTGAACCACCGAAAGTTGAACGTATTTGGACTGGGATGATCCCCTAGAGGTAGGGGGTAGTCGAACAACATGATCTTCACCAAAACGGCCAAGCAGGACTCCAAAGTAACTATGGGTCACACTACCAAAGGGAACATAAAACACTAACACACAGTCACATACTCATCAGATGCATATGAGTGAATCTGCGAGGATATAAACTATAAATCTGCAAGGTTGGACACATCAAATTTGCAGACATACAAACTCTTTGGTTCCTTGGAGCCACCCCGATAAGACGTTGCCACAACATGAGAAGAACCAGTTAGAGTGCCTTTACTCTCGATAACATCACACCCTTTGCCAAAACATTGTCGTTGAAGATGATAAACACGCTACTAATGGTTCTAAATATGCTCTAGGAAGATGCAAGTAGCCCCTCACCCCACAACATGTCCACTGGAGGCGAGGGCAACTGGCAAAGTCTATGGTGACCGCCCCAACTTAGTCATTGAAACGTAAATGAGGCATTGTCATGCTAAAGCCAAGAAGCCTCTGTAGTCTAAAATAGTTGTTTTCTTGTGGGAGGCCCGAGCAGAAACTCAGAGATCAAATATGTTAGGAGATGTATCTACTAAAGAAAAAGTCACTTGAAGATTTGATCATGACCCAGCAAGTTCCCCATGAACCTCAGCCAATGAAGACACGTGGCACGAAGAAAATCGAGCATACGCGGTTTCCTTTCCTACGACTCATGTTTCTTTGCAATTTCCCAGCATAATCTAATACATTCGCACATCCTAGATTCCCGCAACCTCCCAAGCCGCACCCATGAACATTTAAGGAGGAGGCCATACAAGGAACAAGTATATGAGCCGGGCATTATTAACGCATGGAGTATCACACATTAGTGTGCTTGGGAGGTTCAACTTTCTTTAGAAAAAAGATGTGCCTAGTCGTACCTAGTAATAGTGTAACACTACTCAGACCCGATTGATGAATGTAACTAACCAGTAAATATGTCAATGATATATGGTTGTGCGATTTGTATTGTGAGCTCACTCTCGATCTGGCACCACCAAATTTTGCTTGCTAGCAGTACCGTATAGTAGTTGGGAGCAGCTGAGTTGTGATATAATGTAATATTCTTTTATAACATTGCATGCATGCAACTTAGTCATTGAAATGTAAACGAGGCATGGTCATGCTAAAGTCGAGAAGCCTCTGAACCTAGAAACAAGGCTTTCCTTCTATTTTTCTTTTGGGATGCCTGAACAAAAATTTAGAGTTCAAATATGTTAAACATATCTCTACAAAACGAAAAGTGGGTTGTAGACTTGATCAACCACATGATAACAATATAGTTTTAAGCCACAATGTCTGAACTCATCATGTTGAGAATTTACATGCTATATATTTGTTCAGTTTTATCTAATTTTGGATACTAGGTAACTAAAATTTCCATAGCCTCTTTCCATTAATGGTAACAATCTAGTCCAAGTTACCTTCTAGCCAGCATGGTCCTACTAGGCATTCCCTTTCAATAAAAAGTGAATAATGGACATGCACTCCCTTTACCTGGTTTGTAAGGTGGGCACATATTTTTAGGTCTTCAATTTGAATAGCGAAACATGGGTTATATGTCACTGGACATATATCAATTAACTTTCCGTCGAATGAAGTATGTACACATATTTTTTTGGGTGGGATAATACACATGTTTCATTAGTTAAATTGAAGACCTAAACACACGTGTCCGCCTTACAAACTTGGATGGAGCCATGGAGGGAGCACATCTATGTTGTTATCATGAGAACGCCAACCAAGACAGTTAAATAACTTTGAAGGCTCGGAGCTATGTTAAATAGAACTTCGATTCTTTGCAATCCACCGGGAGGATGCACATGTCAGAGAACAACAATGTTCTAGGGACATAAAATCTCTCACACATAAATCTTATCTCATGCAATATCAAGAAACATAACTAGAAATTGATACCCCAAAAAACATTGGTGTTCATATACCATCTTTGTTCTCATAATGTCGATTAATCAATAATGACATTGTATTCAATTATTGTCTACTATGTGTTAAATATTTTCATGATTACCGTATGTCACGTGTCAAAATTTTAGAATAATGTATGGAAGACACCTTAGTTATAAATTATTACATTTAGGGTTAAATAAAATCCCTTGGAAATATGTATACCATCTTCAAAAAATAATATTCACAAGCAAACCTACCTATCTCATAATCTTATGATAGATGAGCCTATAATCTACAAAATTGTTTACCTTCAAAGTGAAACAACGGAATGCTATATTGTAACGAGCGATTTATGTTTGTGCAAAACTCTTGCAAATATGTATGTAATATTCAAATAATATTCAGAACTAACCATATTGGATGGAGATAACTTTAATCATAAACCATTTATCCTCAAATTTGAATAAATGAAGGATCTATTCAAATGAGGGATATGTATTTGTGTAAACTTAAATTATGTTTTTGATCCCTTGAGTTTATACAAAGTAAGTTTTCGGTCCCTTGTCTTTTTTGGGTCAAAATTCCCTCCCTCATGTTTCAAAATCAGGCACAATTCATCCAAAACCCGACTAGTATGGGTTTGACGTGTCACTATTGTCTGGAATCACACCTGCCGTGTGGGCTAGACCATTAGGCCTCTCTGGGTTGCACTCTTCACCCTTACATATCACTGCTCTCTTGCACTCTCTCTCTCTCATTCTCTCTCTCTCTCCCATCTTTCTCGCGCTCTCTCTCACCCTTGTTTCAAGGTGACAGTGCGGAGCGGTGATGGGACCTATCCCAATAACGGTTGCAACATTCACCACACATCTTACCCCAATTCCATGGGTCCCCACCTTAGCCACTAGTACGCGCCAGTCGTGGGCTAGCTAGCGCTAGAACGACAACTGAACATAGATCATCTACCCGAACTTCCTCGGGCTAGTGGTTTATAGCCTCTATTTAGCTCGACTTGATGAGATTCTTAGCTTTATTTAGCCAGTACATATTTCTCTAGTGGACCTGTTTTTTCAATAAAAAATGTTGGCTTGTTATCATTCAATCCCGTGAACATTTATTAAGTTGGATTTCATTTCAATAATGAATTTGTGCAGAATGAGATGATGTACGTACGTTGTAGGGAACGAGGCGGTGTCACCGCCCCCTCCCGGTAAATGGGTATACCGCCAAATAATCATATGGATTTGAATTTAAATGTTCTAATGGGATTAAATAGGGCGTGGATGCTTAGAGTGACACAACACATGCCTTAGCACGGTGAAGGAGCCTTCATATAGGTTCTACGTGCTAAAACTGTAATAGAAAGGATTCGAAATCACAACCTCGTTGGAAGTAGATATTAGGCAGCTATTGCATATTTATCTTCAATAAAAAATTGAATTCAAAATTTTGTTTGAATACTTTTGAGAGAAAAAAATCCTATTTTTTTTTAATATTCCGGTAACCAGTTCTTGCGGCCTCCTCAGTAAAAACACGTCCAGGAAAAATAAAATCTTGATGAGCACCCAAAGCTTCGATTTCCCGTGGACCAGTCACGGGCCTACACCTAGCCCATCAATATGAGAACATTGTTGCAAATTTGATTGAACCGGAAGTTCTGGAGGCAATGTCATGCAATGAAGGACTGAACTTAGCATCAGACCCGAAGGAGGAATACAGGGGCGCTAGCTGCATGATTATTCAAGACATCAAAGTCAAGAGTTCCGATTTTGTAGAGATATGTTCTGTTCATGAAATGAGAGAGGCAAATTCTGAGGCACATGCTCTTGCAAAAGCTACAGCCTCTTTAGAACCTGGTCGTTATGTGTGGCTTGTAGACACTCCTGATATTGTTTGTATTCCACATACTGTCCTAGATTAAATTAAAGTAGTCTAATGCCTCATCTTTAGTTTGCAACAGATAAACATAGCAGAATCTAGTAGCATCATCAATTAACGTCATGAAATATCTCTTTCCACCTTTTGTCAACACACCATTCATCTCACACAGATCAGAATGTATGAGTTCTAGAGGTGCCAAGTTTCTCTCCTCGGCTGCCTTGTGAGGCTTTCGAGGTTGCTTTGATTGCACACAACTATGGCACTTAGAACCTTTGGCAATAGTGAAATTCGGAATTAAACTCATACTGGAAAGCCGAGACAGTAAACCAAAATTAACATGACATAAACAAGAGTGCCAAACACTAGCATCCGAATCAACATTGTCACAAATATGGTATACTGACTTATTACAAAACTCAGAAAGTGATAAGTGGAACAAGCCTCCGCACTCATAGCCTTTACCAATAAATTGTTCAAATCTCGACACAACTACTTTATTGGACTCAAATACTACTTTAAACCCATCTCTGCAGAGTTGGGAGCCACTAACGAGATTCTTGTTTATAGTAGGGACATGCTGCACGTTCCTCAGCTGCACGATCTTTCCCGAAGTAAACTTCAGATCTACCGTGCCAACACCATGAACAGTAGCATGCGAACTGTTCCCCATTATGACGGGAGAATCTCGGACGACCTGATAAGAAGTGAACATAGAGATGTCAGCACACACATGAACATTAGCACCCGTATCAATCAACCAACTTGGAGATTGAAAAGCTGAAAACACAAACGGTAAATTACCGTACCCATCAGCACCGCTAGCGGTCACGACGTTGACATTCTTCTTCCGGTCTGCACGGTCTGGGCAGTCCTTGGAAAAGTGGCCGACTACTCCACAGGTGTAACACCCTAGTCTGGCCAGCTTGTTCGGCTTCTTCTTCTTCTTGAAGGAAGTAGTATTGACAGGCACATTTTTCGGAGGCTTGTAGTTCCCTTTCTTGCTGTTGTTGTTGTTCTTGTAGTGTGAGTTTTTCTGCACCATGTTGGCGCTAGACTGACCCTCAACACCTCTCTCATGAGCGTCCTTAGCCCGAGCTTTCTCCTCAACATCAAGAGACGCTATCAGGTTTTCAACCGATATCTCCTGTCTCTTATGTTTGAGCGTTGTGGCGAAGTTCCTCCACGAAGAAGGCAACTTTGCAATTATGCACCCAGCCACAAACTTGTCAGGTAGGACGCACTTGAGTAGTTCAAGCTCCTTTGCAATGACCTGTATTTCATGAGCCTGTTCGACTACGCCACGGTTGTTCACCATCTTGTAGTCGTTAAAGCTCTCCATGACATACAATTCACTGCCTGCATCGGTTGCACCGAATTTAGCATCTAGTGCATCCCAGAGCTCTTTGGCGTCTATTATGTGCATATACACATCTCGCAGACGTCCCTCAAGAACACTCAAAACACAGCCTCTGAAGGCAGTAGTGGCATCCTTGAACTTAGTCTGATCTTCAATAAAAAATTGAATTCGAAATTTTGTTTGAATACTTTTGAGAGAAAAAAATCCTAATTTTTTTAAATATTCCGGTAACCAGTTCTTGCGGCCTCCTCAGTAAAAACACGTCCAGGAAAAATAAAACCTTGATGAGCACCCAAAGCTTCGATTTCCCGTGGACCAGTCACGGGCCTACACCTAGCCCATCA
Organism: Secale cereale; assembly: GCA_902687465.1. Lineage (NCBI taxonomy): Eukaryota > Viridiplantae > Streptophyta > Magnoliopsida > Poales > Poaceae > Secale > Secale cereale. The sequence goes on from LR738716.1 coordinate 14,222,950, forward strand.
ATATGAGAACATTGTTGCAAATTTGATTGAACCGGAAGTTCTGGAGGCAATGTCATGCAATGAAGGACTGAACTTAGCATCAGGGGCGCTAGCTGCATGATTATTCAAGACATCAAAGTCAAGAGTTCCGATTTTGTAGAGATATGTTCTGTTCATGAAATGAGAGAGGCAAATTATGAGGCACATGCTCTTGCAGAAGCTACAACCTCTTTAGAACCTGGTCGTTATCTGTGGCTTGTAGACACTCCTGATATTGTTTGTATTCCACATACTGTCCTAGATTAAATTAAGTTTTTGTTCTCTCTCAGAAAAGAAATAAATAAAGTTTTTGTTCTCTCTCAAGAAAAGAAAAAACATTCACGTTACGTGCAAAACCACTCACATGGGCCTCCATTTTTCCTAATAATGTAGCCATGTATATGTAGGTTTTTTTGTTATGAAAAACATCGAAGCACTTGGCCATATTAATAGTCAAGCACCCGATGCAAGGACTACAGAAGAGCTCACTATGGATCAGTTGCCCTATCAAAAGCTGAAGTTTGAACATTCCTGGCTCCTTCCAATTCGGCGTAATCAATTAGGCATGTTCTTAGTTCAAATGGATCTGCATAAGGAAGTTATCATATCAATGCCTCTTGTTATGTTACCACCTTGGCCTGCTCTTCTGAGACATCCACAGCCACAGCTAGTGCTTCTCTGTGACGGGAAACATGTTCCATGCAGACAAACTGACAGGACTGTCCAGATATGCAACACGAAGTAAACCGAGCATACACAATTTTTGTATCCACCACAGTCGACTCTTTGCATTTTGTAAGAATTATCCAGCGTAACGGTACATCCTGGATTCCTGCTGCCTCACAAGCCACACCCATGGACATTCAAGGAGATCATGTACGTTGGCCATGCATATGCATTAGCCAAGGCGTTCATGCGTGCATCGAGTATCACATACTTCCTCCGTTCCTAAATATAAGTCTTTAAAGATATTTCAAATGGACTATGACATACAGATGTATGTAGACATATTTTAGTGTAGATTCACTCATTGTGCTTCGTATGTAGTCATTTGTTGGAATCTCTAGAAAGACTTATATTTAGGAACGGAGGGAGTACTAGTTTGCTCCACCGTTGTCTAGCCGTAGCTAGTAGTAGCGCTACTCGACCCAACTGATGAATGTAATTAGCTAGTAGAGGCTTCGGCGTATATGGCTGCCCAGTTTGGATTCCAAAGCTCCATCTTCATCTGGTCACATATATGGAGATACCACCATCAATGCAATTAATTACTAACTCAGCACTAGTACTAGCTACCGTATGGTAGTTGTGAGCAATTGAGTTGCATGATGGCATATAGTTTTGACTTAAGCCAAACTTTATACTCACTCCATCTTAAAATAAGTGTCTTAATTTTGTATTAATTTTAGTACAAAATTGTACTAAGGGTGAGACACTTATTTCGGAATGGAGGGAGTAAAATTTTACCAAGTTTATAAAAAATAATCCAAACTTTCAAAGAAAATATATAATGTGGTGTGATACTATATTGAATGATAATTTTAATGGTATTGATTTTGTATTGTGGATGTTAATTTCTTTTTTTATAAACTTGTTCAAAGTTTAGAAAGTTTGACGAGACAAATACATGCGTAGTAAATAAAAAGAGAGGCAGTACTTGCATGCATGTAGCTTGGTCATACCAAAGTCTAGAAGCTTCTAAACCCAAAATAAGTTTTTCCTTCTTGTGGAGGGCCTAATCAGAAACTTGGGGATTAAATTTGTTAAAGATATATATCTCTATAAAAAGGAATCTGAATTGAAGATTTCTTCCACTGCAAGATCCTTGTATAGTTTTAAGTCAAGACACATTGACGAACAATCACTAGGAACATATGACCATTGAAGAGCACGCTCTGCCCACGCTCCCTCGCTTCCATCCACGCTCCTTGCCACCGTGCCCAGCACGTCACAGGCGGATTTTGGGTGGAGAGAATCCGAGGCTGACGTGCGGCGGGCCAGGGCTGTGGGCGGTGGCACGGGGGCATGCTCGGCGGCTGTAGGAAGGCGGTTTGGGGTCTTGGCGGAGGCAAGCGGGGAGGAGTTCAAAAATGGCGTCCACCTGGTCTCATATGATTTTTTTCCCATATTCTAATCTAATAGACGATCAAAGAAATGGTTTTCTAATTGGTTGACCCCACCTATCATAAAACTATTTAAAGTCTAATCACACAGTCATTTGATTTTTTTGGAACAGGAAACCAAATTTGTAGCATTTTGAAAAGTTAGAAAAAGCGGTAGTTTTTCGTAACCCTAGCCCATAATGTGATTTTTTTTTGCTATTTACTCTTTATTTTGTGATAGAAACATGTCATGAAATAGAAGGTAATCCGTATTACGGCGAAACCATGCTAGAAGACAATAATATTTTGTAGCAAAACCATGCCACAAGACAATGGCAATTTGTAGCGTAACCATGCCAAAGAAAAGATGTATACGGAAGCAAAACCATATGATGGATGAAAATAGTACATGATGTGTTGAAGCGAAACTATGCAACAACATAAAAGTGTATTGCAGCGAATTTTGTGTTGCGAGCTCATTTCTCGCTTTTCTTTTTCTTCCCTGACTGCATAGTTCTCAACCGTCATTGCTATTTTGTGTATGGTTCTCAACCGTCATTGCTACTTTGTGTTAGGAAGCGTGTTTCACGTGGAGTAAACTATGTGCTGATCTAGATACCAAATATGAAGAAAATCGAGCATATGCAAGATTTCTTTTCGCCTTCGCCTCTTGTGTGTGTCGTGCAAGTATCCACGCCCATGGTGGTACATCCTGAATTCCCGCTGCTTCTCACTCCTTGGCTCCTCGCCCATGAACATATATACAAGAAAATCGTACTTATACATTAACAGTTGTATGACTCCATGCGTGGAGTATCATCTACTACTAGCGTGCTCCACCACTGCTTAGTCTGGCACGCAACACTGTTCGGCCCGATTGATGGTTACAACCAACTAGTGCAGATATCGATGATACATGGTTGTCTGATTCGGATGCCAAACTTTCTCTCCGTGAGACCACTTATATGGTGATATTAAGTCGATTCAATTAATTTCTAACTCGCTAATAGTACCATGTGGTAGCTGGGAGCAATTGACCTGCAAGATAGAACGTGCACATGTGGTGTCTTCTGCTAATGTTGCATGAATTTTTTGAAGGGCTAAAATGCTCAGCTTTATTGCTCCTCCAAAAGGTCGGATACTCTATTTATTGAACCGTCTCGAAGCCGTGAACATTCAACATATTTGGACCAGAGTAACCCCCTAGAGGTATGGGTAGTCGAACAACATGATCTTCACCAAAATGGTTAAGTAGGACTCCAAAGTAACAACGGGTCACACCAACACAAAAAACATATACTCCGTCCGTTTAGCTGCATTAGGCATTTTAGAAGGCGCACCGCAACCTAGGCACGAAGAGATTGGGATAGGAGAAAAATAAAATCTTAGAGGAAGTCAATCACATCAGGCATTTCCCATGTACACGTGCTAAACCTATTACATAGACATAAAATCTGATGTGACAAGTTAATTAAGGAAAGAGAGACTAGTTTGGTGACCTCATGAAGAAATGGTGCTAAGCGCGTGTACAGGAGTTAATTGCTCAAAACCACCACATTTGTGGCTAGGGTACTCCAAAACCACCATCTTTGTCAAAAATAACAATTCACCACCACTTCTGCGGCAAGCGAGTAACAAATATCACTGATTCAAAATTAGATCGTGACTAAGCATAAAACTTACAGATGGGGCCCATATGTCGGGCCGACGTGGCATATATACATGGATAGTACGCTGAGATGTCCAATGGTCCCACATGTCAGCCCCATACCTTCTTCTTCCTCCTCCTTCCAAGGACATCTCAGCGCCTCGCCTGAGTCAACCTCGCCGGCGACAGCTGTCCGGCCAACACGGGCGAGCAACCAGAGCACCAGCCACCCCGCCCCAGCTCTCTCTCTCTCTCTCTCTCTCTCTCTCTCTCTCTCTCTCTCTCTCTC
>LR738716.1:14228968-14240268 GCA_902687465.1 Secale cereale
CTCTCTCTCTCTCTCTCTCTCTCTCTCTCTCTCTCTCTCTCGTGTTCTTGAGATGGCACGATCTTGATGTATCGCGAGCTTTCCTATTATAGTTGGATCTTATGATGCTTCTCCCCTTCTACTTTCTTGTAATGGATTGAGTTTTCCCTTTGAAGTTATCTTATCGGATTGAGTCTTTAAGGATTTGAGAACACTTGATGTATGTCTTGCGTGGGATACCCGTGGTGACAATGGGGTATTCTATTGATTCACTTGATGTATGTTTTGGTGATCAACTTGTGGGTTCCATGACCTTGGGAATCTATGCATAGGGGTTGACACACGTTTTCGTCTTGACTCTCCGGTAGAAACTTTGGGGCACTCTTTGAAGTACTTTGTGTTGGTTGAATAGATGAATCTGAGATTGTGTGATGCATATCGTATAATCATGCCCATGGATACTTGAGGTGACAATGGAGTATCTAGGTGACATTAGGGTTTTGGTTGATTTGTGTCTTAAGGTGTTATTCTAGTACGAACTCTAGGATATATCGAACGGAAAAAATAGCTTCATGTTATTTTACTATGGACTCTTGAATAGATCGATCAGAAAGAATAACTTTGAAATGGTTTCATACCCTACAATAATTTCTTCATTTGTTCTCCGCTATTAGGTGACTTTGGAGTGACTCTTTGTTGCATGTTGAGGGATTGTTATATGATCTAGCTATGTTATTATTGTTGAGAGAACTTGCACTAGTGAAAGTATGAACCCTAGGCCTTGTTTCCTAGCATTGCAATACCGTTTGTGCTCACTTTTATCATTAGTTACCTTGCTGTTTTTATGTTTTCATATTACAAAAACCTATATCTACCATCCATATTGCACTTGTATCACCATCTCTTCGTTGAACTAGTGCACCTATACAATTTACCATTGTATTGGGTGTGTTGGCGACACAAGAGACTCTTTGATATTTGGTTGCAGGGTTATTTGAGAGAGACCATCTTCATCCCACGTCTCCCACGGATTGATAAACCTTAGGTCATCCACTTGAGGGAAATTTGCTACTGTCCTACAAACCTCTGCACTTTGAGGCCCAACAACGTCTACAAGAAGAAGGTTGCGGAGTAGACATCAAGCTCTTCTCTGGCGCCGTTGCCGGGGAGGTGAGTGATTGAAGGTATATCTTTAGATCTTCCAGTCGAATCTTTTAGTTTCTTGTTTTATCACTAGTTTAGTTTATAAAAGAAAACTACAAAAAATGGAATTGAGGTTGCCTCATATGCTTCATATTTTTAATATCTTTCGTGAAAATGATGGGAAGGAAAATTGTGCTCAAGTACTAGAAGAAGAATTACATAGAATGCTTGGCATAAAATATGTGAATGATGAGCATGATTGCAATGTTGTTAGTATGAATTCTTTGAATACCCATGATGCTAATGATATGCAAAGCCACAAGCTTGGGGATGCTATGTTTGATGAAGATGATATGTTTAGTCCCCCAAGTTTTGATGAGCAAATTTATTATGATAAAAGCATGCCTCCTATTTATGATGATTATTGTGATGACACGTATGCCATAAAGAATAAAGATAACCATGAAACTTGTCATCATGATTTTAATTTTCAATTGGATTATGCTAGTTATTTTGTTGAGTTTACTCCCACTATTCCGAATGAGAAGAATTTTGCTTATGTTGAGAGTAGTAAATTTTCTATGCTTGTAGATCATGAAAAGAATGCTTTTATGTGATGGTTATATTGTTGAATTCATTCATGATGCTACTGAAAATTATTATGAGGGAGGAACATATGCTTGTAGGAATTGCAATAATATCAAGTTTCCTCTCTATGTGTTGAAAATCTTGAAGCTATGCTTGTTTTGCTTCCCTATGCTAGTTGATTCTTGTTCCCATAAGTTGTTTGCTCACAAAATCCCTGTGCATAGGAAGTGGATTAGGCTTACATGTGCTAGTCATATTCTTCATGATACTCTCTTTATGTTCCAATTCTTATCTTTTATGTGAGCATCATTGTCATCATCATGCCTAGCTAAAAGGCATTAAAGAAAAGCGCTTGTTGGGAGACAACCCAATATTTACCCTTACTGTTTTTGTGTGTTCACATGATTAAGCTACTGTAGTAATCATGTTCTATAGCTTTTGTTTCAATAAAGTTCCAAGTAGAACCTTTGGGAAGACTTGGGTGAAAGTTAATGTGATCTTGCTGTACAAAACATAAACTTTGCGCTCACGAGATTAGCTGTCATTTTGTACAGAAGAGTGCTTTTAAGTTGATTCTTTTGCAGAAGATTAATAGACAAATTCATCACGTCCACCAATTTATTTGAGAACTTTTGGAGTTACAGAAGTATTCAAGAGTTACAGATTGCTACAGACTATTCTGTTTTTGACAGATTATATTTTTCTATGTGTTGTTTGCTTATTTTGATGATTCTATGAGTAGTGTCGGAGGGTATGAACCATAGAGAAGTTGGAATACAGTAAATATTACACCAATATGAATTTAGAATGAGTTCACAATAGTAACTAAGTGGTGCTTTTATTTTCTTATACTAATGGAGCTTACGAGTTTTCTGTTGAGTTTTGTGTTGTGAAGTTTTCAAGTTTTGGGTAAAGATTCGATGGACTATGGAATAAGGAGTGGCAAGAGCCTAAGCTTGGGGATGCCCAAGGCACCCCAAGGTCAAATTGAATGATAACCAAAAGCCTAAGCTTGGGGATGCCCCGGGAAGGCATCCCCTCTTTTGTCTTCGTCTGTCGGTAACTTTACTCGAGGCTATATTTTTATTCACCACATGATATGTGTTTTGCTTGGAGCGTCAATTTATTTTATTTTGTTTTGCTTGCTGTTTGAATCATATCCCAAGACCTGAAATTCTTAAATGTTATAGAGTCTTCACATAGTTACATAATTATTCAACTACTCATTGATCTTCACTTATATCTTTCGGAGTAGTTTGTCATTTGCTTTAGTGCTTCACTTATATCTTTTAGAGCACAACGGTGGTTTTCTTTTGAAGAAATAGATGAACTCTCATGCTTCACTCATATTATTTTGAGAGTCTTAAATAGCATGGTAATTTGCTTTCGTTATGAATTTAGTCCTAATATGATAGGCATCCAAGATGGGTATAATAAAAACTTTCATATAAAGTGCATTGAATATTATGAGAAGTTTGATACTTGATGATTGTTTTGAGCTATGAGGATGGTGATATTAGAGTCATGCTAGTAGAGTAGTTGTGAATTTGAGAAATACTTGTGTTGAGGTTTGCAAGTCCCGTAGCATGCACGTATGGTAACCGTTGTGTGACAAATTTGAAGCATGAGGTATTTCATTGATTGTCATCCTTTGTGTGGAGGTCGGGATCGTGCGATGGTTAACTCCTACCAACCCTTCCCCTAGGAGCATGCGTGTAGTACATTGTTTTGATGACTTGTATATTTTTGCAATAAGTATGTGAGTTCTTTATGACTAATGTTTAGTCCATGGATTATACGCACTCTCACTCTTCCACCATTGGTAGCCTCTCTTGTATCGTGCAACTTTCGCCGGTACCATACACCCACCATATACCTTCCTCAAAATAGTCACCATACCTATCTATCATGGCATTTCCATAGCCATTCTGAGATATATTCCCATGCAACTTTCCACCGTTCCGTTTATTATGACACACTTCATAATTGTCATATTGCCATGCATGATCATGTAGTTGACATCGTATTTGTGGCAAGGCCACCATGCATAATTTTTTATACATGTCACTCTTGATTCATTGCACAACCCGGTACACCGCCGGAGGCATTCATATAGAGTCATATTTTGTTCTAGTATCAAGTTGTATTCTTTGAGTTGTAAGTAAATAGAAGTGTGATGATCATCATTATTAGAGCATTGTCCCGGAAAAAAAAAGAAAGGCCAAAAAAAGGTCAAATAAAAAAGAAAAAGGAAAGGCCAAAGAAAAAAAAGAAAGGCCCAAAAAAAAGAAAAAAAGGAAGGGCCAATACTACTATCTTTTTCCACACCTGTGCTTCAAAGTAGCACCATGATCTTCATGATAGAGATTCTCTTGTTTAGTCACTTTCATATGCTAGCGGGAATTTTCATTATAGAACTTGGCTTGTATATTCCAACGATGGGCTTCCTCAAATGCCCTAGGCCTTCGCGAGCAAGCAATGTGGATGGACACCTACTTAGTTTCTTTTGTTGAGCTTTCACTTTTGTTGAGCTTTCATACATTTATAGCTCTAGTGCATCCGTTGCATGGCAATCCCTACTCACTCATATTGATATCTATTGATGGGCATCTCCATAGCCCATTGATATGCCTAGTTGATGTGAGACCATCTTCCTCTTTTGTCTTCTCCACAACCACCACTCTATTCCACCTATAGTGATATATCCATGGCTCACGCTCATGTATTGCGTGAAAGTTGAAAAAAGTTTGAAAAAAAAATTAAAGTATGAAACAATTGCTTGGCTGAAACCGGGTTGTGCATGATTTGAATATTTTGTGTGACAAAAATGGAGCATAGCCAAACTATATGATTTTGTAGGGATGGACTTCCTTTGGCCATGTTATTTTGAGAAGACATAATTGCTTTGTTAGTATGCTTGAAGTATTATTATTCTTATGTCAATATTAAACTTTTGTCTTGAATCTTTCAGATCTGAAAATTCATGCCACAATAAAGAAAATTGCATTCAGAATTATGTTAGGTAGCATTCCACATCAAAAAGTAAGTTTTTATCATTTACCTACTCGAGGGCGAGCATGAATTAAGCTTGGGGATGCTTGATACGTCTCCAATGTATCTATAATTTTTTATTGTTCCCTGCTATCATATTATCCATCTAGGATGTTTTATATGCATTTATATGCTATTTTATATGATTTTTGGGACTAACCTATTAACCTAGAGCCCAGTGTCAGTTTCTGTTTTTTCCTTGTTTTTGACTTTTACTGAAAAGGAATACCAAACAGAGTCCAATTGACGTGCCAAATTTTGATGATTTTTTATGGACCAAAAGAAGCCCCTGGAGTAAAAGAGTTGGGCCAGAAGAGTCCTGAGCCGTCCACAAGGGTGGAGGGTGCGCCCTACCCCCTGGGCTCGCCCTCCTATCTCGTGGACGACTCGGAGACCCCCCTGACGTGGGACCGACGCCATAAATTCCTATAAATACAGAAACCCCCGAAAAGAAACCTAGATCGGGAGTTCCGCCGCTGCAAGCCTCTGTGGCCACCAAAAACCAATCGGGGCCCTATTCCAGCACCCTGACGGAGGGGGGAATCCCTCTCCGGTGGCCATCTTCATCATCCCGGCGCTCTCCATGATGAGGAGGGAGTAGTTCACCCTCGGGGCTGAGGGTATGTACCAGTAGCTATGTGTTTGATCTCTCTCTCTCTCTCTCTCTCTCTCTCTCTCTCTCTCTCGTGTTCTTGAGATGGCACAATCTTGATGTATCGCGAGCTTTGCTATTATAGTTGGATCTTATGATGCTTCTCCCCCTCTACTTTCTTGTAATGGATTGAGTTTTCCCTTTGAAGTTATCTTATCGGATTGAGTCTTTAAGGATTTGAGAACCCTTGATGTATGTCTTGCATGGGATACCCGTGATGACAATGGGGTATTCTATTGATTCACTTGATGTATGTTTTGGTGATCAAATTGTGGGTTCTGTGACCTTGGGAATCTATGCATAGGGTTTGGCACACGTTTTCGTCTTGACTCTTCGGTAGAAACTTTGGGGCACTCTTTGAAGTACTTTGTGTTAGTTGAATAGATGAACCTGAGATTGTGTTATGCATATCGTATAATGATGCCCATGGATACTTGTGGTGACAATGGAGTATCTAGGTGACATTAGGGTTTTGGTTGATTTGTGTCTTAAGGTGTTATTCTAGTACAATCTCTAGGATAGATCGAACGGAAAGAAGCTTCGTGTTATTTTACTACGGACTCTTGAATAGATCGATCAGAAAGAATAACTTTGAGGTGGTTTCGTACCCTACAATAATCTCTTCGTTTGTTCTCCGCTATTAGTGACTTTGGAGTGACTCTTTGTTGCATGTTGAGGGATTGTTATACGATCTAGCTATGTTATTATTGTTTAGAGAACTTGCACTAGTGAAAGTATGAACCCTAGGCCTTGTTTCCTAGCATTGCAATACCGTTTGTGCTCACTATTATCGTTAGTTACCTTGCTGTTTTTATATTTTCATATTACAAAAACCTATATCTACCATCCATATTGTACTTGTATCACCATCTCTTCGCCGAACTAGTGCAGCTATACAATTTACCATTGTATTGGGTGTGTTGGGGACACAAGAGACTCTTTGTTATTTGGTTGCAGGGTTGTTTGAGAGAGACCATCTTCGTCCTACACCTCCCACGGATTGATAAACCTTAGGTCATCCACTTGAGGGAAATTTGCTACTATCCTACAAACCTCTGCACTTGGAGGCCCAACAACGTCCACAAGAAGAAGGTTGTGTTGTAGACATCAGCGGCCAGATGGCTCCGGTTCAGATCATCTCACCGCGGAGCAGCCCCCTCCCCTACTATGAATTGACAATCTATTTGGCCGCCTCTACAGGTAAATAATTTCCGTCGTATCATCCGACCCCACCCCTCCCCCTAGTTCCTCTGAAGCAACCAAAATCAACTACTTGGTGATTTTGAATTGTACATGATAACTTGAACCAATTTTATTTTACTGTTAACAGGAAATTAAATATCCAAGATGAAGACCGTGATGTACTTCAGTACTTGCAAGCATAGATGATATTAAGATTATACAATGCTATGAAAAGAATGATAAAATGAAAGGGCTACTACCTCACACGTTTTATGGTAATATTATATTATATCCTTATTTCTAATATCCATGAAAAATTAACTTATCCTATGTCCCGTGTCTTGATTTTGGAAACTGAATTTTATCTTTAAGCTTTAGGTCTTTCTACAACTACTAATGAAGAAATAATGGGCTTAAATGAATCAAATCTTCATAAATTTGGTGCCCACTTTTGAAATGAGGTAGTTTATCGAATTGTTTACATCCTTTTGTCGATTTTCTCCTCGCGGTAATAATGAAGCCAATTTTTCCTTCGAATTATGAATATGTGTTGTACTTCCGACACACATTCATACTTGTTGTATAATAGTTTTAGGTGTTTTTTATAGCTGCTTAATTTTAGCCCTAGGCTTTGAGAAATGCTGGCTCCGCCTCTGCGCGTGTACCTAGGTGGAAAGACTATTTTGAGTCTATAGCTAATTAAATGAAGCAAGCTTAGCAGCAAAAAACTAAGCACCTATGCATTGGGACTTGAGTTGCTAAGCCATTTAATACACTTATTAGCACCTCATCTAAACACCATTGCATTGGGAGAGGTCTCATTCCTTTCTTAACTAAAAATGTGCTACAACCGGAGCCCTCAAACGTCCCATCTGATTGCCTGATCACTGTCCAGACATGATAGACACCAAAAAATGTCACCCAAACGGGTGTCCCATATCCGGCCCAAACGACCGAACTAATCTGCAACCCCCATATCCAACCCATATGTGGGGAGAATATGGGGATGTCCGGACGTGTTAGGGCAGGGTGCCACGTAGGATTTGACCCACCGGAGACCACCTTTTCTCTTTCTTTATTCTTTCTTTTTTTCTCTCTTCCTTTTCACCAATCATATGCATGTAACTGAAACAATGGTTGTTTTTCTAAGGAAAATGAGGGTCCAAGACCGACGTGTCCGGACACTGACCGGGCATGTCCTCAGATGTATGGAGGAGGGGATAATTTAAGCAATGTAAATGAGGCATGGTCATGCTAAAGCCCAGAAGTCCCTCTAGTCTAGAACAATTGTTTTCTTGTCGGATGCCCGAGCAAAAACTCGGAGATCAAATATGTTAAGAGATGTATCCATAAAAGAAAAAAGTCACTTGAAGATTTGATCAAATGCAAATACCAATATACTACTCTCTCCGTCTCATAATATAAGACGTTATTACATCCAATATATGCATATTAGATGTAATAACGTCTTATAATATGGGACAGAGAGAATAGTTTTTAAGTGGAGATACCTATAATAATGAAAATTTACATGCTACTTGTAGTTCGATTTAATTGGAATTACTATTTTAATTAACTTTTCCATATAAAATTTATCACCTTTAGTTGTCCTTCGCTCAAATTAGTAGACAACCCAATTATAATACTCTCTACATACGGAGCAAAATGAATGAATCTACACCCTAAAATATGTTTGTAAAGATCGGTATGTAGTCCCTATTAAAATTTGTAAAATGACTTATATTTAGAAACGGGGGAGTAATAGGTGTTGAGTATGATAATTATTAGGAAAGATAGGATATACTAAGATTTGTTTTAGCTTGTCTTGTACTCCAAGTTGATCATGTACTTGTATACATATGCCCACGAGGCACAAGCAATACATTAATAATTCCACCAATCTTCCTTTTCACCCCTTCCATTAATAATCCCTATCCAGGTGTACCGATCATAAGTGAACCAAAACCTTTTCATTGTTTTGGTTTAAACAACTGAGTTCTTTATAGTTTATATTTCTATCTATGTTTCTCAAGGACGATTAAGTTTAAGCATGGAGGAGTTGATGAGTGTTATTTTTACGCTCATTGTACCTGAGTTTAAATTGGTTTATTTCATAAAAACCAAGATATCTGCTTCGATATTCGTACTAATGACTAATGAATGCAAAGGATTCCAAAATCATCTCTTAATGTTGTTTCCATAGAAAAATGTGCTATACATCGACATTTTCCGACAAAGGATGGATTTTATAGACATAAAATAGAGCATCAAGACGATACAAACACATATATGGACTAAATGAAGCACCTATATGGAAATAAGCAAACCGGAGATAAGATAGACCAAGTGGGAGGTGCAGGAACATTCCAGAGCATAAGTCGGCGTCTGATAAAAGTGCACGCGCTCATACCAGCGCTCGTACCAGGTGCCCACGGTACCGTGACAGCCAACCCTCCATCTTCCTCACCAGTAGCATCCACAAACCCTAGCGACCATTTCTCCATCCCTATCTCCATATCCACCACCATCGCCATCACTGCATCATTCATCCCAAGTTAGCCACACCTTGTAATTGTGTATCGCATCCGGCAACCTTTGTAATACATATTAACATTAAAGCATTCGTCTTGATGTGTCCTTTAATGATTTCTTCTTACGATCTGATCCCCATGTGTGAGTAATTCGGTAAGGTCGTCAGTTGAGGCATACCCTTACAACAATATGTACTTGTTGGAGATATTGATGTAATGACTTCGAACTAACATCGCGTATGTGTGAAATAAAATTACTTTGTAGTTGTGCTTGTCTCCCTCACGTTCTTCATCCCAGCAGGCACAGTTGTCAGAATCGAGATTCTGAAACGGATCAGAGCTCCATTTTTAGGATCGTGAATCATAAAATCATAACTACCAGGATCTTAGAATCTTAGATTCCATGAGCAAAATCATAGAGTCGGAGGGGCTAGTTTGGATTGTAAAGTCGTAAGATTCTAAGACTTAAGTCACGATTCTGACAACTTTGCCTGCAGGCACCCAGGATCACGGATTTTGTGCGATGATGAGGTTAAAGGAAGAGAGGCCATCAAATGCTATTGTAAACACCAGTGATAGAAAGGTTTAGTGTGGTAGCATGAATTCTATCTCTGCGGTTACAAGAGGTGTAGTTATTAAACACCCAATGCTTTTTTCTGATTCCATCTTAATTATCAAGGCAATTCCACACGATGGGTAGGGCCTTCGGTTGGACAACGTACTCTTGATGTAGGACGCGCTCTAATTAAGACGTAATCTGGACACAACCCCCATTCGATATGTTGGAGCACATCTTAACGAGTGTCTTCCATGGCATAAATTAATATCACAATGATCCCATGCACAAGTATATGCTTGTAAGAATTAAGTCCTCATACCCATGCCTATTTTTATTATAAGTGTTCTCCGTTGCAACTTGATTACGATCTAGTCTAAAACTGGAATTTAATCCTCTTGCAAAAGCTTCTTAGAAACCCTTGTCTTCAAGGTGCACGTCCTCTCGTGGGTTTGCAAACCGAGAGTCATCTCATGGGAAAAAGGCGAGAATCCTTTTTGCTATGTATTTACTGTATCATTAAATAGACTCATCGGGATCAATTTGGTGTTTATGTTTCCACACATGAAATGGAGTTTCCTACGAACCTCATAATCAAGAATCAATGCAATTATAGCATAGAAATACAAACTTAATTTCAACATCACCCTTCTATTCACGCCATCATCTTCCTGGACCACCCTGGCGCCCCGTCTATCCATGCCATCATCACATGATACAACCAATTTTAATTAAAACCAAACATAAAAAAGGAATCAAATCATTGTACATTAATTCCATCGATAAGTTATGTTGTAATGGAAAAACAAATCCATTCCATCCACACACACACATAGACGTAATGGTCCTCTTCAACTCTTGCCCCTTCTAGCTTTCCGTCTGCTACACCACGATGGCAATAACCATTGCCAAGAGAGGCATGCCAGAGACTCAATCATATCACCTCTTCACAGTATTTCCATTTAGAACTCGACAACCATCCTTGACAGCTTGACATCCATTCGCATGCCCTTCCAATTTGACTGCTATTTCTATTTCTCTCCACCAACCACTTGCACCCCCCCTCTCTCTCTTGTACAAATTCCCCAAGTCATCACATATAAGGCCCCATCCTTACCTCTTGACCTCCCCGCCCTCATCTTCCACCTTACCTGCGCTCCCTATCTTCGCCAACCTCACCACCGAAACATACATCTATGCCAACATCTTCCTCAATCTCCCGGACGCCCATATATATCCACACCACCATCTTCATCGATCTCCCCATCACCCCACCTTCCTGGTAACACCATCCTCCTCAATCTCATTGATGCTCCCATATAGCTCCCACAACCTTCCTTGACCTCCCCGCCACCCCCATCTATCGAGGATACCATCTTCCTCTACCTCCTCGGCCTCCTTATCTATACATGCCACCATCCTCCTTGACCTCCTTGGCAGCCCCATCTATCCACGCTACCATCTTCCTCGATCTCCCCAAGGCCCCCATCTATTCACACCAGCAACTTCTTTGATCATTCTTTCTATTTACCTCCACCCACTAACCGCATTGCTCTCTCTCTCTCTCTACACACACACACACACACACACACACACACACACACACACACACACACAC
>LR738716.1:14250514-14299456 GCA_902687465.1 Secale cereale
CACGTACATGAGACCGGTTCCATCGACAGACATGTGACTTTTGTTGCATAAGATGGCTGGCGGGTGTCTGTCTCTCCTATCTTAGTTGAATCGGAATAGAACAAGGCGGTCCTTGTAGAAGGTTAAATAGCAACTTGAATATCACCGTTGTGGCTTTGCGTAGGTAAGAAGCGTTCTTGCTAGATACCCATAGCAGCCACGTAAAACATGCAACAACAAATTAGAGGACGTCTAACTTGTTTTTGCAGGGTATGTATGTGATATGGTATGGCCAATGACATGATGAGATATATTTGATGTATGAGATGATCATGTTGTAATAGTTAATATCGACTTGCATGTCGATGCATACGGCAACCGGCAGGAGCCATAGGGTTGTCTTTAATTTTTGTATGACCTGCGTGTCAATCATTAAGCGCTTTGTAATGCTTTACTTTATCGCTAAACGGTAGCAATAGTAGTAAGAGCATGGTGGGCGCACGACAACCCCGATGGCGACACGATGATGGAGATCATGATAATGGAGATCATGGTGTGGCGCCGGTGACGATGGAGATCATGCCGGTGCTTTGGAGATGGAGATCAAAAGCACGAGTTGATGGCCATATCATGTCACTTATGATTTGCATGTGATGTTAATCCTTTTATGCATCTTATTTTGCTTAGGACGACGGTAGCATTATAAGATGATCCTTCACTAAAATTTCAAGATAAAATTGTGTTCCCCCCGAGTGTGCGCCGTTGCGAAGGTTCGTCGTTTCGAAGCACCACGTGATGATCGGGTGTGATAGACTCTACGTTCGCATACAACGGGTGCAAGCCAGTTTTGCACATGCAGAACACTCGGGTTAGACTTGACGAGCCTAGCATGTACAGACATGGCCTCGGAACATGGAAGACCGAAAGGTCGAGCATGAGTCATATAGTAGATATGATCAACATGTAGATGTTCACCATTGACACCACCTCATCTCACGTGATGATCGGACTTGGGTTGGTGGATCTGGATCATGTCACGCTCGAATGACCAGAGGGATGTCAATTTGAGTGGGAGTTATAAATAATTTGATTAGGTAATAACTCACTTATCATGAACAATAGTCTAAAATGTCTTTGCAAATCTTTTGTTGTAGATGGCTCGCGTAGTAGCTCCCCTGAATTTTAATGCGTTCCTAGAGAAAGCTAAACTGAAAGATGATGGGAGCAACTTTGCGGACTGGCTCCGCAATCTGAGGATCATCCTCACAGCTGCCCAAAAGGTTTATGTCCTAAATGCACCGCTAGGTGAACCCCCCGCTCCTCAGGCCTCTGCGGACGTTATGAACGCCTGGCAGTCGCGTTCGGATGACTACTCAGTAGTGCAGTGTGCCATTTTGTATAGCTTGGAAGGAGGACTTCAAAGGCGTTTTGAACGTCATGGAGCATATGAGATGTTCCAGGAGTTGAAGTTCATCTTTGAAAAGAATGCTAAGATCGAGAGGTATGAGACCACCGATAAATTCTTTGCTTGCAAGATGGAGGAGAATTCGTCTGTCAGTGAGCACTTACTGAAGATGTCTGGGTACTATACCCGCATAGCTGATCTGGGACTTGTGTTCCCGGACGAGGCTATCATTGACAGAATTCTCCAATCACTCCCGCCTAGCTACAAGAGATTCGTGCAGCAGTATAACATGCAAGGGATGAACAAAACCATCGCCGAGCTGTTTTCGATGCTGAAAGTCACTGAGGCAGACATCCAGAAGGAGTATCAAGTGTTGATGGTCAATAAAACCACCAGTTTCAAGAAGAATGGCAAGGGCAAGAAGGGTAACTCTAAGAAGGGTGGCAAGGCAGTTGCTAATCCAGTGAAGAAACCCAAGGCTGGGCCTAAGCCAGAGACTGAGTGTTTCTATTGCAAGGGGAGCGGCCACTGGAAGCGGAACTGCCCCAAGTATCTGGCAGACAAGAAGGGGGCCAACAACAACAACAAGCAAGGTATATGTGATATACATGTTATTGATGTGTACCTTACCAACTCTCGTTGTAGTGCCTGGGTATTTGATACCGGTTCGGTTGCTCACATTTGCAACTCTAAACAGGAACTGCGGAATAAACGGAGGCTGGCGAAGGACGAAGTGACGATGCGCGTGGGAAATGGTTCCAAGGTTGATGTGATCGCCGCGGATGAGGCTATCATTGACAGAATTCTCCAGTCACTCCCTCCAAGCTACAAGAGCTTCGTGCAGTAGTATAACATGCAAGGGATGAACAAGACCATCGCCGAGCTGTTTTCGATGCTGAAAGTCGCTGAGGCAGACATCCAGAAGGAGTATCAAGTGTTGATGGTCAATAAAACCACCAGTTTCAAGAAGAATGGCAAGGGCAAGAAGGGTAACTCTAAGAAGGGTGGCAAAGCAGTTGCTAATCCAGTGAAGAAACCCAAGGCTGGGCCCAAGCCAGAGACTGAGTGTTTCTATTGCAAGGGGAACGGCCACTGGAAGCGGAACTGCCCCAAGTACCTGGCGGACAAGAAGGGGGCCAACAACAACAAAGGTATATGTGATATACATGTTATTGATGTGTACCTTACCAACTCTCGTTGTAGTGCCTGGGTATTTGATACCGGTTCGGTTGCTCACATTTGCAACTCTAAACAGGAACTGCGGAATAAACGGAGGCTGGCGAAGGACGAAGTGACGATGCGCGTGGGAAATGGTTCCAAGGTTGATGTGATCGCCGTCGGCACGCTCGCTCTTCGATTACCATCGGGATTAGTTATGAACCTGAATAATTGTTATTTAGTGCCTGCGTTAAGCATGAACATTATATCTGGATCTTGTTTATTGCGAGACGGTTACTCATTTAAATCAGAGAATAATGGTTGTTCTATTTATATCAGTAATATCTTTTATGGTCATGCACCCGAAGTTAGGGGTTTATTCTTATTGAATCTCGATAGTGATGATACACATGTTCATAACATTGATGCCAAAAGATGTAGAGTTGATAATGATAATACCACTTTCTTGTGGCACTGCCGTCTGGGTCATATCGGCGTGAAACGCATGAGGAAGCTCCATGCTGATGGACTTTTGGAGTCTCTTGATTTTGAATCACTTGACACGTGCGAGCCGTGCCTCATGGGCAAGATGACAAAGACCCCGTTTTCAGGGACAATGGAACGGGCAAGTGACTTATTGGAAATCATACATACTGATGTGTGCGGTCCGATGAGTGTAACGGCGCGCGGTGGATATCGTTATTTTCTCACCTTCACTGACGACTTAAGTAGATATGGGTATATTTACTTGATGAAGCATAAGTCTGAAACTTTTGAAAAGTTCAAGCAATTTCAGAGTGAAGTTGAAAATCATCGTAACAAGAAGATCAAGTTCCTATGATCTGATCGAGGGGGAGAATATCTGAGTTATGAGTTTGGTGATCACTTAAGAAAATGTGGAATTGTTTCACAGTTGACGCCACCTGGAACACCACAGCGTAATGGTGTGTCCGAACGTCGTAATCGAACCCTATTAGATATGGTACGTTCTATGATGTCTCTTGCCGATTTGCCACTATCGTTTTGGGGATATGCGTTAGAGACAGCTGCATTCACTTTAAATAGGGCTCCATCCAAGTCCGTTGAGACAACACCGTATGAACTATGGTTTGGTAAGAAACCTAAGTTGTCTTTTCTCAAGGTTTGGGGTTGCGATGCTTATGTCAAAAGGCTTCAGCCAGAAAAGCTCGAACCCAAAGCGGACAAATGTGTCTTCATAGGATACCCAAAAGAAACTGTTGGGTACGCCTTCTACCTCAGATCCGAAGGCAAAGTGTTTGTCGCTAAGAACGGGTCCTTTCTCGAGAAAGAGTTTCTCTCGAAAGAATTGAGTGGGAGGAAGGTAGAACTTGATGAGGTTATTGAACCTCTGCTTCAACCAGAGAGTTGCGCAGCACAGAAAGATGTTTTTGTGGAACCTGCAGCGGTTGAAGAGGAAGCCAATGATGATGATCAAGAAGCTTCTGATCAAGTTACTACCGAGCCTCGTAGGTCGACAAGGGTACGCACTGCACCGGAGTGGTATGGTAACCCTGTCTTGGAGGTCATGTTGTTAGACAACGGTGAACCTACGAGCTATGGAGAAGCGATGGTGGGCCCGGATTCCGACAAATGGTTAGGGGCCATGAAATCCGAGATGGGATCCATGTATGAAAACAAAGTATGGACTTTGGAAGTATTACCTGAAGGGCGGAAGGCCATTCAGAATAAATGGATTTTTAAGAGGAAGACGGACGCTGACGGTAATGTCACCGTGTATAAAGCTCGACTTGTGGCAAAGGGTTTTTCACAAGTTCAAGGGATTGACTACGATGAAACTTTCTCACCCGTAGCGATGCTTAAATCCGTCCGAATCATGTTAGCAATAGCTGCATATTTCGATTATGAAATTTGGCAGATGGATGTCAAAACAGCGTTCCTTAACGGTTTTCTTAAGGAAGAGTTGTATATGATACAACCGGAAGGTTTTGTCGATCCAGAGAATGCTAACAAAGTATGCAAGCTCCAGCGTTCCATTTATGGGCTGGTGCAAGCATCTCGGAGTTGGAATCTTCGCTTTGATGAGGTGATCAAAGCGTTTGGGTTTGTACAAGTTTACAATGAAGCTTGTATTTACAAGAAAGTGAGTGGGAGCTCTATAGCGTTTCTGATATTATATGTGGATGACATATTGCTGATTGGAAACAATATAGAATTTTTGGATAGCGTGAAGGGGTATTTGAACAAGAGTTTTTCAATGAAGGATCTCGGTGAAGCTGCTTTCATATTAGGCATCAAGATCTATAGAGATAGATCAAGACGCTTGATAGGACTTTCACAAAGTACATACCTTGATAAAGTTTTGAAGAAGTTCAAAATGGATCAATCCAAGATGGGGTTCTTGCCGGTATTGCAAGGTACAAAGTTGAGTAAGACTCAATGCCCAGTGACTGCGGAAGATAGAGAAAAGATGAGTGTCGTCCCCTATGCTTCAGCCATAGGCTCTATCATGTATGCAATGCTGTGCACAAGACCAGATGTCAGCCTTGCCATAAGTATGGCCGGAAGGTTTCAAAGTAATCCTGGTATGGATCACTGGACAGCGGTCAAGAATATCCTAAAGTACCTGAAAAGGACTAAGGAAATGTTTCTCGTTTATGGAGGTGATCAAGAGCTCGTCGTAAAGGGTTACGTCGATGCAAGCTTTGACACTGATCCGGATGACTCTAAGTCTCAAACCGGATACGTATATATTCTCAACGGAGGAGCGGTAAGCTGGTGCAGTTCCAAGCAAAGCGTGGTAGCCGATTCTACATGCGAAGCGGAGTACATAGCTGCCTCGGAGGCGGCAAAGGAAGGTGTCTGGATGAAGGAGTTCATGACAGATCTTGGAGTTGTGCCTAGTGCACTAAACCCAATGACTCTGTTCTGTGACAACACTGGTGCCATTGCTCTAGCCAAGGAACCAAGGTTTCACAAGAGGACCAGACACATAAAGCGACGCTTCAATTCCATCCGCGATTCGGTCAAGGAGGAGGACATAAGTATTTGCAAAGTACACACGGATTTGAATGTTGCAGATCCGTTGACTAAGCCTCTTCCACGGGCTAAGCATGATCAACACCAAGACTCTATGGGTGTTAGATTCATTACCTTGTAATGCTAGATTATTGACTCTAGTGCAAGTGGGAGACTGTTGGAAATATGCCCTAGAGGCAATAATAAAAGAGTTATTATTATATTTCCTTGTTCATGATAATCGTTTATTATCCATGCTATAACTGTATTGATTGGAAACTCAAATACATGTGTGGATGAATAGACATACTTTGTGTCCCTAGTGAGCCTCTACAGGACTAGCTCGTTGATCAAAGATGACCGCGGTTTCCAGGTCATAGACATGAGTTGTCATTTGATAACGGGATCACATCATTAGGAGAATGATGTGATGGACGAGACCCAAACGTTAAACATAGCTTTTGATCGTGTCAGTTATCGCTATAGTTTTCTGCATGTCAAGTATAAGTTCCTATGACCATGAGGTCATGTAACTCACTGACACCGTAGGAGTGCTTTGTGTGTGCCAAACGTCACAACGTAACTGGGTGACTATAAAGGTACTCTACAGGTATCTCCGAGGGTGTCTGTTGAGTTGACATGGATCGAGACTGGGATTTGTCACTCCGTGTGACGGAAAGGTATCTCCGGGCCCACTCGGTAATACGTCATCTCAATGAGCTCAAAGTGACTAAGTAGTTGATCACGGGATTATGTATTACGGTAACGAGTAAAGAGACTTGCCGGTAACGAGATTGAACTAGGTATAGAGATACCGACGATCGAATCTCGGGCAAGTAACATATCGACGAGACAAAGGGAACTGTATACAGGATTGCCTGAATCCTTGACATCGTGGTTCATCCGATGAGATCATCGAGAAACATGTGGGAACCAATATGGGTATCCAGATCCCGCTATTGGTTATTGACCTGGGAGTGTCTCGGTCATGTCTACATGGTTTCCGAACCCGCAGGGTCTACACACTTAAGGTTCGGTGACGCTAGGGTTGTTAGTGAGAACATTGCATGGTTACCGAAGGTTGTTCGGAGTCCCGGATGAGATCCCGGACGTGACGAGGGTCTCCGGAATGGTCCGGGGACGAAGATTGATATATAGGATGAAAGGTTTCGGAGTCCGGAAGTGTTCCGGGGAGCATCGGGAAATCGGCGAATTACCGAAAAGGGTTTCGGGGGTCCCGGAAGTGGTTCTGGGCCTAATGGGCCACAAAGGGGGGACACCACAGCCCTCATAGGGCTGTGCGCCCCCCTGGGCCCTCTCCTATGGCGCATGGGGGGCTGGCCCCTCCTAGGGCAGCCGCACCCCCTGGCTTGGGGGGCAAGGCACCTAGGGGGGGGGGGGGGAAACCCTAGGGCCTGCGCAGCCCTTGGCCGCCGCCCCCCCACTGCCCTGGCCACCGGCCCCCCTAGGGGAAACCCTAGGGCGCCCCCCTCCTATCTATTCCCCCTATATATAGAGGGGCAGAGGGAGGGCAGCCAACACACGTTTGTGCCTCGGTGCTGCCCTTCCTCTCCCACAACATATTCGTCTTCCCGTGGTGCTTAGGCGAAGCCCTGCTGGAATCCTCCTCCACCATCACCACCACGCCGTCGTGCTGCCGGTCTCTCCATCAACCTCTCCTCCACCCCTTGCTGGATCAAGAAGGAGGAGACGTCCCCGAGCCGTACGTGTGAAGAACGCGGAGGTACCGTTGCTTCGGTGCTAGGATCTTCGGCGATCTGAATCGCGGCGAGTACGACTCCATCAACCGCGTTCTTAACGCTTCCGCTTAGCGATCTACAAGGGTACGTGGATCCAACTCTCCTCTCGTAGTAGCATCTCCTAGATTGATCTTGGTGAACGTAGGAAATTTTTTTGTTTCCCATGCAACGTTCCCCAACAGGGGGGGGGCGCCTGGGCCCCCCGAGGCTCCGCTGATGCCCCCCTTTGGCATATATTTAAAGCGTCTCCCGAAACCCTCGAGACGGGGACTCTTTTTCGCGATCTCATCTCTGTTCCGCCGCCGCCGCCGCTTCCAAGATCGGGAGCACCAGGAGAACTCTTCCCGGCACCCTGCCGGAGGGGAGGATCACCACCGGGAGCTTCTCCACCACCATGGACGCCTCCCGGATGAGTTGTGAGTAGTCTCCCTTGGACCATGAGTCCATGACCAGTAGCTATTTGATGTTCTCCTCCCGTTCTTGTGCTTCACTAATTAGTCCTCGTGAGCTGCCCTACATGATCGAGGCACCTATGTAATCTTTATGTTGTTGCTATGATGAGTTTGCTGGGATCCGATGGATTATGAGATTATGTTCAGATTATGTTTGAGTAATATATTTAATTCACCTCTTTTATATTTATGTTCGTAAGTAATTCTTGCATGTTCTCCGTTGTTATTTATTGCTTTGGCCAAGTAGTAGGTAGTGACTCCAAGAGGGAACGTTATGCTTGATTGTGGGTTCATGCCCCTCGATGACTAGCTTGAGTGACAGAAACATGAGTCTAGGGGATGTGCTGTTGCCACAAGGGGGAAAACAACGGTGCTTGTGCCCGCGGGTGCAAGGATTGTTTACTTTACGCAAAGTTCTTTTAATGCAGTTGTCTGTTGCTTTGAGTTTACACTATGGGTGGGACTCGCAACTTAATACCAGCGAGATGTTCTGGATAGATATCTCAAGGTGGATGATTAGTAGTAGATGCAGATGGATTTCGGTCTACTTACCTCGGCGTACCGCCCATGCTTTGAACCTCAACCTCTCTTGCAATATAGTCAGCATTAGTTTGCGTTCATGGTTCTGTCAATTGCCCAGCTGTAATTCGTTTACCTCACATAGTTGTTTTATCTTCTTTTGGGAGAGAGACATCACTAGTGAACATCATGAGGCTCCGGTCCATATTACCATCATTGATCACATCCGCTATTTACTTTACGCTTTTACTTAATATTGCAGCAATATCTATCACTACTATCACTTGTGTTTGATCCTTTGTAAACTACAAGGCCGGAGGGATTGACAACCTCTCTGTACTCGTTGGGAGCAAAGTTATTTGTATCTGTGTGCAGGTCCACGTTGATTGCTAATATCTGGCGCCGTTAGCAGTTGAGACCTTCTTGTTGAAACTGGGAGTCTCAGGGGAAATCGATCCTTGGTATCTTTGCCAAGGGAAAACTTACGCTACACTGCATCTCACACCTTCCACTTGGGGTAACCAACGAGGGGCGAGAAGCCATCACCATCTTCCTTGACCTCTTGCCACCATATTCTATTTACGCCACCATATTCCTAGTCATGTTGCCACCCCATCTATCCATGCCATCATCACACAATACAACCTATTTTAGAAATAAACATGCCAAAAGGAATCAAATCATTCATCCATTAATTTCATTGACATATGTTCCCTCATCTTCCTCCTGCATGGCACTCCCCATCTTCCCCAACCTATCAAGCAGAACATCTATTTTTGATGACATGCATCTTCCTCGATCTCCCCAACATCGCTATATATCCACACCACCATCTTCATCGATATCCCTGTCTCCCCATCTTCTTGGTGCCACCATCCTCCTTGAACTCCGTGGCGCTCCCAAATATCCACCCAACATCTTCCTTGATCTCCCCGTCGCCCCCATCTAATGGGTTACCATTTTTCTTGACCTCCCCGGCTGCCTCATCTATCCACGCCACTATCTTCCTTGGTATCACTAAAGCCCCCACCTACCTACACCACCATCTTCTTTGATCTCCCTATGTGCACATCTATCCATACCA
This sequence comes from Secale cereale, assembly GCA_902687465.1. Classification (NCBI taxonomy): domain Eukaryota; kingdom Viridiplantae; phylum Streptophyta; class Magnoliopsida; order Poales; family Poaceae; genus Secale; species Secale cereale. The sequence continues at coordinate 14,259,869 of LR738716.1, forward strand.
CAAGCTTCCTTGACCTCCTTGCCCCATCTATGCATGCCACCATCTTCCTCAACCTCCTAGTGCCCTCTTCTATACATGGCACCATATTATTGACCTCCCGGCGACCATTGTCTATTCACGCCCCCATCTGCCTCGACCTATCTGGAGCCCCATGTATCCATGCCATCATCACATGATACAACTAGTTTTCAAAAAATAGAAAAAGGAAATCAAATCATTCGCCCATTAGTTCCATTGGCAGGTTGTGTCGTAATTGGAATAAAAACCCCATTTCATGCACACACAGACATAATTGTCGTCTTCACCCCTTGCCCCATCCAGCCATCCATCTGCTCTATGATGATAGGCGGCAACATTGGCATGATATGAAGGCTAGAGATTTTACTATCTCACCTCTTTACACCATTTTCATTTCCAACTCAATAACTATCCTTGACAACTTGATATCCCGCTGCACTCCTCCTTCCAGTTTGAGAACTCTTTCTATTTCTCTCCACCAACCACCCATAGTACTATCTCTATATCCACGCCAAGTCATCGGACCGAATCCCCTATGCTTACCCCTCGACCTCCCTACCCTCATCGTCCTCCTCCCTGGCACTCCCCATTTTCCCCAACACCTCAGTGGACACATCTATCTACGCCAACATTTTCTTTCATCTCCCAAATGCCCCTATATATCCACACCACCATCTTTGTAGATCTCGTCTCCCCGTATTCCTGGTGCCACCATCCTCCTTGATCTCCTTGCTGTTCCCGTATTCATTGCACAATCTACCTTGACCTCCCCGCCGCACTCATATATCAAGGCTACCAACTTCCCAGACATCCCCGGTCGCCTCATCTATCCACTACCCCATCTTCCTTGACCTCCTCGATGACACCATATCTATCAACGCCACCATATTCCTTCACCACCTCGGCAACCACACCTATTCACGCAACCATCTTCCACATCCCTGAGTGCCCCATCTATCCATGCCACTATCTTCCTCCACCTCACTGGTGCCCTTGTCTATCTATGTCACCACCATCCTCCACCTTCCGATGCCCCCAACTGTCCATGCCTTCATATATCCACACCACATATTGTCTGATCTCCCTAGCATCCCCATCTATTCATACCACCATGTTCCTTGACCCCCCCTCGCCACCATCTATGCACGCCTGCATCTTCCTCAACCTCTATAGCGCCCTCATCTATCCATGCCAGCATCTTACTTGATCTCCATATCTCCCACTCATTCATGCCACCATATTCCTTGATCTAACACAACACCCCCATCTATCCATGCCACCATCTTCTTGAATATCCCCATCACAGTTTTCCCCTTTCATGGTTGGGTACGATGAGGGGTGACATGGCAACACGCAAACGCGAAGTGGAAGAGTAACAAACAATAAGGAGGATGAGGCCATCGTCCAGACGGGGGAACATGAGGTGGTGAGTAACCACAAGTGATTCTATCTTCACCTAAAAACAATGGCACCCCTTTTGTCCAGCGACAACTCTACCACTATGTCTAGCAGAAAAATCATTGACTTTTGTTTCCCTCTCACTCTTTCCCTGTATTGATCTCTTCCCTTGTTTTTAGACACGTCGATCGGGGGAAGTAGAAGATGGTCTATTAGGATTTGGTGACTTTATAAGTTCTTAAAATTCCTTATCAGGGGAAGGTATTCCGTGACTCTTTACTTTTACCAAATTTCTTAGCATAGGGACAATTTGGCAACTCTTTACTTTTGCATCGTATGTTGATGACTAGGCTGGAGCACAATTTTTCGACAAAATGTCATCGAATTTTATTTTCCTATTGATTCGGGAATGTTCTTACCTTTTGGTTCGTGTTTTAGATCATTTCCGTCCTCTGTATTTTCGACAACTAGGCTTTAGTAAATAAAAATTGAATCACATCTTTTTCTACTTATTTTGTATCTTGTTTAGTGTAGAGCAAAGCAAGAAACTAGAAATGCACGTCTGCAACTCTAGGATTCAGGGTCCGGTGTGACTTTGCGGTAGCAGGCCTTTTAGTGGGAGGTTTTTTGGAGAGAGAGAAAGAGAGTTGCGAGAATTATGGGTGGAGAGAGATAGAAAGAGGGCTGGAAAAATAAGGGAACACATGGAGGAATGCGGCAGGGAAGGAAATGGGAAGGGCGCTATGCCGTGAGGACAACCTTTGTTGTTTGTTGTGCTCTCCGATGGATCACGACAGTCGTCATGGAATGGGTGGATGACCGTATAGGGCAAGCGTTGAAGAGTACATCTTGTGTGGATGGAATGGAACGAGGGATGGGTTTTCCTTGCCGTTGGGAGTCTATTTTCTCTTGGGTGTTGTGTATTTTGTATCACCCTCATGTTTTTTGAATCTATCCGTAAGATGGCCTAGGTCTTTTAAAATTGAAGTACATTTTTTCTTCACCTATTCCTTTCAAAAACCGCATGGTTTATGTGATCATGGTTGATTTCGAAAAGGAGTTACACACATCTGTAATTGTGTGGAGGGATGGAACAAGGTGTTTGGAAACCAACCATGATCACCCAATTACCGCAAGCAATTTTCAAACAAAAAATGCAGATGAAAAGAAAGTGTACTCTGTTTAAAAGAATCGAACCATCCTGTAATGTTAGATGGAGCCGGTTGAAGAGCCTGGTGGTGATCCGTAACTTGCAACAACTGATCGACGGAAAATACTCCTGACGACAAGAAATCCAGCCATCCCATTGTTGGAAATATGCCCTAGAGGCAATAATAAATTGGTTATTATTATATTTCCTTGTTCATGATAATTGTTTATTATCCATGCTAGAATTGTATTGATAGGAAACTCAGATACATGTGTGGATACATAGACAAACACCATGTCCCTAGTAAGCCTCTAGATGACTAGCTCGTTGATCAATAGATGGTTACGGTTTCCCGACCATGGACATTGGATGTCGTTGATAACAGGATCACATCATTAGGAGAATGATGTGATGGACAAGACCCAATCCTAAGCCTAGCACAGATCGTGTAGTTCGTATGCTAAAGCTTTTCTATATGTCAAGTATCTTTTCCTTAGACCATGAGATTGTGCAACTCCCGGATACCGTAGGAATGCTTTGGGTGTACCAAACGTCACAACGTAACTGGGTGACTATAAAGGTGCACTACAGGTATCTCTGAAAGTGTCTGTTGGGTTAGCACGAATCGAGACTGGGATTTGTTACTCCGTATGACGGAGAGGTATCTCTGGGCCCACTCGGTAGGACATCATCATAATGTGCACAATATGTGATCAAGGAGTTGATCACGGGATGATGTGTTACGGAACGAGTAAAGAGACTTGCCGGTAACGAGATTGAGCAAGGTATCGGTATACCGACGATCGAATCTCGGGCAAGTGCTATACCGATCGACAAAGGGAATCGTATACGGGATTGATTGAATCCTTGACATCATGGTTCATCCGATGAGATCATCGTGGAACATGTGGGAGCCAACATGGGTATCCAGATCCCGTTGTTGGTTATTGGCCGGAGAGTTGTCTCGGTCATGTCTACATGGTTCCCGAACCCGTAGGGTCTACACACTTAAGGTTCGATGACGCTAGGGTTATAGGGAAATTATGTACGCGGTTACCGAATGTTGTTTGGAGTCCCGGATGAGATCCCGGACGTCACGAGGAGTTCCGGAATGGTCCGGAGGTAAAGATTCATATATGGGAAGTCCCGTTTTGGTCACCGGAAAAGTTTTGGGCGCTATCGGTAGCGTACCGGGACCACCGAGAGGGTCCCGGGGGTCCACCGGGTGGGGCCACCGGCCCCAGAAGGCTGTGTGGGCCAAGTGTGGGAGGGGACCAGCCCCAGGTGGGCTGGTGCGCCCCCCTAACCAGGCCCAAGGCAAAGAGAGAAGGAAAAGGGGAGAAACCCTAGGCTCAGATGGGCCTAAGGCCCACATAGTGGTGCGCCTCCCCCTCTCTCCCCCTTGGCCGCCCCCCTAGATGGGATCTAGGGCTGGCCGCACCCCTAGGGGTGGGAAACCCTAAAGGGGGCGCAGCCCCCCCTTCCCCCTATATATATGTGAGGTTTGGGGCTGCCCATAACACGTTTTGACCTCTGTCGCTTGGCGCAGCCCTACCTCTCTCCCTCCTCGTCTCTTGCAGTGCTTGGCGAAGCCCTGCTGGAGTCCCGCGCTCCTCCACCACCACCATGCCGTCGTGCTGCTGTTGGATGGAGTCCTTCCCAACCTCTCCCTCTCTCCTTGCCGGATCAAGGCGTGGGAGACGTCACCGGGTTGCACGTGTGTTGAACGCGGAGGCGCCGTTGTTCGGCGCTTAGATCGGAATCAACCGCAATCTGAATCGCAGCGAGTACGACTCCTTCATCCGCGTTCTTGCAACGTTTCTGCATCGCGATCTACAAGGGTATGTAGATGCACTCACCTTCCCCTCGTTGCTAGATTACTCCATAGATAGATCTTGGTGATGCGTAGGAATTTTTTTGATTTTCTGCTACGATCCCCAACAGTGGCATCATGAGCTAGGTCTATGCATAGTACCTTGCACGAGTAGAACACAAAGTAGTTGTGGGCGTAGATCATGTCAATTCTCTTGCCGTTACTAGTCTTATCTTGATTCGGCGGCATCGTGGGATGAATCGGCCTGGACCGACCTTACACGTACTCTTACGTGAGACAGGTTCCACCGACTGACATGCACTAGTTGCATAAGGTGGCTAGCGGGTGTCTGTCTCTCCCACTTTAGTCGGATCGGATTCGATGAAAAGGGTCCTTATGAAGGGTAAATAGAAATTGGCATATCACGTTGTGGTTTTGGCGTAGGTAAGAACCGTTCTTGCTAGAAACCTATAGCAGCCACGTAAAAACTTGCAACAACAATTAGAGGACGTCTAACTTGTTCTTGCAGCATGTGCCGTGTGATGTGATATGGCCAAAAGGATGTGATGAATGATATATATGTGATGTATGAGATTGATCATGTTCTTGTAATAGGAATCACGACTTGCATGTCGATGAGAATGACAACCGGCAGGAGCCATAGGAGTTGTCTTTTTTATTGTATGACCTGCGTGTCACTGAATAACGCCATGTAATTACTTTACTTTATTGCTAAACGTTAGCCATAGTAGTAGAAGTAATGTTTGGCGAGACGACTTCATGAAGACACGATGATGGAGATCATGATGATGGAGATCATGGTGTCATGCCGGTGACGATGATGATCATGGAGCCCCGAAGATGAAGATCAAAAGGAGCAAAATGATATTGGCCATATCATGTCACTATTTGATTGCATGTGATGTTTATCATGTTTTACATTTTATTTGCTTAGAACGACGGTAGTGAATAAGATGATCTCTCACTAAAAATTTCAAGAATTGTGTTCCCCCTAACTGTGCACCGTTGCTAAGGTTCGTTGTGTAATGCCCAGGATGGAGTTATACCTCCTACGTGTCGAGGCACGACTTAAAGGCATAAATCCATCCTAGAATGATCTCAAGTTTGGTATCTTTGCACAACTCATGTAAAAGAGGGATTAAAAAGCAAAAGGAGATAGTTGGCTTACACTCGCCACTTCACACAAAACATTACATAAACAATCATCATACAAAACATCACAACCCGACTACGGGTGAAGATCCTAAAGAAAGATACCAAAACAACAACAAAAACCACAGGTCAGGATCGAATCCTAGTAGAAACCACTACTGAGCATCGAAACGTCACAAGCAAACGGCCACACTCTTCATCGAGCTCCTGGTGAAGTACTTGAACCTGCTCCTGTATCGTACACGGCTGAACCTGCAACTGGTGTGGTGGAGTAACTGTGAGCCACAGAGGACTCAGCAATCCCGTTCCCGGGTAACAAGACTATTTAAGCCTTGGGTGAGGACAAGGCTGAAGAAAGAACGAGAGGTGAAGGAACAAACAAGAGTCTGCAGCAGCAACTAGCACTAACTTACGCAAAAGAGAGCGAGAAGAGAAGTGCATCGGTCGAAAGATGATCACGAAGTGATCCTAGCTAAAGCCGGTCAAACATAACCCCACCGTGTTCAACTCCCGAATCCCTATTCGGAAATTGACAGTCACGGTACACACGCTGGTAGTGTATTGGAAACATTGTGTCAAGTTATCTACAACCGGAATTAACAAGCTCCCATCTGCCACATAACCGCGGGCACGGCTTTCGAAAGTTCAAACCCTGCAGGGGTGTTCCAACTTGGCCCATCACAAGCTCACGATCCGCGGAGTCGCAACTCCATAGTTGGGAAGACCCGAGTATTCTCGGAATCCCGTGCTCAAGTTAAACCGAACTAAGGTAAGGCTAATCCAGCAAATCCTCCCGGCGTGTCGACACCCTGATAGTAGCCGCGCGTATCTAGGTCTCAGGACACGACCGGATGGGCGATCCCACGGGTTTTTACCAAACCTTGAGTTTCCTCGAGGTGGCCCCGCGTAACCCCCGTTTCGGACCAACACTCATGTGGAGCACTGGCCCGGGGTTGTTGAATTAAATAAAAGGGATAGCTAGTCCACATGCAAGTTTTTATTAGTTTGTTATTAGGCAAATAGTACCAATGTTGGGACTTGCTGGAAAAGACTTAGCACTTAGCGGTTTATCAAGGGGGTCCCATACACCCCAACCGTGTTAGGAACGCATAATCAAGGAACATAACACCGGCTTATACGGATCCTAACGGCATGAGTGGAACAAAACACCAAGCAAAAGGCTTAGCCTTCCACCCTTGCCAGTATATAGATGATTTCATTTTTAAGCATTTATATAGTGTGATATAACCCAACCAAACTTCAACATGAAGCAAGCATCTTCAATCTTCACCTGCAACTAACAATGCTATAAGAAGGGCTGAGCGAAGCGTACTTAGCCAAGCAACGGTTTGCGTAGGTAGGGTGGTTAAACATGGCAATTGGTTACAAGTAGGAGGCTGACAAGAAGAACATGGGCATCGAGGCAAAACTATAGATCGAGACTACTAGCAATAGGCAAAGATAGTAATGGTATCCGGGTTCGGTCATCTTGCCTGGGAATCCACAAGGGAGAAGAACGGATCCAAGAAGCAGAAGGAGCAACAGTCGAGCGGATCCTCACAACTCCGGAACGAAACCGAAGCTAACAGGAGAAGCAACCGGAAAGAAGGAAAACAACATGGTAAACACACAAACATAAACATGGCATACGATGCACAAGCAAGCATGATGCATGTCCGGTTTAAATGCAAGACATGGCAAAGTGCACAAACAAATACTACAAGTTAAGTGGAGATCAATATGCAACGAGTTGCATATTGACAAAACACCACATTTTAATTATTTAGTTGACTCTCATTATTTACAAGACAAGGTTAAATGTTTTTAGCATGGCAAGAGGTGAAGCATAAAGAAACTACACTATTTAGGCAATTTAAATGAGGCCGGAAAATAACAACAACATATCCGGAAAATCCTCATGAGCATGTTTAATAATTATAAGCAAACAACAATTCACATATTATAATGTTGTTAATATGATGCGGATGACATGAACAAGTTTATGCAAGTTTTATTAAAAGGTTGACTTAAGAGGATAAGAAGCATTTGTCACCGTGGTGGAACGAAAGGGTGCCACGGCATGATCCGAAAATGATGCAACGCATCATATCGGTTCCGGTATCTCGTTGAGAGTCCGGTGCAAAAGATGACGGAGCGAGTGAAACAAAATGAAGGTGGGCGATCCCGTTACCGGGTTCCCACGAGTCGGTGACGAGGCAACCGAGGAACATGACAAAAGGTGGAATGGGCACGAAGCACACAACGGAGACATTCATACAACACAACAAGCATGCACGGTTCAACCACGGGGTCGTCTCGGTATACCTTCGAAGCGTGCGTTTCGGGGCGGTTCGAGCTCGTCGAGGGACGTAGTGGTAGTAGGGGAAGTAGTGGTACACGGTCGAAGAGGAAGAAGTCGTTCACGTGGCGGTAGTTGTACTCGGGCGACGGTAGAGGAAGTAGTGGTACTCGGCGACGGTAGTTGTTCACGTCAACGTGTCGTGGTGTACTCGGCCGAAGATGTACTTGCCGGAGGGGTACTTGGTCGTCGAGGTACTTGAGGGTTCCGATGGCTCCGGCGTGGGTAGTGGTACTTGTCGTTTTCGGGCGTCGGTAGACGAACTCGTTACGTAGATGTACACGTCGTCGAGGTACTTGTCGCGTCGGCGTTCGTAGTGGTACAAGGGTCCAAAGTAGAAATACTTGCATCTCCATGATTATCTGAGATTAACATTACAGCAACAAACAACAAAACAAAACACACACAAAAAAAGGAAAAGGCTACGGGTTTGCTCGGGACAACGCCGAACTGGAAAAGGATAGGGCCTCCTCGAGGGACTGAGGAACACGGCGGCGACCTGGCGCCAGAGGAAGGACGTCGGGGCGCCGGGCTGCTGGACGGAGAAGGAAAGGGGCCCTCGGGCGTTGCGGACGGCACCACACGGCGACGAAGGACGGGCGGCCGCGGCGCTGCTCGAGACGTGCACGAGGCCTGGAGCTGCTGCCGCTCTCAAGCTGGAGGGAGGTCGCGGTCGCGGGACCAGAGGCGAGGCTCCCCGGCTCGGGCGCGAAGAAGGAGCCCGTTCGAGGCCTGCTCGGGGGCCTGGAGGTGAGGATGGCCTCTGGCGCGGCTCGGAAGCCGGCGCTGTCGAAGAGGAGGGACGAGCTGGGGCGAGCTCCTGTGGCGCCGCACGGGAGCTGGAGGTGGGAGGCCGCAGGCCGCGCTGTCGCGGTGGCGATCTTGGCGAGGACGGAGCCCAAAAGCAGGGCCACGGCGCGGAGGGAAGGGCGCAGAGCGGCGCTGCTCGAGGGGAAAAGCGCTCGCTGCGATCGAAGGAAAGGAAGCGGGGAGATCGGGTGCGGGATCGAGAGAGCCAGAGGGGTTCGAGGGAAACGGGGGAGAGTGGCGGCGCTGCGGGAGGAAAAGAGAGGAGCGAGGCTGGAGGGGTGAGACGGGCTAGGGTTCGGTGGGAGTAGCTGGGCCTGAAGCTGGGCCGAAAAGAGGGAAAGGAGGAGAAGGGAGGAGATGTGCCAGGGAGGAGGCGGCTGGGCCAGAAGGAATTGGGCCAGGGAGACCTGGTGTTGCACCTTTTTCTTTTTATTTCCTTAACAGAATTAAAAATAGAAAGAGTGCAAAAGAAAATAAGAAAAGAGGCCAGAACAGAAAAATAAAATATGGAACATTTTTATAAGGCTTTACGGGATACTTCCGACCCCACAAAAATAGTTCCAACAACAAAAGGGAAAAACAAACTAAAATAATTAGTTTGCCTTAAAGGAGTTCAAAAGAAGTCTAGATTTTAGGAGGAGTCTCGATAAAAGGGAAAGAATTATAGGGAAGGTTTTTGATGGAGAACTCGAAGTGAGAAAGACATGGGGAAATTATGCATGTGTGTTGCGGGTAATTCCAAACAAATGGAATATTAATTAATATAGCTCCCTAAAATAATGAGAGACTTTTATATGTTATAAAGAGAAGTCAACCTTCCCTCGATTTAAATGGACCGAAGGTCCACACGAATTATTAAGGTTGAGATGCAAAAAAAAAAAAACATGATGGCATGATGACATGATGCAATGCAAAAAAATAAAATAAAAACACAAGCACAAAGAACACACGGGCAACCCGGAACATCCGGAATCTTCTGGAAGCTTCTGGAATCTTCTGGGACGTCGGTCTCGGGCGTCACAACTCTCCCACACTAACAGAGGATCTCGACCCGAGATCCTAGAGATATCACCGGGTAAAACGGAAGAGGAAGAGGTAAAACAAAGTTGCTTCTTTGACAGACGAGTGAAACCAAAGAACCTTGAGAGGTTAAACAAGTTGAAAGAAAGAATGCAACGGAGATGAACGAAGATGAAAACTCCGTTAGAAAAGAGGAACAAGGAACCTAACAAGAACCTTGAAGGTTGAAAGACATGAAGCAAGAGCTTACGAACCAAAAGAATAAGAAACCGCAACGGTATAGCCAAGGAATAAGAATGACAGAATTTGGACAGCACTCTGTCTGAAAATGGAAGGAATTGAACATAAACTAGAGAAGATGGAATGATACTTGATGAAAACAACAACACATTGCCTCCGAAACAATTAAAAGAATGGCACAAAGGGGTAAGAAAGAATTCAGATAGCACTCCGGTTGAAAAGAGAGGCAAACTTGATAAGATGAGGGAACTAGAAAGAAGAATACAACACTCCGGTTAAATAGATAAACAATGAAAGAACATGATATAGATATGACAACATGATGGTTAAAGAGAGCAATATCACAAGGCCTCCGGAATGAAAGAATAGCATATAGATCAACGAAAGAAATGAATGGAGAAGAAATATGACAACTTCTCCGGCAAATGAATTGAAAGAGGATCCTTTCGAAGAAGGGTTGAACGGAGTTGTTGGAAAATCAACAACGAAAAGAATAAGCTCGTTGTGGGCTTTAGAAAAACATCTCAAAATTAAGAGGTGACAACCAGCCACTAACTTAAACAATTGATTGGATTGAGATCAACAAGGAGATGAAAAACTTATTTCACCGGAATGAAAAATGAAGAACTTGGGTCATTTATAAGCACCATAATAAGCAAAATCCTTAGGGAAAAGCTTTAGGTGAAATACAACCCAAGATAACTCCAACAGATAAAAATGAATGGTTGGAAAGATCTCTTGAACAAAGAAATGATGGTTTTAATTATCCCATTCTTGATAACTCGTGAATCATGAAACATGAAGGAATTGTCAAAATGACATAACACCATCTCCAAGAATAAGGTAGAAAGAATTGCAATTGGAAGCATGATGAAGAATGCTTGAGCTCCAACAAGAATCTAGATGAAGACTTCAAGGATTAATTAAAACATGATGAACCACCATGAAGAACTCCGGTAATGAAACATGAGAAGTTAAAGATGAAAAGAATAAGATTCAAGGCCTGCGATGGATTAGATGGAGCTTGAAATGATATAATTGAAATAAGTTGGATCTCCGGAAAACAAGATGGACAACTTAGAACCGATAATATGATATGATGAACAATCTCCAGACAAAAGAATTAAAACACCTTGAAGGAATAAGAATAAGAATTATGTCATGCATCTCCTTCACCAATTTAAATTGATGACAACCAAAGGATTTGGCATACTACTTATTCTCGTTGCAAAGAATTAAAGAGAGATCTAGCACAAGCTTGGATAAATCCTCAATGAACCACCGGTAGGATTATGAAAGAGCAAATGAATTGATATGATAACAACGGAAGAGTAACTTGAATGAACCACCGTAAAAAAAAATATGGAGACGAACGAAGAGACATCAATGAAGAATAGTTGAAGGACGAAGTTGAAAACTGAGAACGAAGAAATATTCTGAAATGATGGCCTTCGGAGGATCACAAAGAGAAGAACTCAAGAATTGCTCTGAAAGGGCATGAAAACAATTCCCACAATTGAAAACAAATATGAGGATGGCAAGAAGCTAGAATCACAACTCATCAAGAGAACGGGCTAAGATTTAAGAGAAACACTTCTCCGGTCTTCAAATTTTTAGAATGAAGACGAGAAAAAAGCCATAAGAATTGTTGAGGCACTCCGGATGAAGAATTAAAAGGTTGAACCAATGATGAACAAGAATTTGAAAGCGATCTTGGAGAAGGCATGTGACTGATGGAAATCATTCTTACGTCACACTATGAAAAGAATTTGAGTATAACTCCAGAAAAAATAGAAGAGTCAGGTAAGATCCTGGAAAAGACCTGTGGGTTAGGGCCCACTCAAAGAAATCACCGTTGGAAAAGATTGCTTAAGAGATATAGCACCGGTTGAATTAAATGGCTTGAATAAGATGACAAACTCAAAATAATTTGAACGGATTAAGAATGGAATTATGAATCTTCAGCACTCCGGATAAGAATAGCAAGAAGAGAATGATTAATTGGTGCACCGGAATAAGAAAGCATTGTGAAAAGAGGAAAGGATAAGATCAACACCGAAATCTTGAATTATATCCACCGGCAGAATTAGAGAACAAAAGAATGATGAACTTGAAGCTCTTGAGCATCTTCCCGAGAAATCACCGGATAAGAACATTGAAGGAAAGAATGAAGAAACATCACATGAATAAAATGGATATTTCATCTGAGAATTTTTGGCTCCAAGAAGAAGAAGGGTGGGAGGGTGGGGAAAACAAAGACAACTTGGGATGAACAAAATGGACACCGGTTGAAAAGAATTTAACATGACCATCTTGATGGTCAAGAGGAATAGCCTCCCATAGAAATATGAGAACACCGATTAAGAAAGGTATGGAATCAACATTTGACATCGAAGCAACTCGAATACCAGAATCAAAACAAAAACAAAGGATAGATTTGCAACATGATCTTCACAATATCATTCGAACAGAGACTTGAACGAATGAATTCCACAGGTACATCAACTTGACGAGAAGCCACTTAGAGAACAAAATGAAAATAAATAAAAAAAAAGGAACAAGGATCAGATAGAACAAATACAAGATCGAAGCTTCGTTCGACATATTCGTGCTGAAAGCTCATGGAACGTGTTACAAAAGGGTTTTGCAATCCCCGGATCAGCATAGCCAAGGACCCTTTAAGATGCAACTCCCGATCAGAACAAGTCCATAAAACCACTTCACTCAATGTAGAACCCCAAACTTCATATCGAGCATCCGTTGGAAGAATGCCTAGAAATACTAGATAAACCCACCTATAGATTTCCGAAAGTTTCCAGTTATGCAATCAGGTGTTGGGGATACACGGGAAGCACCGCGCAATCAACTCTAAACCTACATCCAGGTGTATCCATCCTTCAACACATAACCAGTCTTTCTCGGAAACTGTTTACCTCGGACCTTCGAAAATGCATCCACTATAACAAGCTATGGCAATACTCTCGAACTACCTCCCCAGTACTGGGTGATGTCGGGGTTATCTTGCCACTGGCCGTATAGGAGAGATTTTCGATGTCGGCCGTCTTAAGTATTTAGTACTGTCGCGATATGCTTGTTACAATGATACCCCGAAGCTCAACTCCTCGGTAACAGGAGGCATCGGGAACAATAACCTTGTCACAAGAACATCGAAACAATCCCAGAATACTCGCGGGATCCTAAAAAAAAATTTGGTGCAATTTTTGAAAGTAGAAGAGGAAAGAGTAATCGTCAGGAGTCCTCACCAGAGAGAAAGGGGATGAGAAGCAAAGAAATCCTACTCTCCGATATAATATAGGACTCAAAAAGTTTTTCAGTGTGTGCCTAGACTCAACCGTCAACGATTCGATCAAACAGTGGGGCTTCTAGGTCGGAGAAGGCTCTGAATACCAACTTGTAATGCCCAGGATGGAGTTATACCTCCTACGTGTCGAGGCACGACTTAAAGGCATAAATCCATCCTAGAATGATCTCAAGTTTGGTATCTTTGCACAACTCATGTAAAAGAGGGATTAAAAAGCAAAAGGAGATAGTTGGCTTACACTCGCCACTTCACACAAAACATTACATAAACAATCATCATACAAAACATCACAACCCGACTACGGGTGAAGATCCTAAAGAAAGATACCAAAACAACAAAAAAAACCACAGGTCAGGATCGAATCCTAGTAGAAACCACTACTGAGCATCGAAACGTCACAAGCAAACGGCCACACTCTTCATCGAGCTCCTGGTGAAGTACTTGAACCTGCTCCTGTATCGTACACGGCTGAACCTGCAACTGGTGTGGTGGAGTAACTGTGAGCCACAGAGGACTCAGCAATCCCGTTCCCGGGTAACAAGACTATTTAAGCCTTGGGTGAGGACAAGGCTGAAGAAAGAACGAGAGGTGAAGGAACAAACAAGAGTCTGCAGCAGCAACTAGCACTAACTTACGCAAAAGAGAGCGAGAAGAGAAGTGCATCGGTCGAAAGATGATCACGAAGTGATCCTAGCTAAAGCCGGTCAAACATAACCCCACCGTGTTCAACTCCCGAATCCCTATTCGGAAATTGACAGTCACGGTACACACGCTGGTAGTGTATTGGAAACATTGTGTCAAGTTATCTACAACCGGAATTAACAAGCTCCCATCTGCCACATAACCGCGGGCACGGCTTTCGAAAGTTCAAACCCTGCAGGGGTGTTCCAACTTGGCCCATCACAAGCTCACGATCCGCGGAGTCGCAACTCCATAGTTGGGAAGACCCGAGTATTCTCGGAATCCCGTGCTCAAGTTAAACCGAACTAAGGTAAGGCTAATCCAGCAAATCCTCCCGGCGTGTCGACACCCTGATAGTAGCCGCGCGTATCTAGGTCTCAGGACACGACCGGATGGGCGATCCCACGGGTTTTTACCAAACCTTGAGTTTCCTCGAGGTGGCCCCGCGTAACCCCCGTTTCGGACCAACACTCATGTGGAGCACTGGCCCGGGGTTGTTGAATTAAATAAAAGGGATAGCTAGTCCACATGCAAGTTTTTATTAGTTTGTTATTAGGCAAATAGTACCAATGTTGGGACTTGCTGGAAAAGACTTAGCACTTAGCGGTTTATCAAGGGGGTCCCATACACCCCAACCGTGTTAGGAACGCATAATCAAGGAACATAACACCGGCTTATACGGATCCTAACGGCATGAGTGGAACAAAACACCAAGCAAAAGGCTTAGCCTTCCACCCTTGCCAGTATATAGATGATTTCATTTTTAAGCATTTATATAGTGTGATATAACCCAACCAAACTTCAACATGAAGCAAGCATCTTCAATCTTCACCTGCAACTAACAATGCTATAAGAAGGGCTGAGCGAAGCGTACTTAGCCAAGCAACGGTTTGCGTAGGTAGGGTGGTTAAACATGGCAATTGGTTACAAGTAGGAGGCTGACAAGAAGAACATGGGCATCGAGGCAAAACTATAGATCGAGACTACTAGCAATAGGCAAAGATAGTAATGGTATCCGGGTTCGGTCATCTTGCCTGGGAATCCACAAGGGAGAAGAACGGATCCAAGAAGCAGAAGGAGCAACAGTCGAGCGGATCCTCACAACTCCGGAACGAAACCGAAGCTAACAGGAGAAGCAACCGGAAAGAAGGAAAACAACATGGTAAACACACAAACATAAACATGGCATACGATGCACAAGCAAGCATGATGCATGTCCGGTTTAAATGCAAGACATGGCAAAGTGCACAAACAAATACTACAAGTTAAGTGGAGATCAATATGCAACGAGTTGCATATTGACAAAACACCACATTTTAATTATTTAGTTGACTCTCATTATTTACAAGACAAGGTTAAATGTTTTTAGCATGGCAAGAGGTGAAGCATAAAGAAACTACACTATTTAGGCAATTTAAATGAGGCCGGAAAATAACAACAACATATCCGGAAAATCCTCATGAGCATGTTTAATAATTATAAGCAAACAACAATTCACATATTATAATGTTGTTAATATGATGCGGATGACATGAACAAGTTTATGCAAGTTTTATTAAAAGGTTGACTTAAGAGGATAAGAAGCATTTGTCACCGTGGTGGAACGAAAGGGTGCCACGGCATGATCCGAAAATGATGCAACGCATCATATCGGTTCCGGTATCTCGTTGAGAGTCCGGTGCAAAAGATGACGAAGCGAGTGAAACAAAATGAAGGTGGGCGATCCCGTTACCGGGTTCCCACGAGTCGGTGACGAGGCAACCGAGGAACATGACAAAAGGTGGAACGGGCACGAAGCACACAACGGAGACATTCATACAACACAACAAGCATGCACGGTTCAACCACGGGGTCGTCTCGGTATACCTTCGAAGCGTGCGTTTCGGGGCGGTTCGAGCTCGTCGAGGGACGTAGTGGTAGTAGGGGAAGTAGTGGTACACGGTCGAAGAGGAAGAAGTCGTTCACGTGGCGGTAGTTGTACTCGGGCGACGGTAGAGGAAGTAGTGGTACTCGGCGACGGTAGTTGTTCACGTCAACGTGTCGTGGTGTACTCGGCCGAAGATGTACTTGCCGGAGGGGTACTTGGTCGTCGAGGTACTTGAGGGTTCCGATGGCTCCGGCGTGGGTAGTGGTACTTGTCGTTTTCGGGCGTCGGTAGACGAACTCGTTACGTAGATGTACACGTCGTCGAGGTACTTGTCGCGTCGGCGTTCGTAGTGGTACAAGGGTCCAAAGTAGAAATACTTGCATCTCCATGATTATCTGAGATTAACATTACAGCAACAAACAACAAAACAAAACACACAAAAAAAAAAGGAAAAGGCTACGGGTTTGCTCGGGACAACGCCGAACTGGAAAAGGATAGGGCCTCCTCGAGGGACTGAGGAACACGGCGGCGACCTGGCGCCAGAGGAAGGACGTCGGGGCGCCGGGCTGCTGGACGGAGAAGGAAAGGGGCCCTCGGGCGTTGCGGACGGCACCACACGGCGACGAAGGACGGGCGGCCGCGGCGCTGCTCGAGACGTGCACGAGGCCTGGAGCTGCTGCCGCTCTCAAGCTGGAGGGAGGTCGCGGTCGCGGGACCAGAGGCGAGGCTCCCCGGCTCGGGCGCGAAGAAGGAGCCCGTTCGAGGCCTGCTCGGGGGCCTGGAGGTGAGGATGGCCTCTGGCGCGGCTCGGAAGCCGGCGCTGTCGAAGAGGAGGGACGAGCTGGGGCGAGCTCCTGTGGCGCCGCACGGGAGCTGGAGGTGGGAGGCCGCAGGCCGCGCTGTCGCGGTGGCGATCTTGGCGAGGACGGAGCCCAAAAGCAGGGCCACGGCGCGGAGGGAAGGGCGCAGAGCGGCGCTGCTCGAGGGGAAAAGCGCTCGCTGCGATCGAAGGAAAGGAAGCGGGGAGATCGGGTGCGGGATCGAGAGAGCCAGAGGGGTTCGAGGGAAACGGGGGAGAGTGGCGGCGCTGCGGGAGGAAAAGAGAGGAGCGAGGCTGGAGGGGTGAGACGGGCTAGGGTTCGGTGGGAGTAGCTGGGCCTGAAGCTGGGCCGAAAAGAGGGAAAGGAGGAGAAGGGAGGAGATGTGCCAGGGAGGAGGCGGCTGGGCCAGAAGGAATTGGGCCAGGGAGACCTGGTGTTGCACCCTTTTCTTTTTATTTCCTTAACAGAATTAAAAATAGAAAGAGTGCAAAAGAAAATAAGAAAAGAGGCCAGAACAGAAAAATAAAATATGGAACATTTTTATAAGGCTTTACGGGATACTTCCGACCCCACAAAAATAGTTCCAACAACAAAAGGGAAAAACAAACTAAAATAATTAGTTTGCCTTAAAGGAGTTCAAAAGAAGTCTAGATTTTAGGAGGAGTCTCGATAAAAGGGAAAGAATTATAGGGAAGGTTTTTGATGGAGAACTCGAAGTGAGAAAGACATGGGGAAATTATGCATGTGTGTTGCGGGTAATTCCAAACAAATGGAATATTAATTAATATAGCTCCCTAAAATAATGAGAGACTTTTATATGTTATAAAGAGAAGTCAACCTTCCCTCGATTTAAATGGACCGAAGGTCCACACGAATTATTAAGGTTGAGATGCAAAAAAAAAAACATGATGGCATGATGACATGATGCAATGCAAAAAAATAAAATAAAAACACAAGCACAAAGAACACACGGGCAACCCGGAACATCCGGAATCTTCTGGAAGCTTCTGGAATCTTCTGGGACGTCGGTCTCGGGCGTCACACGTTGTTCCGAAGCACCACGTGATGATCGGGTGTGATAGGTTCTAACGTTCGCATACAACGGGTGTAAGCCAGATTTACACACGCGATACACTTAGGGTTGACTTGACGAGCCTAGCATGTACAGACATGGCCTCGGAACACGGAAGACCGAAAGGTCGAACATGAGTCGTATAGAAGATACGATCAACATGAAGATGTTCACCGTTGATGACTAGTCCGTCTCACATGATGATCGGACACGGCCTAGTCGATTCGGATCATGTATCACTTAGATGACTAGAGAGATGTCTATCTGAGCTGGAGTTCATTAGATGAACTTAATTTTCATGAACAATAGTCTAAGTTGTTTTCGTAAATTATGTTGTAGACCAATAACTGCGTTGTAGCTCCTTGTTTAATACGATCCTAGAGAAAGACTAAGTTGAAAGATAATGTAAGCAATAATACGGACTAGGTCCGTAGTCCGAGGAGTGTCCTCACTGCTGCACAGGAAGCTTACGTCTTTGATGCACCGCTCGATGTGCAAACCCCTACAACGTTGTCTGTGGATGTTGTGAACACCTGACAGAGACGTCCAGATGACTACTTGATAGTTTAGTGCACCATACTTTACGGCTTAGAATCGGGATTCCAATGACGTTTTGAACGCCATAAACATATGAGATGTTCTAAGAGCTGAAATTGGGATTTCAGGCTCATGCCCGTGTTGAGAGGTATGAGACCTCTGACAAGTTCTTTTGCCAAAAAGATGGAGGAGAATGGCTCAACTAGTGAGCATGTGCTCAGAATGTCTGGGTGCTAAAATCACTTGAACCAAGTGGGAGTTAATCTTCCAGATGAGACAGTGGTTGACGGAATTCTCTAGACACTATCACCAAGTTACTAGAACTTCGTGATGAACTATGACATGCAAAGGATGGAGATGATCCCGGAGCTATTAGCGGTTCTTAAGACCGCGAAAGTAGAAATCAAGAAGGAGCATCAAGTGTTGATGGTTTAACAAGACCACTGGTTTCAGAATGGCAAGGGCTAGAAGGGAAACTTCATGAATGGCAAACCAGTTGTCGCTCTAATGAAGGAACCCAAGGTTGCACCCAAACCTCGAGACTAAGTGCTTCGATTGTAAGGGGAACGGTCACATGGTAGCGGAACTACCCCAAATACATGGTAGATGAGAAAAGCTGGCAACTTCAACAAAGTATATTTGATATACGTGTTATTGATGTGTACCTTACTAGTACTCCTTGTAGCACATGGGTATTGGATACCGGTTCAGTTGCTATTATTAGTGACTTGAAGCAAAAGCTACGGACTGAACGGAGACTGGCTAAGGGCGAGGTGACGATGTGTGTTGCAAGTGTTTCCAAGGTTGATAAGATCACCATCGCACACTCCCTCTATTTTCGAGATTAGTGTTGAACCTAGATAAATGTTATCGGGTGTCTACGTTGAGCATGAATATGATTAGATCATGTTCATTGCAATACGGTTTTCATTTAAGTCAGAGAATAATGGTTATTCTGTTTACATGAATAATACCTTTATGGTCATGCACCCAATGGTTTGTTGAATCTCGATCATAGTAATACACATGATGATAATATTAATGCCAAAAGATGTAGAGTTAATAATGATAGTACCACTTTCTTGTGGCACTGCCGCTTAGGTCATTTTGGCATAAAATGCATGAAGAAACTCCATGCTGATGGATGTTTGGAGTCACTTGATTTTGAATCGCTTGACACATGCGAGCCATGCCTCTTGGGCAGGATGACTAAGATCCCGTTTTCAGGTACAATAAAACGGGCAAGTGACTTGTTGGAAATCATACATGCTGATGTGTGTGATCCAATGAAAATTGAGGCGTGTGGTGGATATCGTTATTTTCTCATCTTCACTAACGATTTGAGTAGATATGGGTATATTTACTCAATGAAGCAAAAGTCTGAAGCGTTTGAAAAGTTCAAGGCAATTTCAGAGTGAAGATTAAGAGTCATCATAACAAGAAGATCATGTTCCTACGATCTGATCGAGGGGAGATTTTCTGAATTATGAGTTTGGCAATCACTTAAGGCATTGTGGAAATGTTTCACAGTTGAAGCCACCTGGAACACCATAGCGTAATGGTGTGTCCAGACATCGTAATCGAACCTTATGAGATATGGTGCGATCTATGATGTATCTTACCGATCTACCGCTATTATTTTGAGGTTATGCATTAGAGAAAGCTGCATTCACTTTATATAGGGCACCATCTAAGTCCGTTGAGACGACGCCGTATGAACTATGGTTTGGCAAGAAACCAAAGTTGTCGTGTTCTTAATGTTTGGGGCTGCGATGCTTGTGGCTTCAGCCGGGAAAAGCTCGAACCCAAAGCGGACAAAAACATCTTCATAGGATACCCAAAGGTAACAGTTGGGTATACCTTCTATCTCAGATCCAAGGACAAAAAAGTTTGTCGCTAAGAATGGGTCCTTTCTCGAGAAGGAGTTTCTCTCGAAAGAATTGAGTGGGAGGAAGATAGAACTTGATGAGGTTGTCGAACCCTCACTTCAACCGGAAAGTAGTGCAACACAGAAAGATGTTTCTGTGGAACCTACGACTGTTGAAGAGGAAACTAATGATAGTGATCATAAAGCTTCGGATCAAGTTGCTATCGAACCTCGTAGGTCGACAAGGATATGTACTACTCCTGAGTGGTACGGTGATCCTGTCTTAGAAGTCATGTTGTTAGACAACAATGAACCTACGAACTATGGAGAAGCGATGGTGGGCCCGTATTCCGACAAATGGTTAGAAGCCGAGAAATCCGGATAGGATCCATGTATCAAAGCAAAGTATGGACCTTGGTGGACTTGTTCGATGATCAGCAAGCCATTGAGATAAATGGATCTTTAAGAAGAAGACGGACATGGACAGTAATGTCACCGTCTATGAAGCTCGACTTGTGGCAAATAGTTTTTCACAAGTTCAAGGAGTTGACTACGATGAGATTTTCTCACCTGTAGCGATGCTTAAATCCGTCGGAATCATGTTAGCATTAGCTGCATTTATGAAATCTGGCAGATGGATGACAAAACAAGTTTCCTTACCAGTTTTCGTAAGGAAAGGTTGTATGTGATACAATTGGAAAGGTTTTGTCGATCCTAAGGATGCTAAAAGGTGTGCTAGCTCCAGCGAACCTTCCATGGACTAGAGCAAGCATCTCGGAGTCGGAATATACACTTTGATGGAGTGATCAAAGTTTTTGGGTTTATACTAAGTTTGTTAGAAACTTGTATTTACAATAAAGTGAGTGGGAGCATCACAACATTTCTGATAAGTATATGTGAATAACATATTGTTGATCCAAAATGATGTAGAATTTCTGGAAAGCATAAAGGGTTGTTTGAAATGAGTTTTTCAAAGGAAGACCTGGATAAAGCTGCTTACATATTGGGCATCAAGATCTGTACAGATAGATCAAGACGCCTGATGATACTTTCAAAAGGAACACACACCTTTGACATAATTTTGAAGGAGTTCAAAATAGATCAGTCAAAGAAGGAGTTCTTACCTGAGTTGTAAGGTGTGAAGTTGAGTAAGACTCAAAACTTGACCACGGCAGAAAGAAGAGGAAGGACGAAGGTCGTCCCCTATGCTTTTGTCATAGGCTCTATACGGTATGCCATGATGAGTACCGCACCTGATGTGTGCCTTGCCACACGTCTGGCAAGAGGGTACAAAGGTGATCCAGGAGTGGATCACTAGATAGTGGTCAAAATTATCCTTAGAGGAATAAGGAAATATTTCTCGGTTATGGAGGTGATAAAGAGTTCGACGTAAAGAGTCACGTCGATACAAGCTTTACACCTATCCGGATAACTCGGGGTAGAGATACCGGATACGTATAATGGAGCAACAGTTTGGAATAGCTCCAAGTGGAACGTGGTAGCAGCATCTACGATATGACATAAAGTTTTGCGAAGTACATAGGGATCTGAATGTTGCAGACCCATTGACTACAACCTCTCTCACGAGCATAACATGATCAAACCCAGAACTCATTGAGTGTTAATCACATATTGATGTGAACTAGATTAATGACTCTAGTGAACTCTTTGGATGTTAGTCACATGGCGATGTGACCTATGAGTGTTAATCACATGGCGATGTGAACTAGATTATTGACTCTAGTGCAAGTGGGAGACTGTTGGAAATATGCCCTAGAGGCAATAATAAATTGGTTATTATTATATTTCCTTGTTCATGATAATTGTTTATTATCCATGCTAGAATTGTATTGATAGGAAACTCAGATACATGTGTGGATACATAGACAAACACCATGTCCCTAGTAAGCCTCTAGATGACTAGCTCGTTGATCAATAGATGGTTACGGTTTCCTGACCATGGACATTGGATGTCGTTGATAACAGGATCACATCATTAGGAGAATGATGTGATGGACAAGACCCAATCCTAAGCCTAGCACAGATCGTGTAGTTCATATGCTAAAGCTTTTCTATATGTCAAGTATCTTTTCCTTAGACCATGAGATTGTGCAACTCCCGGATACCGTAGGAATGCTTTGGGTGTACCAAACGTCACAACGTAACTGGGTGGCTATAAAGGTGCACTACAGGTATATCTGAAAGTGTCTGTTGGGTTGGCACGAATCGAGACTGGGATTTGTCACTCCGTATGACGGAGAGGTATCTCTGGGCCCACTCGGTAGTACATCATCATAATGTGCACAATATGTGATCAAGGAGTTGATCACGGGACGATGTGTTACGGAACGAGTAAAGAGACTTGCCGGTAACGAGATTGAGCAAGGTATCGGTATACCTACGATCGAATCTCGGGCAAGTGCTATACCGATCGACAAAGGGAATCGTATACGGGATTGATTGAATCCTTGACATCGTGGTTCATCCGATGAGATCATCGTGGAACATGTGGGAGCCAACATGGGTATCCAGATCCCGCTGTTGGTTATTGGCCGGAGAGTTGTCTCGGTCATGTCTACATGGTTCCCGAACCCATAGGGTCTACACACTTAAGGTTCGATGACGCTAGGGTTATAGGGAAAGTATGTACGCGGTTACCGAATGTTGTTCGGAGTCCCGGATGAGATCCCGAACGTCACGAGGAGTTCCGGAATGGTCCGGAGGTAAAGATTCATGTATGGGAAGTCCCGTTTTGGTCACCGGAAAAGTTTCGGGCGCTATCGGTAGCGTACCGGGACCACCGGGAGGGTCCCGGGGGTCCACCGGGTGGGGCCACCGGCCCCAGAAGGCTGCGTGGGCCAAGTGTGGGAGGGGACCAGCCCCAGGTGGGCTGGTGCGCCCCCCTAACCAGGCCCAATGCAAAGAGAGAAGGAAAATGGGAGAAACCCTAGGCTCAGATGGGCCTAAGGCCCACATAGTGGTGCGCCTCCCCCTCTCTCCCCCTTGGCCGCCCCCCTAGATGGGATCTAGGGCTGGCCGCACCCCTAGGGGTGGGAAACCCTAAAGGGGGCGCAGCCCCCCCCTTCCCCCTATATATATGTGAGGTTTGGGGCTACCCATAACACGTTTTGACCTCTGTCGCTTGGCGCAGCCCTACCTCTCTCCCTCCTCGTCTCTTGCAGTGCTTGGCGAAGCCCTGCTGGAGTCCCGCGCTCCTCCACCACCACCATGCCGTCGTGCTGCTGTTGGATGGAGTCCTTACCAACCTCTCCCTCTCTCCTTGCTGGATCAAGGCGTGGGAGACGTCACCGGGCTGCACGTGTGTTGAACGCGGAGGCGTCGTTGTTCGGCGCTTAGATCGGAATCAACCGCGATCTGAATCGCAGCGAGTACGACTCCTTCATCCGCGTTCTTGCAACGCTTCCGCATCGCGATCTACAAGGGTATGTAGATGCACTCACCTTCCCCTCGTTGCTAGATTACTCCATAGATAGATCTTGGTGATGCGTAGGAAATTTTTTGATTTTCTGCTACGATCCCCAACACCCATTCCATGCACACTGGCACAAAGATGAGTGTTTCTCTTCAAAGCTTGCCCCATCCAGACAACCACCCATTCCATGATCGGTGGACTCCCGTGATCTTACAGAGCATAAAATTGATGGTGGATGTCGATCTCACACACCCCTTTCCATTTTTGCCATGGCCACGTTCCTTCGCCTGTTCCCTTCTAGTTCAAGCCCTATTTCATTCTATTTCTCTTTCCATCCACAGTTCCTACAACTCTCCACAAAAAGTGCTCCAACTGCAAGGCCAGCCACACCGACTACCAAACCCAGAGTTTCATGCACACATCCATTTGTAGTTGCTCACCTCACTCTACACTAAATATGGTACACAATATGAGGGAAAAATCCATGATTTATTTTATCTACTAAAGCCTTATTCTAAAAAACAAGGAACATGGAAACAACCTTAAACATATAAAAAATGTACGATCAAGTCTAAACCAGTAGCAAGTCAAAATTTGACACGTGATGATGATGTGGGAGAGGAGGAAATGCAGACCGACATACGAGAAGAGCACCACTCGAGTCTCTATGACATAAAGGACCACTGGAGAGGATGTGGGAAGTGGAGATGGGGACCGACCACGACACCACCATATGAGGTGTCACTGGAGTCACCGTAGCCGGAAAGATTGCCGGTTGCCACCATACATAGTAGGTCGGATTTCAAAGAGGAGTAGGTCGTTTTGGTTTGCTCATGTATTCATTCCACACCGAGGAGATTTTTTCTGCCCTGTCGAGCTCTTAGTCGCACCCATCTCCTTGATGCCACCATCCTCCTTGACCTCCATGGTGGCTCCATCTATCCACTCCACCATGTTCCTTGACCTCACCACCGCCTCCATCTATCCATACCACCATCTTCCTCAACATCCACGTTGTCCCCATCTATCAATGCCACAACCTTTCTCGACCTCCCCGATGCCTCGATGGCGATATCTATCTACCCTGCCGTCTTCCTTGACTTTCCCGGCGCCCATCTATCCATGCTACCATCTTCCTCGATCTCCCTGAGGCCCACACCTACTAACCTTTCTTTGATCTACCCACACACACATCTATTCACACAACCATCTTCCTCAACTCCTTCACTCCATCTATACACACTACTATCTTTCTCGACCTCCTAGCGCCATCATGTATCCATGCCACCATATTCTTCGGCCTGCCGATGACCCCATCTATTCAAGCCACCAACTTCCTCGATCTCCGTGGTGGCTCGTCTATCCATGTTGTCATTGCATGATACAAACAGTTTTGGAAAGAAATGGAAAAAATGAATAACATCATTCATCCATTAATTCAAAAGACATTTGTTGTGTCGTACTGTAAATAAAATCCCATTCAATCAACACATAGAGACTCAATTATCCTCTTCAACACTTTCCCCATCTAGCCATCCATCTGCTCAAGATGATGGGTAGCAGCCATTGGAAGGAGAGGTATGCCAGAGAATCGACCATATCACCACTTCACACCGTTTTTATTTCCAACTCGACAACTATCCTTGACATCTTGACATCCCTACACACGGCCCTTTCAATTCGACATGTCTTTCTATTTCTCTCCAATCACTACCCACACTATTTTCCTCTACAAATCTTCCAAGCCATCGCATTTAATGTCCCTTTACTTACCAATCAACCACCATGCCCTAATCATCCTCCTCCCTGACGCTTAACATCTTCCCCAACATCCTCGGTAGCCCATCTATCTATGACATGATCTGCTTTGATATAGTTATGCCTCTATCTATTCACACCACCATACTTGTCGATCTCCCTATCGTCCCCATCTTCCCGACGCTACAATCCTTTTTTATCTCCCTGGTGATCCCATATATCCACCCTATCATCTTCCCTAATCTCCCCTCGACCCCCATCAATCAAGGCTACCATATTCCTCGATCTCCCAGTTGCCTCATCTATCACCGCCACCATCTTCCCCAACCTCTCGTCAGTGACACCATCTATCCACGCTACAATATTCCTTCACCCGACAACCTTGCCTATTCATGCGACCATCTTCTTCCACCCCTTGACGACCCCATCCATACACGTTACCATCTTCCTCCACATCCCGAGTGCCTCCATCTATCCATGGCACCATCTTTCTCAATCTCCACGGTGCCTCCATATATCCACACCACCATCTTATTTGATCTTCCCATCATCCCCATCTATCCATACCACCATCTTCCTCGACCCATCTCCACCATCTATGCACCCCACCATCTTCCTCAATCTCCCTAGCGCCCTCATCCATCCACGCCACCATCTCCCTCGACGCCCCATCTATCCATGCCACCCACTTCTTTAATCTCCTTATCACAGTTACCCCTTTCGTGATCAGGTACAATGAGAGGAGGGATGACAGAGCAAGGAAGAAGTGAGGGGTGGAAGAGTATGAAACAACAATGGAGGATAAGGCCATTGTACGCATGTGGGAGATGAGGAGGTAATTAACCACGTGCGGTTCTCTCTTCGCCCAACAACAATAGCACTCGCTTTGTCTAGCAGCAACAATAAAAGTCCATCTAGCAACATAAATACAGAATCATTGAGTTTTCTTTCCCTCTCA
The DNA here is from genome assembly GCA_902687465.1 of Secale cereale. NCBI lineage: Eukaryota > Viridiplantae > Streptophyta > Magnoliopsida > Poales > Poaceae > Secale > Secale cereale. Next base: position 14,286,166 of record LR738716.1, read on the forward strand.
ATTTATCTCTATATTTCTCTTTTCCATTTTTATGTAGACACACCTGGGGAAGTAACAGAGGGTCTGTTGGGATTTGGTGACTCTACAAGTCGTCAAAATAGCTTAATGCATGAAGGTATTCCGTGACTACTTAATTTTACCAAATTTCTTAGTATAGGGAGAAAATTGGTGAATCTTTACTTTTGCCTTGTATGCTGATAACTCGGTTGGAGCATGAATTTAACACAAAAGGTCATCAATTTTTGATTAATCTTCCTACTCGTTTGGAATTGTTCTTTCCTTTTGGTTTGTGTTTTTGACTGCTTCCATCTTCCTTATTTACACGAGTAGGCCTTTGTGAATAAAACAAATCATGGGTTTTCCTACTTATTTTGGACCTTGTTTAGTGTAGAGCGAGGTAAAAATTTACATATGGACGTGCACAACTCTAGGGTTAGTAGGTCGGCGTAGCTTTGCGGTAGTGGGCCTTGTAGTGGGAGGTATTTTCAGAGAGACGGAGAGCCATAGGAACTATGGGTGGACACACACACACACACACACACGCACGCACGCACGCACACACGCACGCACGCACGCACACACGCACGCACGCATGCACGCACGCACACACAAATAGTTAGAAAACGAAGGGAACTTGACGAGGAACACGACCGAGGTGGAAACCGAAGGGTGCAATGTGGTGATGCCAATCTTTGACGTCCGTTTCTCGCTCCCGTAGACCGGATAGTACACCTACAGGTGGAAGAATGCATGGGCACGCTTTGAAGAGGAAATCTTGTGTGGATGGAATGGAACAGGGATAGATTTTCCTTTCAGTTAGGAGTTTATCTCTCTCGGGTGTTGCGTGTTGCGTATCACCACTAGATTCTGCAACTCTATCCGTGAGATGTTTCATGTCTGCTCAAAATGGAGTATGGTCTTTTCTTCATCTGTTTCTTCTGAAAACCACATGTGTTGTTAAATGATGGTTAACTTTGAAAAAGAGTTGCACACATCCATCTTTGATTGCAGGGATGGAAAACAATGTTTTTGAAACCAACCATCATCACCCAGCACAAGCAGGTTTCAAACAAAACTAGAAGGGTTGGGCACTCTTTTCTGCATCGTTCGTATTGTTGGGTTCCTTAAAGAAATAATCGCTTTGTTTCAAAATATAAGGTGTATTGTTTTTTTTTAAAGTCCCACGTTTTTAGTTTGATCAAATTTGTAGAGAAATATATCAGAATCCATAACATCAAATCCGTATTTTTAGATTCTTTGTGAAATGAATCTCTATACTTTTATTGTTTAATATTGTGTATGTTCATATTTTGTCTCTCAACTTGGTCAAATTTAAAGAAATTTGACTTCCTAAAAAACTAACACCCTTATATTTTGAAATTGATGGAATATTTAGTTTGGCGGGTGGGAGATGATGTAGTGTGTTTTATTTTTGTTTTATAATGTGGTGATTTGGTGGGCCTTTCGTGGTGTGTTTCTGTGTTATCTGCTAATCAACCTACATTTTTGTGGGCATAATTCTGTGTCGGTGGTCGCATGTACTTATATTGGTGCTACAATATTACATGGTGGTGCTTCTTTTTTCTAGGTGGTGGGAGGGTATGTGGGATTAATATGTTTCTATAGGCTAGTTGCCGTTGATTGCTTTAAAAAATCGTTGGCCCAGTCAAAATCGTAAACTAAACCCCAAAATTGAATACATTAATTGAATGAAATAGATACAAAATTAGAGAACAAAGCAAATTAAAAGAATTCAATGCGAGAGCTTGAGAAATTGTTGACCCGGTCAAAATCGGATGATCTGATTTTAAATCGAATACCTCAATTAATTGCGGGGCCTTAAAACTTAGGAAGCAATAGTGTACAGTATAAAATGGTTGAATGAGAGAACTTTGAGAAATTATTCACCCGGTCAAAATCAGGTGACCTAATTTAATTGGGGAGCTTAAGTGAATGTGGGCTCTTTAAAATTAGGAGTTTAGTGGGATGATAGATGAAAATAAAGTGTACTCAATTTTTATAAGAATCGAACCATCCCGTCATGTCAGATGGAGCTGGTCGAAGAACCAACTGGTGATGTGTAGCATGTAACAACCAATCGAGGGAAACTGTCCTGACGACAAGAAATCCGGCCATCCTATTCCACCCAAACATGCATAGAGATGACTTGTTCTCTTCAAAGCTTGCCCCATCCGGACATCCTCCTCCAGTTCCATGATCGATGGACTCCTGTGATCTGACATAGCGTATAGTGGATGGTGGAGATCAATCTTATGCACCACTTTCCATTCCTCCACGTGTTCCCTTCCAGTTCTAACCCTCTTTCTATCTTTCTATCTCTCTCCACCCACAATCCCCACAACAAAATGCTCTCACTTGCAAGGCCAGCCACCCCAAAGCCACACTGGTTACCAAACCTACACATGCACATCCATTCGCAGTTGCTCACCTCGCTGTATAGTAAATAGGGTACACAATAAGAGTGGAAACCCATGATTCATTTTCTTTACTAAAGCTTAGTTGTCAAAAATAAAGAACATGGACACAGTCTGAAACACATAACAAAATGTATGATCAAGTCTAAACCAGTGGCGTGAATCAACTTATGGTTGGATGGTTAGGAGGACAGTGATATTCTCAGCCCACCAGGGTTCAAGTCCTATACTTGGCATTGGTGCTCACATTTTCCTGGATTTCTTTCAGAAGTTCGTTCAGTGGGAGGAGACGTTCACATGGACTACAAGGCATCATTGGTGACTTTGTTAATCTCAAGATATTGTGCCAACTGAGTATCTCGGAGGTGCTCATAGGGTAGGGTGTGCATGCGTGCGTGCGTTAATAGGGGTGAGTGTATGTTAAAAAAAGTCTAGCCGGTAGCAAGTAAAATTTGACACGTGACATTGAAGACTGGCGTGCGAAAAGAATGTCATTGGAGTCGCCAGGATAGAAAGGATTGCCGAAAAGGATGGGAAAAAGGAGATGGAGACCGACCTGCTACACTAGAGTTGACGTAGCTGGAAGGATTGCCGGTTGCCACCAAACATGGGAGGTCGGAGTTCGAAAAGGAGGAGGCCAATTCGCTTTGCTCATGGATCCACTCCCGAAATCACTAATTGAGAAGTACTCTTTTCAAAGATCACTCCCACCTCTTCAGGTTGTGACAAGTAGCGTGCTGCATGTGCGACACTTGACGCAAGCTGTGAGTTTTTCGTTTTGCGTAGATTCGTTTATTGAAAACATTTTATTTTTTAAACCGTGCATCCAAATCACGAGCCGTTTTCATCGTTGGATTCCTCGTATCAAGATCTTCAAAACTAGAACCCATGTTGATAGGCTTTGGTGAAATTTTTTCTCACAAAAAAAATCGGTCAAGAAAACCCAACCGAGAGGACGTTTTTCCCTTTTCGAAAGCTATTTCTGAGAGGCATGACTGTGCCTCTTGCGGAAGCAAATATGTGACATTCATAAAAACCACATTTTTCCCGTTTCCAAGAGGTACATCGGTGCCTCTAGCGGAAGGAAAACCGTGCCGCTCACGGAAGCAAAATCGTGCCTCTCGCGAAAGAAAAAACACGTTTTTTCTGTTTCTGTGAGGCACGGCCGTGCCTCTCACGGAAGCATAACTGTGCCCTTCACAGAAAAAAAGAACAGAAAACATTTTTTCCCTTTTCCGAGAGACTCGTGGAAGCAAAACCGTGCCTCTCATAAAAAAAAAGGGAAACACGTTTTTTCTCGTTTCGAGAGGCACGGCCGTCCGTTTTGGCGAAGGAAAATCGTGCCTCTCATGGTAAAAAAGAAAAAGGAAAATATTGGATTCCTCGTATCAAGATCTTCAAAACTAGAACCCATGTTGATAGGTTTTGTGAAATTTTTTCTCACAAAAAAAATCAGTCAAGAAAACCCAACCGAGAGGACGTTTTTCCCTTTTCGAAAGCTGTTTCTGAGAGGCATGATTGTGCCTCTTGCGGAAGCAAATATGTGACATTCATAAAAACCGCATTTTTCCCGTTTCCAAGAGGTACATCGGTGCCTCTAGCGGAAGGAAAACCGTGCCGCTCACGGAAGCAAAATCATGCCTCTCGCGAAAGAAAAAACACGTTTTTTCTGTTTCTGTGAGGCACGGCCGTGCCTCTCACGGAATCATAACTGTGCCTTTCACAGAAAAAAAGAACAGAAAACATTTTTTCCCTTTTCCGAGAGACTCGTGGAAGCAAAACCGTGCCTCTCATAAAAAAAAAGGGAAACACGTTTTTTCTCGTTTCGAGAGGCACGGCCGTCCGTTTTGGCGAAGGAAAATCGTGCCTCTCATGGTAAAAAAGAAAAGGAAAATATTTTTTTTTTCGTTTTCTCGCAGAAGCAAAACCGTGCCTCTCATGGAAGCAAAAAAAGAAAACACATTTTTTTCGTTTTCGAGAGGCACGGCCGTGGCTCTTCCGGAAGCAATACCGTGCCTCTCACGGAAGGGAAAAAAAATGCATTTTTTCGCATAATTTTTTTCTATTTTTTTTCTAAAAGCTAAGAAAGATAGGTGGAAAACCGAAACGTAAAATAAACATGAGAAAAACATCTAGAAGCCAAAAACATGTGCGAAAAAAATCTGAATTTTTTTTGAAGGGGCTGAGAGCGCGACACGTGGCGGAGGCGGAAAGCGCGGCAAGTGGCACGGCGCGTTTCCCACGGCTCCCTCACGATTTGGGCCGAAAATTTCCCAGTCCCATCCAAAACGAATGAGTAAAAAGGCCAAGCCCAGAATTTGTTGTCATGGGCGAGACGCTTGGGCCGAAATGATTGACGGCAAAGAAAAACCTGGCGCGTTCGCTTCCATCCACGTTCGCACAGGGACCAGTTGTCCTCTTCAAGGAATTCTTCAAAAACAAAAACAAAAGAAATGTTCTTCAAGGCTTGCCCCATCCGAACACCCACCCGCTCCACCGTCGATGGACACCGCGATCCGCAGGAGCAGGCAACGGACGGCGGATAGGTCCATCTCGCGCCCGTTCCTTTCCATTTTCCGCCTCGACCGGATTCCTCCGCGCGTTCGTTCGCTCGCTTCCCTCTCTTTATATACTCCTCTCTGTTCACCCACGGTTCCCACGGCAAGGCCAGCCGCCGCAAAGCAGTCCCGAACCCTAGAGATCGAGTCGTTGCAGGAGGCGGAGCATTCCGATCAGGCAGGGGTGGTATGGCCGGCGGCGGAAGAGGAGCGGTTGTGGAGATGGAGGAGGCGGTGAAGCTGCTGGTGGAGCACCTGGTGAAGCCGGTGCTGCCGGAGGGCCTGGAGCGGCCCTACTTGGCCAAGGAGCAGCAGCTCGCCGTCGCGGAGCAGGTCAGCACGCACGCACCTATTGCGCTAGCTATATACTATACCATCCGCAAAAGAAAAACTTATACGACGGTTCTTTTGTTTTTTGGTTGGGCTGGCTGGTAGATCTGATGGATAGGAAGCGGGGATGCATGGGAGGCGTCGTAGTCGTAGATCGTAGGCTGGCTTAATGGTGGTGGCGGATTGGTTGGTTGAAGGTCTCGTCCGGAGGAAGGTGGTTCTCGCTTTCGCTTTGGTATGGTGCTGACTGCTGTGCGAGTTTGGGGTGGTAGATTTTGGTACGCAGGAATGCGGGCGCCGGTAGAGCTTCATCGATTTCCCGTCATCTTGCTCGTCGGGCGTAGCGTGTCCTCACCTCATCATAGCGTACACGCCGCCGGTGATAGCTATTAGGGGATCTCTCTCTCTCTCTCTCTCTCTCTCTCTCTCTCTCTCTCTCTCTCTCTCTCTCCCGGAGAGCCGGAGAGGCACCGGTTCTGGGCGTCGTGTGACTCGTGTCTCGTGTCGGGAGGAGGAAGAAGGCGAGGTGGTGGGCTTAAAGGATGGTGGTTGATTTGGGGCGATGGGCCTAGATCGGAGGCCCAATCGGTCGGGCCGAATCGAGAATCACGACGGCCCGCGAGAGGCCGTGGCATAGCAGAGCACACAGCCCAGAACCCGTTTGTGTAGACCGTGAGGATGGCGGCGGCGGCGGATCTCGCCTCGCCTCGCGATCCACGGTGGCGGAGGTGCGTCGCGTCCGAGGATGGCCGGAGGCGTTGGTACGCTTGCCACCCGCAGCATAGCTTCCAGTACGCGACTAGGTTGCAGACACTGTCAGCGGTGTCAGGTCATGCTTACATTTTCCCCATGTCCATTTAGCAATGTTAACTGTCTTAATTGTGTGTCCATGAAATGCTTGTCACATTTTTTCATGTATATACTCCCTCCGTTCAAAAATATAAGATGTTTTGGATATTTCAATACAGAACTATATACATTTGGTTAAAAAAAGTCAGAACATGTACGTATTATATTTGTGAACAGAAGGACTACTTTTTAAAAATATGTTTAATCACATCCAAGGCATTGTTTAAAAGATAAATGGATACAGATGACATAGTAGTATATAGCTGCATCAGACAGCTGCTAACTATTCGCACCGGCATGTGCTTTTGCAGATCCACAAGGCTGTCATTATGTACAATTATTACCACCGGAAGATGTCTCCGCAGCTTGCTTTCGCCGATCCCAAACTCTTCCTTAAGTCGCTTCCTGTAGAAGAAGATGTGCTCACCCACTTGAGTATGCTCCTTAAGCGTGAGAACAGTGGGAGGTTTTATACTTGTGACAAAGCAGCAGTACAGGCCTGTGAGATTGCCCAAGGACTCGACGCGAGCAAAGATTCTCCAAACATGGCAGCGTGGCCAATCTCGAAAGTTGCTGTGCTTCTTCTCGACCCGGAAAGAAAGAAATGTTTGATTGAGCATACCCACGGTGTCTGGTCATTCATAGAGATGGAATTTGGTGAAGCATCTGGTAGCAACAGGATAGCGGTCTGGACACCGGAAAATAAACGAACCTGTGTTGCGGTGGGCGGAGCAGCTATGCCTCAGAAACTAGTATTGTCAGAAGTGGAGCGTAGAACAGGTCAGATTTTACAATTACAGCCCTTAATTTTATTTATCCACGACTCGAATTTTTTTATTTATTTATCCATATCTGCCATCTCCTTTTTTTTTGTCCATCACATATTAAACCGACAGTTTTATTAATTTTCGTATCGAGATATAAATATACAGTCTTTGTGTGTACGCAGGTATGTCTCCACGGTTTCTTTACTTGGATTAGTTGATTATTAGTGTTACCCGCTAGAATTTTTATGACATTAAAACATACTGACCAAAACCAGAAGAAGAATGTGAATTGGAGTTTATGGTAATTTTGCACATACGTGTTTACATGAGTTGCCGTTGCAAATCGTCATAAATTCGAACTGCTAAAGAATCTAAAGAAAAGAGTGTTTGAATTAAAATTTTACCTTAGACAAAACAAGAACAAGTGCATGGTCCCAAATGTACCCAAAAGTGTACCTCTCACCCTGTTTTAGTTGTGTACAAGCTAGTGTGCTGCTAGTCACTGAACCTTTGATTTAGTCACGTCTAGTAGCAGGTTGGAAATGATTAATTCCACTTGTACATGATCTGATTGTCTGTTAGAGAACGCTATTTAGTTTATGAACTTGATTTTGTTAATAGTACATGCATTTTCTGCTTGATCCATCTGTGCATCGTTTGCTGCTCATTATGGTAAATGTCTGGCCTTAATAGGTATGAAGGCCTCAAACTTGCGTGTCCTTGAAACATTTTTGGCATACTCACTGGATAAAGAAAGGACTACTACCAAGTTGTTCCTTGTGGAGTATGAGCAAGCAATGAAAGGCAACCTTGTGGAAATTTCTTTAGAAGACTTGATTACCAGGTTTGCTTTTTACCTAGTACTAGATAGTTCTATGATTTTAGGTTGCATCCCTTTCGATTAACCACTAAATTTATTAAACAAGACCAGTGTATTGTACATCTTAATGTAAAGCAATGCTCTTTGGAATTTGCTGTTTTCTTAATAAGACCTTTGTTGGATAACATTTTTCCCCCTCTGATGGTACTGCATTCCATGTGTATGTGATGTTTCTTTGATCATGATTATTACATAAATGATTGTGTGAGAATTGATAATAGTTCAGCTAGAATAACCCTAGTCCGAAAGTTTAACAAACTTTGACCCTTTTGCTCAGTGCCATCTCTTCCAGCGCAGAACTTGATTAGGTCAGTGCCATGTATCATGGCGTTGAGAAAAACTTAGTGTCTTCATGGAAAAAGTGATGATTTATAGTCAGCCCCAAAGTTTTTCTCGATGCAAGACGCATGACACTAACCTAGCCAAGTTCAACTTGGTGGCTGGCACTGGAAAAAGGGTCGGATTCAGACATTCAGTTAAAGTTTCAGATTTGGGTCAATTTTTCAATGAATATTCCAGAGTCACTTTTTTTTAATTATCACTATCATTGTTAGCTTTAGCTATTTCTCAATAATACTAACATTTTTCAGTTTTTCCTCTTTGACAGTATGACTGGTCCGGTCTTTGCAAATCATCAGTTCCTGAAAATAACTTCTCTTGTTGAGTACTATCACATTCTTCCATATAAAGAGATTTTGTCTGAACTCCTGCACAGGTAAATATCATTGTTCTCAGCTTTTATGTGTTAAAGGACAATGGAACTTGTTGGGTATGACAGTCAAGATAAACACTTAACATGTTTCAGGAAATGGTCAGAAACACTAGTTGTCCCTACAATGATGAACAGTGCTTTGCCATGCCAGAATATGGAAGTATTGGAAAAGTCAGGTGGGGATAACCTACCCAAGATAGCTTGTTTTTCTTATTATTGTCTATTGATCCTCACCTTCTTGACCTATGTGTGTCCAAATATCCTTGAAGGCGCCTTCTCCGAAAACGAGAGTGATCTATTGGATGAATCACGGCGGCTAATTGAGAAAATACGGGATGATATTGTATGTTACATGTCTTCTCCTTCATTTCAGAAAATATATGCCTCTTTCATGTAATTTTGCCTCTAGTTTATAAGTGAGGTATATTCATCCCATCTTCTGTTTTGTTTCAGCTTTGCAAGGGACGCATACTTCAAGACCAAAGTGCTGAATGTGATATGGACATTCAGAGAATCTTGAAGGGTATTCCCCCCTTTTTCACATCTAAACATTTCTTAATTGATAATCATGCTGTAGATTTAGAGGCAAGCATTCTGGGCATGTGTTTGCTGGGAGACATGCATTACATAAAGTTCTGTGCTAAAGAGTGCTGGCCGAAGTGCAGCAAGTTTTTGACAAGAACTTGTTTCTATATCAGTTCCACATTTCTAGCTAGTACTCATCATCTTTAAACCTTATGCAGAAGGGCATATGACCGCAAAAGTGTTGTCAGACAAGTATAAGAATGGTTTCCCAAAGATGGAAGTCGCGACTTCATCTTGCTCTGAAGATGGCGGTCGCCTAAAGAATATGACATTGAGAGCGATCCTTGAATTCAGGAAATACGAGGTAAGAAACCTCAAGGTGAACTGATGCATTTGAATTTCAAATGCCACCTGTACCTTTGACACTTGTCATTGCAGGAGCTTGATGAGATCTGCCGTGATTGCCGCTGGATATTTCCAAGATACACAATATTACCTACAATAACAGATGGTATATATAAATATTTACCTTTATCACTTTAATTTTCTGCATAGACAAGCATTGGGTCGCTGGACCATACAGGCATAAGAGCATAATAATTTAGAATTTCACAAGAATGGGTTTTGTGCCTCTTACCATCTGATTATCGTTTACTGAGTTCAGTTCCTACAGATAATGGTCTGTTTCATGCATTGAGATGATAACATACATAGTGTACTATGCGAACCATGCTTAGGACGAAAGAGTTTTCAGCGTATCTAATCAATAAACCACTTGTTTGCTTACCACATATTGTCCATGGTTACTTGTCCAGAACAGAAAATGTCTCCAGCTAGCAATGGCCAGCAACTGCTATTTAATTTATTATCATCTTCTCCCTTCATAGCTCTCACGCATTGTTTCGAGCACTTGTTCACTAGCCGGTTTCCTATCTTTTCAGGAATGTACGTCGCCAGTGTACGCCTTACATGCCCTGATGTTAAGATGACCATCAATGGTTGTCCTCGCGAGACCCCACTCGAGGCGAGGTACTCTGCAGCTGCCAATATGATGCTGGAGCTTTCCAAGGTGCAGGGAACAGGAGAGCAGGATACCTGATGGGAAGGTTCTAGTTGGGGAACAGGAGAACAGGAGAGCAGGAAGCCTGGAAATGCGTTCTGCTGCTCTTTGAGTTTGTATTTTGTTGCGTTGCGCACGTGTGTGTGTCAGCCATGTGCTCAACGAATTATCATTATTTTGTTAAGTTTCTCTCTTGTTTGGAAACTTTGTATTCAAACTTTGCTCGAGTGGAACTGCTGTGAATCCCCTGCCTACTGCCCCCAAGCGAGCTTGTCCGTTATCGTCGTGGGACTTCGTTGCACATCCACGAGACCACGAGAGCTGCAATAGGGGATTGCTGCTGCTGCCTGGACAGAGTTATTTGCTCTATTATACAGCTAAATCTGCTATCCTTTGACCTATTCTCAAATTAGTAGTAATTGCTGGCAGATTACTTGCTTCCTATCAGTACTAGTGTTATCCATGTGGTACCACCGTACCAGTATTCTATACGAGATTTTTTGGTGGAAGCACAGACTTGGCATAATGAGAGATGAAATGTAGAGTCCTGTTACAAAGCAGCTGCAACTGAAGATGGTCTTCGAGGCATTCAAGCATACTTGGTATAATGAGAGATCAAGATTACTGCCACCATCATAGTGCTGCCATTGCAGTAGCAACTTCTTAAGGCTATGGCCACCATCATAATGAGAGATCAAGATAAGGAGGTATTGTTTTGTGATCATGGCAAGTACACAATCATCATAATGGTAGATCAATTTGTTGGCCCAGATCCGACGCCGAGTACTTTCCGGCGGCAGTGACGACCGACGATCAAACGACGATGACAAACGAAGCTCGTTGACGGACTTGGTTCCTGCCCCAAAGCGGCCTGGCCTGGCGAGATACTTTACGCCGAGATGCGCTGTATGTAGCTAGCCTGATTTACGCTAACCACGTCCAAGCTAGCTAGCTTTGCCACCGGCTGGAATACAACAACGCACGCGTATACACAAATCAATGTGTGATTGCCACACGCACGTATCGTGCGTTTTCTTTATTGCTTTGATCAACTCACGGTTTGGACAAGTTTACAGGGGTATAGCTACGTATATATAGTAGCTAGGATCAATACAAGCTAACCTACTCGGTTACATATTAGAATCCTACTACTAATAGGTGATTGACCTGTGTACGATCCGGACACAGCTCCACATGTCGTGGTTATTCCTAACAATCACCCCCCTAAACACGACATCGTCACGTCACAGCTCCGACGCCGATTCTTCTTCGCATCTCCAAGAACTTCTCTCGGTTCAAAGTCTTGGTTAGCATATCCGCCAGTTGATCATCGGTGCAAATGTAGTTGACCTTCATCTTACCTTCTTCCACGCTGTCCTTTATGTACCGATACACTTTATCCATATGCTTGCCCCTATCATGCTGCACTGGATCCTCGCATAGAAAAGTTGTCGACTCGCTATCAACATTGAGCACCACTTGTTCTATATCTCGATTCATGAGATCCCCGTGTGGCCTTGCTAGCCACACACCTTGACACGCCGCAACGGCCGATGCAATATACTCTATTACATCGGCTGTAGGTACTTTACTCTTCTTGCTTAGCTCAAGACGAGGTTTCATTGAAGCATCAATTGAATTGCAATATTTCATGCCACAGTTTTCAAGTATCTTCCTTGTGTATGCCTCCTGGCATAGTGTGATCCCCTCCTGCTTTTGACGTTCCTCCATCTCGAGGTAGTAACTCAATAGCCCTAGATCATCCATCTTGAAAAGCTCCTTCATTTGTAGCTTGAACTTTGTAATCACCTCTTCATCTGCTCCAGTTATCAACAGATCGTCGACATAGATGCCAACTAGTAGACGATCCCTTCCTTCACCTCTCTTGTACATTGCATGCTCTAGTGGGGCTTTCTCAAATCCAAGAGAAATCATCGTCTGATCAAGTTTGATGTTCCACGCCCGAGAGCCTTGTCGTAGCCCATACAAGACATTGTGTAGCTTCAGTACATTGTGTTCCTCTCCCTCTTTGATGAATCCCGGTGAATAATTCACATACTCATCCCCTTCTAACTCGCCGTTGAAAAATGCAGATTTTACATCCATGTGATGTATCTTCCATGATTTTTGAACCGCGAGAGCGATGAGTAGTCTCACTGATTCCATCCTTTCAATGGAAACGAACACTTCTTCGAAGTCAACACCTTCCTCTTGCACGTGATCCTCTTTGGCTACTAGCCTTGCTTTGTGCTTCACGGACACTTCGGCATCTTTCTTGATCTTAAATTCCCACTTGAGATCCATGACTTTTTGGTTGCTGGGAAGATCCACAAGCTCCCATGCATTGTTGTTGTGGATCGACCTCAACTCCTCTACCATAGCCTGACGCCAACATTCCTTTGTATTTGCGTCCTGAAATTCCACCGGTTCCGCGGTGCTTAGACACCGTCGTCCACTCCTTATCACCTTTCCCGGGTCAATCATCCGAAAAGTAGTTTCCGGATATGGGTGTAACACCGATCCAAGATACATAGGTGCAGACGGTTGTGTCCTTTTCTCCTGTACTGTCGGAGACGGCGCAGGTGTTGAACTGGCATCTTCTACTGCGCATAACTTTCCTGCTAGCGATTACGAGCCACCACAGATGCTCACTTCTGAGCTGACAGGCACCGTACTAGACGTACTTGATTGCTGGCCACCAAGTGATGCTAGTGCATCTCCTACGTATTGGGATGCCGCTGGATCACTGCCTCGTGACAAACCTCCATGTGTCTTCACATATGGAGCATGAGGTACTTTCTCACGTGGACAATCTCCTTGCCCACCACCATGCGGTGCAGCCCGGATGGTTTCTGGTCTACCACGAAGGTCTTCCTTTACTGATGAGCCACCACGCACAGCTGCCTTGGAGCCTCGTTCTGCATCATTGCTGCTGCTGGGTGGCAGACGCCTCGAGTCACCGCGACGCGTCGAGCTCGAATGCTTGTGGCCAGTACTTTCGGCCGACTCGGCGAGACACCACCCCCAGTGTTGGTGCTACTATTTCTGCATGGTCGAGCACATGCGGCAATCGCTTTTGCCGCTCCAGCAAAGATAGCACTTACGCCCGTAACATCGACATAACTTTCAGAATCAACCCTCGCGTCCGTAGCATCGACACGAGTTTCCGAATCAT
>LR738716.1:14300456-14339060 GCA_902687465.1 Secale cereale
CTCTCTCTCTCTCTCTCTCTCTCTCTCTCTCTCTCTCTCTCTCTCTCTCTCTCTCTCTCTCTCTCTCTCTCTCTTAGTCATCGCATCGAATTCCCCTCTCCTTACCACTCGACCACCATGTCGCATCTTCCTCCACCCTGGCGCTCGCCATCTTCCACAGCCTCCCCGATGACCCATCTATCTGTGCCAACGTCCAATTTGATATCCCTGACGCCCCTATATATAAATACCACATCTTCGTAGATCTTCTCATTGCCCCCATCTTCCCAGTGCCCCCATCCTCTTTGATATCCTTGGTGTATACATATATATCCCCCTGACCATCTTCCTTGACCTCCCCGGCAACCCCAATTATCCATGCCACCATATTCATGTGCATTCCTGATTGCGCTATCTATATATGCCACCATCTTCCTCGACCTTCCCGGTGACCCCGTCAGTCTAGGACACCATCTTCTTCGATCACCCAAGGCCCCCATCCACACCACCATCTATTCATACCACCATCTTCTCAACCCCCTCAACCCAATCTATGCATGCAACCATCTCCTATATCTCTCCATTGCCCTTATCAATCCATGCCACCATCTTCCTTGACCTCTTGCTCAACCCCTTCTATTTACACCACCATATTCCTAGTCATGTTGTCACCCCATCTATCCATGCCATCATCACACAATACAACCTATTTTTAGAAAGAAACAAGCCAAAAAAAGGAATCAAATCATTCATCCATTAATTCCATTGACATGTTTTGTTTTAATGGAAATAAAATATGGTTTCATCCACACACATGGACATAATTGTCCTCTTCAACCATGTCCCCATCTTGCCATCCATCTGCTCCACGACGGGCAACAACCACTGGCAGGAGTGGCGTGACAGAGAATCAACCATCACCTCTTCACACCATTTTCATTTCCAACAACTATCCTTGACAACTTGACATCCATTCGCACACCCCTTCCAATTCAATATCTATTTCTTTTTATCTCCATCCACCACCCAAACTGCCTTCTCTATCTCTCTCTACAAATACTCCAAGTCCCCAAGTCCTCGCACCAAATGCTCCTCTCTTACCACTTGACCTTTGTGCCCTCATCTTCCTCCTCCATGGCACTCCCCATCTTCCCCAACCTATCAAGCAGAACATCTATTTTTGATAACATGCATCTTCCTCGATCTCCACAATGTCGCTATATATCCACACCACCATCTTTATCAATATCCTCGTCTCCCCATCTTCTTGGTGCCACCATCCTCCTTGGAATCCTAGGCGCTCCCAAATATCCACCCAACATCTTCCTTGATCTCCCCGTCACCCCCATCTATTGGGGTTACCATTTTCCTCGACCTCCTCGGCCGCCTCATCTATCCACACTAATATCTTCCTTGGTATCACTGAAGCCCCCACCTACCTACACGGCCATCTTCTTCGATCTCCCTATGTGCACATCTATCCATACCACAAGCTTCGTCGACCTCCTCGCACCATCTATGCACGCCACCATCTTCCTCAACCTCCTAGTGCCCTCTTCTATACATGCCACCATATTCTTGACTTCCCGGTGACCCCTGTCTATTCACGCCACCATCTTCCTCGACTTACCTGGAGGCCCATGTATCCATGCCATCATCACATGATACAACTAATTTTCAAAAAATTAGAAAAATAGAAATCAAATCATTCGTCCATTAGTTCCATCGGCAGGTTGGGTCGTAACTGGAATAAAAACCCCATTCCATGCACACACAGACATAATTGTTGTCTTCACCACTTGCACCATCTATCCATCCATCTGCTCTATGATGATAGGCATCAACATTGGCATGAGAGAGAGGCTAGAGATTTTACCATTTCACCTCTTTACACCATTTTCATTTCCAGCTCAATAACTATCCTTGACAGCTTGATATCCCGTTGCACTCCTCCTTCCAATTTGAGAACTCTTTTTATTTCTCTCCACCAACCACCCATAGTACTATCTCTATATCCACGCCAAGTCATCCCACCGAATTCCCCTATGCTTACCCCTCGACCTGCCTACCCTCATCTTCCTCCTCCCTAGTGCTCCCCATTTCCAACAACACCTCAGGCGACACATCTATCTGCGCCAACATCTTCTTTCATCTCCCCAACGCCCCTATATATCCACACCACCATCTTTGTAGATCTCGTCTCCCCATATTCCCGGTGCCACCATCCTCCTTGATCTCCCTGGTGTTCCCGTATATCCATTGCACAATCTACCTTGACCTCCCCGCCGCACACATATATCAAGGATACCATCTTCCCGGACATCACCGGTCGCCTCATCTATCCACTACCCCATCTTCCTTGACCTCCTCGATGACACCATCTATCAAGGCCACCATCTTCCTTCACCACCTTGACAACCACACCTATTCACGCCACCATCTTCCACAGCCCCGAGTGCCCCATCTATCCATGCCACTATCTTCCTCCACCTCACCGGTGCCCTTGTCTATCCATGTCACCATCATCGTCCACCTTCCAATGCCCCCGACTGTCCATGCCTCCATATATCTACACAACCATAATGTATGATCTCCCCAGCATCCCCATCTATTCATACCACCATCTTCCTTGACCCCCAGCCACAAACTATGCACGCCAGCATCTTCCTCAACCTCTATAGCGCCCTCATCTATCCATGCCAGCATCTTACTTGACCTCCATATCTCCCACTCATTCATGCCACCATCTTCCTTGATCTTACACAACACCCCATCTATCCATGCCACCATCTTCTTGAATCTCCCCATCATAGTTTTCCCCTTTCATGGTCGGGTACGATGAGGGGTTACATAGCAACACGCAAACGCGAAGTGGAAGAGTAACAGACAACAAGGAGGATGAGGCCATCGTCCAGACGGGGGAACATGAGGTGGTTACTAACCACATGTGATTCTCTCTTCGCCTGACAACAATGGCACCCCCTTTGTCCAGCGACAACACTACCACTATGTCTAGCAGAAAAATCATTGACTTTTGTTTCCCTCACACTCTTTCTCTATATTGATCTCTTCCCTTGTTTCTAAAAACCCCCAGGAAGTAGAGGATGTTCTATTCGGATTTGGTGACTCCATAAGTTCTCAGAATTGCTTATCAAGGGAAGGTATTCCGTGACTCTTTACTTTAACCAAATTTCTTAGCATAGGGAGAATTTGGTGACTCTTTACTTTTGCATCGTACATTGATGACTAGGTTGGAGCACAATGTTTCGACAAAAGGTCATCAAATTTTATTTTCCTATTGGTTCGGAAATGTTCTTACCTTTTGGTTCGTGTGTTAGATCTTTTCCATCCTCTATATTTTCGACAACTAGGCTTTAGTAAATAAAATGAATCACATCTTTTCCTACTTATTTTGTTTCTTGTTTAGTGTAGAGCAAGTAAAGAAACTACAAATGCATGTGTGCAACTCTAGGATTCAGGGTCCGGTGTGACTTTGCAGTAGCGAGCCTTGTAGTGGGAGGTTTTTTGTACAGAGAGAAAGAGACTTGCGAGAATTATGGGTGGAGAGAGATAGAAAGAGGGCTGGA
This sequence comes from Secale cereale, assembly GCA_902687465.1. Taxonomy (NCBI): domain Eukaryota; kingdom Viridiplantae; phylum Streptophyta; class Magnoliopsida; order Poales; family Poaceae; genus Secale; species Secale cereale. Next base: position 14,304,023 of record LR738716.1, read on the forward strand.
AAAAAAATAAGGGAACACATGGAGAAATGCAACCGAGAAGGAAATGGGAAGGGTGCTATGTCGCCAGGCCAACCTTTGTTGTTTGTTGCTCTCGCTCTCCGACGGACCGCGACAGTTGTCGCGGAATGGGTGGATGACCGTATAGGGGAAGCGTTGAAGAGGACATCTTGTGTGGATGTAATGGAACGAGAGATGGGTTTCCCTTGCTGTTGGGAGTTTATTTTCTCTTGGGTGTTGTGTATTTTGTGTCACCATCATGTTCTTTGAATCTATCCATAGAATGGCTTGGGTCTTTTAATATTGAAGTACATTTTTATCTTCATCTATTCCTTTCAAAAATCGCAAGTTTTGTGTGATGATGTTGATTTCGTAAAGGAGTTACAAACATCCATAATTGTGTGGATGGATGGAACAAGATGTTTTGAAACCAACCATCATCACCCAATTACCACAAGAAATTTTCAAACAAAAAGTGCAGATGGACTCCTGTGATCTGACATAGCGTACAATGGATGGTGGAGATCAATCTTATGCACCACTTTCCATTCCTCCACGTGTTACCTTCCAATTCTAACCCTCTTTCTATCTTTCTATCTCTCTCCACCCACAATCCCCACAACAAAATTCTCCCACTTGCAAGGCCAGCCACCCCAAAGCCACACTGGTTACCAAGCCTAGAGTTGCTCGCCTCGCTCTACAGTAAATAGGGTACACAATAAGAGGGAAAACCCATGGTTAATTTTCTTTACTAAAGCTTAGTTGTCAAAAAATAAGGAACATGGACACAATCTGAAACACCATAACAAAATGTATGATCAAGTCTAAACCAGTAGCGTGAACCAACTTATGGTTGGATGGTCAGGAGGACAGTGGTATTCCCAGCCCACCAGGGTTCACGTCTTAGACTTGACATTGGTGCTCGCATTTTCCTGGATTTATTCCAGGCTTTCTGGCGATGTTCGTTCAGTGGGAGGAGACGTTCCCGCGGACTACAAGGCATCATTGGTGACTTTGTTAATCTCAAGATGTCATGCCAACTCAGTATCTCAGAGGTGCTCATAGGGTTGGGTGTGCGTGCATGCGTTTATAGGGGTGGGTGTATGTTAAAAAAAGTCTAAGCCGGTAGCAAGTAAAATTTCTCATGTGACAAAGATATGGGAGAGGAGAAGATGAAGACTGGCATGCAAAAAGAATGTCATTGGAGTCGCCGGGATAGAAAGGATTGCCGAAAAAGATGGGAAGGAGGAGATGGAGACCGACCTGCTACACTAGAGTCGACGCAGCTGGAAGGATTGCCGGTTGCCGCCAAACATGGGAGGTCAGAGTTTGAAAAGGAGGAGGCCAATTCGCTTTGCTCGTGGATCCACTCCCGAAATCACTAATTGAGGAGTACTCCTTTCAAAGATCACTCCCACCTCCTCAGGTTGTCACAAGTGGCGTGCTGCATGCGTGTCACTTGTCGCAAGTTATGAGTATTTCCCTTTTCGTAGATCAGTTTATTCAAAACATTTTATCTCTTAAACGTGTGTCCAAATCTCAAACCATTGTCACCGTTGGATTCCTAGTGTCAAGATCTTCAAAACTAGATCCCATGTTGATAGGTTTTGATAAACTTTTTTTCTTACGAAAAAAACAGGTTGAGAAAACCGAACCGAGAGGATGTTTTTTCCCTTTCCGAAAGCTGTTTTCAAGAGGCACGAGCATGCCTCTCATGGAAGCAAATATATGCCATTCACGAAAAAACGTGTTTTTTCTCGTTTTCGAGAGGCACGGATCGCGGAAGCAAAACCATGCAACTCACACAAGCAAAATCGTGTCTCTGTCGTAAGAAAAAAACATATTTTTTCTGTTTCCGAGAGACATGGCCGTGCCTATCGCGGAAGCGAAACTGTGCCTCTCAAGAAAAAAAAGAACAGAAAACGCGTTTCCGAGAGGCACGGCCGTGCCTCTCGTGGAAGCAAATCTATGCCATTCACGAAAAAAACGTGTTTTTTCTCGTTTCCGAGAGGCACGGCTCGCGGAAGTAAAACCATGCAACTCACGGAAGCAAAATCGTGCCTCTGTCGTAAGAAAAATACTTATTTTTTCTGTTTCCGAGAGACATGGCCGTGCCTATCGCGGAAGCAAAACTGTGCCTCTCACGAAAAAAAGAACAGAAAACGCGTTTCCGAAAGGCACGGCCGTGCCTCTCGCTGAAGCAAAACCGTGTCTCATGGTAGAAAAAAGGAAAATATTTTTTTTCGTTTCGAGAGGCACGGCCGTTCGTCTTGGTAAAGCAAAATCGTCCCTCTCACGGAAGAAAAAAAAAAGAGAAAAGACAAAAAAAAATTCGTTTTCAAGAGGCACGACGGAAGCGAAACCGTGCCTCTCATGGAAGGAAAAAAAAGAAAACATGTTTTTTTCGAAAGGAACGTGCGTGGCTCTTGCGGAAGCAAAACTGTGTCTCTCACAGAAGAAAAAAAATGCATTTTTTCGTTTTCGAGATGCACGGTGCCTCTCGAGGAAGCAAAACCATGCCTCTCATGAGGAAAAACACGTTTTTTCAAGCAAATTTTTTTTCTTTCTAAAAGCTAAGTTATATAGGTGAAAACCCGAAACGTAAAAAAAAACTAGAAAAAACATTAAAAAAGCCGAAAACATATGCAAAACAAAATCCGGAAGGGGAGAGCGCGACACGTGGTGGCGGCCGAGGCCAAGTGACGCGCTCTCATGCCACCCCATACGATCGTTGAAGAAGCTCCCAAAAGAGCGCTCGTCAACTAGTGGCTCTCATCCATTCCATGCCGATGAGTTTTATTTCTGTCATGTGGATTGATGATGATCCACGCGATTTGGGCCGAAAATATCCCAGTCCCAGCCCAAAACGAATGAGTAAAATATACCGTCGATGGACACCGCGATCCGCAGGAGCAGGCAACGGACGGCGGATAGGTCCATCTCGCGCCCGTTCCTTTCCATTTTCCGCCTCGACCGGATTCCTCCGCGCGTTCGTTCGCTCGCTTCCCTCTCTTTATATACTCCTCTCTGTTCACCCACGGTTCCCACGGCAAGGCCAGCCGCCGCAAAGCAGTCCCGAACCCTAGAGATCGAGTCGTTGCAGGAGGCGGAGCATTCCGATCAGGCAGGGGTGGTATGGCCGGCGGCGGAAGAGGAGCGGTTGTGGAGATGGAGGAGGCGGTGAAGCTGCTGGTGGAGCACCTGGTGAAGCCGGTGCTGCCGGAGGGCCTGGAGCGGCCCTACTTGGCCAAGGAGCAGCAGCTCGCCGTCGCGGAGCAGGTCAGCACGCACGCACGCACCTGCTAGCTATATACTGTATAACCTATACGACGGTTCTTTTTTTTTTTTTGGTTGGGCTGGCTGGTAGATCTGATCGTAGATGCATGGGAGGCTTCGTAGTCGTAGATCGGAGGAGGAAGAAGGTGGTAGGCTGGCTTAATGGTGGTGGCGGACTGTTTGGTTGAGGGCCTCCAGTAGTCCAGCTAACTAGTCGGCGCTATGCCGTCCGGTGTGTTCTCGCTTTCGCTTTGGTATGGTGCTGACTGCTGTGCGAGTTTGGGGTGGTAGTTTTTGGTACGCGGGAATGCGGGCGCCGGTAGAGCTTCATCGATTTGCCGTCATCTTGCTCGTCGGGCGTAGCGTGTCCTCACCGGTGATAGCTATTAGGGGATCTCTCTCTCTCTCTCTCTCCCGGAAAGCCGGAGAGGCACCGGTTCTGGGCGTCGTGTACGTCGTGTACTCGTGTCTCGTGTGTGGGGAGGAGGAAGAAGGTGAGGTGGTGGGCTTAAAGGATGGTGGTTGATTTGAGACGATGGGCCTAGATTGGAGGTCCAATCGGTCGGGCCGAATCGAGAATCACGCACGACGGCCCGCGCGATGCCGAGGCAGCAGAGCACACAGCCCAGAACCTGTTTGTGTAGACCGTGAAGATGGCGGCGGCGGATCTCGCCTCGCCTCGCGATCCACGGTGGCGGAGGTGCGTCGCGTCGGAGGATGGCCGAAGGCGTTGGTACGCTTGCCACCCGCAGCATAGCTTCCAGTACGCGACTAGGTTGCAGCCACTGTCAGCAATGTTAACTGTCTTAATTGTGTGTCCATGAAATGCTTGTCACATTTTTTCATGTATATTACTCCCTCCGTTCAAAAATATAAGATGTTTTGAATATTTCAATACAGAACTATATACATTTGGTTAAAAAAAGTCAGAACATGTACGTATTATATTTGTGAACAAAAGGACTACTTTTAAAAAATATGTTTAATCACATCCAAGGCATTGCTTAAAAAGATAAATGGATACAGATGACATAGTAGTATATAGCTGCATCAGACAGCTGCTAACTATTCGCACCGGCATGTGGTTTTGCAGATCCACAAGGCTGTCATTATGTACAATTATTACCACCGGAAGATGTCTCCGCATCTTGCTTTCGCCGATCCCAAACTCTTCCTTAAGTCGCTTCCTGTCGAAGAAGATGTGCTCACCCACTTGAGTATGCTCCTTAAGCGTGAGAACAGTGGGAGGTTTTATACTTGTGACAAAGCAGCAGTGCAGGCCTGTGAGATCGCCCAAGGACTCGATGCGAGCAAAGATTCTCCAAACATGGCAGCGTGGCCAATCTCGAAAGTTGCTGTGCTTCTTCTCGACCCGGAAAGAAAGAAATGTTTGATTGAGCATACCCAGGGTGTCTGGTCGTTCATAGAGATGGAATTTGGTGAAGCATCCGGTAGCAACAGGATAGCCGTCTGGAAACCGGAAAATAAACGAACCTGTGTTGCGGTGGGCGGAGCAGCTATGCCTCAGGAACTAGTATTGTCGGAAGTGGAGCGTAGAACAGGTCAGATTTTATAATTACAGCCCTTAATTTTATTTATCATATCTGCCATCTCCTTTTTTTTGTCCATCACATATTAAACCGACAGTTTTATTAATTTTCGTATTGAGATATAAATATACAGTCTTTGCGTGTACGCAGCCATGTCTCCACGGTTTCTTTACTTGGATTAGTTGATTATTAGTGTTACCCGCTAGAATTTTTATGACATTAAACATACTGACCAAAACCAGAAGAAGAATGTGAATTGGAGTTTATGGTAATTTTGCACATACGTGTTTACATGAGTTGCCGTTGCAAATCGTCATAAATTCGAACTGCTAAAGAATCTAAAGAAAAGAGAGTTTGAATTAAAATTTTACCTTAGAGAAAACAAGAACAAGTGCATGGTCTCAAATGTACCCAAAAGTGTACCTCTCACCCTGTTTTAGTTGTGTACAAGCTAGTGTGCTGCTAGTAGTAGTCACTGAACCTTTGATTTAGTCACGTCTAGTAGCAGGTTGGAAATGACTTGGGACACTATAACGATTAATTCCACTTGTACATGATCTGATTGTTTGTTAGAGAACGCTATTTAGTTTATGAACTTGATTTTGTTAATAGTACATGCATTTTCTGCTTGATCCATCTGTGCATCGTTTGCTGCTCATTATGGTAAATGTCTGGCCTTAATAGGTATGAAGGCCTCAAACTTGCGTGTTCTTGAAACATTTTTGGCATACTCACTGGATAAAGAAAGGACTACTACCAAGTTGTTCCTTGTGGAGTATGAGCAAGCAATGAAAGGCAACCTTGTGGAAATTTCTTTAGAAGACTTGATTACCAGGTCTGCTTTTTACCTAGTACTAGATAGTTCTATGATTTTAGGTTGCATCCCTTTCGATTAACCACTAAATTTATTAAACAAGACCAGTGTATTGTACATCTTAATGTAAAGCAATGCTCTTTGGAATTTGCTGTTTTCTTAATAAGACCTTTGTTGGATAACATGTGCCCTTATAAGTTGCCTCGGTAAAGGTCTCACCTTTTTCCCCCCACAAAGAGAAATCTTCATGTTGTAAGTTAGTTGAAGAGTACGGATCTCAAAGAAAAGCTGAAGGGTTGAGGATAAGAGGTTCCATGTAGCCTGAGCTACAGAAAACCACACTCTTTTCCCCCTCTGATGGTACTGCATTCCATGTGTATGTGATGTTTCTTTGATCATGATTATTACATAAATGATTGTGTGGGAATTGATAAAATAGACCCCATGTTAATAGTTCAGCTCGAATAACCCTAGTCCGAAAGTTTAACAAACTTTAACCCTTTTGCTCAGTGCCATCTCTTCCAGCGCAGAACTTGATTAGGTCAGTGCCATGCATCATGGCGTTGAGAAAAACTTAGTGTCTTCATGGAAAAAGTGATGATTTATAGGCAGCCCCAAAGTTTTTCTCGATGCAAGACGAATGACACTAACCTAGCCAAGTTCAACTTGGTGGCTGGCACTGGAAAAAGGGTCGGATTCAGACATTCAGTTAAAGTTTCAGATTTGGGTCAATTTTTCAATGAATATTCCAGAGTCACTTTTTTCAATTATCACTATCATTGTTAGCTTTAGCTATTTCTCAATAATACTGACATTTTTCAGTTTTTCCTCTTTGACAGTATGACTGGTCCGGTCTTTGCAAATCATCAATTCCTGAAAATAACTTCTCTTGTTGAGTACTATCACATTCTTCCATATAAAGAGATTTTGTCTGAACTCCTGCACAGGTAAATATTATGTGTTAAAGGACAATGGAACTTGTTGGGTATGACAGTCAAGATAAACACTTAACATGTTTCAGGAAATGGCCAGAAACACTAGTTGTCCCTACAATGATGAACAGTGCTTTGCCATGGCAGAATATGGAAGTATTGGAAAAATCAGGTGGGGATAACCTACCCAAAATAGCTTGTTTTTCTTATTATTGTCTATTCATCCTCCACCTTCTTGACCTATGTGTGTCCAAATATCCTTGAAGGTGCCTTCTCCGAAAACGAGAGTGATCTATTGGATGAATCACGGCGGCTAATTGAGAAAATACGGGATGATATTGTGTGTTACATGCCTTCTCCTTCATTTCAGAAAATATATGCCTCTTTCATGTAATTTTGCATCTAGTTTATAAGTGAGGTGAATTCATCCCATGTTCTGTTTTGTTTCAGCTTTGCAAGGGACGCATACTTCAAGACCAAAGTGCTGAATGTGATATGGACATTCAGAGAATCTTGAAGGGTATTCCCCCTTTTTTCACATCTAAACATTGCTAAATTGATAATCATGCTGTAGATTTAGAGGCAAGCATTCTGGGCATGTGTTTGCTGGGAAACATGCATTACATAAAGTTCTGTGCTCAGGAGTGCTGGCCGAAGTGCAGCAAGTTTTTGACAAGAACTTGTTTCTCTATCAGTTCCACATTTCTAGCTAGTACTCATCATCTTTAAACCTTATGCAGAAGGGCCGATGACAGCAAAAGTGTTGTCAGACAAGTATAAGAATGGTTTCCCAAAGATGGAAGTTGCGACTTCATCTTGCTCTGGAGATGGCGGTTGCCTAAAGAATATGTCACTGAGAGCGATCCTTGAATTCAGGAAATACGAGGTAAGAAACCTCAAGGTGAACTGATGCATTTGAATTTCCAATGCCACCTGTACCTTTGACACTTGTCATTGCAGGAGCTTGATGAGATCTGCCGTGATTGCCGCTGGATATTTCCAAGATACACAATATTACCTACAATAACAGATGGTATATATAAATATTTACCTTTATCACTTTAATTTTCTGCATAGACAAGCATTGGGTCGCTGGACCATACAGGCATAAGAGCATAAGAATTTAGAATTTCACAAGAATGGGTTTTGTGCCTCTTACCTTCTGATTATCGTTTACTGAATTCAATTCCTACAGATAATGGTCTGTTTCATGCATTGAGATGATAACATACATAGTGTACTATGCTAACCATGCCTAGGACCAAAGAGTTTTCAGCGTATCTAATCAATAAACCACTTGTTTGTTTACCACATATTGTCCATGGTTACTTGTCCAGAACAGAAAATGTCTCCAGCTAGCAATGGCCAGCAACTCCTGTTTAATTTATTATCATATTCTCCCTTCATAGCTCTCACGTATTGTTTCGAGCACTTGTTCACTAGCCGGTTTAATTTATTATTAAACTAAAAATACCAAAAATACCAACTATCATCTCTATCAGATCTCATTCTCGTAAGTGACCGTAAAGGGATTGACAATCCCTTATCGCATTGGCTGCGAAGTTCTTATTTGTTTGTGCAGGTGCGAGGGACTGGCCCGTGGTCTCCTACTGGATTGATACCTTGGTTCTCAAACACTGAGGAAATTACTTACGCTACTGTGCTGCATCTTCCTTTCCTGTTCGAGGGAATACAACACAAGCTCAAGAGGTAGTAGGGTGTTCTTGCTATGACAACTTGAATTCCCGTTGCCTCCCAGTCGCATCCATGAAATGTAAATAGATCATATACAACAAACATCTATATCAAGCAACATTTATGCGGGGTATATCGTGTACTGATGTGCTCCACCTCTACATAGCTAGACGGAGTAATGCTACCCGGCCTGTCGAGATATCTATCAGTCATATATGGTTATCAAATTTAGATTCAAAACTCTCTCAATCTTGGTACATATATGGAAATATCACCATCAATTAATGCAATAATCACCAACTCTAGTCGTACCTCATATTAGTTGGGAACAATTGAGCCACTCTGATAGAATGTAGGGTCCTCTCCATAACGTTTCACGCATTCATGTAACTTAGTCATTGAAATGTAAAAGAGGCCAGATGTTGGTCTGCGGCCGGGATTCATCAGTTGGACAAACTCTTTGAGCCACCCTGAACACTGCCCCATGTATTTGTGCTAAAACTTTAGGTGACTGCTCCATCTGAAACATGGACGCTTGTAGTATCGCCATAGATGGCCTTCCATTGTTCTATAACTATGTAATTGCTTTCTCCCCATCTGATTAATCAATGAAATGCGGCCCTAGGGCCATATTTCCGTCAAAAAAATGTAAAAGAGGCATGATCATGCTAAAGTCTAGAAGCCTCCATGCCTGAAATAAGCTATTTTTTTTTCCTTTTATCGGGGGAGACCAGAGGCAAAACTCAGGATTAAAATATGGTAATGATATCTAATAGTAAAGAAAAGTGCATTAAAGACTCGAACAGCTGCAAAATTTCCTTAGCTCATTTTTCATAAAAGGAGGTTGTCTAGCACGCTGCGGCTCGAGTTGTGTTTAGGTCAAATCAGTAGCTGACCGGTCCTACTAGGCAATGTAGCGCCATCACATTCCGGAAGCCGTCATGGCTAGAGGAAACAATGTAGCGTATGTGTTCTCACTAGGAGAAAAATAGCGGGCATGTTCTTTTTTTAAGGACAATGCTAAATTATTGCGGCCAGGAATTCCGCAATAGATTTGCACGCTATCTTCCATCATTCTGAAATATGGAACAAATTCGAAGGAGTGCATGTGCGATGCCTCCACATTATTTCACTTTCTCATGCATGTGCGTAACATTCCCTCTTGATTAAAGTAACTAATTGCACGCATATAGAAAGACAGAATTGATGATGTCACCAAAGATTCTTCCCAATGAGAAAAAATCAAAATGTTGTGGCTCAAACCATTGCTTCGATTGAAAAACTATTTTCACATAAAAGATTCGCAGCGACGAAATTTTCAAAACTAGATCCCATGTTGATATGTTTCGACGACTTTTTTTCTCGTAAAAAGTTACCACATGTTCTACACAAGTTATCATGCATGTGGTGCATAAGTTATCATGTTGTTTACATAGAAATTATCAGAGCATAAAAAAATTCCTCCAACCTTCCTTTCACAAGCACTAGCATGCATGCATTAGATAGAAAAAATTAATGTCATCTTAGTTCTCCCCTGTTTGAAACTTCAAAATGTTTTATAGCTCAAAATTGTTGGTCCGATCGATAACTTTTTTTCCTACAAATAGTTAAGTTATCAGGTCTGATGTGTGTCTATTATCATGCTATTTACACATGAGTTACCATGGTACATTTTCAACAACAATTTTTTCTATGACAAAGTTACTGCGGTGTTTGTGCGTGAGTTAACATGCCTGTAGTCCGTATATTATCATGTTATTTATGCATACATTATCGAGGGTATATTTTCAAACAACTTCCGCCCTGGGGTCAAAGTTATCATGGTGTTTGTACATGAGTTATCAAGTCTACGATGTGCATATTATCGAGATATTTACATGAAAGTTATCGGGGGGGGGGGGGTATGTTTTCAAACAACTTCCTCCACTCCAACCACCCCCGGATCAAAGTTACTGTGTTATTTATGTGCAAGTTATCACATATACTGTGCGTACAGTATCATGCTATTTACACGGAAGTTATTGATGGATGTTTTTAAGCACCCCCCTGGTTCATAGTCATCACGGTGTTTGCACATGAGTTACCAGGTTTGTGGTGTGTAAGTTATCATGCTATTTACGCCGAGGCTGTTGGGGATGTCTTCAATAACTTTTACTCCCCGGTCAAAGTTATCACCGTGCTTGTACATAAGTTATCAGGTCTACGTTGCGTCAATTACCATGTAATTCACACAAAAATTACCGGGGACATGTTTCTTCAACTTTATTTTCCCGGGGTCAAAAGTTATCAACGTGTTGCACATAAGTTATCAGGTCTACGGTGCATAAATTATCATGCTATTCACACATAAGTTATCGGAGGTGTATTACAATAACCCCACCCCTGCCAAAGTTACCACAATGTTTTGTACTTAAGTTATCATGTGTAAAATGCGTAAATTACCATGCTCTTCACACGAACCGGCTCACGGGACTCGAGGTGCCGCCGTCTCCCATGCCCTACTCTTCCTCGTTGGAGGCCGCAACCCGGACGGTGTCATTGGATGCGAGATTGATGATGGATCCGTCCTAGGAGGAAACGACGTCATGACGACGCGGTTGCTGCGCCCGCACTGGTGCACCAGACAGAGCGCTGGAGAATGCGACTCCATCTCACTAATGTTCACCGCCGCGAGGGCTATTGCTGCCCCCCACGCTCGCCGCCTCGCACGGCGAGCAAGCCGCGTCGTCTTTGTGTCTGAGGACGCCCATGGTGCGTCCTTCAACTCGGTGAGCCAACGATAGGGCCGCGCATCCGTCACCACGACCGAATGCCAAACAAACCGCACCGCCTCCCGCGAGGCAGCAATGGCACCCCTGCTGGCGGATCCATGCACCATTTGTGCAGACAGAATAGATTCCCGACGGAAGGGGTCCGAGTGCTGCCGTTGGGCGGCCTCCTCCCGGGAGCGGCGGAGCGTAAACCGTATGGTCATCTTCTCTTGGGGCCGCGTGGGATGAGCTCATGGTCGAAGGATTTGGAGGTGTAGAACTCGAATCCACTGCCCACCATGCCAGAGAAGGTCGGAGATCGTCGGACGGGAGCTTGGATGGCACAGTGGAGTGGAGTGGAGTGGCTAGGATTTGGTCCGGGAGAGGATGAGACGAAATATATATGGATTATGTGGGCCAGCATGAGTCAGGTTCGACGTGGCAGACACATCAGGCTGCGCCCGGGCGTCCCTTTATCTGCCTTATATTTGAATTGGATATAAGGGGTGTCGATCCATCTAGACTCTGGACGTTTGGGATGTCCGACGTTTTTGTAACACTCACTGGACCATCCGCCTGAATGTTTAAGGCGGGTTTTTGGGGTGTCCGACTATAGATGCTCTTATATAGCATAGAGGAAACAGCAATGCAGCGATGACGAAGCATCACGCAAGCCCAAGTCGTACGCATGCATGGGCGCGCATTTGAAGGAACATGCATGTGCGTGCTCGATTGTTTGGACATGCATGTCTGGACAGTGAAAGCGACATGGATGCTTGGAGGTGTTACTGAAAGTGACGTCCGCGAGATTAACAGAGAAGGTGCAAGCGCGATACAAAAATCGGACGGTGGCAGGGTCGTTCGGACCTATCGCAAAATTCCTGCTGACTGAATTTTAGCTTTCTTATATTATTTTTAAAATGAAAGAGGTCCTCCCTGTTCAACCTTATAATTGAGATTTGAGAGTGAATTTCAGTTTTTACCTTCTATTTTGATATTTTTATCACGAATTACCCACTTTAACAATTTTCCATCCGAATGACCCAGTTTAGCGAAAGTTTTACCGGTTTACCCCATTTAGCGAAAGTGTCAGCAATTTTTACCCATTTAAAATGTTGAGAGCGATCTTCTTGGTGAGTCTCGGACATCATGTACACATAGCAAGCCACATCGTGGTTTTCTCGTGTTTTTCATGCACCTCCTCTACCTGAGTTGGTCCCGTTCAACACGCCTGCCTGCAAATGTTTAGCAATACCAACTGCAAGTTGCAGGATGTATGTACACTGCTGAACGCGAGGGAAAAAAACGTGTCTAACTAAGCCATTCAACCTGTTTGTGCTCAAGCAATAAAAGCCAAACGGGAAACCGCCACATGGCATGTTACATGTACTCGACAGCTGGGAGACAGCTGTTACATCGCTCATAAAAATTTAAGAGGGGGTAAAAACTGGCAAAACTTTCGCTAAATGGGGTAATCTGGATGAAATTCTGCTAAATAGAGTAATTAGCATCAAAATTATCAAAGTAGAGGGTAAAAACTGGAATTCACTATATAATTGGTGAAACCGAAAACAGAGAAATTCAGAGTTGGGGAGCCAGGTTCAAACATTTCAAGGTTCTACAGCCACACCATGATTTTTATTACAATAACACCGGGGAATGCAGTAGACAAAAGCATACACACGAAGCTCCCAGATCATGGTGAATCACTCCACGTAGAAGCCCTTGGCGATCACGGCGTTCCTCATCAGATGCATTCGCCGGAAGCACTATTGCCAAGCATGTCTCAGAAGCTCCACACACCGGCGATCCAGCAAGAAGGTACAAAACATAAGCAGCATCGACTGTGATTCGTTGGCCAACACTTTCCATTGATGCAACGTACACTGATCCACGTTCTCCCCTGAAAGCAAAATTCATTTTGCATACACCACAAGCTCCACAAGGAGGTAGCACAAACCAACATATAAACCTCCAATTTTTATTCCGCCAATTCTCAGTCAGATTAGATCAGATAACAGGCATGATTAGCTGCTAATTCTTCTTGACTGCTGGTCTGAGACCAGAAGCAAAGTCATGCGAATGCTTTGGCTCTGATGGCACTTGAGGAATTATGTAATACTGTCTCTGTTTGTGATTTTGGATTAAAACCATGTAAGTTATATCCGAACGGAGGTAATACATGGCTAAGGGCAATGCCTCTATAACCGCGCTAGTCACATACCTACATAATTATCTCCGCTGTACACAACACGAGTTGAGTGGATGTGAAAGGAAAATAGAACTTGTCTGATGATGCATGTCGGCAAAAGAAACACCAAATTATATTCACGCACACGAGCTGGCAAGCAATGCTAGAATTATATTCACGCACTACTGAAATTTACTTTTACGCCGGGTGCCAGCAATGCTAGAATTATATTCATGCACTACTGAAATTTACTTATACGCCGGGTGCCAAGCTCTTCGCCGAGAGCCAAACCACGAACGCTCGACAAATGCATATACGCCGAGAGTACAACTCAGCAACAGATGCAACTCACCAAACATAGGCATTTTCCGATATCATGAGCAAGGCACACTCGGCAAAAGGGCTAAACTCGACAAACACACTTTTTGCCGAGAGCCAAATAGTGACCCACGGCAAAGTGTTGCAACGTGGCACATCTGGCGGCGAATAACGGTCGGTGACAGTGGCAAGGCTTTGCCGAGAGCCCGTGTGTTGGGTCTTGGCAAAGCTTTACTCCCACCTCGCCTAAATACAAGCAACAAGACCGGTTTAAATAGTCAGATATCCAAAACCAGTAAGAGCATCTCCAGCCGTTGCGCCCCCAAGACGCGCCGAAAATCGCCGTTTGGGGGCGAGCCGGCGTTTTTTTCGGCGTGGGGGCGAGCACGTTCCCAGCCGCCGCCCCCAGGCCGCCCCCACAGTTCAGCCAAAATTCAGCAAACACGGCCAAAATTCAGGAAACACGGCCAAATTTGAACAAACACGGCATATTTCTGCTAAATTTAGGCGTTTTTACACGAAAAATAGGCGAAAAAAAAACCCTAAACTACGGGCCGAAGTAGGCGCTGAGCAGGGCGTAGTTGTCGCCGGCGTCCTCCACCTCCTCCTACTTCTCCTTCTTGACACGGCCGGCGCCGCTGCTCGACCCCTCGTCCCGGCGCGCTGCTTCACGGCGGCGGCACTCGGCGATCTCTTCCTTGCGCCGGCGGTCGGCGATCTCCTCCAGGGCACGGCGCTGGCGCTCTAGCTCCATGCGAGCGTAGTCCTCGCGCGCCCACTTCAGGGCGGCCTCTTCTTCGTCGGTCTCCTCGGCGAGGCCAGGCTCCGGCTTCACCGTCGCCAGTCCTGGCTCCCTCTTCGGCTTCACAAGGCGAGGGGGGGCCGACGAGGAGGCACGGCCGCCACCTTCGTTGATGGTGAGGCCGGCACTGCGCGTGCGCCGGCCGAGCGGCGTTTCGCCGGGCTCTGCTTTGACGGTGACGGCGAACGCGTGGCGGGAGGGGGGGCGGCGTCGCTGTACTGCGCCGTCCATGAATCAATGGCACGATGACCGATGGCAGCCTTGGCATTGATTCCCCGCGGGAAAACCGAGACGATGAGGACGACCAGCCTTCGTCTCGCTGACGCACCGGTCCCGCCACTCTTTCGCGCCAAAACGTTCGCGCCGGCGCCCCCGGGCGCCGCAAGCGCGCCGTGTTTGGGTTGGGTGCGCCGGCGCCAATTTCGGCCCAATCCGGCGAAAAACAGGCTCGTGGGGGCGCGACTGGGCTGATTTTTCGGCGCCGGCGCTAAAAACGGCTTGGGGGGCCTGTTGGGGGCGCGGCTGGAGATGCTCTAAGCTTCGGTCTTTAATACACCCTTGTTAAGGATATGAACTGTCATTATAAATCTTCATCTGTTCCGGATAGAGAAGGTCCATAGTGATAGTGCATATTCCTAATGATGGATGCCGACACTTTTTTATTAATTCAATTATTATTATTTTGAGTTTTCTCTCTATGTGAGAGCAATGATCCAATTGTTTAAATCATTGTGACAGTCTATATTCCTAATAATGGATACAGAGGGAGGGATAACAGACCCTGCCAACGCCGGGGGGGGGGGGGTTCTCAGGAGCTGACATGGTGTCATCACATGATCCCTGTAGGGTGTGATACAAGTTTGGGTGCATTTTGAATAAGCCTCACCAGAGGCCACTTGTAAAGTGCACCTTCTCCGAGTTAGTCTCCGGGTATCGAGAGGGACGTGTCCGGTTTATGAAGGAAGTGTGGGTCTTGTTGTTCCGTTTGCCTTGAAACTTCTGATGGTCTCAAAGGAGGTCATCGCATGACACGTGTCAGGCCCCTGCACTTTTCGGGCCCGTCTGCAATATTTGAGACATTTATATTGCACTGCTAGGGTTTAAGCGCCGGAATTGCAGGTCTGCAAGGCGGCACATGAAATCATGCCCAGAAGTGGCATGGAAAATCCTATGTGATGTCTTTGCAACATGTGTAGGCCTTGTGTAGACGAGGGAGGAGGGTCAGGCCTTGTCACTAGGGGAGAAATTATCTTGATGGCATGCCTGATGCAATCGTTTAAATCCTAGGAAAACCGTATGATGTTGAAAATCCTCGGGAGCTGATACGGTGTCATCACATGGCCCATGTATGGTGTGGTAAAGTTTTGGTCCATTCCGAGCTAGTCTCTGGGTATCGAGAGGAAACGTGTCCGGTCTATGAAAATAGTGCGGGTCCTATTGTTCCGTTTGCCTCGAAACTTCTTGTGGTCTTTGCCGAGAACAATTATTGGCAAAGACTTTGCCGAGAACAATTCTCGGCAAAGACATCATCGTCTTTGCCGAGTTTATTTGCCCTTTGCCAAGTGGTTTTGGCACTCGGCGTAGGAATTAATTCCAGTACTGTCGGGAGGGTGTTCCTTATGTGTCTACCCTCTTTGTGTGTAATGACTGGACTAATATTGCTTCTGTTTTTACAGAAGTTCAAGTAGTAGAGCTATCTTCCATCAAGAAAAACTATACGTTAATTTTCAACTAGTACATGATAGCTGCCATCTCAAACATTCAACTTTTAATACAGCTGGCACCTTCCGGACGATCCTGAATAATTAAACAGATAAACGGTGTTCCGGCTGGTTTTGAGTTAAGAATGGACATATCTATGCCCGACAGTTCACGTCTGTTGCGTTTCGTGCCTGCCTCCACGGGGATCTAGGTTACCACTGATCTTTTGTGTTGATACACGTATTTCTCGAGGACCATTCGACATGGTGATCTAGATATGCAACACTAAGAGAATTGAGACTATGAAAAATCACTTTCTACCGCCACCAGGTCGTCGTGGTACGGAAGAATGGTCTTGGATTCCTGTGTATCTTTGATTCTCGCTGCCTCCCAAGCCGCACCCATGAACATGCAACGAGTTCATATACATACACTGAACGTGGATATGAGCCAGGCATTGATGCTTGGAGGATCGTGTAGTACTAGTGTGCTTCACCTCTGCATAGTCAGTGGCCAGTAACACTGCTCGACCCGATTGATGACTCTGATCAACTGTTGGAGGTATCAATCACATAGCTGTCCGGTTTGTATTCCAAGCTCTCTCTCCATCTAGCTAGTCATATATATCCATACCTAATAATAAAGCACGGAACGAGTCCGTCGGGTTTACCGTCACAATACGCTTTCACCCGATCGTAATACGCTTTTACGATTTGTATATACAAAATTGTAATATAAACAAGGTGGTACTAATCTTATGTTACACGATGAACACGCACTCATCCTGCCTTCGTCTCGCACACGACCGCACCCCGACCACCGCTCGGCTCCACTCGTCGCCAGCCCTGGCTGCGTCCGTGCGCCTTGGCTGCCCCTGGCCACGCCTCGCCGCGTCCTTCCGT
Organism: Secale cereale; assembly: GCA_902687465.1. Taxonomy (NCBI): domain Eukaryota; kingdom Viridiplantae; phylum Streptophyta; class Magnoliopsida; order Poales; family Poaceae; genus Secale; species Secale cereale. The sequence goes on from LR738716.1 coordinate 14,320,951, forward strand.
GCGCCAACCGTTCCTGCCCTCCGTTCACTGCCACCCGCTACTGCCGCCGGCCCCGCCCTCTGTATACGCGCGCGCGTGGCCGTACGCCCGACGGCGGCGGTGCTTGAGTAACTAGTATCTTGGAGACGACGGGTAAGAAAGGGCCCAATACCTCCAGTCTAGGCACCCTAACTACACATATAGTGGCACAATCATCATAGTTTTGACTATAAGGTAGCAGTACCCTTACAAGGCGAGGAGCATCCTCGATGACCAGATCGGCCTTTTCACCATCGCTATTACGGAAGCCGATACTCCTAAGAGTCGGCGAGCTAACTCGGAGAGAACCCGTAGCACGAATTCCAGACATGTATAAGCTCTCCAAGGCACGGCATGCAGAGAGTATGCCGTGAAACACATCCCCCGAGATGGAAACGAAATGCAAGGAGAGCTGGTTGAGGAGGGGCAAGTCCATGGACGGCAAGGATGGGGGGAAATCACGAAAGCTGATTTCGACAACGAGGAGGGCGGGAGAGCGGAGCGCGGATGGTGGCAGTAGGTTTCTTTCTTGAGTATATCCAGAGAAGCGCCTGTAGTTGTTGTAGGTGATATCGAGCTCCTGGATGTTGGCGAGGGCACGGGAATGGAACCAGCTATCTGCGTCGGCGTCCAGGTCATCGGGGAAGCAACGCAAGGAGAATCGGCGAGCGGGGCCGTCGTGGTTGGAAATTATCTCGGAGACGGCGGAGGGAGCTGCAAACGACGGTGTTCTTAACAAATCCAATCGAATCACGCAAACGACGTCGCGCGTCGTGGATTAAGCAACTGCTTTGTGCGTTTTTTTTTGAAACAAAGTGCTTTGTGCGTTGCTTGCTCGCTTGCACCGTCCATCCCTCGCACACACGCACGCTACGTGGGCGCACGCGGGGGGTTCACTTTGAGACGACACGCCGTCTCCAAAACTTAATTTCTCCCAGCCGTCGCGCGCGGAAATTAATACCTCCGGCCGCCAACGTCGAGTATTTCATTGGCGCATGCAAAGGCTGTTATTAATTTTGGAAGAGAGAGCGTCAAGTTTGGGTCCTCAACTCTTGCCTGCCTCCTTAATTACCCAAGCCTTCTGTTTGCATGCCCCACTTAACTTAATTGTGTGTGTGCAACGCATGCAAGCCGGTATCGATTGCTAAACCGTGTTAATCACAATCAGCCATGCATTGCTCCTGAGGAGAATGGGTGTCATGCTGGAAGACTACGCCACCTCATTGTCCGTGGCAGGGCCATGCCCTCCTTGCATGTTCTCTCCTGCATCCTCTTGTACATATATACAAGAGATGGTCATTAATCCGCGTTCCGGAGGGCACGCACGCGGTTCCCTTTGATTGAAACGACATGACGTCTCCCAAACCTAAATTTTCCCCGGCCACCGCCGCCCCTTGGCTCCGCACCTCCGGCGAACAACAGCAAACGCCCCCTCCTTGTACCATCCCAGAAACATCGCTCACCGACGCCATCCCAGGCTTGTACCATCGTCCGTCGTCGTCGGTTGCATTGCCACTCCCTCACGTCGGTCCACCACGCTTCTACCACCGTAGCTCACCGCGCCCCTGGCTGCAGCACCGGCCAACACCGCCATTATCCTATAGCTAGCAGCATGCCGCCTCACCATGTCCATGGTCATTGGCCCACGGTGTCACTGTCTTAATTAGCATCCGGTTGTAGCAAAACGTGATGCCGGTTTTAGAACAAACATGGCCCCGGTTGTGTAAGGTGCCATGTCAGTTCTAGCAAAATGAGAAGCTGGTGGTAGCGGGGCATGACGCTGGTTGTAGCAAAACTGGATGCCGTTTCCATCATCGTCGCAACATTTACCTTTCTGTCCGTTGGTTCCTGCACTACAGCGCTAGGATGCAGCAAAAATGCTACCCGATTCCAACGCCACAGTGATAGGCATGCAACAAATCGCCCCCGACCGGCTCTAGCACTATGATGGTGGAGATGCAGCAATTCGGCCGGCCAGTTCCAGCACCGGTGGCCGTCATCTCCGCATCGACACGGTCAATTGTAGCACCCGCGCTGGTCACCTCCCATGGCAACATCACGCCGTCTTCTCCAGTCCTAGTGATCCTCCCATGGCAGCATCACACCGTCTTCTCCAGTTATGGATTTGATTGTGTTCTCTGTACTTGGCCAACCATGTTCTTGGTGAATTATTTCAATTACCGCAATGAATATTTTTGAGTTTTCAACACTCACGCCTATGAACTATTCAATATGCAGTCCATTATTTCGGTGCGATAATATGGTAGTGTGGTGACACATGTTAAATATAACTGACCATTCTATTTCAATAATATTGAATATTTTATGCTTTGCCAAATATATATTTTATGCATATGTTCAAGATTATCACAATGGATGCGTTGCGAGTTTCCCAATTAAGAGAATAGAAATTTCAACCATACGTAATCATCGTGTCTTATCCAAAGATAGGCGGCTCAAATATATACTATCACGTATGATGATGTTCATGAGATTTGGATGGACATTTTGGGATTAATAAAAAGGCACATGTGATAATGAATATTTGTTTCAACCTTAGTCGAATAGCCACATGTGATAATCTCTATCATCACATGCATGCCTCACATCGATGACAATGTTGACGATCTATCTACTTCCTCATCTAAGACATGCATGTTTTATTATGTTAAAATATATTGTAATAATTTACAAATTGAGATTGACCATGACCCTATTTGGCCCTAGGGAAGCTCCGCTCATGGCTTTTTCATAAAATTTATTCGACTTGTAAATTTCGATTACATGAACTCACACGGAAGGCCTCACAGATAGTCAAGTGCTTCATTGGCCTATATTTTGCTATTGTCAGCCAGTCCATCTTCATAAGTTTATCTTCAACGGAATGAGATACCGGGGAAAGAGAAATGAGCGGAAAACACGTGACATGGTAAATAGTTGGATGATCTCTTTCACATAAATAATGGCACATGTAATCGTGTTTTATCCAAGATAGACGACTCGAATATAATTCAAGATCGACTCCCGCTTACGTTTTTGCCTATATTTCATGGCGAGCTATATATTTTGGGTTCGACTCCCGCTTTCTTTTCCGTCCGAATTCCATGCCGAAATATGATGGGTCCGACTTCCGCTTACGTTTCCATGAGAATTTCGTGACGAAATAATTCGGGTCCAACTCCCTCTTTTGTTTTGCCCTCGTGCTTCCGTTCCCACCCATATTTCATGCCAAAATATTTAGGTTCCGACTCCCGCTTCAGTTCCACCCAAATTCCATACCAGAATATTTCGTGTCTGCCCCACGCTTCCGTTTCCGCCTGAATTTCGCCAAAATAATTCAGGATCGACTCCCACTTACATTCTTGCCCAGAATTTGTGGCAAAATAAATATTTTGGTATGATCCCCACTTCCTTTCTCGCTTGAATTTCATGCCGAAATAATTTGGGTCTGACTCCTGCTTTCGCCCCCCCCTCCTGAATTTCATGTTCAAGTATTGTGAGGCCGACTCGCGCTTCCGTCTCCGCACAAACTCTAGGGAATAATTCGGTCGAATCCCGACTTACAACTTCAAGTGAAAATGAAAAGCTATGTGACCCTCACTCGGGCTCAAACGAAGCTATCATGCTCTCTCATCCATCGGATGTGGACGTACAACTAAGATCGACACAAGAGGGGCACCAATTCGTGGGTGCCAATGATTGACCAATCAGGGAGCTAGCACAAAACTTTCTTTCTTTGAAGAGATGAATAAGAAGATCAATCCACTCACTTAGTTGTCTCTGTGTGTGTGGGGGGGGGGGGTGGGGTGTCAATGTGTGGGAGACAGAAATAAACCAATCAAAGCATCTTCGGCAGTTGTAAGATAGGTGTTGGTAAATTTTCCACCTAGAATATAGTGATGATGTGTCATGTAATAAATGTGGAGAGAGAGCAAATTTATATATAGATTAACCAACAACCTTTGCACAAAAGCTCCAAGGTGAAATAGAGAGCAATCACATCTACTTTCCTATCATCTGTAGGATAACTTAGATACTTACCTATCGGAGTAGCTTGTAGGTTGATAACATGGACATTTTACCAACAAGACTAACATACAATTGAAGATGCCCTAAGCAGTAAGCAACAATGATACATTTGATCCTTGTGTACTTGCCCATGTCAAATTATTCATAGCTTCCCGCAAAAAAGCTTAATCAAACTCTCTCTTTCCAGGTTTATTGGTCCCACGAGCACATAAGTCTTGTCGGCTTTTACTAGGCCCGATTGTCAATCGTGTAAACTTACTCCCTTGCTTAATTGATGAGCCGTGATATATGCCATGTTGTGGGTGAGTAGATGCACCCCATTAATGGAGGGTTGGTGGGGATAGGTGTTGCATGCATAGTCAACAATTATTTACATGCTAAACGAGGCATTAACAAGCAACACGAGGAATCAATGCCTTAAAAACCATAGACTTTTTTTGCGGGGTAGGCAGTTAGTTATTGGCTACCTTGATCCTGCTGACTTAGTGTTTGAGCTCAATAAGCTCGGACGGAAGGGGCAGCCTCTAGTAGCAAAAAAAAAAAACTCTCGTAGGGTTATGGTAATGGGCCAATCCATGGAAGAACCAATGAGCGAGCACTTACCCACTCTCGGTTATAATGTTTAAATAAATAAAAATGCAAACCCTGATCTAACCTGAATTGTGATGGCCCCACGCAACGTAACCATTGGTCTCTGTTGGGTTTTCCCGTCGGAATTCGACGGCGAAAGATTCCCGGCCCGACTCCCGCACGACCCGTGAAAAAACTTTGACGCGGACCATATTGTTGAGTTGAAAAGAAAAACGAGAAGAAATATGTGGATAAACGACTTGGATCAACTACTCAAAAGGACGGTTCATCCGAAGAACGTGACGAACAACCAATCAGCAAGGATCACTAGTAGGGCGTGCAATCCATGGAGCGAGGAGGGTAGAGGATCATCGATCCGTGGACATGCTGAGCGACCAATCACAGACTCACGTGTACTAGCACGCACAGTGATCCGTGAGAAGAGGAAAGCAAGCAATCACAGCAAAAGTTTACTAGGAACCCGGTGCGCCGTTGGATATGAAGCACGGCTGAGATCGCCCGCGAATGAGAGATCGATCCGTGGATAACCGCGAGCGACCAATGGGAAAGAAGGAAATTATTAATAAAGGAAATGAAAGACTTGCACGGCACAGATCAGATAACATGACGCCCATCCCGCTTCCCCACATCGCCGCAGCCACCCACCGCTCCCGCTCCCCCTCCCCCTCACCTCGCCGCCGTCCATGGCCCCACCCTCCCCGACCGCGAGAAGAGAAGAGGGAGGGAGATCCACCGCCACCGCGGCCCAGCAGGTCAGCTGCCGCCCAGATCCGCCTTCCACCGGCCGCCGTCGCCAGATCGGCCATGGCGCGACCGAGCACTCGAGGTTGAAGACCAACTCGATCGGCCATGAATCGAGTGGATCCACCTCGGCCACAACCACGGCGCCGGCAGCCATGGACATGGAGCTTCGACACCACACCAGCCGCCGCCATGGAAGGTCTCTCTCTCCCCCTCTGTTCTGTACGTTTCATTGACGCTCTCTCTCGTCTGGCCGTCAATGTCCGTGTGCTATCCCGCTGCTCCAACCCCGCATGCTCCTCGTGCTCCTCTCTGGGTGCCATCGAATTTGCCTCCTGCACCACCACATTAGCCGTGGCCTCACAAGAAAACTGAAACTTTTATTCTTCTCAACAAAATATATTCAGTAAAGTGTGTGTGTGTGTGGCATCTATTTACACCTTTATCCCGACTGCTTCTCAACGGAACGGAATTTCCATGAGGCAGTTATGAGTTGAGGACCAACCACTATTATACTCAGATAATGGCATCACTTGTTTCTCATTTATCCATCTGCATATGTACGTCGAGGCGGGTTTGTGTGCTGCAAGTATTTTTTGTGCTAGTGTAATTTCGTTCGCCATTAAAGGTTAATTTCATATCCTGTGTTGTAATGCACGACGTCGCTTTATTCAGGGAAGAAATAACTTTAGTATTGTAGGCTAAGACAAGAAAGATTGCATTTCTTTTTCTTTGTTGCATTGCCCAGTCTATATCTCTTATCTTTTGCTTACAAAAAGCACCACTGACATGGAATTTTTTTAACCTCAGCCATCCAAAAGTAATTAACCGATTTGCAAATGGAAAGCACAATTACCACAGATTTATGGTCTGATTCGTTTGGTTGTCACTATAGCTCTACTTGGGCTGCCTGAACATATATGCAGTACCTTTCCAGAGTGTTATCCTCTGCCATGTCTCCATTCCTGTTTTACTAAATGAATTTCCACACCAATCCGTGCTGTTCTCTGCCAAGATAACCGAAACTTTCTTCTTTTGAAACAATAAATCAGTGAACTGTATGTGTGGCCTTCATTTACACATCTCAAGCCTCTGTCCCTACTACGTCTCAAAGGAATTTCCAAGAGACAATTAGAAGTTCAGGACCAACCACTGTGTTGTAGTTAATGATGTCGCTTTTTTCAGGGAAGAAATTCCTGATGTAACTTTAGCATTATAAGCTAAGAAAACAAAAATTGGATTTCCTTTTTGTTGCAATTGCCTAGTATATACATATATCTACACCCTTACAAAAAACACCACTGCCTAGTAATTAATAGATTTCTCCAATTACAATCTAACGGTTGCCAAGTCCGAGGTTGTTTTTGTTCTCACCAAATATCCTCCGTTCTGTCCATGTTGTGCTATGTTGCAATATGTCTAGTGTTAGTGATGTGCATATATTTTTACCATGTGCTAGTGATAATGGTTGTTGGCTACCTGTTTCACTTCCTCCTATTACATCTTGATTCAATTCATGAAGCTCCATTTGTGCAGGAGAAGAACATATGTACCCTACCCTACTATCCCTGGATGGACCTGGGCTAAGCTGAGCTGATCCGGAGGAGGTGTTGTAGAGACCGAACGTATGCAAGAGCAAGAGGACCTCGACCCCTTGCGCCCTCAAATCTTCCAGGTACCCCGTGCAGTCCCTGATGTGCGGATGTCTTTGATCTTCAGTTGCTGATAGCACTGAACATGGTTTTCGAGTCGATGAGTCATTCTGCGGTAGCGACTCGGAAAAAGTCGAGCCTGCAGTTGCGACTAGTCACGACTCGAGATGCTAGTGGACACTAAGTTGAGTCATTTTTTTGCGACTCATCGACTAGTCGCGCGACTAGTCACGACTTGAGTTGCTAGTCGACACTAAGTTTAGTCATTTTTTTGTGACTCATCAACTAGTCGCGCGACTCAAAAACAATGGCACTGAAACACTCTCATTTCTGGTGCCTTGGAGACTGATGATTCCGTTGAATATTTTCTGGGATTTTTGTACTACCTGCAATGCAATGCGTCTGGTGCCTTAGGTTAATTATGTGTGCTGCAATTATTTTCCGTGGGAGTGTAATTTCGTTCGTCATTAAAGGTTCATTTCATATCATGTGTTGTTATTCACGATGTCACTTTTTTCATTGAAGACATTTTCTGATGTAATTTCAGTATTGTAGGCTAAGAAAACAAAGGTTGATTTTTTTTTGTTGCATTCCCTAGTCTTTCTCTCTATCCTTTCCTTATAAAAAGCATCACGGCCATTTAATACTTTTGACCTCAGCCATCCAAAAGTAATTAGTCGATTTGCAAATGGAAAGAACAATTACCACAGATTGATGGTTTGATTCGTTTGGTTGTCACTATTGTTGTACTTGGGCAGCCTGAACATATATGCAGTGCCTTTCCGTCCTCTGCCATCTCTCCATTCCTATTTGACTGAATGAATTTCCACACCAATCTTTGGTGTTGTCTGCCAAGAAAACTGAAACTTCCTTCTTTTGAAACCAAAAATCAGTCAACTGTATGTGCGTGGCATTCATTTACACATCTCAACCCTCTATCCCAACCGGTTCTCAACAGAATTTCCAAGAGACAATTAGGAGTTCAGGACCAACCACTATTATTCTTATCCTGTGTTGTAGTTTATGATGTCACTTTTTTCAGGGAAGAAATTCCTGATGTAACTTTAGCATTGAAAGCCAAGAAAACAAAGATTGAATTTCCTTTTTGTTGCAGCCTAGTATATACATATATCTACACCCTTACAAAAAGCACCACTGGCATGGAATACTTTTTCCAAAAGTAATTAATAGGTTTCTCCAATTACAATCAAACGGTTGCCAAGTCTAAGGTTGGTTCTAGTCTCACCAAATATACTCTGTTCTGTACATGTTGTGCTATGCTGCACAATTGTCTAGTGTTAGTGGAGTGCATATATTTTTTCCATGTGCTAGTGATAATGGCTGCTGGCTCCTGGTTTCACTTCCTCCTATTTAATCTTGATTCAATTCATAAATTTCTGTTTGTGCAGGAGAACGTACATATCCTACCCTACTACCCCTGGATGGAGCTGAGCTAAGCTGGAGGAGGTGTTGCAGGAGACCGAACGTATACAAGAGCAAGAGGACCTCCACCCCTTGTGCCCTCAAATCTTCGAGGTATCTCGTGCACTCCCTGCTGCATGGATGTCTGTGATCTCATGTTGCTGATGCCTGATAGCACTGAAACACTCTCATTCCTTGTGCCTCGGAGACGGATGAATCCGTTGATTATTTTCTGGGATTTTTGTACTACCTGCAACTGCAATTTTCTCATGTATCTTTAGTATTGTAGGCTAAGAAAACAAAGATTGTGTTTTTTTTTGTTGCATCGCCTAGTCTTTATCTGCATCCTTCCTTATAAAAAGCACCACTGCCATGGAGTACTATAAACCTCCGGCCATCCAAAAGTAATTAATAATCGATTTGCAAATGGAAATCACAATTGCCATAGGTTGATGGTTTGATTCGTTTGGTTGTCACTATTGCTCTACTTGGGCAGCCTGAATATATATGCAGTACCTTTCCAAAGTGTTATCCTCTGCCATCACTCCATTCCTATTTGACTGAATGAATTTCCACACCAATCCGTGCTGTTGTCTGCCAATAAAACCAGAAGTTTCTTCTTCTGAAATATAAATCAGTTAACTCTATGTGCGTGTGACATTCATTTACACATCTCAAGCCTCTGTCCTGACTGTGTCTCAACGGAATTTCCACGAGACAATTAGGAGTTCACTATTATTCTTATCCTGTGTTGTAGTTAATGATGTCACTTTTTTCAGGGAAGTAATTCCTGATGTAACTTTAGCATTATAAGCTAAGAAAATAAAGATTGAATTTCCTTCTTGTTGCATTGCCTAGTATATACCTATATCTACACCCTTACAAAAAGCACCACTGCCTAGTAATTAATCGATTTCTCCAATTACAATCTAACGGTTGCCAATTCTGAGGTTGGTTCTATTCTCACCAAATATCATCCGTTATGTACATGCTGTGCTATGCTGAACTATGTCTAGTGCTAGTGCATTGCATTTTTTTTCATGTGCTAGTGATAATGGCTGCTGGCTATCGGTTTCACTTCCTCCTATTTAATCTTGATCCCATTCATGAATCTCCGTTTGTGCAGGAGAAGAACATATATACCCAACCCTACTACCCCTGGATGGAGCTGAGCTGAGCTGATCTGGAGGAGGTGTTGCAGGAGACCGAACGTATGCAAGAGCAAGAGGACCTTGACCACTTGCGCCCTCGAATCTTCCAGGTACCCAGTGCACTCTGTGCTGTGTGGATGTCTTGGATCTCTGGTTGCTGATATCACTGAACATGATTTTCGAGTAAATGAGTCGTTCTGGGTAGCGACTCGGAAAAAATCGAACCTGCAGTTGCGACTAGTTGCGACTTGAGTCGCTAGTCAACACTAAGCTGAGTCATTTTTTTGCGACTCATCGACTAGTCGACGACTAGTCGCGACTAGTCACACGACTCAAAAACGATGGCACTGAAACACTCTCATTCCTGGTGCCTTCGAGACTGATGAATCTGTCATATATTTTCTGGGATTTTTGTACGACCTGCAATGCAATGCGTCTGGTGACTTGGGTTAATTTTGTGTGCTGCAAGTATTTTCTGTGGGAGTGTAATTTCGTTCACCATTAAAGGTTAATTTCATATCCTGTGTTGTAATTCACGATGTCACTTTTTTCAAGGAAGAAATTTTCTGATGTAACTTCAGTATTGTAGGCTAAGAAAACAAAGATTTGCTTTTTTGTTGCATTCCCTAGTCTTTCTCTGTATCCTTTCCTTATAAAAAGCACAACTGCCATGGAATACTTTTTACCTCAGCCACCCAAAAGTAATTAGTCGATTTGCAAATGGAAAGCACAATTACCACATATTGATTGTTTGATTCGTTTGGTTGTCACTATTGCTCTACTTGGGCAGCCTGAACATACATGCAGTACCTTTCTGTCCTCTGCCATCTCTCCATTCCTATTTGACTGAATGAATTTCCACACCAACCTCTGGTGTTGTCTGCCAAGAAAACTGAAACTTTCTTCTCCCGAATCAAAAAAAATCAGTGACCTGTATGTGTGTGGCATTCATCTACACATCTCAAGCCTCTATCCCGATTGGTTCTCAACGGAATTTCCATGAGACAATTAGGAGTTTAGAACGAACCACTATTTTTCTTATCCCGTGTTGTAGTTAATGATGTCACCTTTTTCAGGGAAGAATCTCTGATGTAACTTTAGCATTGTAAGCTAAGAAAACAATGATTGGATTTACTTTTTGTTGCATTGCCTAGTATATATCTATATCTACACCCTTACAAAAAGCACCACTGCCATGGAATACTTTTTCCAAAAGTAATTAATCGATTTCTCCAATTACAATCTAACGGTTTGCCAAGTCTGAGATTGGTTCTATTCTCACCAAATACCTCCGTTCTATACGTTGTGCTATGCTGCACTGCATATTTTTTCCATGTGCTAGTGATAATGGTTGCTGGGATCCCGATTTCTTTTCCTCCCATTTAATCTTGATTCAATTCATGAGTCTCTGTTTGCGCAGGAGTAGACCATACATATCCTACCCTACTACCCCTGGATGGAGCTGAGCTGAGCTGGAGGATGTGTTGCAGGAGACTGAACTTATGCAAGCTCAAGAGGACCTCGACCACTTGCGCCCTCGAATCTTCCAGGTACCCCGTGCCCTCCTTGCTGTGTGGATGTCTTTGATCTCCGGTTGCTGATAGCACTGAAATACTCTCATTCCTGGTACCTTGGAGACGGATGAATCCGTCAATTATTTTCTGGGATTTTTGTACTACCTGCAATGCAATGCGTCTGGCGCCTTGGGTTAATTTTGTCTTTCGCCAAACTGTGGAGATTATCTAGTTAGAACAATCTGGTATGTAGGGTGATGAACAATCACCAGGCTGATTTTGGGGTTGCATGCTATTGACTAAACAGGGAATAATATATGAATGTAGGCACTGTCCTATGCCATGGTATCAAGGTTTTCGAGTTGACGAGTCGTTCTAGGGTAGCGACTCTTGAATAGTCGACCCTGCAGTTGTGACTAGTCGTGACTCACGTTGTTGGGTCGACTTTTTTTTGGACTCATTGACAAGTCGTGACTAGTTGTTCAACTCAAAAACAGTGCATGGTATTCCAGATTTTAGTAGAGTTGGCTTCTTCATATTGAAACATGGCTGGTTGAGTTAACCAAATCATCGGTTTAACATAGTGTTAGACTTGTGAACTGCTGTCTTATTCAGCTGAGTAGAGCACACTTGTGGACGGATAGGATACGATAGGATTTCAGAGTGTGATTCCACGCATGTTGCATTTACAGTTTTTTATTTGAATAATGAGATCTCTTTTTTTGGAACTAACATTAGGGGTGTTTCTTAACCTGCAGGTCAGCAGGGTGATGATTGAACTGTTATGAATGGATACTTGTAGCTCTCAGCAGCAAGATGATTAATCATCAGCTACACAACAGCCATAGTGAGCTCATCTTCTTCTTATGCTCCCCGCGTCTGTTGGTTGCTCCCCGAAGAGCCAGATGAGGGAATAAGAGGGCCGAGGTGCTCCGGTAATTCATTTTCTGAGATAAGGTGTTGTATATATCATGTCTGGATCCTGTTGTTAGTTTTGCCTATAGATGATTCAGGCAATATCACTTTAGGGAGATTTCGGTAACCATCAAATCAATGTATAGCTCAGTGTTGCAGTGTAGCGAAGAGTACTTGTTCCACTTGATCAATTAGTTTCTTAGCACTAGTCACTGCTCATTTCTTAGGGAATTATTGTACTAATTCACATTGTCACATCCTTTTGGCTGTTCTAGGCATATAATCTTTAGGTGTCGTGCATAAGTACAATAGTTTCTTGATTTCATTACCTCTATTTTGTTTTTGCATTGCAGTTGCTCGTCGGGAACATGCCATTGGTGTTGCTCTACCTCACCTCAACTAGGTAACCCCATTATTTCTCCAAGCTTGAGTTGATGATTTCAAATTTCGTTCTTCGATTTGACCTCAAGATTATCATGTTATCTCTCTTGTCCTTATTGTGCAGCATGATTGAATTCGGTGCAATGCCAACACGGATGCAGATGACAGGTGGTTCATTGTGTCAGGCACCTGGGCACTGCTGCTTCCGTGCGACTGCGCCGTTGGCCATCGACTGCAAAAAACGCCATGGTGAGCTCATCTCGTTGCCTCTGGTGGTCGCTCTGAGCTCGTCGTGACCATGGAGCCATGGTTATGGTGGGATCGGAAGTTGTTGTATTCTTGTTCTGTGCATCAGACTGTTGTATTATGCATTCCAGATCAACTTTGCTTCCAACAAATGAATCAGGGGTTCTTTGTGTACTGTACTTGCTGTACTGCTATTACTAGTGATAGTTACCAGCATGTTATTATAGTTTACATGTATTGACATTGTGAACAGAATAATGTCATTCAGATTTTTTCAATGTGGATAGTTGTAGATTATCAACCACAAGAATGGATACAATTGCATTCATGTTTTCATATGCTTGGTGGGTGTTATAGAAGACAGTGGTTGTGTATGAGTCCTCTGTTTTTTGGAGAAACAATGGTTTCGACCCATATATATATGTGTATCACTATCCATTTATTGAACTTGAGACTGCGTTAGGTACCTGTTGTAAGTTAGAGTCAAACCAGCTACTATTTGTTGCTCGGTGTCTCGCTTTCCATTTTCGCCTATTTTTCTGATTCCTGCTGTGGCTGTGTTTAAGTGGCAGCAGGTTTGTAGTTTGTTGTTGCCCAAACGAAAGTGTGTGGTTGGTCTTAGTTTGATCATTATGTCTAGGTGGTGGCATTAATGCTATTGTACTGTTTAGTTTGTAAAACTGCAAGCTGGACTGGAAAAGGGAGTTCTTTCTTTAATATTGTGGGGCACAGGGAAGTTAGTCAAGTTACAGCTTGTCCATATTGCTCTCACCTCTGCTCATTTTTAGAGGAAATGTAATACATGCTGCTGATTGCGCCTAGCTTTGCATCCAAGGCACGTAATAAGTTTCTTGCTGCTGTTGCTATTTCAAGGGAATTTGTTCTTTTCACGTGTTGTGTATGTGTATGTCTGTGTGTTTATTCAACATCAACTAGAAAAAAAAACCATGGTGAGTTGCTCTCCTTGCCTTTGGTGGTTGCTCTGAGCTCGTCGTGGCTATCTAGGCATGAATATGGTGGGATAGGAAGTTCATGTATTCTTGTTCTGTGCATCATATTGTGCTATATTATTTACTCTGATTGACTTTGCTTCCAACAAATAAATCAGGGGTTCTTGTGTACTGTACTTGTTGTACTGTTGTTACTGGTGTGGTGATGATTACTACATTGTGAACAGAATAATGTCATTTTCATTTCTTCTCAATGTGGATAATTGTACACTGTCAACCACAGGAATGGATACAACCTAGATTATAGTTTGGGAATTGCATTCATGTTTTCATATGCTTGATGAGTGTTATAGAAGACAGTGGTTGTGTATGAGCCCTCTGTTTTATTTCTTTTCCCTTTTAAAGAAAAAGTGGTTTTGACCCATATATATGTATATCACTTAATTCCATTTACTAAATTTGAGCTTGCATCATGTACCTGTTGCAAGTTAGAGCCAAACAAGCTACTATTTGTTGCTTGGTGTCTCACTTTCCTTTTTCACCTATTCTCTAATTCCTCTTGTGGCTTTGCTTAAGTGGCAGTAGGATTGTAGTTTGTTGTTTTTGCGCAAATGAAAGCGTGTGATTGATCTTAGTTTGGTCATTAGGTCTAGGTGGTGGTGCTGGTGATGCTATAGTACCGTTTAGATTATATATCTGCAAGCTGGACTGAAAAAGGAAGATCTTTCTTTAATATTGTGGAGCAAAGGGAAGTTACTCAAGTTACACCTTGCCATACTGCTCTCACCCCTGCTCATTTTTAGAGCAAATATATTGTATATCGCCGCCTTGCTGCCTATCTTTCTATCCAAGGCATGTAATAAGTTTGTTGCCGTTGTTGTTATTTTAAACGAATGTGCTCATTTTAGGCGTCATATATGTGTATGTTTGTGTGTTTATTCAGTTATGTAGATGGTTGTTCAGCGATGTTGTGGATGTGGCAAAGAGCGGACCTCCTATTTGAGCGTCAGATAGGAGGGGTGTAGCACATGGTGAAGTTATGGGTGTTTATCGCCGTTTTTGTGTTGAGGTTATGTACTGTTCATCAAACTTCCACCAAGTGTACTCGACCACACGTTTTTTTATGTGGTGGAAGCGGAAGCGGCACGTTCAGTGTCTCCCCTATTTGTTTCTGTTGTACTTGAATTTCTTGTTTATGATCCCTTGCTTGTTGTTGTTTGCTATACTGTAGTGGCAGGGTGATGAATTGGAGAAGATGCCTTAGTCGGTGTCCCCTTTTGTTTGTTTCTCATCGATAAGAAAATGTAGTTAAACTCCCTAATTTTCAGGTTGGAACTTTTCATAATATTCATCTCCTCCATTGGCTGCAAGCCATCGAAGTTTGGCACACGGGCGGGAAGCATACGACATGGCCATGGTTGCTGGATAGGTTGGTGCCCGAGGTCGATGGCAGCAGGAGCCTTTCTTGTTGTTTTTTGCTATGCTGTAGTGGTAGGGCGATGAATTGGAGAAGACTCCTTAGTCTGTGTCCCCTTTTGTTTGTTTGTTTCTCATCCATAAGAAAATGCACTTAAACTCCCTCATTTTTAGGTTGGAACTTTTCATAATATTCTGCTCCTCCATTGGCTCTAAGCCATCAAAGTTTGGCACGTGGTCAATGGCCAAGAACATATGTGTGTTAATAGTTTCAGGTTTTGACAAGTGGAGCAGCAGGAGCACATATACGTGATGTGTTTATCTTGCTCTGCACTTCTCCTCACATAGATTATTTGTATCTTTTCTGGCGATTGTGAATTTTTTGTTGTGTTGTTACCCTAAAACTGATGTAACTCAGTTTCTTGTATGTACCCATGAAGGCCGTCGTGGGCTCCACATGCGCCTTATTGCTGGTCCTCGATGCGGCGCCTTGCCCTCCCATTGATGACGGGAAGCTTACAGTAGCAGGAGCAGCAGCATCTCCGACTCCTTCCTGATGAGCTGCAGGTCATAGACGTGCCCCCCGAGGTATGTCCTCCTCTCCTTACTTCCTGACCCCTCCTGTAAAGTTTTTGTGTGAAAAAAATCTTGATCAAAGTAAATCTACTTATTTAACGGACTGTGACTTCACATTGATTTCAACATGGCTAGTTTGTCATATTTTAATAGTTTTAGTAGTTAACTACTGTAGTCCGTGCTTTGTTTTTGTCACTATCGGGTTACATATCGTGCCAGTTTGTCTCGGGCTTGCTAGCTCGTTGTGCATCATCTCATTTGTCTCTGGCTATTGAGTGCATAATTTCTAGTATCTTTTAGTTTTACGGCAGGGTCCTGTTATACCATTATTGGTGAACATACTGTGTACTTATCTAGAAAATTACTTGGCATGCTTTATTCCCAGTCGCCTTGTTCTTTTAGGAACATATTTCTCTGGAACAAGAAAAACCATCAACTTGGTTGGTTACTTGTCAATGACCAACATAGGTGTGTGTTAACAAGAGTTTCAAGTTTTGACAAGTAAAGCACTAGGAGCAAGCACATATGGGTGATAGATGTGTCGATTGTGATCTGCACTCTTACCTCACATGGATTATTTGTATTTTTGTCAGGCGATGATGATTGCTTTAAGTTAACTATCAAATATACTAAAAATTTCTTTGTGCACGCCCAAAGAATATTGAGTCTCTTATCATTTTCTTGCCGTGATATATCCAGATGCACTTCCTTGCCATGATCTTGCCTACGATGAATTCATGATGTCCTTGCTAGATTATAGAGCAGTTTGATAACACGGCCATAAGCTCATTGTTTTCTTAGGGGAAATTCTCCACTGTTTTAATAATGGATATTTCTTGAAATTTAAACCATGTAATTCACTGGGTTCATGGGTAGAATTAGTGTCGCTAGTTTTTGTGCCTCGGCTAAAAACGTTGAAAGGTATATCCTCCTATGCTCTTCCCCTTGCTTTGGGCACATGGTCATCGAGCCATGGTTTGGCCTTGATGGCTTAAATTGGTCTCGGTAATGGTTGTTGTTAGCTAGTTAAACGACTAGGTATTCCTCTGGATCCGTTCTAGCTAGGCAAACTGGCTTGTGTACTTGTCAACTAAATCACTCAGCACGTTACTTGAGGAGCAGATTTCTAGTTCATCTGAGGAACATGAAACCTCAACTTGCTTGGTTATGTGTCAATGGCCAAGCATATATGTGTGTTAATAGTTTCATGTTTTGACAAGTGTAGCAGCAGGAGCCTTTCCTGTTGTTGTTTGCTACTCACTCCGTCTCATAATATAAGAACGTTTTTAACACTACATTAGTGTCAAAAACGTTCTTATATTATGAGACGGAGGTAGTATGTTGTAGTGGTAGTGCTATGCATTGGAGAAGATTCCTGAGTCTGTTGTATTTCATAGTGTGATTGCTTGCATGCTGAGTTCACTGTTTTTTTTTTTGAATAATAAGGAAACATATATATGCTCGGCCCTGGGTGGCATCCAAGTTTCTTACTGCACATGTCGTACATGTAAACTGAAACAAGAAAACTGAAAGTTTCTTACTTCATAGAGGAAAGGAGACTGGACAACGTGTCGACTAGTAGCAACTAAAGGGTCGATTATTCAAGAGTCGCTACCCCAGAACGACTTGTCGATTCAAAAACCTTAGGTCATATGCATCTGCAAATTATTCTAGCCATGCACGTGAAAAAGAAACAACAAATTTCCACACCAATCCAACTAGGAACTTGGGGGGATTGAACAATGCTTCTATTGCATGCTATTACCTCAACAAGAAAGGGAAAAATATATGAAAGTAGGCACTGTCCTATGTCATGGTACTTCGGATTTTAATAGAGTTGGCTTCTTCATATTGAAATATGGCTGCTTGAGTTAACCAAATTATCAGTTTACCACTGTCTTATCCAGTAGTCAGCAGATTAGAGCACACTTGTGGACAGATATGATATGATATGATTTCAGAGTGTGATTGCCCACATGCTGCATTTACTGTTTTTATTTGAATAATGAGATCTTTTTTTGGAACTAACATTAGAGGAGTTTCTTAACCTGCAGGACAGCATGGTGATGATTAAAATATTGTGAATGTCTACTTGTGGCTCTCAGCAGCAAGATGATTAATCATCGGCTACACAACAGCCATAGTGAGCTCCTCTCCTTCCTATGCTCCCCGCCTCTGTTGGTTGCTCCCTGGAGAGTCAGATGAGGAAGAAGAGGGCCGAGGAGCTCTGGTGATTCATTTTCCGAGATAAGGTGTTGTATATATCTTGTCTGAATCTTGTTGTTAGTTTTGCCTCTAGATGATTCCGGCAGTATCACTTTTAGGAAGATTTCGGTAACCATCAATTCAATGTATAGCTCAGTGTTGTTGTGTAGCGAAGAGTACTTGTTCCACTCGGTCGATTAATTTCTTAGCACTAGTCACTGCTCATTTTCTTAAGGAAATATTGTACTAATTCACGTTGTCACATCCTTTTGGCTGTCCTGGGCATACACCCTTTAGGTGTCG
>LR738716.1:14339070-14351376 GCA_902687465.1 Secale cereale
GCAGGATTCAATTCGGCACAGTGTCATCACCGATGCGGGTGACAAGTGGTTCATTGTGTAAGGCACCTCGGCGCTGCTGCTTCTGTGCGACGGCGCCGTTCGGCATCGACTACAAAAACAGCCATGGTGAGCTCATCTCCTTGCCTCCGGTGGTTGCTCTGAGCTCGTCTTGGCCATCGAGCCATGGCTATGGTGGGATGGGAAGTTGTTGTATTCTTGTTCTGTGCATCAGACTGTTGTATTTTTCATTCCAGATCAACTTTGCTTCCAACAAATGAATCAGTGGTTCTTTGTGTAATGTACTAGCTGTACTGCTATTACTAGTGATGATTACCAACATGTTATTACAATGTACATGTATTGACATCGTGAACAGAATAATGCCGTTCTGATTTTTTCAGTGTTGATAGTTGTAGACTGTCAACCACAAGAAAGGATACAATGCAGATTATGGTTTGGCAATTGCATTCATGTTTTTATATGCTTGTTGGGTGTTATAGAAGACAGTGGTTGTGTACGAGCCCTCTATTTTTTCTTTTTCTTTTTTGAGAAACAATTGTTTCGACCCATATATATGTATATCACTTCATCCTTTTACTGAATTTGAGACTGCATCAGATACCCGTTGTAAGTTCAAACAAGCTACTATTTCTTGCTCGGTTCCTCGCTTTCTTTTTTCGCCTATTTTCGGATTCCTGTTGTGGCTGTGCTTAAGTGGCAGCTGGCTTGTAGTTTGTTGTTGCCCAAACGAAAGCGTGTGGTTTATCTTAGTTTGGTCATTAGGTCTAGGTGGTGGTATTAACGCTATTGTATTGTTTACTTTATAGAACTGCAAGCTGTGCAAGCTGGACTGAAAAAGGCAGTTCTTTCTTTAATATTGTGGAGGAAAGGGAAGTTAGTCAAGTTACACCTTGACCATACTACTCTCACCTCTGCTCATTTTTAGAGGAAATGTAATATATGCTGTCGATTGCGGCCTAGCTTTGCATCCAAGGCACGTACTAAGTTTCTTGCAGCAGCAACTATTTCAAGTGAATGCGTTCTTTTTAGGCGTTGTGTACGTGTATGTCTGTTTGTTTATTCGGTTATATGGATGGTGGTTCTGCGATGTAGCCCAGGATGTGGTTGAGAGGGGACCTCCTACTTGAGCATTAAATAGGAGGGGTGTCGCACATGCTGAAGTAATGGGCGTTTATCACCGTTTATTTATCGAGGTGATGTGCTGTTTGATCAAACTTACCACCACGTGTACTCGACTACACTTGTTTTTTTCTCTGTGATGGAAGCGGCATGTTCAGTGTTTCCCTGTTTCAAATAGGAGAAGCTAATGTTTGTGCATGTACTTGAACTTCTTGTTTATGATCATGTATATATGATGCCTTGCTTATCGTTGTTTCCTATGCTGTAGTGGTAGGGCGATGAATTGGAGAAGATGCCTTTGTCGGTGTCCCCTTCTGTTTGTTTGTTTGTTTGTTTGTTTCTCATCCATAAGAAAATGTACTTAAACTCCCTCACTTGCAGATTGGGACTTGTATTAATATTCCGTTCCTCCATTGGCTGTAAGCCATTGATGCATGGCACACGGGCGGGAAACATACGACACGACCATGGCTGATGGATTAGTTGGTGCCCGAGGTCGTTGGCCAGCTCTCGTCTCCATCATCACTGGCAATGGCATCGTTCGGCATCGGCTACAAAAATAGTCACGGTGAGTTCCTCTCCTTGCCTTCGGTGGTTGCTCTGAGCTCACCCTGGATATGGTGGGATAGGAAGTTGTTGTATTCTTGTTCTGTGCATCAGACTGTGCTGTATTAATCATTCCAGCCACCTTTGCTTCCAACAAATAAATCAGGGGTTCTTTGTGCACTGTACATGCTGTACAACTGTTACTGGTGATGATTACCAGCATGGGTACATATATTTACATTGTGAACAGAATAATGTCATTTTCATTTCTTCTTAGTGTAGATAATTGTAAACTGTCAACCACAGGAATGGATACAATCTAGATTATTGTTTGGCAATTGCATTCATGTTTTTATATCTTAGTGGGTGTTATAGAAGATAGTGATTGTGTATGAGCCCTATGTTTTTTCTTTTCTTTTTTGAGAAAAAATGGTTTTGACCAATATATACACTTGATTCCATTTACTAAATTTGAACTTGCATCATTTACCTGTTGGAAGTTAGAGCCAAACAAGCTACTGTTTTTTGCTTGGTGTATCGCTTTCCTTTTTCACCTATTTTCTGATTTCTGTTGTGACTGCTTTAGTGGCAGTAGGATTGTAGTTTGTTTTTGCGCAAACGAAAGCATCTGATTGATCTTAGTTTGGTCATTAGGACTAGGTGGTGGTTCTGATGCTATAGTACTGTTTAGTTTATGTAACTGCAAGCTGGACTGAAAAAGGAAGATCTTTCCTTAATATTCTGGAGCAAAGGGAAGTTAGTCAAGTTACACCTTGCGATACTGCTCTCACCCCTGCTGATTTTTAGAGGAAATGTAGTGTATGCCGCCGCCTGGCTGCCTATCTTTGCATAAAGGCACGTAATAAGTTTGTTGCCGCAGCTGCTATTTGAAACGAATGTTTTCATTTCAGGTGTGGTATACGTGTATGTTTGTGTGTTTATTCAGTTATATAGATGGTTGTTCAGCGATGCGGTGGAGGAGGCGGCATAGAGGGGACCTCCTATTTGAGCGTCAAATAGGAGGGGTGTCGCACATGGCAAAGTTATGGGCATTTATCGAATTTTGTGTGTTGAGGTTATGTACTGTTTCATCAAACTTCCACCTGTGCCATGCATCAATGGCACAGGTGTTTTTTATGTGCTGGAAGCGGGCATGTTCAGCGTCTCCCCTGTTTCTGTTGTACTTGAACTTCTTTTTTATTATCATGTATATATGATGCCTTGCTTGTCGTTGTTTGCTATGCTGTAGTGGTAGGGTGATGAATTGGATATGATGCCTTTGTCGGTGTCCCCTTTTGTTAGTTTGTTTGTTTCTCATCCATAAGAAAATGTACTTAAACTCCCTCATTTTCAGGTTGCAACGTTTCATGATATTCTGCTCCTACATTGTTTGTAAGCCATTAAAGCTTGGCACACTGGCGGGAAACATACGACGTGGCCATGGCTGCTGGATCGGTTGGTGCCCGAGGTCGATGTCCAGCTCTCGTCTCCACCGTCACCCGCAACGGCGTGGTTCAGCCTCGACTACAATTGTTGAAAGGTATATCCTCATATGCTCCTCCCCTTGCTTTGGGCTCGTGGTCTGGGAGCCACGGTTTGGCCTTGTTGGCCCCAATTGGTCTTGATAATGCTTGCTGTTAGCTAGTTAAATGACTAGATATTCCTCTGGATTTATTCTAGATAGGTAAACAGGCCTGTGTACTTATCAAGTAAATCACTCGGCACGTTACTTTTGGCTCAGATTTCTCATTCATCTCAGGAACAGGAAACCTCAACTTGCTTGGTTACGTGTCAATGGCCAAGCATATTTGTGTGCTAATAGTTTTAGGTTTTGACAAGTGGAGCAGCAGGAGCACACATACATGATGTGTTTATCTTGATCTGCACTTTTCCTCGCATAGATTATTTGTGTCTTTTCCGGCGATGACGATTGTCTTGTTACCTTAAAACTGATATAACTCATTTTCTTGTATGTACCCATGAAGGCCGTCATGGGCTCCACATGTGCCCTATTGCTGGCTCTTGATGCAGTCTCTCATGGAGGACTGGAAGCTTGAAGTAGCAAGAGTAGCAGCATCTCCGACCCATTCCCGATGAGCTGCAGGTGGTAGACGAGGTACCAGCCGAGGTATGCCCTCCTCTCCTTCCTTCGTTGTCCCCCCTGTCAAGTTTTTGTGTGAAAAAATCTTGATCAAAATAAATCTGCTTATTTAATGGACTGTGGCTTCACATTTATTTCAACATGGCAGTTTGTCGTATCTTTACTGTTTTAGTAGTTCACTACTGGAATTCATGCTTTGTTTTTGTCACTTTCGGGTTACATATCATGCCAGTTTGTCTACGGCCTACTTGCTCGCTGTGCACTATCTCATTTGGCTCTGGCTATGGAAGGCCTCATTTCTAGTATCTTTTAGTTTTATGGAAGGGTCCTGTTCTACCATTATTGGTGAACATACTTGTGTACTTATCAAGTAAATTACTTGGCATGCTATGTTCCCAGTCGATTTGTTCTTTTAAGTGCATATTTCCCAGGAACAACGAAAAAACATGAACTTTTGGTTGGTTACTTGTCAATGACCCAACATAGGTTTATGTTAACAACAGTCTTAAGTTTTGACAAGTAAAACACTAGGAGCGAGCAAATATGTGTGGTATATGTGTCGATTGTGATCTGCACTCTTACCTCACCTGCATTGCTTTAAGTTAACTATCAAATATACTGAAATTTCTTAGTGCATGCCAAAGAATATTGATTCTATCATTTTCTTGCCCCTTGCTTTGGGCACATGGCCAGCGAGTCACGGTTTGGCCTTGATGGCCCCAATTGGTCTTGGTATGGTTGATGTTAGCTAGTTAAACGACTAGGTATTCCTCTGGATCTGTTCTAGCTAGGTAAACTTGCTTGTGTACTTATCAAGTAAATCAGTCGGCACGTTACTTTAGGAGCAGATTTCTCATTCATCTCAGGAACAGGAAACCTCAACTTGCTTGGTTACGTGTCAATGGCCAGGCACATATGCGTGTTAATAGTTTCAGGTTTTGGCAGGTGGAGCACCAGGAGCACGCATACATGATGTGTTTATCTTGATCTGCACTTCTCCTCATATAGATTATTGTCTTTTCTGGCGATGACGAATTTTTTGTTGTGATGTTGCCTTAAAACTGATGTAACTCAGTTTCTTGTATGTACCCGTGAAGGCCGTCATGGGCTCCACATGCACCCTATTGCTGGCCCTCGATGCGGCGCCTCGGCCGCCCATAGAGGACCGGAAGCTTGTAGTAGCAGGAGCAGCAGCATCTCCGACCCCTTCCTGATGAGCTGCAGGTCGTAGACGAGGTCCCAGCCGTGGTATGCCCTCCTCCTTCCTTCCCCCTCCTATCATGTTTTTGTGTGAAAAAAATCTTGTTCAAAATAAATCTGCTTATTTAACAGACTGCGACTTCACATTGATTTAGACATGGCTAGTTTGTTGTATCTTTACAGTTTTAGTAGTTCACTAATGGAGTCCATACTTTGTTTTTGTCACTATCGCATGCCAGTTTGTCTCTGGCCTGCTCGCTCGCTGTGCACTGTCTCATTTGTCTCTGGCTATGGAAGGCCTCATTTATAGTATCTTTTAGTTTTACGGAAGGGTCATGTTTACCATTATTGGTGAACATACTTGTGTACTTATCAAGTAAATTACTTGGCATGCTATGTTCCCAGTCGCTTTGTTCTTTTAGGAGCATATTTCTCAGGAACAAAGAAAAAACCTGAACTTGGTTGGTTACTTGTCAAACATAGGTTTGTGTTAACAAGTCTCAAGTTTTGACAAGTAAAACACTTGGAGCAAGCACATATGCGTGATAGATGTGTCGATTGTGATCTGCACTCTTACCTCACCTGGATTATTTGTATTTTTTTCAGGCGATGATGATTGCTTTAAGTTAACTATCCAATATACTGATTTTGTTGGTGCATCCCCAAAAAATATGGAGTCTCTACCATTTTCTTGGCATGATATTTCCAGATGCATTTCCTTGCCATGATCTTGCGTATGACGACTTCATGATGTCCTTGTTAGATTCTAGAGCAGTTTACTAACGACGGCCATAAGAATATTTCTCATTGTTTTCTTATGGGAAATTCTCAACTGTTTGAACTTTTAAGAATGGATATTTCTCTCATTTTATTTTGCTAGGATGCAAAAGATTTCTTGTGATTTTGTATAGTGCGAGTGCTACTTAGCAGGCAGCAACATAATTGACTTGGATGGGATTATAGTTTTAACTAGATGGTGTTGCTGGTGTGGTATTGTTTGCTGTGATGAATCACAAGGATGGTGTCTGAGTAAGTTGGCTCTTGGAAAAGGCAAACTTCCTTGATTATATATCCTAAACTGATCATAAACTCTTGAGCAAACATATTCATTGTTCCATTTTCCTGTAGCATTTCTATGTATTGAGTAGTATCAAATATTTCTATGCTATCATTTTGTGTTGTGTCCATTCGAGAGAGGCTTGACTCACTTGTTTGGATATTACAGGAGAGCATGGGTAGAGAGAAAAAAACTGAAGAACATCAAGGTTGTTACGGTCTGAGGGATCTTTGATATGCTCAAGGGCTGTCAAGCTCAAGGGGCCTGACATGAAGAACATCCTGCAGCCCGTACACGGCGTGATCATTTGGCTGTTTTAGCAATGGAGGAGAACCGTTTTTGTTTGTGGTCTGTAGAACTGATGCTTGTATTCTAGAATGTGCTGCTGGCTGGCTCTTGGCTTGTGGTGCGAAAGTCTGAGGAGGCCGCGATGATGGATGGAGCATTGGAGTGATGTGTTGGTATGATGTATGCATTGGAGTTGCGAGAATAGGTGCATCGAGGAATCCAAATTTCTGAAGCAGAACTGACAGAAATAGCCGTTTCCCCACCCCCGGCGCTGCAATCTGTCGTTGTACCACAGCCTATTCAGATGCCGGCAGCCAAAAGAATATCTTTAGTCTACCTGAGTTGAACCCAGTGATAGGCATATCCTTGAATTTCAGCAAGTAATCTCATCCTTCACCTCTTCAGTTAGATTTATATTTGTGCTTCTTAATTTTTGGCAGAGAGACAAGAATTCCGGGGCGATCGGTGAGAGATGACCGTGTTGTAGGTCGTTGATCCAACTTGACATCTCTGTTTTTCCTCATGGAGTGCTTGATCAAGGTGGGGAAATCTTGGCAGAGTGTTGTTAAGATTAGTTACTTGTTTTGTAATACATTTGTTACAACATTGATGTAATTTTTGATGGTTTGATTGACCGAGTAAAATCTTCTCTCCCCTTTTGTGTTTTCTCTTTGGATGGCTGATGGATGAGAAACGTTGGTTCGCAAATCCTGGAGAAAAGAACACTGGCTTACAAATAAGAGAAAATGGACCACCAATTTCCATCAAACAAGAGATGGCTTTTCGTGTGTTTTGCAAGAATTCTACCTTGCCGTCCATCGTCAAGGCCAAGTAGATTTATAAATGTAGGTTGTTGTCTCATTTTTTTGAGTAACGCCCTCACCTAAAAACCTCGGTTACCCTTCTTCCTTTATTAATGAGATGAGATGAAAGATGAGATGTTCTAATAAGTAATAACAAACTCACTTTAGAAATATAATCCATATAGTCTATTTCTGACATCCTCAAAGAAAGCAAACCGACTATATATAAAAGTTTTTGTTGTTGTTGAGAAAAAGTCAAGTCGTGGACACAAAATCAATTAGAACAGAACGCGTAGAATACATGTTCTTGGAGCTGATACAAGAAAACGGGACAGCCGGCCATGAGCCCAAGACCACATCCGAGCAATGGATGACCGCCGCCGCACGAGAGGCATGCATGCAGGCGGAGGCGGAGAGCCGCCACCGGCACCACACCACACAGGATTCAATATAGCTAGCTCTGTACTTTATTGGGAGATGCAAAGGTTGTTATTAATCTTGGAAGAGGTAGCGTCAATTTTGGGTGCTGGACTCTCCTTAATTACCCAAACCTTTTTCTCTTTGCATGGCCCACCCACTTTAATTGGGTTTGCAATGCATGCATTGGGTCTGCCGTTGCGGCTATGGAAGACCGCGCCTGCAACTCACCGATCCAGGACATGGCCTTACCTCTGCACCCCTCCTTGTTCTCTCTAGGATCTGTATATATACAAGAGATGACAACCTTACCGCGTGCGGGATGCGCGTGGACTTAGGACTTTGGACGCTTGGCGCGCGGCGGCGGCGGCGGTGCTTTCTCTGTGACGTCGGACCGGAGGACGTCGAGAGCGGATCCAAGCCGATCTTGGTACGGATGGATTGGATCTTGTTGGCATGCATCTTTCTCTTAATCTTTCCTTGTCAAAATATACATCATCTCTCCTGGACTGATTTGGCCCTTTTGTGGATACAGGATTCAGTTGTGCTCCCTCGAAACAAAATACTCCTCTGGTTGCATCGGAAGGAATGTTTGGATCCTCGCGCGCGTGAGGCCTCGTATTGGTATCGTATATATTCCCTTCTCTTTTTTTTTCCTAGTGTAAATGTAAATAAAAGAGTCGATTGTGTTAGATTTGTTTTGTTAAATACGGCTGTTGACGCGCGGGGCGGATCCGGACGAGAAATTGTCGTATTGCAACTTTGTCTGATCGTTACTCTTGATGGTGAGGGCGGGGGTCCTCTTTCGTTGTTAAGTGTTTTCTCAGAGTTTGTTTAAGGTGTGTATCCTGCTCAGAAAGGAGAGGCGGCGGCGGCCTATAGACTTTATAAGGTTCTCCCTGCCTAGCCCCCATACCGGTGCGTCCAACGTCATGGGAGGGCATGTGAAGTTGTGTCTCCAGTGATCCCGAGATTCGGTAAGTGTTTGTCTTCGGTTTGTGTGCATGTTGGATCCTTTCAATCTACGCTTCTCTTCATCAAGATAGTTATTGTTTGGGTACATTGGTCATCGGGATCGTAGCATGACGACTTTTCGACTATCTACTACAACAAGGTTTGTCTGCCTCTGGTGACGGTGGCGCGCTTTCAGCTGGTTTCGGTTCTTGTAGTCGTCGGTTTGCCTGGCTTGGGTTCTTATAGTCGCCTTTATTTGTATTCAGTCAAAAAAATCATTTGTTTATATTTTTTGTACTAAAAATTATCAAAGTACTTGGCCATATTAATAATCAAACAACTGATGCAAGGATTAATGACAAAAAAGCAGGGTGTGAATTGACTGAACAGCTCAACTAGTACATATATATCCAATGGAAATTCAAAGATGAGCCCATCAAATTAGAACGCACCAGCCAAAAGCCTGATCCTTAAACTGTAGAGCATCTCCAATGATAATAATAAAAACCTCCAATAATAGGCCTGGATTGTAGCCAAAAAGCTAAAAACTGAAATTTTGGGTTTTTCTGCCCAAAAAAGGGCCCCAACAGCATACATATATGTTAGCATACGGGAGACCAAAAAATTTAGCTAGCCACCCATATTTTGCTACCGAGGATCCATATTTGGGTCCAACCTAACACACTATCAAAAACACAAAAAACAATTGTTAGCAAGCTAACCACCCGCGGGGGAACATTCCGCCCACCTCGATCACCGTGGCCACCAGGACGCCATTGAAGGCATCCCCGACGCAGTCGCCGCCGTTGGCCTCCGCATAGCTCCAGCTGCCCCTGCTTCCCTCGATCCTATGCTCACTACCGCCACCAAGCCAAAGCCAATGGCCGTCTGCCGCCTAGGGCTTGTGCATCCACCAACCGTCACCATTGTTGTAATGATGTAGGACCTCAGTCATCACTACCAAATGGTGCCACACATAGAACAAGCTCGTCGGGAAGTGTCCACCGCAAGATCCAGCCTGCCTATGTGGTCATGTGGCTCCACTATTTGGGAGTTCACATGGCTGAGCAAGTTTGTGAAGGTTTTCGCGTGTTTTTCGTGAATTAAGTGGGTAACTCTCTTTTGCTTAATTAATGAATGATGAAAACCTTACGCCTCCATTTAAAATACACAGATTGCATTTGATTGTGACATGCACAAATTTTCATGTTAAGATTATTTTTGCTTATGCATAAATTTCTCACATAGTTCAGTTTTCTACACAATATTTAGAAATTATATATCCAATTCTGCAGCAATGCGTGGAGAATCATCTAGTTTTTTAAAAGATATGATACATTACATACATTAATCATCAAAATATTCAACCCATAACATACACTAATTGAAATAAAGTATCACCACTACTAGATCGCTGCATATGCTCACCCAAAGTTTCAGTTTTTGGTGCAAAGCCACTGATAGGCCTCCATCTAGACTATAGTGTAACTCGTATCAACTATGTATGGCACAAATGTTGGTGCTCCATCCACCTCTGGCTAGTGGTAGTCGTGTGACCCATGAGCGGTAACTGATTAGCGTCACCCCTTGTTTGTCACAACTGATCTAGATGTGCAACACAAAGAAAATCATGCATATGCAATATCTCTTGTATAGTTGTCACGATTTCACATCTTGCAACCATGATCATGTGGCTTTGTACAACTTGAGTTCACGTTGCCTCCGAAGTCGCATCCATGAAATGTAAATAGATCATATACAAGAAGCATTTGTATGAAGCAGCATTTATGCGTGGTATATCGTGTACTTAATTATGTGCTCCACCTCTACATAGCTGGAGGGAGTAATGCTACCCGACCTGTTGAGATATCAGTCATATATGGTTATCCAATTTGGATTCAAATACCTCTCAATCTTGGTACATATATGGTGATATCACTATCAATGCAATAATTACCAACTCTAATGGTACCACATAGTAGTTGGGAACAGTTGAGCCGCTCGACAAAATGTAGGGTCCTCTCCATAACGTCTCATGCATTCATGTAACTTAATCAAGCATGATCATGCTAAAGTCTAGAAGCCTCCGAGCCTAAAACAAGTTATCTTTTCTTTTTCTCGGGGGAGACGTGAGCAAAAACTCAGGATTCAAATATCGTAATGATATCTCTAGTAAAGAAAAGTGCATTGAAGACTCGATCAACTGCGAAATTTCCTTAGCTCTTTACTCATAAAAGGACATGCGCGGTTTGAGCTGTGTTTCGGTAAAATCAGTAGCTAACCGGCCCTACTAGGCATTCCCTTACATCACAACACAGATAGGTGGAAAATAAACATTTAGGGTATATGTTACGGTCAAGAAAGGTCAACCAAGCCATTAACAACATTGAAAGTACAATGGCATTTATATGATAAATATGCAATCCATCGAGGCTGGTCTATGTCAAGTAGAACTCATACAAGTTCTCTAGCTTGTTCATCATATAAATTCCCCGTCCCAAGCCAGAAATCATGCCATAAAATAGACATAGCATTGTGATGTGAACAAGAAATCAAATATTAGCGCACATGTTTGAATACGGCTCCTCTGCTTTTTTATTTGGCAAAAGACTCCTACTTATTGCTGAACATGGCTTTAAGTGGTACAACAGTCCTTACAGCATCTCCAACAGCCGCGCTATACTAGCGCCGCGCCGGAAAAAACGCCATTTTAGCGCGCGCGCAACGCGTCGCACAGCTCCAGCGGGCGCGCAAAAAACGCGCGCGCGCTAAAACGAGTTGGACGCGCTGGTGAATGCCCCATCCCGCGCTGTTGATTTGGTGCGTTCACTTCCGCGCGCGGCACACTCTCGCGCGCGCGCGAACTCTCATTTCTTCTACCGCGCTCGTTGCTCTCCCGCGCTCTCCCCCCATCCGGCCGCGCCGCCGCCGCCGCTCGCGCCCCGGCGACCTCTTCCCCAGCCTATCCCGGCGCCGCCCCCGCGCCCGCCGGCGACTCGAGCTTCCTGGTCTGCCTCCGCTGGCGCCCGCCTCCCGCGCCCGTCGGCGACCGTTCAGGCGCTTCGCCGGCCTCCCCGCGCCGCTGCGCTTCCGCCCCACCCCCTCCTAGTCCGACCCGGACCTCGCGCGCCTCCGACGTCCTCCGAACAGCGCCGACGGCTCGCTTCCGCGCCGCGCCCGCAAGGTGTTCGACAAAAAACCTACAAGGTATGTATTGCTTCAAACTGAATTTGGTGCATATTTTGAATTGTAGTTTTGATAGTATAGTATTGAACATTGTAGATGAGTTCGTCGCATGATTCATCCGAAGATGAATTTGATATGGAAGAGGAGGAGGATCTTGCAATGATCATAGCTATGCATATCAATAAAAAACCGAAGCACGGTGGTTCGGTTATGGGTCGGGAAAAAATTTGGAGAGATAGGATTGATGCCCATAACAGATTGATGAAGAACTATTTCGTGGAGAATCCCACATACCCGGAGTCATATTTTCGTCGCCGGTTTAGGATGAGCACAGACTTGTTCAAGCGCATTGCAGAGAAACTAGCGATTCATGACCGTTTTTTCCAGCAAAGGAGGAATGCTGCTGGAGAGCTCGGGCATAGCACCTTTCTGAAGGTGACAGCCGCTTTGCGTATGTTGGCATACGGTATCCCGGCCGATCTAGTTGATGATCACTTGGCTATGGGTGAGAGCCAAGCCATCATGTGTGTCAAGCGCTTTGCAGTGGGAATTGTGCAAGTGTTTGGCGAGGAGTATTTGAGATCTCCCACTGCTGAAGACGCCGCAAGGCTATT
>LR738716.1:14352660-14378630 GCA_902687465.1 Secale cereale
ATTTTTTGTACTAAAAATTATCAAAGTACTTGGCCATATTAATAATCAAACAACTGATGCAAGGATTAATGACAAAAAAGCAGGGTGTGAATTGACTGAACAGCTCAACTAGTACATATATATCCAATGGAAATTCAAAGATGAGCCCATCAAATTAGAACGCACCAGCCAAAAGCCTGATCCTTAAACTGTAGAGCATCTCCAATGATAATAATAAAAACCTCCAATAATAGGCCTGGATTGTAGCCAAAAAGCTAAAAACTGAAATTTTGGGTTTTTCTGCCCAAAAAAGGGCCCCAACAGCATACATATATGTTAGCATACGGGAGACCAAAAAATTTAGCTAGCCACCCATATTTTGCTACCGAGGATCCATATTTGGGTCCAACCTAACACACTATCAAAAACACAAAAAACAATTGTTAGCAAGCTAACCACCCGCGGGGGAACATTCCGCCCACCTCGATCACCGTGGCCACCAGGACGCCATTGAAGGCATCCCCGACGCAGTCGCCGCCGTTGGCCTCCGCATAGCTCCAGCTGCCCCTGCTTCCCTCGATCCTATGCTCACTACCGCCACCAAGCCAAAGCCAATGGCCGTCTGCCGCCTAGGGCTTGTGCATCCACCAACCGTCACCATTGTTGTAATGATGTAGGACCTCAGTCATCACTACCAAATGGTGCCACACATAGAACAAGCTCGTCGGGAAGTGTCCACCGCAAGATCCAGCCTGCCTATGTGGTCATGTGGCTCCACTATTTGGGAGTTCACATGGCTGAGCAAGTTTGTGAAGGTTTTCGCGTGTTTTTCGTGAATTAAGTGGGTAACTCTCTTTTGCTTAATTAATGAATGATGAAAACCTTACGCCTCCATTTAAAATACACAGATTGCATTTGATTGTGACATGCACAAATTTTCATGTTAAGATTATTTTTGCTTATGCATAAATTTCTCACATAGTTCAGTTTTCTACACAATATTTAGAAATTATATATCCAATTCTGCAGCAATGCGTGGAGAATCATCTAGTTTTTTAAAAGATATGATACATTACATACATTAATCATCAAAATATTCAACCCATAACATACACTAATTGAAATAAAGTATCACCACTACTAGATCGCTGCATATGCTCACCCAAAGTTTCAGTTTTTGGTGCAAAGCCACTGATAGGCCTCCATCTAGACTATAGTGTAACTCGTATCAACTATGTATGGCACAAATGTTGGTGCTCCATCCACCTCTGGCTAGTGGTAGTCGTGTGACCCATGAGCGGTAACTGATTAGCGTCACCCCTTGTTTGTCACAACTGATCTAGATGTGCAACACAAAGAAAATCATGCATATGCAATATCTCTTGTATAGTTGTCACGATTTCACATCTTGCAACCATGATCATGTGGCTTTGTACAACTTGAGTTCACGTTGCCTCCGAAGTCGCATCCATGAAATGTAAATAGATCATATACAAGAAGCATTTGTATGAAGCAGCATTTATGCGTGGTATATCGTGTACTTAATTATGTGCTCCACCTCTACATAGCTGGAGGGAGTAATGCTACCCGACCTGTTGAGATATCAGTCATATATGGTTATCCAATTTGGATTCAAATACCTCTCAATCTTGGTACATATATGGTGATATCACTATCAATGCAATAATTACCAACTCTAATGGTACCACATAGTAGTTGGGAACAGTTGAGCCGCTCGACAAAATGTAGGGTCCTCTCCATAACGTCTCATGCATTCATGTAACTTAATCAAGCATGATCATGCTAAAGTCTAGAAGCCTCCGAGCCTAAAACAAGTTATCTTTTCTTTTTCTCGGGGGAGACGTGAGCAAAAACTCAGGATTCAAATATCGTAATGATATCTCTAGTAAAGAAAAGTGCATTGAAGACTCGATCAACTGCGAAATTTCCTTAGCTCTTTACTCATAAAAGGACATGCGCGGTTTGAGCTGTGTTTCGGTAAAATCAGTAGCTAACCGGCCCTACTAGGCATTCCCTTACATCACAACACAGATAGGTGGAAAATAAACATTTAGGGTATATGTTACGGTCAAGAAAGGTCAACCAAGCCATTAACAACATTGAAAGTACAATGGCATTTATATGATAAATATGCAATCCATCGAGGCTGGTCTATGTCAAGTAGAACTCATACAAGTTCTCTAGCTTGTTCATCATATAAATTCCCCGTCCCAAGCCAGAAATCATGCCATAAAATAGACATAGCATTGTGATGTGAACAAGAAATCAAATATTAGCGCACATGTTTGAATACGGCTCCTCTGCTTTTTTATTTGGCAAAAGACTCCTACTTATTGCTGAACATGGCTTTAAGTGGTACAACAGTCCTTACAGCATCTCCAACAGCCGCGCTATACTAGCGCCGCGCCGGAAAAAACGCCATTTTAGCGCGCGCGCAACGCGTCGCACAGCTCCAGCGGGCGCGCAAAAAACGCGCGCGCGCTAAAACGAGTTGGACGCGCTGGTGAATGCCCCATCCCGCGCTGTTGATTTGGTGCGTTCACTTCCGCGCGCGGCACACTCTCGCGCGCGCGCGAACTCTCATTTCTTCTACCGCGCTCGTTGCTCTCCCGCGCTCTCCCCCCATCCGGCCGCGCCGCCGCCGCCGCTCGCGCCCCGGCGACCTCTTCCCCAGCCTATCCCGGCGCCGCCCCCGCGCCCGCCGGCGACTCGAGCTTCCTGGTCTGCCTCCGCTGGCGCCCGCCTCCCGCGCCCGCCGGCGACCGTTCAGGCACTTCGCCGGCCTCCCCGCGCCGCTGCGCTTCCGCCCCACCCCCTCCTAGTCCGACCCGGACCCCGCGCGCCTCCGACGTCCTCCGAACAGCGCCGACGGCTCGCTTCCGCGCCGCGCCCGCAAGGTGTTCGACAAAAAACCTACAAGGTATGTATTGCTTCAAACTGAATTTGGTGCATATTTTGAATTGTAGTTTTGATAGTATAGTATTGAACATTGTAGATGAGTTCGTCGCATGATTCATCCGAAGATGAATTTGATATGGAAGAGGAGGAGGATCTTGCAATGATCATAGCAATGCATATCAATAAAAAACCGAAGCACGGTGGTTCGGTTATGGGTCGGGAAAATTTTTGGAGAGATAGGATTGATGCCCATAACAGATTGATGAAGAACTATTTCGTGGAGAATCCCACATACCCGGAGTCATATTTTCGTCGCCGGTTTAGGATGAGCACAGACTTGTTCAAGCGCATTGCAGAGAAACTAGCGATTCATGACCGTTTTTTCCAGCAAAGGAGGAATGCTGCTGGAGAGCTCGGGCATAGCACCTTTCTGAAGGTGACAGCCGCTTTGCGTATGTTGGCATACGGTATCCCGGCCGATCTAGTTGATGATCACTTGGCTATGGGTGAGAGCCAAGCCATCATGTGTGTCAAGCGCTTTGCAGTGGGAATTGTGCAAGTGTTTGGCGAGGAGTATTTGAGATCTCCCACTGCTGAAGACGCCGCAAGGCTATTAGCGATGAACAAATCTCGCGGCTTTCCTGGCATGCTTGGCTCAATAGATTGCATGCATTGGAGTTGGAAGAATTGTCCAAAGGCATGGCATGGGCAATTCCACGGCCAAAAAAAGGGTTCCACTATAATCCTTGAAGCGGTGGCCGATCAGGAGACTTGGATATGGCATGCATTCTTTGGAATGCCTGGATCTTTGAATGACATCAATGTTGTCAACCGGTCACCACTGATGAATAAGATTGCGAATGGTGAGTTGCCACTGGTTCAGTTTGTAGCAAATGGCCATACGTACAACTATGGCTATTATCTAGCGGATGGCATCTATCCAAAGTGGCAAACCTTCGTGAAGCCGTTGAAAAAGCCAGAAGGTAAGAAAAATCTTGATTTCCACAATGCTCAGGTCAGCTGCTAGAAAAGATGTCGAGAGAGCATTTGGGATTTTGCAAGCCCAATTTGCTATTGTGAGAGGACCGGCTAGATTTTGGGATCAAAAAATGCTTTGGTACATAATGCACGCTTGTGTGATCATGCACAACATGATCATCGAGGATGAGCGTGGCCAAGATTTAGACTACTCACAGTATGAGCTCTTGGGACATCCCGTGCGAGTGCGACGGAGGGCTGAAAGGGTAGCCCGTTTTGTTGCCTCCTATCATGCCATTCGGCGTCCCGCAACGCACAATGATCTTCAGAAGGATCTGATTGAAGAGTGGTGGGCATGGCATGGACAACAACGAGCATGATTTCATTGCATTTTATGTATTGTATTGTTCATGAACTATTGGTTGTGTTTATTTATTGCATTATTTGTTGTACTGTGAACGATAAAACTATTTGTTTCAGTTGTAAACTATTTATTGTTGATTTATTTGTTTGTTTAATCGTTTTTCTTCTATTTGTTGAACTGTATATGTGCTTTGCGCGCGCTGCATTTTTGCGCACCGCTGGAGCGGCGCGCGCGCTGCATTTTTGCGCTGCTGCTGGAGCCAGCGCTGCGCGGCGCGGAAAAACAGCCTAAGCGCGCGCTATATGGTTTTTTTGGGCGCGGCGCGTCGCGCGCCTGTTGGAGATGCTCTTACAACCAACAGTTTTGACGGCCAAAAATCTTGTAAGTTTTCACGCCAGCAATCCTAAGTCCTAGCTAACTATCTCATTTTATTTCGTCCAAGAAAAAGAGGAGATCCTCCAAGAAAAAGATGCGATATACTATATCTTGCAATTATCAAGAAAACCCAAAGACTTGAACTCCTCACGGAAGATGTTTTTTTTTGCGAGAATCCTCACGGAAGACGTTAGGGCTAGATGAAACAATTGTCAGGAAGCGTTTCTACTCCCTCGTAAGGGAGCCGCGTTGGTCTTATATTGATTAGGGCGCAAGGCCAAGCTTGGAGTACAAGTTGGAACCTCCCGATCTCTAGGATTCGGTAGTTTGGATATGTTACGGGATAACAGAGAGAGAGGGGTTTAGTTGAGATTACAAAGCGTATAATACATAAACTCTAACAACAATGAAGCATATGTGTTCTCACCGGGAGCAAAATAGAGGGGCTGGTTTTTTTTTTAGTGAAACGGGTTCCCCCCTAGTTCAACCTTTTAATTGATGAATCCGTAAGCAGGGAAATTCAGAGTTGCAAGCCAGGTTCAAACATTTCAAGGTTCTACAGCCACACCATGATTTTTATTACCATAACACAGGGGAATGCAGTAGACAAAAGCACACACACGAAGCTCCCAGATCATGGTGCATCACTCCACGTAGAAGCCCTTGGTGATCAGGGCGTTCCTCATCAGATGCATTCGCCGGAAGCACTATCGCCAAGCATGTCTCAGAAGCTCCCCACGCCGGCGATCCAGCAAGAAGGTACGTACACAACATCAAAAGCATCAATTGCAATTCGTTACACAACACTTTCCACTGATGCAGCAATGCACCCAGTTTGCCGAGATGCAATGTACACTGATCCACGTTCTCCCCTGAAAGCAAAATTCATTTTGTATACACCACAAGCTCCACAAGGAGGTAGCACAAACCAAATTGTAAACCTCCAATTTGTCTTCCGTCAATTCTCAGGCAGATAACAACTATCTGAATTTAGGTAAGCCCTGTGCGGCGCTCCCCTCCCTCCCCGAGGCGCTCCCGCGGGCACCCCCGGGAGGAAACCCTAGCGCCGCCCTCGTCGCCCCCTTCGCCTCAACCCCCTCCCTCGCCACCGCCTGGGGCGTCGCCGGACAAAGGCCGTGTGGCGTTGGCGGCGGCGGGGTGGCTCTCTCCCGCACAGTTGGGGACTCCGTCGGGCGTTCCCATCTGCCTGGTGGTGCCAGGCGTCGGGCCGCCCCTACCTCGGTTCCTTCTCCCCCTCTCGGCGTTCCTCGCTGGCGCCGCCTCCTCCCCTCCGTGGTGGTGGGTTGTGCGGGATGGATCTGGGATCCCTGCCCAGATTCGGTGGATGGTGGGGTTGGTGTTGGCAGCGGGGGCCGGCGGCCCAGGCGTGGCGGCGGCGAGTCTTGCGGCCTCTGGGCATCGCGGAGGTGCCGAAAGCGATGAGTGCTTAGCCTGGTGGTGGCGGCTGCCGTGCACGGGAGTTAGATTCCTTCGAACAGGTTTGGGTGAAAACTTGTTTTCGGCTATTGCCAAGGCCGGCAGTGGCGGCGCTATCTGCATCATTCCGTTCTTGAAGGCATCGCCGTGGAGAAGTTCAAGGCCACTCTCTGCTACCTCCGGGGGAAACCCTAGATCGGATGATCAGATGATGGCGGCGCTCTAGTGTCGTTCCCCCCTTTGGGGCATCATTCTTGGAGGTGCACACGTGATCGAGGGGCGAGGGGACGGATTCTTTGGTGGAGGAGTGCTTCATCTCACTCATTTATGGCGGCGGATCTCGGCGGCATGGCGCTGTGGTGACTCGGCGTCCGATGCGCGGAGATGGACTCACGCATGATGGTGACGCGGTTTGGCATCGTGGTGGCGTCGATGGCAGCTAGACCAGGCAATGTAGATGCATCAGTATAGTTCTGAAGATGGATTGGTGGCAGGTGGCTGCGGTGGCCTCATACCCGGCAGACGTCCTGGTTGAGGAGTGCGCCGGACCGGTGGGTGCCCCATACCCGGTAGGCGTCCTGGATGGGACCTCAGGTCTTAGATGGTATGTTTAGCTGCGAGGTCTGTGTGGTATTAGACCCAGACTATCAGCATCCCTTCGTCAATTGGATATGAGTAGCGACAGATGTTGCCTAGAAGATGCCTTTAGTCTCACTGTTGTATTATTTTGTAAGGTCTTGTGTGAATAATTAATAAAATGTCCGCATACATCGTCCAGATGCGGAGGACTGGGATCTTCCTCCATTTCTAAATTTCTAAATAGAAAATCTTAGTCGGATTAGATCAGATAACGGGCATGATTAGCTACTAATTATTCTTGACTGCTGGATTGAGACCAGAAGCAAAGTCATGCGAATGCTTTGGCTCTAATGGCACTTGAGGAATTATGTAATACTCTCTCTCTTTGTGATTTTGAATTAAAACCATGTCAGTTATTTCCGAACGGAGGTAATACATGGCAAAGGGCAATGTCTCTATAACCGCGCTAGTCACATACTCCCTCCGTCCGGAAATACTCGTCATCAAAATAAATAAAAGGAGATGTATCTAGATGCATTTTAGTTCTAGATACATCCTTTTTTATCCATTTTGATAACAAGTATTTTGGGACGGAGGGAGTACCTACATAATTATCTCCGCTGTACACAACACGAGTTGAGTGGATGTGAAAGGAAAATAGAACTTGTCTGATGATGTACGTCGGCAAAAGAAACACCAAATTATTTAGGCCGCTGGAGAGAGACATGGAGCAAACCAGACCTTGGGAGGGTTAAACTGAATAGTGATGGTTCGTTTATTCAATGTACTGGGGTGGGCAGCATGGGAATGGTGGCAAGCAACCAGGAATGAAGATGCCGGTGTATACAACTTCCACTGTGCGGTGCGGCGGAGCACACTCAAATTTCTGTTCACAAAGTTCTGTTCATCGTTGCTGTTGTGGTTGCATGCCTCCGGCTTCTTGCAAACAGATCATAAGAGCATCTTCAGCCGCGCTCCCAAGAAGGCCCCCCTATGATTTTTCGTCCGCCGGCGTAAAAAAATCGACCCAGTCGCGCCCCAAGAGCCTACTTTTCGCCGGCTCGGGCCGAAATTGGCGCCGACGGACCCAACCCGAACCCGGCGCGCTGGGGGTCGCTCGGGGGCGCCGGGCGAATCGTTTTTGGCGCGAAGAGCCGCGGGCCCGCCACGTCAGCGACTCTACTCTCTTCTTGCCCCTTCGTCGTCCTCATCGCCTCGTTTCCCGCGGCGAATCAATGCCAAAGCTGCCGCGCGCTGCCGCGCCGGTCAGCCTCCATTGGTGCCTCACGGGCGGCGGAGTGAAGGCAGGGTGACGCGTCCCTCGGCCGCCACGTAATCACGCCACGCGTAACGCGCCGGCCAAACCTACCACGCGGCGTCTCCGCCTATAAAAGCCGACAGCAAGCGCGCCGGAGAGACTCGCACCGTTCATCCACCAATGACGAGCTCATTTCTCCCCCTTTCCTCCTCTCGCCGTCACCAGTTGAGAAAGCATGGCCGAGCGTTTCCCAGGCAACGGCGCGGCGGCATACGGATTCGGGCGCCGTCATCTGCACGAGGACGAGGCTCGCCTCCTTTTGGAGGCCGAGTACCCTGTCCCGCCGGACATGCGGGTGCCCGGGGAGGGGAGGATCAGCGCCGGCGGCGTGCCGGTGCCCCAGGTACCCACCGGCGCGGCGCGGCGTGCGGGGATCGCACGCATCCGCTCGTCCCTGCCGTGTGCGGCGAGGGAGGGGCCCCAGTACATCCCCGACAGCCCAATCTGGGAGCCCTACTTCCGCCGCCGGCACGACGAGCAGCTCGAGGCCACCGACGGCGTCGTGCCCTCCGGCAGGTTCAACGCCGACGGCCGGCGCCGGTGGTGGGGCGTGCCCGGGCGCACGTTGGAGTCCGTCCTCGAGTACATCGAGGGCGGCAACACACCGCGCCTCGAGTACCCCGCTCCCCCGTCCTTCTCACGCCGCCGGGGAAGCTCCTGGACGCCGAGGCGCATGGAGACCGGGGTGTCCTCCTCCTCGTCCGGCGGCTCTCCCTGCCTCCACCTCCTCCCCGTCAAGCCGGAGCCCCATGACACGCCTGTCAGCGCGCGTACCCGCAGCTCCGGCGCCCTCGTCGAGACCAAGGCGGAGTCCAGCCTCCCCGCGGAGTACGAGGAGATAGCCCGGCGCGGCTTCTCCGACGAGGACGCCATGCGGTGATCGCGCGATGACTACCTGCGCGAGGAGATGGTCCGGCAGTGCCGGGCCCTGGAGAAGATCGCCGCCCGCAAACGTGGGCGCGAGGACGAGAACGGTGTCGTCGTCCTCGATAGCGACGACGACGACACCCCCGGACCGTCCAACCCGCCGTGCCAACCGGGGAAGGGATGCAGCGGGGACGGCGGAGGCGTAGGCGGGTGCGGGGACGACGACGGCGGCGGTGCTCGGCATGTAGAACTGCGTGGGCGGGCGGCGAGGCGGGCGGCGTGGGAGACGGCGGGGGTAGCCCGTGGTAGTTTTTTTTTGTAAAATATGTTTAAATTTGAACGAACTCGCCCGTGTTTGCGTTGTGTTTGCGCCGAATTTGAACATTTTAAAAATTCGTGGGGGACCGAGACTGGGAGCCATCACGCCCCAGTGCGCGGTTTAGCGCCGGTGCACCCCCAGGGGCGATTTTTAGCCCCTCCTGGGAGCCAACGGCTGGAGGAGATGCCCTAAAGCCTTTATAAACGATGACTCAAAATCGTTCAAGATAGTGCGATGAGTATCAAAAAGCAAGAAATCTCCTCGCCTACTTTGCTGAGTGGAAAGTTCAGTACGTCTTAAGAGAGAGCAACAAAGTGGCACACGAGCTGGCAAGCAATGCTAGAATTATATTCACGCACTACTGAAATTTACTTTTACGCCGGGTGCCAGCAATGCTAGAATTATATTCATGCACTACTGAAATTTACTTATACGCCGGGTGCCAAGCTCTTCGCCGAGAGCCAAACCACGAGCGCTCGACAAATGCATATACGCCGAGAGTACAACTCAGCAACAGATGCAACTCACCAAACATAGTCATTTTCCGATATCTTGAGCAAGGCACACTCAGCAAAAAGGCTAAACTCGACAAACACACTTTTTGCCGAGAGCCAAATAGTGACCCACGGCAAAGTGTTGCAACGTGGCACATCTGGCGGCGAATAACGGTCGGTGACAGTGGCAAGGCTTTGCCGAGAGCCCGTGTGTTGGGTCTTGGCAAAGCTTTACTCCCACCTCGCCTAAATACAAGCAACAAGACCGGTTTAAATAGTCAGATATCCAAAACCAGTAAGAGCATCTCCAGCCGTTGCGCCCCCAAGACGCGCCGAAAATCGCCGTTTGGGGGCGAGCCGGCGTTTTTTCGGCGTGGGGGCGAGCACGTTCCCAGCCGCCGCCCCCAGGCCGCCCCCACAGTTCAGCCAAAATTCAGCAAACACGGCCAAAATTCAAGAAACACGGCCAAATTTGAACAAACACGGCATATTTCTGCTAAATTTAGGCGTTTTTACACGAAAAATAGGCGAAAAAAAAACCCTAAACTACGGGCCGAAGTAGGCGCTGAGCAGGGCGTAGTCGTCGCCGGCGTCCTCCACCTCCTCCTACTTCTCCTTCTTGACACGGCCAGCGCCGCTGCTCGACCCCTCGTCCCGGCGCGCTGCTTCACGGCGGCGGCACTCGGGGATCTCTTCCTTGCGCCGGCGGTCGGCGATCTCCTCCAGGGCGCGGCGCTGGCGCTCTAGCTCCATGCGAGCGTAGTCCTCGCGCGCCCACTTCAGGGCGGCCTCTTCTTTGTCGGTCTCCTCGGCGAGGCCAGGCTCCGGCTTCACGTCGGCGAGCCCCGGCTCCGGCTTCACCGTTGCCAGTCCTGGCTCCCTCTTCGGCTTCACAAGGCGAGGGGGAGCCGACGAGGAGGCACGGCCGCCACCTTCGTTGATGGTGAGGCCGGCACTGCGCGTGCGCCGGCCGAGCGGCGTTTCGCCGGGCTCTGCTTTGACGGTGACGGCGAACGCGTGGCGGGAGGGGGGACGGCGTCGCCGTACTGCACCGCCCATGAATCAATGGCACGATGACCGGTGGCAGCCTTGGCATTGATTCCCCGCGGGAAAACCGAGACGATGAGGACGACCAGCCTTCGTCTCGCTGACGCACCGGTCCCGCCACTCTTTCGCGCCAAAACGTTCGCGCCGGCGCCCCCGGGCGCCCCAAGCGCGCCGGGTTCGGGTTGGGTGCGCCGGCGCCAATTTCGGCCCAATCCGGCGAAAAACAGGCTCGTGGGGCGCGACTGGGCCGATTTTTCGGCGCCGGCGCTAAAAACGGCTTGGGGGGCCTGTTGGGGGCGCGGCTGGAGATGCTCTAAGCTTCGGTCTTCAATACACCCTTGTTAAGGATATGAACTGTCATTATAAATCTTCATCTGTTCCGGATAGAGAAGGTCCATAGTGATAGTGCATATTTCTAATGATGGATGCCGACACTTTTTTATTAATTCAATTATTATTATTTTGAGTTTTCTCTCTATGTGAGAGCAATGATCCAATTGCTTAAATCCATTGTGACAGTCTATATTCCTAATAATGGATACAGAGGGAGGGATAACAGACCCTGCCAACGCCGGGGGGGGGGGGGGGTTCTCAGGAGCTGACACGGTGTCATCACATGATCCCTGTAGGGTGTGATAAAAGTTTGGGTGCGTTTTGAATAAGCCTCACCAGAGGCCACTTGTAAAGTGCACCTTCTCCGAGTTAGTCTCCGGGTATCGAGAGGGACGTGTCCGGTTTATGAAGGAAGTGTGGGTCTTGTTGTTCCGTTTGCCTCGAAACTTCTGATGGTCTCAAAGGAGGCCATCGCATGACACGTGTCAGGCCCCTGCACTTTTCAGGCCCGTCCGCAATATTTGAGACATTTATATTGCACTGCTAGGGTTTCAGTGCCGGAATTGCAGGTCTGCAAGGCGGCACATGAAATCATGCCCAGAAGTGGCATGGAAAATCCTATGTGATGTCTTTGCAACATGTGTAGGCCTTGTGTAGACGAGGGAAGAGGGTCAGGCCTTGTCACTAGGGGAGAAATTATCTTGATGGCATGCCTGATGCAATCGTTTAAATCCTAGAAAAACCGTACGATGTTGAAAATCCTCGGGAGCTGATACGGTGTCATCACATGGCCAATGTATGGTGTGGTAAAGTTTTGGTCCATTCCGAGCTAATCTCTGGGTATCGAGAGGGAACATGTCCGATCTATGAAAATAGTGCGGGTCCTGTTGTTTCGTTTGGGTCGAAACTTCTTGTGGTCTTTGTCGAGAACAATTATTGGCGAAGACTTTGCCGAGAACAATTCTTGGCAAAGACATCACCGTCTTTGCCGAATTTATTTGGCCCTTTGCCAAGTGGTTTTGGCACTCGGTGTAGGAATTAATTCCAGTACTGACGGGAGGGTGTTCCTTCTGTGTCTACCCTCTTTGTGTGTAATGACTGGACTAATATTGCTTCTGTTTTTACAAAAGTTCAAGTAGTAGAGCTATCTTCCGTCAAGAAAAACTATACGTTAATTTTCAACTAGTACATGATAGCTGCCATCTCAAACATTCAACTTTTAATACAGCTGGCACCTTCCGGATGATCCTGAATAATCAAACAGATAAACGGTGTTCCGGCTGGTTTTGAGTTAAGAATGGACATATCTATGCCCGACAGTTCACGTCTGTTGCGTTTCGTGCCTGCCTCCACGGGGATCTAGGCTACCACTGATCTTTTGTGTTGATACACGTATTTCTCGAGGACCAATCGACATGGTGATCTAGATATGCAACACAAGGAAAATTGAGACTATAAAAAATCACTTTCTACCGCCACCAGGCCATCATGATTTGCAAGAATGATCTTTGATTCCTGGGCATCTTGGATTCCCGCTGCCTCCCAAGCCGCACCCATGAACATGCAAGGAGTTTATATACATACACTGAGCATGGATATGAGCCAGGCATTGATGCTTGGAGGATCGTGTAGTACTAGTGTGCTTCACCTCTGCATAGTCAGTAGCCAGTAACACTGCTCGACCCGATTGATGACTCTGATCAACTGTTGGAGGTATCAATCACATAGCTGTCCGGTTTGTATTCCAAGCTCTCTCTCCATATATATTAAAAATAATAAAGAGGTATAAAGGATTCATCTATATGGTATATGAGGAGCGGGAGTACGTACTCTCAGGAGTACACAGTAATTTTCCTATATATATATATATATATATATATATATATATATATATATATATATATATATATATATATATATATATATATATATACTACCATCAATGAGATAAATAACAAGCTAGCTAGTACTTAGTATCGTATAGTAGTTGGAAGCAATTAAGTTGCACGATAGAATGAATGTGGCATTCTCAGCTAAAGTTGCATGCATGTACCTTACTCATTCAAATGTAAACGGGGCATGGTCATGCTAAGTCTAGAAGCTTCTAAATTTAGACCGAAAACAAGGTTCTTCCTTCTTTTTCTTTTAGTGAGAGGCTTGAGCAGAAACTCAGGGAATCAAATGTGTTAGAAAGAAAAGTGAGCTGAAGACTTGAACTGTAAATTCCAACATAGTTCTAAGCCAAGATGTGTCAACTCATGATGCTAAGAATTGAAATGCTATTTTTTAAATTTAACTGTACATACTATGTAACAAAAAAATGACGAATACGCAAAGCTTGCGTATCTTTCCATTGATAGAAGAAGAACAACGAATACAGTGTGATACAACACATGACACGAACGCAGGTAGGCGTGACATGGTGCCCGGAGCAGAGAGGCAAGGGGTGGTCAGCCCAAACAGAGGATACATCACAACTAAACCTATCAAACCCGTGCCTAGAGCGGTGATGCCAAACCAACTAGAACTCCAACATCATGGAAGCAAAATTTGGGGATGCCTCGAGCGAGCAAGATAGTGCCTTCAAGAAGGAAGACTTCGCCACTATCCGGTCCGGGTGATCCGGACCTAGGGTTTCCCCTAAGCTCAAAGAGGGGCGCAACTGAAGGCCTTGGCAGCGCCTCCAAGGAGAAAAACGACACCCGCGAGCGCCGTTGATGTCAGCACCGGCGAGCCGAGCAGGGATCTCTCCCAGGCCTGAAGCTAAGCGATCCCCTAGCCGCCAAATACGGGCTCGTAGATGGGGAGGATAACGATGGTCAGAATCGCCAAGTAAAGGGCCGGGGGGTGGGTTGGCGGGGCTGCACCTGCCGTCTGAGGGTGGCACCGCTACCAAACCGGCGAGCATAGGATTTGGCAAAAGGAGGGGGCTTTGAGGCATAGAGAGTAGGGCGGGGGAAGGGGCGAACCACATGAGGGTCTTGCGCGACGGTGTTGAGCAACGCCGACAAGCTAGGACTGGAGGAACGCAGATCCGAGCTGTCGTGACCTTAACTTTAGGGGCGTCGGCGACCTAGGTGAGCTGGAAGTAGCACAGCTACCCGGTGGTCGAGGCCGGAGCTGGCCGATGGAGGACGCCGACAGCGAAGGACACCGAAGAACGCGGGCCTAGGGCCGCTGG
The DNA here is from genome assembly GCA_902687465.1 of Secale cereale. Taxonomy (NCBI): domain Eukaryota; kingdom Viridiplantae; phylum Streptophyta; class Magnoliopsida; order Poales; family Poaceae; genus Secale; species Secale cereale. The sequence continues at coordinate 14,366,851 of LR738716.1, forward strand.
GACCGGAACAACACCAACAAAGACCACCGCGGGGGGCCTTGTGTCAGCCACAAGCGCAAATGCATCGCTTCCACCTCGCAAGAGCCATCACCGGGGCTCTGGGGGGAGGCAGGGCCACCGGAGACGGGTGGCACCTACACGGGAGGCAGGCCCCGCAACTAGTTGCAGATCCCAAACCTCAAGTACAGCAGGCAAGCACCAGTGGGACTGGAACGAGGCCGCAGGGGGGAGGGGGTGAGGTAGCTGCAGGGGGTGGCTCTCATGGCAATGGACAGGAGCGCCGGGACCACCGCCGGCCGGCAGGTTCAAGCAGCAGCTGGATTGGGGAGGGGGGGGCTAAGACCTGAGAATCGCCGGGGGAAACCCCATGTCACGGGAGAAGGAGGTGGAGGCGCAGAGGCGCGTGAGGATGGAGGTGCCCGCAGTGGCCGAGGATGACAAGGGGGCGTCGCGGCCAGCCGGAGACGCGCAACCAGGCCGCCGGGGGGGTTCCTCCGCCGCCACGGCGAGGTAGCGTGGAGCAAGGCGTGGGGTGGTGTTGGGGGCGCGAGGGACCAGATCCGCCCTGCCGCCACCTTCCTGGGGTCCGGCGCGGCTGCGCCGGCCAGCCCTCCGGAGGCGGAGACTGTACGCGGCGGCGGCTAAGGTTCCCCGTGTCGCCAGAGGAGGGAGGGAGCCCTTTCGTCAGAGCATGTAACAAAAATTTCTCCAGCCTCTTTCCGTTCTAGGTAAGGACACACTTTTTTTTTGTTTGACCATGTATATAGAAAAATGCATTAATATCTACAATATCAAATATATTTTATGATGAATCTAATTAAACTAACTTGGTGTTGTAGATGTCGGTATATTTTTCAGTAAACTCGCTCAGACCTAAATATGCTGGACCTAGAAAAAAACTAAAACTTCAAGTATTTTAGAACAGAGAGAGTAGAAAATAATCTCGTTCACCTCAACTCAAGCTGTTTTCTTGGTTCAGATTAGTACGTAGCCGGCTTGGTTCTAGTAGGTATTCCCTTACATCTTCAATACACAAAAAGTTGAAAGATGAACATGGGCCCGCTCCAATCTCTGGAGTCTGGATATGCACCCGCCCGCTCCTACGCTCCTGCGACACGTCGCCCCGATGCCCGCAGCCACTGCCGGTCAGATCTTGCCCCCCTCCTTGCCGGCCCCCGCCCCCCGTCCTAATAGCAGCAAAGGAACATCACTTTCGCTTTGGGTCTTTCGTAATAAAGGACGCATTGGAGATTCGTATCGGGGAAGACATCTGGCTAGCCAATGCCAGTCTCCCAGAACAGTATCCAACATTGTACAACATTGCTCGCGATAAGAATAAAACTATTGCGCGGGTGCTCAGTTCATCCCTTTAGGCGGGATTTGATTGGTCCCCGACTTACGTCATGGCATAATCTTGTATCCGGTCCGGATTCGATCAATTTGTCACAAGGTCGAGATGTGTTTCGCTGGAACCTTACTACATCGGGGTCTTTCACAGTAGACTCTATGTACCGTGTGCTCACACATTCTGAGGTACCGGTGAGTAATAACAAGAAAATTTGGAGGCCAAAGATTCCACTAAAAGTAAAAATCTCCATGTGGTATCTTCGTAGGGGAGTTGTTCTAACCAAAGAAAACCTTGCACGGCGCAACTAGCCAGGGAGTAAGAAGTTTTTTTTTCTGTACTCATGAAGAGACAATCAAACATCTTTTTTTCCAACGCAAGTTTGCACGTTCTACGTGGTCAGCCATCCAAATAGCCTCAAATTTATATCCGCCGACAAGTGTCGTCAATATTTTTGGTCATTGGTTGGACGGTATTACAAATAGGTTCAAAACGCTAATAAGGGTGGGAGCGTATGCCCTACTACTAGTGGTTGGGGGTGGCGCCGCCTGAAAGAAAGCTATCAGCATGTTTTCATTTAAAAAAAATACATTGAGTTCTCGCCTCTGTCTAAAAATGTATCTCAAAAAAAAATCCTCACCTACATCTAAAAAAAGTAAAAAGGAAAAAAATTACCACCACAGCCTACCATGCCACTTTGCATAACCCTCCATTTAAAAAATCGTCCTCACCTCCATCTAAAAACAATACATTTAAAAATAATCCACACCTTCATTAAAAAAATCAAAAGATTTCTCACTGCGGCCAACCAGCTCGCGCCATGTGGCATAGCTGGTTGGCCGCCCTTTATGCGTAGCTTAATAGTTTTAATGGTCGCTTTGGCTATGTAGAAATTATTTGGTTTTCAATGACAAAAATGCTTCTCCTTTGCATGTTTTTTCCTTTGTATGCACTCGCTTCATATGTGGTCTATGCTGCAATGAGCGGAGTACCAACCTTTGTTCAAGCGGTGTGTACGGGGTTGGAGCAGGTGGCTATGGAGGTTTTTTTTACCCAACATGGGTGGCAGCATAATCTCTGGATCAGTCCATCACCCCTTTCGACATAGGCATAGTGTCGGTCTATATGACTCTACTATGACCGATTTGTCGGTTTTTTCTTTTATTGTTGTCAGACTTTAGGTGTTTGATTGTGTGCATTCTAGTTATGTAGAGCCCGGGTGTTACTTATAATGCTTTGTATCTGCTTGATGTTGCATTTTGAGATAATAAAAGCGCCCTTTATCAAAAAACTTACAGCCTTTTATATTCCTGCGTATAGGTTGTGCTACACATAGACACTACTGCAGAAATGCTTGCAGTTTAGCCCTCACAAGTGGCGGGCAGACAATTTCACCCTCCACTGGTAACTTCACCAGATATCAATGTCGGACACAAACTATGCCCGTCACTAGTACCAACATACCAGTGGCGGGCATCCCAGACCATGCGTCATAGGTAATCTGGTCTAAGGTTAGCCATGGACCAAATCCAACACCAGTGAGAGATGAGTCACGCGGCCCGCCGTTGGTATACCATGGGCGGGTGCCACACACCACCCGTCACAAGTAATTTGGGCCCTGGTTTGGGTAGATCAACCGTAGGCAGAAACTATCGTGGCCGGCACTTTAATTTGCCCGTCACTGATTCTATTTTAGTTTTTTTTTTCCTTTTTCCGGCATTTAGGTTATTTTTGGGTTATGTTTTATGGCACTCTATCTATATGAAATTGTTTGATCTTTTTAGGATTCATTTGCTATATTCTATTGCATTTTATGAAAATCGATGTATTTAACTAGATACATTTTAAATGTGAATTAAGTACATTACAAAAATTCCAAAATTGGAACACATATCATGTTGAAGGTAGTTAGCTTATACTTATGTCTTGTGAAACAAACGTTTGGTAATTTCAAACACATAAGCTTCTTCATCGGTAAAAGAACTCGCACACAGTCAACAAGCGAGATGACAAGGAACCATGCCGACCAACAGAACTCAAGTGAACAAACCTGGGAAAAGTACAATGCGAGCAACATGCTCAAACCCTGGATTTTTGCGGTTTTCCCATGATTCAGTTGGGCTACTATGTGGATGTACATGAAACAGGCTGACCCAAACGCCTTTTGGCTTTTCTTCAGCATAACCTATGATAAAATTCAGAAACGGCAAATCGTGAGTGGAGATTTTGCTTTCTTTGTGCTTTTTTGTTTTGTGTTCTAGTATCCTATTTGTTGCCTGGTAGATGCCTCTTTGCTTGATTTCTCCTAGGATGTGGCTGAGGCGTCGAGATCCTTTTGCGCACCCGTTTCTTTTCTGGTTTGTTGTGGGTGGGTGAGGCAGAAGGGGTAGTGGATGTTTAGGAAGAGAAGTCCACACATTTGGGGATGGGGCTAGTGGAGGTTTGTTTTGGAGAGAGCGGGAGGGGGGAGGCGAGCGAAAACTAACCGTTTCTGGATAGGGTGATGGGTGCCCCTTACCAAAAAATAAGAGGCAGAATCCCGAAGTGATGGAGAGGTTGACGGTGCGCGCGGTTGACCGCTCGTGTGCGGCGGCACGACAGTCGTTCATCGCCTCCCTGATCGACTCCCAGCGGTGGAGTTCGTCTTCTTCCACACCGGTCTTGCACTTAATCTTTTGAATTTAACTGTACCAATCTTACTCAGTGGATGTATATATTATTCCCTCCGTCTAAAACAAGTTGACGCTCAAATGAATGTATCTAGACATACTTCAGTGCAAGATACATCCATTTAAGCGTCAACTAATTATGGACGGGGAAGTACTAACTTATACTAGAGTAGGGCCAACAACAGAAGCCCAACTATACGGGGTTTAAGCATCAACATGCTCAAATGAATGTATCTAGACGTAGTTCAGTGCATGATTCAATATTTGTTTTGATTTTTTTTTGTCAGGGCGGGTGCAGAGATGGATTTTCGCTTATACTATCTCTACTCGGAATTAGTTATGGATGAAAAGGATGTATCTAAACATATTTCAGTGCTAGATACATCTGTTTGAGCAAGGGAGTATGCATGTAAACTTTCTCAACATCGATGTGGGAATTATGGGTATTATTGTTCTTTCTAAAACTTCAGTTATGTTTTTGTGCTGTATCTGAACCACAAGATCATTTTTTCACGACACATCAACTCTTTTATGAGGAAGGCGATCACTCGATTCACATATTCTCACTGCTGGAGTAATAGTGCAATAAGAAAAAAGGAACTGAAATAACTAGCTTAGTGTATTATTACTCTTATTCCGAATTGTTTTTCTCACATCATACGTTTTATGCTGGGACAGACAAATATGAAAGCCAATTGGACTATGCTGGAAAAGGAGCAGGTGATGGAGGAGTGCTTTTCATCGCCACTAGTATGTCTTTTGAAGGCCAGGATTTTGCACAGTGTATCTGGCATAGATCCATAGAACCGTATTAGCAATACGTAGTTGCCAAAAACAGAAGCAATCACTAATGTAGAACTCTTGTTTACCGCACAGCCCATTTGGTAGATCGATCTTCTCGTTGCCCGTATTGGTGATGATTCGGCCTATGGAATAATACATTGAAAATGAACACCTCAACAAAAATAAATTGAAGACGAAAAAACCATCTATGACCATGCATGCATGTCCATCGGCGAGAGTGGGAAGAAGGATAAACGTCAAGACTGATAGGATGCCATGTTGAATCTCTCTCCACCACAGTCGCATCACATTTTGCAAGCATCGTCATGTTTACTCGCACTTCCTGAATTCCCAATCAACACGACGAAGACCGAGAATATGCTAAATCTCTCTCCACCACAGTCGCATCACATTTTGCAAGCATCATCATGTTTACTAGCATATCCTGAATTCCCGATGCCTCTCAAGCCGCACCCATTAACATGCCAGGAGATCATATACAATGAACATGTATATTCATGAGCCCGCTATTTGTATGTGGACTATCGCGTACTAGTGTGCTCCACCTCTGCATGATTGTAGCTAGTAACACTATCAAACCATGGATATATGATGATATATGGTTGTCCGATTTGGTTCCAAGCTGTCTCTCGGTCTGGCTACATATATGAAGATATCACCATCAGTGCAAATAATAAACTCGGTAGAAGTAGAATAGAGTAATTGGGCTGCACCACAGAATGTAGGGTCGTCTCCCTGTGTTGCATGCTTAATCATTTAGGACAGTAAAACTAAACTACTTAAATGAGGCATGGTCATACTAAAATCCAGAAGCCTCAGAGCCTAAAACAAGTTTTTCTTTTCCTGTGGAAGGCCTGAGCAAAAACTCAGGAATCAAATATGTTAAAAGATATTTCTATTAGAAAAGTGAGTTGAAGACTTTATCAACCACATTTAAATATAGTTCTAAAAGGACGTGGGCCAACTTTTGACCGGAATGGCAGGTGCTCTGCCTTTTCATTATAGTAGAAGAAAAATTGTACAAACTGAGATAATCTCAGCAAGAAAATCAAAAGAAAAGGGGTCGGGTGCTGCACTAAATAGCTCGGCTATCATTCCGGAAGATGTGCCTGTTTCCCTCGTTCCAAATATTTCAGGCCACATACACACATTTGATGACCACCTCCCCTTTTCGCTTAAAGCAAAAAATGTTTTGTCCAACCAGACATTACTCGAGGTAGCCTGAAGTGCAACTGCAGCCGCCTTGGAGTACTTGGACTCCATTCCATGCCATACCGTCTTGGCAAAGGGACATCTCAAGATAAGATGATCAGCCGATTCAAGAATCTGATCGCAAGCACAACAAACATCTTGATGCATGATTCCATCCTCTTCTAAGCAGCCCATCATCAGTCCAAAGTCTGTTTTGGAGCAAGGTCCAACTCATGTTGTGTCATTAAATACTTATTTTCAGTTTAACTTAGTTTTAAATACCACTTATGTAACTCAAATTTCTTTAGCCTCCCTTTTCATAGAAGGCAGTAGTCTAGTCTGCCGCAGCTCGAGTTGTTTTAAGGCAAAATCAGTAGCCAGTAGGAGGCCCGATCCTACTAAGTATTCGCTCACATCACTACATGGAAAGATGAAAAATAAACATGTATAGTACTGTATATGTTATGGTCAAGACGAGACCGATCAAGTCCTAAACAACATCAAAGGCTCGAAGCTATGTAAAGTAGATCTACAGTTTTAGGATGCATATGCAATCCACCGGGCCGGGCAAATGTCAAATAGAACACATAAAGTTTCTCTAGCTAGTCTCGGTAGTATAAATTTCTGGTGACTCCCAAGCCCGAGCTCATGCCATAAAATAGACATAGCATTGTGATGTGAACAAGAAAACAAAAAAGTAGCACACATGTTTGCAAGATGTGACTTGAAAAGGACGTCCTCTAGTATATTGCTCCTCGCCTTTTTAATTTTTGCCTAAAAGCTCCTACCTATTGCATAACATGGATTCAAGTAGTCCAGTGGTTGTTAGTTTGTTACAACCTACAGTCTGAAGGCCGAAAACCTCTTAAGTTTTCACGCCAGCACACTATTTTGTGTTAACTCTCATTTTATTTCGTCCAAGAAAAAGATGAGATATACTCCGTACCATATATATCTTGCAATTATCAAGGACCTGCAACTACAATCAAAGATGTCAACATGATAACTGTGTAGAGCGCTCAGAATACGTACACACTCACTACCATAATTTACTAGTCTCCTGAGTGCCCCCAAACACTCTCGAAACTAGTGAAACATTTGGGACAAACTTTCCCATGGTTGACACTGGGATGAAACATTCGACACCTTATCATCAAAGAAGAAATTTCCAGTCACTGGGTAGAAATCTCTTCTTTACCGTTTCGAGTCCATCACTTGAGCCGCAGGACCTTGAAAGCAGTGGTAGATGGGGAAGGAGCGTTGAGAAGCACACACGCGGTTAGCAGCATTTAGGCACCTTGACTTGAACTATAGATGGCGCATCGGTGTAGCTGAGCACACAACATGAAAAGTGTTTGCAAGAGATTTACACAAACATAAATCCCACGTTTAAATATATAATTCATTTATTTCACTTTAAAGGGAAATAGTTTATAACTAGCTCAAACTGAAATTTCTTTAACTTATTTCATTCATTTATTGCACATCCAGCGAACATGAGAGAACTATCTTGCTTCCCAATATTATTTGAAGATGGTATACATACTTTCCGGAGATTAGCACAAACATAAATCACTAACTTAAATTGGCCCTCCATTTTACTTTCAAGGGTAAGGAATATATAATTAAAGTTTTGTCCATCCATTTTTTTTTAAAGAATTGACACATGCCATTCGGTAACCATCAAGATATTGAACAGATAACATACATCAGTTGTAATAAAGTGTCACCATTGACGGCATCACAGAGCGTCAGTGGTATATGAGTACCCAAAGCTTCAGTTTTTTGTGCAAGGCCACTCACATGCCTCCACCTAGCCCGTGAGACCAGTAGTCAGTGGTCACTAGCCCTCGGCTATGAATGACCCAAATGTAGGTGCTACATGCATCCACCCAGAGGCGGACCACGAAAAAAAATTAAGGTGGGGCGAAGTCTCGCTAAGATTTTTCGTTGTGTGAATCAAAGGAGTCAGTACACACTTATAATGCACACTACAAACGAATAACCAAATACAACGAAATTGTAGACATGTTTCAATAGGAGAAGAACCTAAAACGTACCAATAATGAGTAAAATTTGAGGCTTCAAGCTACAATCTGCTTGAATTTGAGGCTTCAAGCTATTGTTGAAAAAAGTTAACATGTCACTACAATCTGCTTGAATTTGAGGCTTCAAGCTACTGTTAAAATTTGCTACAAAATTTCAGAAAAATTGAGAAATCAACTCGTCTCATTTCCTTTGGGTTTCCTATTCCTTTCCATCTTCGGGCAATCTGGCCGGAACTACTTCGGACTCAGAAGTAGCCGAGTGCCCGGACGACCGGACTGTTGTTGCTGCTGCCGCAGTGCCTAGGCCCCGACTGCAGCCGCCGCTTGCTGCCGCGGTGCCGGCGCCCTCTAGCCCCCAGGCTGCCGGGCCCGCCGTTGCCTGCCCCGCCCGCTCCAGGCGACCTGGCTAGCTGTCGCCGCCGCCGCGCTAGAGCTTCGGGATTGGGACTAGGGTCGTGTGGAGAGAACAGACGAGCGGTCGACTGCCTGTGCGCGCGTCTCTGCTCCCGTAGGATGGTCGAACGTGGCTGGCTGTCTCGAGCTCTCGGCTGTTGGCCCATCGAGCCGCTAGCTGCGTAGGCCCATCTGCTAGCGATCGATGCATAGTATTTAATATTTTCTTGCTCAAAATTAAGGTATGGCAGGCGCCATACCCTGCCCACCGGAGAGGTCCGCCAGTGCATCCACCTCTGACTGGGGTGGGCTTGTGACACGTTATCGGTAACCTATTAGCATCGTCGTTTGTATGTCACCATTGATGGCTTTTCAGCAGCCCATTAGCGATTATCTAGGGGCGACTCGGGCGGGATCTCAACCCTAGCCGCTGAGGGTTCCCCGTCCTTCCATCCCTCCCTCCGCCGCTGCCGAAGGACGCCGCTGGCCTATAGCCCTGGGCTGACGGCGGTGGCGGGGGCCTTTCCTCTCTCCCGCGCCATGGGGACGGTGCGGAGCCCCGCGGCGTGTGGTGGCACGGCCGATCTGGCATTGGTGGCGTGGCGGACCTTCCTTCCGGCGGCGGCGTGGCGAATGCCTCGGCCTAGGATGGTGGCGGGTGCGGCGGCCGGCCCTGCTTCGGGCAGCGGCCTTGGCTGCGTTCGACGGCGGCGGCCGGGTCTGCGACGACGGATCGTCTGACCTCGGATCGGCGGTGACGGCATGGAGGGCCTGGTGGTTGGGTCAGCGCCATGCGTGGTTTGCCCTCCGGACAGATCTGATCTGGCCGGTGCGGCCTGCTCCATGTGCGGCCTGCTCCATGTGCGGCGGCTCAAGATCGGCGGCGACCCGTGCACACTATGCTTGAAGGAGGTTCTTCGAGCGGATCCAGGTGAAAACCTAGTTCTCGGCTTCATGCCAAGACCGGCGTTGGCGCACTCTTCTGTGTCATTACCTTCTTGAAGGCATCGTCGTGGAGAAGCTCCAGACCTCTATCCGCTACCTCCGGGGGAAACCCTAGATCAGTAGATTGGATGACGGCGGCGCGTTGGTGTCGTTTCCTCCTTGGGGGCGTCATTCTTGGAGGCGTACAAGGAATCGAGGGACCAGTGGGTGGCTTTTTTGGTGGAGCGGTGCTTCATCCTACACATTGATGACGGCGGATCTCGGCGGCGTGGCGCAGTGGAGACTCGACGCCTGATGCGCGGTGATGGACTCGCGCAGGAGGAGGTAGTTGTCTGGCGCAATGGTGGCGTCGATGAAAGAGTGGCCTGACAAGGTAGAAGCCTCAATATCTGCTCTGAAGAGGGACCTGTGGAAGATGGGGACGGCGACACATGTGAGTGCGTCAGACCAGTTTATGACCCAGACCCGGTATGTGGCTCGGCTGGGGCTTCTGGCTTTTGATGATAGGCTTAGGTGAGTGGTTTGGGTATTTGGCCCAGCTAGCACCCCATCATATGGATAGGAGTAGTGGCATATGTTGCCAAGATGGAGGATTCAGACATATTGTTGTAATACTTTGTATGGTCCTCGAGAATAATCAATAAAGTGGCCGCATGCATCTCCGAGATACAGAGGCCGGGGGTCATCCTCCTTTTCTAAAATAAAAAATAAAAAAAAATTAGCGATTATCTAGGCCACTGATGTGCTGACCACAACCAGTAAGTGATGACACATGTGAGTTGTTAATTTTTGTAGTAGTGACTAGTGAGATCTAACCTTGCTCAGAGCAGATCGAGGATATCAAAGAGTGAGGTCCGGATGGAAGGCAACGATGGCTAGTTTCATTTGGTGCAGATTGGCATTGATGCGATGCATCACTCAAAACAGAAAATTCTTTATCTGAAACTTGTGTCTTGCAATTTTTAGTTTGAGCTGGTTGTAAGCAAGGTAAGTCGTGCAACATCGTCCAGAGCTAGATAACAGACTAGGAAGATATTCCAGATCTGAAGATGAAGGTAAAATTAGTTGCCAAGCAACAGAAACACATCACTCCGTCGGCATTACCCTCAAATTCATTTTATCTGTATCTTTATTCTCATATTATAAGAACCGTCAAAGTACTTGGCCATGTTACTACTTATCAAATAGTACCCGATGAAAGAATGGTGTAAGGCCAATAAGGTGAGATGAACTTTGGGGGTTGACAATGTCTGCAAGATGTGGTCAGGAAGTGAAAGCAAAACAGAACATGTCTGGTGCTGCGCGTTGGTAAAATACACACCAGAGTAGGGAATACTGACTCGTTTGTTGAGCAGACTGGGAATCAGGAATGGTGGCGAGGAACCAGGAAGAGGCGATCACTATCTCGGCTGGTCTGCAACTTCCCCTACATATGCGACGGGGTGAATCACTCTGAAATTGCTGCTGTTGATGCAGGGCTCCGGCTCCGTACTGGCCCTCTAAACCCTGGGGTTGACTGAGAACCCATCACACAGGCTTTAGAAACGATGATGACAAATCGTTCAAGATTGTGCGATGAGTATCAAGAAGCAAGAAATATCATCACCGTCTTCACTGAGTGGAAAGTTTAGTACTCCCTCCGTATCAAAATATAAGGCGTTTTTCCAGTTCAAATTGAACTACAAAAACATTTTATCTTTTGATACAGAGGTAGTATGTCCGAAGAGAGAGCCACAAAGTGGCACACGGGCTGGCTAGCTGTGCTAGTTGGGAAGCAGCACGTATTAACTATTTGTGTTGGAAAACATGTTCCTCGAGAACCAATCGACATGCTGATCTAGATACACAAACATGGAGAAAATCAAACCGATGCAAAGTTGCTTTCTGCCGCTGGTGACTCTTTGCATCTTCTGAAGGATTAGCGAATCCTGGATTTCCGCTGCCTCCCAAGCCACACCCGTATGAATATGAAAGAAGTTCATGTACAGTTATTACACTCAGCATGCATATGAATCGTGCATTCATGCATGTGTGAAGTATTACGAACTAATCTGCTCCACATCTGCCCACTCATAGCTACTCAACCACTAGAGATATCGATGATGCAGGACTGATTTATTTGGATTCCAATCTATCTCTCCATCTCGTCAAATATACGGACACAACACCACCAATGCAATTAATTTACTCTCTACATTATATAGTGGTTGAGAGCAATTGAGTTGCACGATAGAATGTACCGTCCTCTGCATTATTCATTTAGTCGCTGGGATGTAACTTGGGCTTGCTCATGCTAAAGCCCAGAAGCCTATGGATCTAAAACAAACCCTTTTTCTTCTTGTCGTGGGAGGCTTGATCAGACACTCTTGGGTCCTTCTCAAAAAA
>LR738716.1:14384695-14396068 GCA_902687465.1 Secale cereale
CACTGGTAACCCGGCGTATGGATCATGGATGACAAGGCCCAAGGCCCAGAAGGCCGGTTCATATTAATAGTGGGCCGGTTTAATAATAAAGCACAAGGAATATTCTCCATAAAGGAAGCAAGACTAGGACTCCTTGTAATAGATCAATCCTAGTCCTACTAGGACTAGTCATGTAAAGCCTCCCCTTCAATATATATAAGGGGGGGCAGGGCTCCCCAAAGAGGAGGAGCTTTTAGACAAACCACAAGTAGACAAGTTTTAGAGGAGAGGTTAGAAGAAACGATCTCTAGGGCTAGACACAAAGAGCCGGTTTACCGGCGACACCACGAGGATCATAATGAGACCTAGCCTCAAACAGCACGTAGGGTTGTTACCGGATGATGTTTCCCGGGGCCCGAAGCTGTCTAAATCCGTGTCTTGCACCGCGTCTCTCGATTCCGCTCAACCCCTTCAAGCTACCACATAGATGCGCGCCTCAACACTAAGTCCGTTGATCCGGACATCTGACGTGTTATTTCCACGACACACTCAGATAGACATATCTCTAGTCATCTACTCCCTCCGTTCCTAAATATTTGTCTTTCTAGAGATTTCAACAAGTGACTACATACGAAGCAAAATGAGTGAATCTTCACTCTAAAATATGTCTACATACATACGTATGTTGTAACCATTTGAAATGTCTAGAAAGACAAATATTTGGGAACGGAGGGAGTAAGTGATACATGATCCGAATCGACTAGGCCGTGTCCGACCATCACGTGAGACGAACTAGTCATCAACGGTGAACATCTTTATGTTGATCTGATACGTCCCAAACGTATCCATAATTTTTGCTTGTGACATGCTTGTTTTGCATCATTGTCTCATGTTTATATCAAAGTTTTCTATCTTTTTAGGCATTTATTGGACTAACCTACTAATGGTTGCAAAAGTGCACAATGTTCTTGTTTTACACTTTATTATGTAGGAATTACTTGGAAATTGACAAAAACGCAAAAGGAGTCGTATTGGAGTAGGACTCTGACTTTCCTGAAATCTGTCTGAGAACGTTTTTGGAAGATGGTCACGTTCCGGCCCGAAGACGACGTCAAACGGAAAAGGCCTAGTTGCGAAAGCTGTGGGGAATTTCGAGAGGATGCTTCTGGATATAAAATTCGTCCAAATCAGAATCCGGATGACCGAGAAAAGCCCGTTTTACTGAAGCCCAAAATCTGATGACGGGAATCCGAGAGTCCATATAAAGAGAGGAAACCTAGGTCACCAAGGGCCACGAATTTTCCTCCTCCCAAGCCGCCGTCATGGAGGGGAGGACCTACGCCATTGCAGCACCATCCACAAGGAAGAAGGGGGGCCAAGGGGCCGCTGCCCCCAAGGGCCGCCGCCGCCCTAGGGCAGCCGCCGCCGCCGCCGTGGCTGCCGCCGGCCGCCTCCTCCTCCGGGCTGCACCTCTCCATCAACACCACCATCAATCTCTTGCTCACCATGCTCATGTGTGAGTAGTCTTCTCCGGGGCTGAGGGCTTGTACGTGTAGCTATGTGGTTATCTCTCTCTCCCATGATGTGATCTTCGTTGTGATCATAGGCTATGCTAATCTAGTGTGATCCCATGATATTTCCCCTTCCTCTATGTATTGAATTGATGTACTCACTTGTCTTTATCTAGTATAATCCCCGAGACCAAGGTGACAGCGATCTATTGGACATGGATTAGAAGAATATTTTCATGAGTGATTTCCTCTTTTGTGTGTTGATTGAAGATTGAGAGTCTCTTGGTGCTTGTCTTTGACTATCCTGGAGATATGTTGTGGTGATTGTCGTACTCTCTTTGGATGGCCGCGGTGACATTGGGAAACCCATAGATTGAGAACTACGAACTTTGAGGTGTGCTTTTGTAGCCCTACATAACTCCCGTCCTCTCTTGACCACAAAGGAATGACCTCCGAGTGCGTCTCCACTGCATGTTTTATGGGAAATAACATGTGATTAGACTATGTCAATGTTGTTGGGAGTTGCCACTAGTGAAAGTATGAAGCCTAGGCCTTGTTTCCACCATTGCAATACCATTTGTGCTCACGTTTACTACATGTTTGCTTGCTGCCATTTTTATTTCAGATTTACAAATACATCTTTTGCCATCCATATCACTTGCCATTTAACATCTCTTCGCCGAACTAGTGCACCTATACATCTGACAAGTGTATTAGGTGTGTTGGGGACACAAGAGACTTCTTGTATCTTGATTGCAGGGTTGCTTGAAAGAGGTACGTTCAACCTCCACTTCCCTGAGTTCGATAAACCTTGGGTTACTCACTTAAGGGAAATTTGCTGCTGTCCTACAAACCTCTGCTCTTGGAGGCCCAATACTATCTACAGGAATAGAAGCGTGTAGTAGACATCAAGCTATTTCTGGCGCCGTTGCCGGGGAAGTGAGGTAAGTGAAGGTACCTTCTCTAGATCTTGCAATTAAATCTTTTTGTTTCTTGTTTTTATTTCACTAGTTTTGCTTAATGGAAAACAACAAAAATATGACAGAGCTTTATAAACTTTACCTTGAACTTGGACATGATGTGTTTGAAGAGAAAATTAAAAAACCTATGGAACTTTATTATTTGCATAACAATCATGATGGTGGTGATGTTATTAGTATGCTTTCTTTGAATATCAATATTGCTAATGACATGGAAATATCTAAACTTGGGGAGGTCGGTTTTGATGAACATGATATTTTTAGTCCCCCAACTTTTGAGGAGAAAATTTACTTTGATGATACTATGCCTCCTATATATGATGATTACAATGATGAATATGATATTTTCAGTCCACCTACTATTGAAGATAAAATTTATTATGATTATGATATGCCTCCTAAATACGATGATTACCATTATGGTTATGATAGTCTTACTCTCACTATTCCTAATAAGAAAGATTTTGCTTATATGAAGAGTAATGACACTTTTATGCTTTTGGATCATGGAAATAATGCCTTATGTGATAGTTATATTGTTGAGTTTGCTCATGATGCTACTGAAAATTATTATGATAGTGGAAAGTATGCTTCTAGAAATCTTTATGTTACTAAATTTTCTCTCTATATTGTGAAAGTTTTGAAGTTGCACCTATTTTCCCTTTCTATGCTAGCTGTTTTATGCTCCAATGATTTGTTTTCTTACAAGATTCCTATGCATAGGAAGAGGGTTAGACTTAAATATGATTTATATGTGCTTCATGATGCTCTCTTATGTGCTCGAATTATTATCTTTGTGAGAGTTGCTTTAAAATCACTGTGCCTAACTTAAAGGCATGAAAGAAAAGTGCTTTTGGGAGACAACCCATCTTTATTTGCTTTCAGTTTTCTTTTGCTTTTTGAGTCAAGGTTGTTGTTGCTACTGTAATGACACCTTTGTATCCTTTATTTTTCGTGTTTGTGCCAAGAGTAGCCTCTAATTGAGAGGTGATCAAAAAGTTTTATCTTGCTGCCAAAAACAGATTCACTGTGCTTCACCATAAAAAATCCTATTAAATAACAGAACGTGATTTAGATCTGAAAATTTTTGTGAGTAAGCTGAGGCCAGTTGCCTACCTTTCATTAGTTTTAAGTTTTTTGATTAGAAGTCCAGAAGTGCCTCGAAAAAAATCATCTTTGCTGGCTGTTCAGATTTGACAGATTCTGCCTATATTTTGCATTGCCTATTTTACGAGCGTTAAGTTGGGTTTTCTAGTTATGGAGAGCCACAATTAAGGTTATGTAACAGTAGCTAATGTCAAAAAAAAGTTTGTAGGATTTGGCAAGTGAATCAAAGTGGTTGAATTTATTTAATGCACTAACCCTTCTAATGATTTTATGAGAAGTTTTGTGTGAAGGGAGTTTTCAAGTGCGCGTGTAGGGAACTATGAGAGAAGATCAAGAAGGGACAAAAGCTCAAGCTTGTGGATGCCCATGGCACCACCAAGAAATATCCAAGAAGTCCCAAGCATCTAAGCTTGGGGATGCCCAAGGCATCCCCTTCTTCATTAACAATCACCAGGTTCTCCTCGTGTCACTATATTTATTCCTTTGCCCAATATGTGTTATTCTTGGAGCGTCCTTTTGTTTTGTTTTCAGTTTTGTTTTGTTTTCTTTGATGGTCTTAAATAAGTTGCATCTGATCATTCTTATTTGGGAGAGAGACACGCTCCGCTTTTTCATGAAACACTCATGTTCTTCACTTATATCTTTTTGAGTGTTTTAGCTACCTTGTTATATGCTTCTAGCTCTTGTTTTTCTTTCATATCATGTTCAGAGCTATTAGTTCTTTTATAGAAAGTACTCTCTTGCTTCACTTATATCTATTTGGAGAGTTGATTGGTTTGAATTGCTAAATAATATGTTGGATCTGAAAAATGCCAAGTGTGGCCGTGGTGCAAAGAATAAAAAGCTTGCATAGTTTTGAAGATCATCGAGTAACTTGATCCCTATCAATTGTTTTGAGAAATTAAGTAGTGATGCCTAAACATGTAGATCATTTAATAAAGTCTTATTAGTGAAGAAATACCTTTGAAGTTTGCAATTGTTTAGTTTTTCACCATTGGTAGTTTTAAAGTTCTTGTTCTCTTTTTAGAAGTAAGATGGTTGACAAGGAAGACAGTGTAGAAGTCTTATAATTATGCTGAAAGGATGTTATAATTCTCTTGTACCGGTTAACATGTGCTTGCTAAAAACTTGCTAAACCAAAAACTCTGTACTGAGCGGGAATGCTGCTCGTGCATCCAAATTCCATAGCCAAAATTCTGCCATATGTGTCCACCATACCTACCTATGCATGGTATTTAATAGCCATTCCAAGTAAATTGCTCATGTGCTACCTTTAAAACCTTCAAAATTTATCCTTATTTGTGTCTCTGTTTTAGCTCATGAGGAAGTGATAGATAGTTCATTATTACTTGTGTTGGACAGAACGACCCCTGACGTGCATGAATAATGCGCATGTCCTTAATTTTGCAAAAAGAGCTGGCAAAAGGGTATGCCCAGCCCACTTTACATGTCATCAATATCAATATCAAAAACCTCCTTCACACATCGTACCTGAGAAATCAGACAAACTTTGGCTAGTGATAAACAAAGGAGAAAGGGGAGTGTTATCATTCCTCTATGGGAGCCGCTCTTAAGTTCTGTTTGGCATGAGTAGTAGTGCATTGTTTATTACCATTCGTTGACATAAGCATACATCTCTCAAAATTGCTTTTATATCTCCATGTTTTCAAAAATAAAAAGCTCTAGCACATGAGTAATCTCTGCTTCCCTCTGCGAAGGGCCTATCTTTTACTTTTAAATGTTGAGTCAGTTTTCCTATGTTCTAATCTTCTTCCTCCACCATAAGCAAGCATCTAGTGTTAACCCTGGGTTCAAGTTGATTATGTTCAAAATTTCTGCTTAGTTATATATAATCCTTGTGCATTGAACTTATCCATGAGATAAAATGTTGAAAAGTGGAAAGCATTGCTGAAACTTTATCTTCCTTTTGTGTTAACTAGAATGCTTTTGATGAGAGAACTCCTTTGGGGCTAACAGTTGTGCTTAACTTTATAGTTTCATGTCTTCAATTGTACTATTCATGAAAAGAATTTACTTAGATGATAACTTGGTTATTCATTGTTCACTTGCTTTCAACTATAGACAATTGTTTTGGTTCACTTTATTTCAGTTCATGTGCTTTACTATATTACTTGATCAAGATTGTGTTAGTAGAATGTCACCTCAAAAATTATCTATGTTATCATTCTACCTACTCGAGGACGAGTAGGAATAAAGCTTGGGGATGTTGATACGTCCCAAACGTATCCATAATTTTTGCTTGTGACATGCTTGTTTTGCATCATTGTCTCATGTTTATATCAAAGTTTTCTATCTTTTTAGGCATTTATTGGACTAACCTACTAATGGTTGCAAAAGTGCACAATATTCTTGTTTTACACTTTATTGTGTAGGAATTACTTGGAAATTGACAAAAACGCAAAAGGAGTCGTATTGGAGTAGGACTCTGACTTTCCTGAAATCTGTCTGATAATGTTTTTGTAAGATGGTCACGTTTCGACCCAAAGACGACGTCAAACGGAAAAAGCCTAGTTGCGAAAGTTGTGGGGAATTTCGAGAGGATGCTTCTGGATATAAAATTCGTCCAAATCGGAGTCCGGACGGCCGAGAAAAGCCCGTTTTACTGAAGCCCAAAATCTGATGACGGGAATCCGAGAGTCTATATAAAGAGAGGAAACCTAGGTCACCAAGGGCCACAAATTTTCCTCCTCCCAAGCCGCCGTCTTGGAGGGGAGGACCTGCGCCATTGCAGCACCATCCACAAGGAAGAAGGGGGGCCAAGGGGCCGCTGCCCCCATGGGCCGCCGCCGCCCTAGGGCAGCCGCCGCCGCCATCGTGGCTGCCGCCGGCCGCCTCCTCCTCCGGGCTGCACCTCTCCATCAACACCACCATCAATCTCTTGCTCACCATGGTCATGTGTGAGTAGTCTTCTCCGGGGCTGAGGGCTTGTACGTGTAGCTATGTGATTATCTCTCTCTTCCATGATGTGATCTTCGTTGTGATCATAGGCTGCCCTAGGGTGATCCCATGATATTTCCCCTTCCTCTATGTATTGAATTGATGTACTCACTTGTCTTTATCTAGTATAATCCCCGAGACCAAGGTGACAGCGGTCTATTGGACATGGAGTAGAAGAATATTTTCATGAGTGATTTCCTCTTTTGTGTGTTGATTGAAGATTGAGAATCTCTTGGTGCTTATCTTTGACTATCCTGGAGATATGTTGTGGTGATTGTGGTACTCTCTTTGGATGGCCGCGGTGACATTGGGAAATCCATAGATTGAGAACTACGAACTTTGAGGTGTGCTTTTGTAGCCCAACATAATTCCCTTCCTCTCTTGACCACAAAGGAATGACCTCCGAGTGCGTCTCCATTGCATGTTTTATGGGAAATAACATGTGATTAGAGTATGTCAATGTTGTTGGGAGTTGCCACTAGTGAAAGTATGAAGCCTAGGCCTTGTTTCCACCATTGCAATACCATTTGTGCTCATGTTTACTACATGTTTGCTTGCTGCCATTTTTATTTCAGATTTACAAATACATCTTTTGCCATCCATATCACTTGCCATTTAACATCTCTTCGCCGAACTAGTGCACCTATACATCTGACAAGTGTATTAGGTGTGTTGGGGACACAAGAGACTTCTTGTATCTTGATTGCAGGGTTGCTTGAAAGGGGTACGTTCAACCTCCACTTCCCTGAGTTCGATAAACCTTGGGTTACTCACTTAAGGGAAATTTGCTGCTGTCCTACAAACCTCTGCTCTTGGAGGCCCAACACTGTCTACAGGAATAGAAGCGTGTAGTAGACATCATGATCGTATCTTCTATACGACTCATGTTCTACCTTTCAGTCTTCCGTGTTCCGAGGCCATGTCTGTACATGCTAGGCTCGTCAAGTGAACCCTAAGTGTATTGCGTGAGTAAATCTGGCTTACACCCGTTGTATGCGAACGTTAGAGCCTATCGCACCCGATCATCACGTGGTGCTTCGGAACAACGAACCTTAGCAACGGTGCACAGTTAGGGGGAACACAATTCTTGAAATTTTAGTGAGAGATCATCTTATTTACTACCGTCATTCTAAGCAAATAAGATGTAAAACATGATAAACATGACATGCAATCAAATAGTGACATGATATGGCCAATATCATTTTGCTCCTTTTGATCTTCATCTTCGGGGCTCCATGATCATCATTGTCACCTGCATGACACCATGATCACCATCATCATGATCTCCATCATCGTGTCTTCATGAAGTTGTCTCGCCAAATATTACTTCTACTACTATGGCTAACGGTTAGCAATAAAGTAAAGTAATTACATGGCGTTTTCAATGACACGCAGGTCATACAATAAAATAAGACAACTCATATGGCTCCTGCCGGTTGTCATATTCATCGACATGCAAGTCGTGATTCCTATTACAAGAACATGATCAATCTCATACATCACATCGTTTTGGCCATATCACATCACACAACACATGCTGCAAGAACAAGTTAGACGTCCTCTAATTGTTGTTGCAAGTTTTACATGGTTGCTATAGGTTTCTAGCACGAACGTTTCTTTCCTACGCAAAAACCACAACGTGATATGCCAATTACTATTTACCCTTCATAAGGACCCTTTTCATCGAATCTGATCCGACTAAAGTGGGAGAGACAGACACCCGCTAGCCACCTTATGCAACTAGTTCATGTCAGTCGGTGGAACCCGTCTCACGTAAGCGTACGTGTAAGGTCGGTCCGGGCCGCTTCATCCCACGATGCCGCCGAATCAAGATAATACTAGTAGTGGCAAGTAAATTGACATGATCTACACCCACAACAACTTCTGTTCTACTCGTGCATAGTAACTACGCATAGACCTAGCTCTGATACCACTGTTGGGGATCGTTGCAGAAAATCAAAAAAATTCCTACGCATCACCAAGATCTATCTATGGAGATAACTAGCAACGAGAGGGGAGTGCATCTTCATACCTTTGAAGATCGCGATGCAGAAGCGTTGCAAGAACGCAGATGAAGGAGTCGTACTCGTACCGATTTAGATCGCAGTTGATTCCGATCTAAGCGCCGAACAACGGCGCCTCCGCATTCAACACACGTGCAGCCCGATGACGTTTCCCGCGCCTTGATCCAGCAAGGGAAGAGGGAGAGGTTGGGGAAGACTCCGTCCAGCAGCAGCACGATGGCGTGGTGGTGTTGGAGGAGCATGGCACTCCAGCAGGGCTTCGCCAAGCACCGCAAGAGACGAGGAGGGAGAGGAGTAGGGCTGCGCCGACAGGGAGAGGTCCTCGTGTCTTTGGCAGCCCCGAAACCCCACATATATATAGGGGGAGGGGAGGGGCTGCGCCCCCATTTAGGGTTCCCTCCCTAGGGGTGGTGGCAGCCCCTCGATCCGATCAAGGGGGCGGCCAGGAGGGGGTAGAGAGGGGAGCGCCCTAGGGTGGGCCTTAAGGCCCATCTGGACCTAGGGTTTGCCCCCTCCTTCTCTCCCTGCGCCTTGGGCCTTGGTGGGGGGCGCACCAGCCCACATGGGGCTGGTTCCTTCCCACACTTGGCCCATGCAACCCTCTGGGGCTGGTGGCCCCTCCCGGTGGACCCCCGGAACCCTCCCGGTGGTCCCGGTACGTTACTGATAGTGCCCAGAACATTTCCAATGACCAAAATGGGACTTCCCATATATAAATCTTTACCTCCGGACCATTCAGGAGCTCCTCGTGATGTCCGGGATCTCATCCGGGACTCCAAACAACATTCGGTAATCACGTACTACATTCCCTATAACCCTAGCGTCATTGAACCTTAAGTGTGTAGACCCTACGGGTTCGGGAATCATGCAGTCATGACCGAGACATATCTCCGGCCAATAACCAACAGCGGGATCTGGATACCCATGTTGGTTCCCACATGTTCCATGATGATCTTATCGGATGAGCCATGATGTCAAGGATTCAATCAATCCAGTATACGATTCCCTTTGTCTATTGGTATAGTACTTGCCCGAGATTCGATCGTCGGTATACCGATACCTTGTTCAATCTCGTTACGACAAGTCTCTTTACTCGTTCCGTAACATATCATCCCGTGACTAACCCCTTAGTCACATTGAGCTTATTACGATGATATATTACTGAGTGGGCCCAGAGATACCTCTCCGTCATACGGAGTGACAAATCCCAGTCTCGATTCGTGCCAACCCAACATATGTTTTCGGAGATACCCGTAGTGTACCTTTATAGCCACCCAGTTACGTTGTGACGTTTGGCACACCCAAAGTATTCCTACGGTATCCGGGAGTTGTACAACCTTATGGTCTAAGGAAAGGATACTTGACATTGGAAAAGCTTTAGCATACGAACTACACAATCTTGTGATAGGCTTAGGATTGGGTCTTGTCCATCACATCATTATCCTAATGATGTGATACTATTATCAATGACATCCAATGTCCATGGTCTGGAAACCGTAACCATCTGTTGATCAACGAGCTAGTCAACTAGAGGCTTACTAGGGACACGTTGTGGTCTATGTATTCACACATGTATTACTGTTTCCGGATAATACAATTAAAGCATGAACAATAGACAATTATCAGGAACAAGGAAATATAATAATAACCATTTTATTATTGCCTCTAGGGCATATTTCCAACACCGAGCACCTTCTATGCAGGCCGAACGCGTCAGTACGTCGACCCACGGACTCGCCTCGACGAGACGCTTCACCAATCCGAAGTAACTACTTGGGATTGGATCAGCGGGCCATAGCCAAACTATTAAGTCCTTCATGGCCGAACCCGCCATGTTGTGCAGCTCGACCAGCTGCTTCATCTGGTCGTTGAGGGGAACTATGACCAAAACAGCTTCTCCGTGTTGTTCCCCTCCTGGGCTCGGAAGTACAGGGCGGCGTCAGCACTGCTCCGTAGATGATCAGCAAACACGCCTGGAGAACTCCATAACAGTGTCAGCCCAATGTACTTCTGCCCTTCGAAGATGCTCTGTAAGAGAAATGTCTTACCAGGTGCTATCTGTCGTGCGTGCTCGATTTCTTGACGGGCGCTCCGCGACTCGCCTCGCGCATCCTGGGTAGTCTTCAATGCCGCAGCAAGCTCAGAAGCTTGTTCTGAAGTTTTCTTCTCCAATGCCTCGCACTTGACAATGGCATCTTTGAGTTTAACCTCGACTTTGGACACCCGATCCCAGTGCTTCTCTCACTCAGCCTTTTCATCCTGTAAATCGGCAGCCGCTTTGTCAGCGGCTACCTTTTTTTTGATGGAATGACAGTAGGAGAGGCTCCTACTAATTTTGTATATATATGATGTAAGGTGTTACAGTTATGTTACAAGTTGCATTACATCTATGTGGACATCCTACCCCCTCCCCCCCGTTGTTCGTCAATCGTGGAAATCACTATGGGACCACAAAACGGTGGGTAATAGTCCACGAAACAGGCCAGAATCGGCCAAAACCGCGAGTGTTGATGACCGACACGTAAAGGCACCCCGGGGTTCGTCAATATTGAAAATTACTCCGGGACCCCAAAATAGTGAGTAATAGTCCACGAAAGAGGCCAGAATCGGCAGAACCGCGAGTGCTGATAACATCCCCGTAAGCGCACCCTGGGGTTCAACAACTATGGAAATCGCTTCGGGACCCCAAAATGGTGAGTAATAGTCCACGAAACGGGTCAGAATCGGCCAAACCTTCGAGGGTTGATGACCGACACGAAAACGCACCCTCGGGTTCGTCAGTCGTGGAAATCACTCTGGGACCCCAAAACGGTG
>LR738716.1:14467621-14483547 GCA_902687465.1 Secale cereale
TGTCGGTTATCAACACAAGAAGTTTTGGCCGATTCTCAACCGTTTCGTGGACTATTACTCACCGTTTTGGGGTTCCAAAACGATTCACATAGTTGTTGAAACCCAAGGTGCGCATACGTGTCGGTTATCAGCACTCCCAGTTTTGGCCAATTCTGGCCTCTTTCGTGGACTATTACTCACTGGTTTGGGGTCCCGGAGTGTTTTTCAATATTGACGAACCCCGGGGTGCCATTACGTGTCGGTCATCAACATCCACGGTTTTCGCCGATCTGGCCTGTTTTGTGGACTATTACTCACTGTTTTGGGGTCCCGTAGTGATTTCCAGGATTTACGAACCCAGGGGTGCGTTTTCCTGTCGGTCATCAGCACTCGCGGTTTTTGTTGATTCTGACCCGTTTCGTGGACTATTACCACCATTTTGGGGTCCGCGAGTGATTTCCACGACTGACGAACCCTAGGGTGCGTTTTCAGGTCGGTCATCAACACTCGAAGTTTTGGCCGATTCTGACCCGTTTCGTGGACTATTACTCACTGTCGTGGAAATAACACGGCAGATGTCCGGTTTAACGGACTTGATGATGGAACCATCGCACATGTTAGCTTGAAGGGGTTAAAAGCACACAAAGGACACAGAGGGTTTATACAAGTTCGGCCCCTTCGATGAAGGTAAAAGCCTACGTCTAGTTTGGTTTGGTATTGCTTGGGCGTCGATGAACAGGGTGCAGTTTGCTTGCCTGTCTCGACGGGTTGTTTCTTGCTTGTCCCTGAACCGTCGCCGGGTCGTCCCTTTATATAGAGGTGACGCCTGGTCCGGTTTATAGAGTCCCGAGGCCGGCTCATACTCGTGTCCGCCTCGGTCTCTGCTCTTTTCTTCCTTATCTCTCAAGTTACATCATCGGGCGGTTTACAAACCATAAATTTATACATGGGCCTAAGATTTCATGGGCCGTAGCCTCTACTAAATATTACAATAACACATATTTACCATAATACGGTTTATACTAGCCGGTTCATACCTGCTAGTAATATCCCTGACATTAGGCCCCAGAATGATTTGAACTTGTTCACATCAATCTCCCCTGTCTTGCATTTTTCCTTCTTGTGTCTTCTCATTTTTGTAAACCGGCCCTGACGTCATCCTCGAGAATCACTTAATCTGACTGTGACATCACTTCCGCATTTAACGCCGTGAGGTGTCCATCGGCTTTGTTTAAGGGTTGTTCCGAAAATCGAGGTGATTGAGAATCTTTATCCAATCCTTTGCCTCCTCGAATCCCGCACTTGTCGCTTCGGATCTGCATCTCTATAAATACCGCCGCCCCATTCTTTATCTTCCTCCGTTCGTTCTTCTTCCTCCATCGCCCGAGCTCAAGACTCCATTGTCGCCCGAGCTCGAACCGCCGCCGTCGACCGCCGAATCCAAGTCCTCGCCGGCCGCTGTATCGACCTGAGCTTGACCAGAGAAAACTCCCCCGCCACTTCTCAGGTACTCCATCTTCTTCCTCACTGTAGATCCGTAATCTCTAGGGTTCTTTCGCATCTCCGCCATTAAAACCTCAGTGAAAGCTTTACCTTGTTCATCTTAGGCACCAAGTTCTCAGTAATAACCTTTAGATCTTTCCCTTTTAAAATTTACCTCTATTCCGCTGCGGTATGCTTTAGATCTTCGTCCTTCATATTCAACCTGTAGATTTATCCGCTCTGTATAGGACCCTTGTAGTTCTTCCCGTATATCCTTGTATTTGTTTTTCTTTTTCTTGCGCGCTCAGATCTGTTCCGCCTTAGCTGTCTATGAAAACATGTTTCTTCTCCCTTGTATGTCTGTTAAGTATACTCCAGTTTAAACTGTCATGTACAGGCTCTGTAAATTTTTTAAAGACATAGCTCCCTGTTACTGCCGGGTTATCCGTATCATTAGTCCCTTGCTTAATCCGTTGCGTAATCCTTGCATATATCTTCCGGTTTATACCGCTGTACTCGAATAACCCGGTTTTACACTTTATCCTTTCAGCACTTGCTCTTCTGCTGCCATGGCCAAACAATTTGTGTCTTGCAATTGGGTTCCTTCCGTTATTACGGAAGACGATTTAGCCAAAGCTGTGTCAATTGGCACTTTAGGCCCTCAATCCGTTTTAAAGTGGCGAGCTCCAGGAAACGAGTGTCCTCCCACTCCCAAAGAGGGGGAGGTTATTGTCTTCTTTGACCATATTGCTCGGGGCTTTACTCCTCCCGGTTCGAAGTTTTTTTGGGATGTACTTGCTGCCTTCCATCTTCATCCTCAGGACATAGGTCCCAACTCTGTTTCCAACATCTGTGATTTCCAAGTTTTTTCTGAGGTGTATTTGCAAGAAGAACCGTCAGTTGACTTGTTCCGGGATTTCTTCCACCTAAACCGGCGGACTGAATTCACTAGTGGACCGCATCAAGAACTAGGCGGGGTCAGTATTCAGAAAAGGAAAGATGCAGTCTTTCCTCATGCCGCTCTCCACACACATCCCAAGGACTGGAATAAATCTTGGTTTTACTGTATTGATACTTCACCTGCGGGGGAAAACCCATTGCCGGGTTATCGCGAGCACCGTCTTCCGGAGGATCACCCTCTGCCGCCACGCCTCAGCTCCTCAGAGCGGCCCCGGTTTGCCTCTCAACTTTCCAAGTTAAAGGCCTTTATGGCTAATGGTTTAACCGGCGTGGATTTCATGCACTGCTGGCTCTCTTGGAGTATCCTTCCTCTGAGCCCGCGCACAAGCTTGATGTGTCAATACTCTGGTAAACCGGATGACCCTCAACGTTTTACTAAGGAGAAACTTTCTGAGTCAGAAGTCACTGAGTCCGCCAAGAAAGTGCTTAACATCACTTTAGAAGAATGTAGCCAAACCGGACTGGCTCCATACTACAAGAAAAATAAGCTGCCTGCGGTATGTCTTACTTTCTTTCTTATGCCTGTAATCCGTTCCTTTAAATGGTTCTTTCAATTTATCTTTTTCCTTTTTTAACAGGCCAATGATCCTTTCTAGAAAAGGAAACCTTAGGAGAAAACCGGAAAACAGACACGCCGGAAAACCTTTGCTACCATGAAGAGAAAAGCGGCTGGTGGCTCCAGTTCCCATGCTGAGGATGACGATCCGGACTCTGAGGTATGAATTAATCCGGCTTTACTTTGCTCGCTTTTACTCATATCTGTATCTAATGATAACTTTTCACAGGAGTTGGCCGATGGAGATAAACCGGCCGAAGTTGAGGTAACTATCCTTTCTTCCGATTCAGAACCACTTCCACAAAAAAGTCGTCGGACAGTCCGGAAATATCAGTTTTCTCACCCATATGCTCAATTGGATCCTAATTTTCTTTTGAAGAAACAGCAACATGAAGCTCTTCGCCGGACCACTCGCCACAGCGGCCTTGATGTGGAATCATCCGGAATATCTCTTACTTCGGCCCGGAAGCGCCGCTCTGAGGTTATACTCTCTCCAACCCTTCTTCATCCCAAGGCCGGGCTTATACGCAAACCTCTTAAACCGTCTGACCCTGATTATCAGGAGACTCCATTATCTTCTTCCGGTGAATCAACTGCCACACAGCTTCCACCCCTTAAAACTGTCCCAGGGTAAGTCTTTAAATTTATCCGGTTTATGATTGCACTTTGTCTTATAGCTCTAACTTGTTTTTCCAACTTCCTTCAGCAAGCCAAAGCCTAGCAAAAAACCAAAAGCCAACCAACCAACTGCTGAGACTACCGTTGATGATCCGGCGGCTGATCCGGACTCAGCTATTCCTCCGGAAGGTGAACCTACAATTCCACTTGAAGATCCTGCTCCTGCCGATCACACTACTATGCCTGAGAATCCTAATGTTGAGGATGTTCGTGAACCGGCAAGTCCTGCCCGGGCCAATTCTCCTCAGACCAATCCGGCTCCTCCCAGTCCCGTTCGCACTGCAACCCCACCCCCAACAACTGCTTCTCTGGAGGTGGAAATAACTCACACAGCTTATACCGCTCCTGCTGAGCCCACTGTCTTAGCCAAACATACGGCTAAAGCGGAGAAGCTGCACAAAGAAAAGGGTAAATAGAGTACTAAATTGTCCAGCTTTGCTGACATGAGTGCCCAGGAACTCTATTCCGGGTACTTGAACCGGCTCCACACTGGTCGAGATTATGAAGCAGGCTTGATTAACATGATGAAGGACAAGTATGAGGTAATCCCTTGCATCTTCTTTTGACTTTCAGTGCCTTTCTGTCTATACCATATCAGCCCCCAAGTTCCGTTTTAGCTATGTTTAGAAGGTGAACCGGTACTTCCTGATGAATCAAATGATCTTACATTAGCCCCCAAGTGCCAGGGGCATAACTCGGTTTATGTGCCTGGGACTTGCCTGACTTTTCCCTCAATACTTCAATTATCCATTAGTCCCCAAGTGTCAAGTAGACAACTTGTTTTGTTTGCTTGAGACTTTGTCTTTGAATTACTTCTGCTTATTGCTTCAACTGCCCATTAGCCCCCAAGTGTCAAGTAGACAACTTGTTTGTGTGCTTGAGACTTTGTCTTTAAATTACTTCCGCTTGCCACTTGATCTTCCTTGTAGACTGATTTAAACCGGAGGGACGAAGAAATCAGTGAACTCCGGAGCAGACTTGCTGAAACGGAGGCTGCTGCTTCTAAGGCCAAGAAAGATTTGAAGCTGAGTTTAAAGACTGCTGAACAGCTGAAGAAATTCTTTGAAGAAGAGCGGACCGCCTTTGAGGTTCAAAAGAAAGATCTGGAGAAAAGGGCCAAGGATGCTGAAGAAGCTCTTAATCCGGTGACTGAAGAGTTATCCGGTTTAAAGCGGCAAATAGAGTTGATGACTTCTGCAATCTTCGGTAAGTATTTAATCTATATTCCTGCTTTCATCCTTGCAATCTTCTATCCGTGCCGGTTTAATTGTGATAATCATATGCAGGGCGCCGTGTCACCCATCTTGGGGATGACTTACGGAAAATACTCAAGGCATGTTATACTTTGGTCGAGCAGTTGTATTCCGGCGCTCAAAGGATCATAAGTGCAACATGATTCAATAAACCGGCCCCTACTACCATCCAAGGCACATTGCAAAAGATGTATGTCTTGTCGGTGCGTTTGGAGGAAGTTAAGAAGTCTGCCGCTCGAGACGGTTCCCTCGTGGCGCTTACCAGAGCGAATGCGTGGGTTCCGGACTTTGATCTGGAAGAAGCCTTTAATGGTTATCCAAATACCAAAGAAGATGGATCGGCTTTCACTGCAAAGGATCTCCGTGTCTTGACAAAGGAGATGCATCCTCTGGCCAGCAAACTTGCGGCCGAATCAGATTTATCCAGGTATCATCCGGGATATGACTTGCAAAACGAGCGGGTGGAGCGGCCGTTTTATGATACCGTCAATCTAATCCCCCCAGTGCGCCCTCATACCTTCGCTCCAGATATCGATCCGTCTGAACTCATCAACGAAGAAATGTACTTTCGTACTTTAACGAAAATCGACTGGTGCGTCCCTGACTTCCAGCCGCTTCAAGAAGAGGAGGAGACTCCGGATGAAGTTGATGCCCAGCCGTCTCAGCAGGAGGGAGCGTAGCTCATAGCATATCTTTGTAGTTGCAGCCTCATTTTGCCGAACAATTTTTAATCCGTCAGGCTTGCTATGCCTTGTAATA
Source organism: Secale cereale (assembly GCA_902687465.1). Taxonomy (NCBI): domain Eukaryota; kingdom Viridiplantae; phylum Streptophyta; class Magnoliopsida; order Poales; family Poaceae; genus Secale; species Secale cereale. Next base: position 14,473,289 of record LR738716.1, read on the forward strand.
GGATAGCTGAAAACATTTGTCTGCGTTGATCCGGATATTCCAACTTTTGTTTTGATATTGCCAATTTGGTCTGATATGGATTATCTTATATATCATCCGTTCCTGCATAGATAATGAAGATATGTCCTAACAGTTTTACCGTTGGACCCATTAAATTGTTCTCACAACATATCAAACAAGTGTATACTTATATCAAAAATAACTTTATACCTGAGATGAAGTATGCTTGATACTCTTAATCCGGCGAATTTTGCCTCTTTGAAGGGAGTCTTTGAATAGACCCATTAATAATCCCTGGTATTATAGAAGCTCATGATTGTTCCGGGCTATGATGAACACCGGATTAACTCTTGCTGGTGTTTTATAACCCAGACTTTTTACTCATGCTGGTGCTCATGACCCAGATCTTTAACTTTGTAGATGTGTGATCAATTTCTTGAATTGTCCCACTCCGGATTAAAGAACCATAACACGTAAAGATCAGAAATGCAAATTTGCAAATAAAACCATGTAGTCGAGGCTTTTACGAGCTGTCAGGCTCAAAGCAAGGTTCAGCCAATCAATGGAATGGGCTTGCCATCCAGAGGGCCGGTCGATGGATGTGGCCGAATCATCCATAGGAACCATAAGAAAATCTTTAGCCAATCACTGGGTGGCTGTCGCCTGTCCAGAGGGCCTCCATGGTTCCATGAAACCATGGGTAAATCTTTAGCCAATCACTAGATGGTTGTCGCCTGTCCAGAGGGCCTCCATGGTTTCATGAAACCATGGGTAAACTTTGAGCCAATCACTGGATGGTTGTCGCCTGTCCAGAGGGCCTCCATGGTTCCATGAAACCATGGGTAAACTTTGAGCCAATCACTGGATGGCTGTCGCCTGTCCAGAGGGCCTCCATGGTTCCATGAAACCTTGGGTAAACTTTGAGCCAATCACTGGATGGCTGTCGCCTGTCCAGAGGGCCTCCATGGTTCCATGAAACCATGGGTAAACTTTGAGCCAATCACTGGATGGATTACCATCCAGAGGGCTTCCGTCAAGCATCCTCTTTGAGCCGGATATGTCCTTACGCTCTTCAGGGAGTTTTATTGCTTCTGAGTGCATATATTCTGCATAATCAGTTTTAGACCGATCGATATGTTTGAAACATGACATATAATAATATAAGTATGGTTGTCCTCATAAGATCTTTGTATTGGAAAAAAGGCTGAACCCCCGGTTTGCCGAGGGTGCCGGTTTATTCATTAGTCATAATATATACATAGGATACAGTGGAGCTCATGGCTCAGGTATACTAGGGCCGTAAGAGGGCGATGTTCCACGGCCTCTTTGTCTCCTCTTCCGATGTCCGTGAGTCCTTGTGTTCTCGAACGTCCACCAGGTAGTATGAACCATTGTAAAGATTCTTGCTGACCACAAAAGGCCCTTCCCAAGGTGGGGATAGTTTGTGCATATCTGTTTGGTCTTGGACGAGCCGGAGTACTAAATCTCCTTCCTGGAACGTCCTGCTCTTGATCCGGCGGCTATGATACCTGCGCAAGTCTTGTTGATAAATCGCAGACCGTGTTGCTGCTATATCACGCTCTTCATCCAGCCGGTCTAAACTGTCCTGTCTCGCCTGCTCGTTGGCCGCTTCAACATAGGCTGTCACCCTTGGTGGGTCATGACGGATATCACTTGGAAGGACCGCTTCAGCACCGTACACCATAAAGAAAGGTGTATAACCTGTAGACCGGTTTGGCGTAGTATTGATACTCCAAAGGACAGACGGTAACTCCTCAACCCAACATCCCGGGGTTCTTTGTAAGGGAGTCATAAGCCGGGGATTGATACCTTGCAAAATCTCCTGGTTTGCTCTTTCAGCTTGACCATTGGTTTGAGGGTGGGCTACAGAAGATACATCTAGGCGAATATGTTCTCGTTGACAATATTCTTCCATCTCATCCTTAGATAAATTGGTGCCGTTGTCTGTGATGATGCTGTGTGGAAAGCCAAACCGGAAAATTACCTTTTTGATGAATTTGACCGATGTGGCTGCATCACACTTGCTCACAGGCTCTGCCTCAATCCACTTTGTAAACTTATCCACCGCCACAAGTAGATGAGTTTTCTGATCTTGGGATCGTTTAAAGGGTCCAACCATATCAAGCCCCCAAGTCGCAAACGGCCAGGTTATCGGTATCATCCGGAGCTCCTGTGCCGGAACAAGAGCACGTCGTGAAAACTTCTGACAAGCATCACACTTCCGGACTAAATCCGCCGCATCAGCATGAGCTGTTAACAAATAGAACCCATGTCGAAAAGCTTTAGCCACCAATGATTTTGAACCGGCATGATGACCACAATCCCCTTCATGAATCTCGCGAAGAATCTCACAACCTTCCTCGGCTGATACACACCGCTGAAATGCTCCAGAGACGCTGCGATGATGAAGTTCCCCATTTGCAATTGTCATGGACTTAGAACGCCGGACTATCTGTCGTGTTTCTATCTCATCGTCCGGCAGCTCTCCTCGGCTTAGATATGCCAAATAGGGCAGCGTCCAATCCGGAGTAACATGAAGTGCTACAACTAGCTGTGCCTCCGGATCAGGAACAGCCAGGTCTTCCTCTGATGGTACTTGTACTGATGGACTGTGCAGCTCATCCAAAAAAGTATTTGGTGGTACCGGTTTACGTTGAGAACCCAACCGTCTTAAAGCATCAGCCGCTTCGTTCTTTCGCCGGTCTATGTGGTCCACTTGATACCCTTTGAAATATCCAGCCACTGCTTCCACTTCTCGTCTATAAACCGCCATGAGAGTATCCCTTGAATCCCACTGGCCTGAAACTTGCTGTGCCACCAAGTCTGAATCGCCGAAGCACTTGACCCGACTCAAGTTCATCTCCTTTGCCATCCGCAAGCCATGAAGTAACGCTTCATATTCCGCTGCATTATTAGTACAAGGAAAGAATAAACGGAGGACGTAACAAAACTTATCACCTCGCGGGGAAGTTAAGACAACTCCAGCACCCGAGCCTTCTAACTGTCTTGAACCGTCAAAGTGAATCGTCCAGTAAGTAAGGTCCGGCTTCTCCTCAGGTGTTTGTAATTCCGTCTAATCATTGATGAAATCCACCAATGCCTGAGATTTTATAGCGGTGTGTGCCACATATTTCAACTCATGTGGGCTGAGCTCAATGGCCCACTTCGCCACTCTACCCGTAGCTTCTCTGTTCTGGATTATGTCCCCCAACGGTGCTGAACTAACCACGGTTATTGGATGACCCTGAAAATAGTGCTTCAACTTCCGGTTTGCCATGAACACACCATACACCAGCTTCTGCCAATGTGGGTACCTCTGCTTAGACTCAATGAGTACCTCACTCACGTAATAAACCGGACGCTGAACCGGATATTCTTTCCCTGCTTCCTTGCGTTCCACCACGATCACCACACTAACTGCTCGTGCGTTGGCGGCGACGTATAACAACGAAGGTTCGTTATCAACAGGGGCAGCCAGGACCGGTGGCCTTGCCAGCTGTTGCTTCAAATCCTCAAACGCAGCATTTGCCTCATCACTCCATATAAACCGATCCGTCTTTCTCAGCATCTGATAAAGCGGAATCGCCTTCTCCCCTAAACGGCTAATAAACCGGCTCAATGCTGTAATCCGGCCAGCGATACGCTGAACATCATTAATGCAAACCGGTTTTGTTAAAGATGTGATTTCCTTGATCTTCTCCGGATTAGCTTCTATTCCTCTGTTTGACACCAAAAACCCAAGGAGCTTGCCTGCCGGAACACCGAAAGCACACTTCTTCGGATTAAGCATCATCTTATAGGCCCGAAGATTGTCAAAGGTCTCCTTGAGGTCCTCTATCAGTGTCTCTTCCTTCCTTGACTTCACCACGATATCATCCACATAGGCATGAACATTTCTTCCTATCTGCCCCCTAAGACAGTTCTGCACGCAACGCTGATAAGTTGCTTGGGCACTCTTGAGCCCAAAAGGCATAGATACATAGCAAAAAGCACCAAAAGGAGTTATGAAAGCTGTCTTTTCTTGGTCCTTAACTGCCGTCTTGATCTGGTGATATCCCGAGTATGCATCCAAAAAACTTAGCCGCTCACATCCCGCTGTAGCATCGATGATCTGATCAATGCGAGGTAGAGCAAAAGGATCCGTTGGACAAGCTTTATTGAGGTCTGTGTAGTCCACACACATTCTCTATTTTCCATTCTTCTTTAGCACCAGCACCGGGTTAGCTAACCACTCTGGGTGAAAAACTTCCACTATGAACCCCGCAGCCAAAAGTCTGGCCACCTCCTCTCCTATAGCCTTGCACCTTTCTTCATTGAAGTGGCGCAAATACTGCTTGACCGGTTTAAACTTCGGATCAATATTAAGACTGTGCTCAGCGAGTTCCCTCGGTATACCTGGCATGTCAGAAGGTTTCCATGCAAAGATATCCCGGTTCTCACGGATGAACTCGATGAGCGCGCTTTCCTATTTGGGATCAAGGTTAGCGCTGATCGTGAACTGCTTGGACGAATCGCCTGGCACAAAATCAACTTGCTTGGTCTCCTCTACCGATTTCAATTTCAGCGCCGGATCATGCTCTGTAGTTGGCTTCTTCAACGGGGTCATATCTGCCGGATCAACATTATCCTTATAAAATTTTAACTCCTCGGTAGCACATACTGCCTCCGCGTAAGCAGCGTCTCCCACTTCACACTCCAACGCAACCTTGCGACTTCCATGAACCGTGATTGTGCCATTGTGACCCAGCATCTTGAGCTGCAGGTAAACATAACACGGTCTGGCCATAAACTTGGCATAAACCGTCCTCCCGAACAGAGCGTGATAAGGGATCCGGATCTTGACGACTTCGAAAGTTATCATCTCTGACCTGGAATCATGCTCATCTCCAAAGGTAACTTCTAAGTCAATTTTCCCAACTGGATAAGCTGACTTACCTGGAACCACCCCGTGTAACACCGTGTTTGACTGCCTCAGCTTCTTATCCGTCAAGCCCATTCGACGGAAGGTCTCATAATACAAGATATTGATGCTACTGTCGCTGTCCATAAGAACTTTACTGAACTTATAACCTCCCACCTGTGGTGCTACCACCAAGGCCAAGTGCCCCGGATTATCCACTCGCATCGGGTGATCCTCCCTGCTCCATACAATGGGCTGCTCTGACCAGCGCAAGAATTGCGGCGTCCCCGGTTCAACTGCATGGACTGCCCGCTTTAAAACCTTCTGATCTCGCTTACACAGACTCGTGGTGAACACATGATATTGCCCGCTACTCAACTCCTTCGGATTACTCTGATACCCGGATTGCGGTTGTTGTTGCTGACGCGGCTGGTTACCCTAGTTATTGTGATTTCCTTGGCCCTGCTGTTGGCTGCCTTGGTTATTGTAACCACCCTGGCCATGTGGCTGATTACCCTGGTTATTATAACCACCTTGACCATATTGATTATTAGCCCGGCCATGATAACCATTGTTATTGCCCCGATATCCTGACCCAGAGCTGTTCCCCTGATGACCCGAACCATAGAACCCCGAGCCTGAACCACCATTCGGAGGCCTGTCATTAGAATTGAAGCGGCCCGCTATGGCTTCCATCAAGGGCCTGCAATCTCCTATATTGTGTTTCGCTGGTCGTCCCCTTGTGCTATGTTTCGGACAAGGCTGACTTAACTCCTGGTCCCAACTAACATTTCCTCCGCCGGTCTGTGGGAGTGGTTTACCCCTATTGCGCTAGAAACCCTCTTGAACTTGGGTATTGGCCACGAAATCAGAGTCACCCTCCGCCTTTCGCTTGCCCAAGAAGCTTGTTGTAGCCGGATTACCCTGCGCCGGTTTACCGGGTTTGTTAACTTTCCCTGCTTTGTCTCCCTCCGCTTCTGGGTACTTAGTGTTGTCCGAGTCCCCATACTTCACCAGAGCACTCATGAGAGTTCCCATATCATTACAATCTCGTTTAAGCCGTCCCAGTTTTAGCTTTAGAGACTCAAACCGGCAATTGTTCTCTAAAGTTACTATTGTCGTACTGGGATTGATACTATTTGAAGAATGCAAGATCTCTGATACTCGCCGCACCCATGCACTTCTAGATTCCTGCTCTCCTTGCACACATGCTGCTAGATCCACTATTGACATCGGCTGCTTGCATGTATCCTTGAATTTTTTGATAAACTAGCGATGTAGCTCTCCCCATGACCCGATGGAATTTGGGGGTAAACCCTTTAGCCAGGTCCGGGTTGTACCTTCAAGCATCATAGTAAAGTACTTTGCACAAGCCGCTTCATCTACATCCAGCATCTCCATGGCCATCTCGTAACTCTCAACCCAAGCTTCAGGAGCCAAATCTGCGGTGTAATTAGGCACCTTACGTGGCCCTTTGAAATCCTTAGGCAGCTTCACGCTCCGTAAAGCGGGGATAAGACACTGTACCCCAAAGGAACTCGTTGTGACTCCTGTCTCCGCCGTGGTCGTGTGAACCGCCGTCGTCTGACGGATTTCCTCCCGGGCTACCGGCCTAACCCGGTTTACATCCTGAGCTTGTGCAGCCGCACCTGCCGGATTATCCTGTCTGTGCCGATGCCGCCTGCGTTCACTACTAGACACTTCTGGTTCCTCCCAATGCCTAGTGTAACTCCGGCTGGGACGTGGTGTTGAATGTAACCTCTCCCTGCTATGAGAATATGCTTGCTGTTGTATCAACGCCGTGTCGACTAGATCCTTAACCCTGCGTGCCTCCAATGCCACCGGAGACGTCCCCTCAATAGGTAAAGAGGCCAAGCGTGAAGCAGCTGCAACGATATTGTCCAAAGGATTCGAGTAATGACCCGGAGGGTTAGGAACGTGAGGTGTAGATGTGATCCGTCGATCTTGCTCTGCAGTACGCTGCTGAACCGGCTCGTCCCTCGCTGGGGGTGCCCTTCGGTTTAAAGCTGGATTATTGATAGTCCCTGCCCCTGGCGTCCTGAACAGATCCGTCGCTTCATAAACCGGCGGTAGACGGGATTGGTACTTCCGACTCCTTACTCCCTGTGTAGAGGCCTGCTCCATCCTTAGGTGAAAAGCCTGATCATTCAGTTCCGCTTGCCTTATCACTATCATAGCCTTCTCTGCTTTCAGATCATCCCTTGCTTGGTCAACCCGGCCCTTTAACTGAAGGAGCTCTGCATCATGTTGCGCCTTGTCTGCTGGAGCTACCTCTGCCATGGCCCGGGCTGTGAACTCCTCGACTAAGGTGGATAGAAAGTCAGCGGGTGAGAGGGCCTGGCCACTCCCCCCTACACCAGCTTCTGCTGTCGCCCCGTTCACCGTGGATTGCTGCGTGGGTTGTGAACCGGCCATAAAGACAGCCACCCGGTTTGGCGGGTCAAAGGGGTCCGGAATACTGTTCCCGTCGGACTCACCCTCAGACCGGCCGTCCTGCAACTGATACAAAGACTCAGTCTCTCCGGATGAAGACTCGTCGTTGGAGTAGACAACTGTTTCGCCATCGGATTCTGATCCATCCTCGGTTCGGACCCCGTGGACTGCTCCAACGAAGACGTGCTTCATGGCGGGCTGAATCCAGGCCGATCTCGCACGCTGAGCCGGCTCGACGATGTCGGGGAAGATGTCCAGCTCAGGTCCCTGTTCGCCGATCTTGCCGATGAAGACGTGGATTCCACCGAAGGGAACCCGGTACCCGTATTCGATTGAATCGGCCTCCAGTCCCCAACCTGCGTCATCGATGTAGACCCGGCCGCGACGACTCTTGGTCATCCGGCCGACCGCGTAGCCCTTGAGCCCTTCAAAGCTGCCCTTCAAGAACTCGAAACCATCGTGCGGAGGCCCCACGATGGGCGCCAACTGTCGTGGAAATAACACGGCAGATGTCCGGTTTAACAGACTTTAACAGACTTGATAATGGAACCATCGCACAGGTTATCTTGAAGGGGTTAAAAGCACTCAAAGGACACAGAGGGTTTATACTAGTTCGGCCCCTTCGATGAAGGTAAAAGCCTACGTCTAGTTTGGTTTGGTATTGCTTGGGCGTCGATGAACAGGGAGCAGTTTGCTTGCCTGTCTCGACGGGTTGTTTCTTGCTTGTCCCTGAACCGTCGCCGGGTCGTCCCTTTATATAGAGGTGACGCCTGGTCCGGTTTACAGAGTCCCGAGGCCGGCTCATACTCGTGTCCGCCTCGGTCTCTGCTCTTTTCTTCCTTATCTCTCAAGTTACATCATCGGGCGGTTTACAAACCATAACTTTATACATGGGCCTAAGATTTCATGGGCCGTAGCCTCTACTAAATATTACAATCACACATATTTACCATAATCCGGTTTATACTAGCCGGTTCATACCTGCTAGTAATATCGATTTCCATAGTTGTTGAACCCCAGGGTGCGCTTATGTGTCGGTTATCAACACTCGCGGTTTTGGCCGATTCTGGCCTGTTTTGTGGACTATTACTCACTGTTTTGGGGTGCCGGAGTGATTTCCAGGACTTATGAACCCAGGGGTGCGTTTTCGTGTCGGTCATCAACACTCGCGGTTTTTGTCGATTCTGACCTGTTTCGTGGACTATTACCCATCGTTTTGGGGTCCCAGAGTGATTTCCATGACTAACGAATCCCGGGGTGCATTTTTGTGTTGGTCATCAACACTCGGAGTTTTCGCCAATTCGGACCCGTTTCGTGGACTATTACTCACCGTTTTGGGGTTCCAAAATGATTTCCATAGTTGTTGAACCCCAAGGTGCGCTTACGTGTCCGTTATCAGCACTCGCAGTTTTGGCCAATTCTGGCCTCTTTCGTGGACTATTACTCACTGTTGTGGGGTCCCGGAGTGATTTTCAATATTGACGAACCCCGGGGTGCCTTTACGTGTCGGTCATCAATACCAGTGGTTTTGGCCGATTCTGGCCTGTTTTGTGGACCCAGGGGTGCGTTTTGGGGTCCCGGAGTGACCTCCAGGATTTACGAACCCAGGGGTGCGTTTTCGTGTCGTTCATCAGCACTCGTGGTTTTTGTCGATTCTGACCCGTTTCGTGGACTATTACCCACCGTTTTGGGGTCCGAGAGTGATTTGCACGACTAACGAACCCCGGGGTGCGTTTCGTGTCGGTCATGAACACTCGAAGTTTTGGCCGATTCTGACCCGTTTCGTGGACTATAGCTCACCGTTTTGGAGTCCCGAAGCGATTTCCATAGTTGTTGAATCCCAGGGTGCGCTTACGTGTTGGTTATCAGCACTCGCGGTTTGGGCCGATTCTGGCCTCTTTCGTGGACTATTACTCACTGTTTCGGGGTCCCAGAGTGATTTTCAATATTGACGAAACCCGGGGTGCAATTACGTGTCGTTCATCAACACTCGCGGTTTTGGCCGATTCTGGCCTGTTTTGTGGACTATTACTCACAGTTTTGGGATGCCGGAGTGATTTTCAATATTGACGAACCCCGGGGTGCATTTACGTGTCGTTCATCAGCACTCGCGATTTTTGTTGATTCTGACCCGTTTCATGGACTATTACCCACCATTTTGGGGTCCCAGAGTGATTTCCACGATTGACGAACCCCGGGGTGCGTTTTCGTGTCGGTTATCAACACACGAAGTTTTGGCCGATTCTGAACCGTTTCGTGGACTATTACTCACCGTTTTGGGGTTCCAAAACGATTGCCATAGTTGTTGAAACCCAAGGTGCGCATACGTGTCGATTATCAGCACTCCCGGTTTTGGCCAATTCTGGCCTCTTTCATGGACTATTACTGACTTGTTTGGGGTCCCGGGGTGTTTTTCAATATTGACGAACCCCGGGGTGCCTTTACGTGTCGGTCATCAACATCCATGGTTTTTGCCGATCTGGCCTGTTGTGTGGACTATTACTCACTGTTTTGGGGTCCCGGAGTGATTTCCAGGATTTACGAACCCAGGGGTGCGTTTTCGTGTCGGTCATCAGCACTCGCAGTTTTTGTCGATTCTGACCCGTTTCATGGACTATTACCACCATTTTGGGGTCCGAGAGTGATTTCCACGACTGACGAACCCCAGGGTGCGTTTTCGTGTCGGTCATCAATACTCGAAGTTTTGGCCGATTCTGACCCGTTTCGTGGACTATTACTCACCGTTTTGGGGTCCCGAAGCGATTTCCATAGTTGTTGAACCCATCACTCGCGGTTTTTGTCGATTCTGACCTGTTTCGTGGACTATTACCCATCGTTTTGGGGTCCCAGAGTGATTTCCAAGACTGACGAACCCCGGGGTGCA
>LR738716.1:14494041-14511225 GCA_902687465.1 Secale cereale
CCCAAAACGGTGGGTAATAGTCCACGAAAGGGTCAGAATCGACAAAAACTGTGAGTGCTGATGACCGACACGAAAACGCACCCCTGGGTTCATAAATCCTATAAGTCACTCCGGGACCCCAAAACAGTTAGTAATAGTCCACAAAACAGGCCATATTCGGCCAAAACCGCGGGTGTTGATGACCGACACGTAAAGGCACCCCAGGGTTCATCAATATTGAAAATCACTCCGGGACCCCAAAACAGTGAGTAATAATCCACGAAAGAGGCCAGAATTGGCCAAAACCGCGAGTGCTGATAACGGACACGTAAGCGCACCTTGGGGTTCAACAACTATGGAAATCGTTTTCGAACCCCAAAACGGTGAGTAACAGTCCACGGAACAGGTCAGAATCGGCGAAAACTTCGAGTGTTGACGACCGACACAAAAATGAACCCCAGGGTTCGTCGGTCGTGGAAATCACTCTCGGACCGCAAAACGGTGGGTAATAGTCCACGAAACGGGTCAGAATGAACAAAAACCGCGAGTGCTGATGAACGACACGTAAAGGCACCCTGCGGTTCAACAACTATGGAAATCGCTTCGGGACCCCAAAACGGTGAGTAATAGTCCACGAAACGGGTCAGAATCGGCCAAAACTTCGTGTGTTGATGACCGACACAAAAACGCACCCCGGGGTTCGTCAGTCGTGGAAATCACTCTGGGGCCCCAAAATGGTGGGTAATAGTCCACGAAAGGGTCAGAGTCGACAAAAACCGTGAGTGCTTATGACCGACATGAAAACGCACCCCTGGGTTCATAATGTTGGGGATCGTAGCATAAAATCAAAAAATTTCCTACGCGTCACCAAGATCTATCTATGGAGTAATCTAGCAACGAGCATAAAGGAGAGTGCATCTACATACCCTTGTAGATCGCGATGCGGAAGCGTTACAAGAACGCGGATGAAGGAGTCGTACTCGCTGCGATTCAGATCGCGGTTGATTCCGATCTAAGCGCCGAACAACGGCGCCTCCGCGTTCAACACACGTGCAGCCCGGTGACGTCTCCCACGCCTTGATCCAGCAAGGAGAGAGGGAGAGGTTGGGGAAGACTCCATCCAACAGCAGCACGACGGCGTGGTGGTGGTGGAGGAGCGCAGGACTCCAGCAGGGCTTCGCCAAGCACTGCGAGAGACGAGGAGGGAGAGGGGTAGGGCTGCGCCAAGAGGGAGACTTTCTCGTGTGTCTAGCAGCCCCAAAACCCCCACTATATATAGGGGAAGGGGAGGGGCTGCGCCCCCATCTAGGGTTCCCTCCCTAGGGGTGGCGACAGCCCCCAAAACCCATCTAGGGTGCGGCCAAGGGGGGGAGAGAGAGGGGGCGCCCTAGGGTGGGCCTTGAGGCCCATCTGGACCTAGGGTTTGCCCCCCTCCCACTCTCCATGCGCCTTGGGCCTTGGTGGGGGGACGCACCAGGCCACCTGGGGCTGGTCCCCTCCCACACTTGGCCCACGCAGCCTTCTGGGGCTGGTGGCCCCACCTGGTGGACCCCCGGGACCCTCCCGGTGGTCCCGATACGTTACCGATAGCGCCCGAAACTTTTCCGCTGACCAAAACAGGACTTCCCATATATGAATCATTACCTCCGGACCATTCCGGAACTCCTCATGACATCCGGGATCTCATCCGGGACTCCGAACAACATTCGGTAACCGCGTACATACTTTCCCTATAACCCTAGCGTCATCGAACCTTAAGTGTGTAGACCCTACGGGCTCGGGAACCATGTAGACATGACCGAGACAACTCTCCGGCCAATAACCAACAGCGGGATCTGGATACCCATGTTGGCTCCCACATGTTCCACGATGATCTCATCGGATGAACCACGATGTCAAGGATTCAATCAATCCCGTATACGATTCCCTTTGTCTATCGGTATAGCACTTGCCCGAGATTCGATCGTCGGTATACCGATACCTTGCTCAATCTCGTTACCGGCAAGTCTCTTTACTCGTTCCGTAACACATCATCCCGTGATCAACTCCTTGATCACATATTGTGCACATTATGATGATGTCCTACCGAGTGGGCCCAGAGATACCTCTCCGTCATACGGAGTGACAAATCCCAGTCTCGATTCGTGCCAACCCAACAGACACTTTCGGAGATACCTGTAGTGCACCTTTATAGCCACCCAGTTACGTTGTGACGTTTGGTACACCCAAAGCATTCCTACGGTATCCGGGAGTTGCACAATCTCATGGTCTAAGGAAAAGATACTTGACATATAGAAAAGCTTTAGCATACGAACTATACGATCTGTGCTAGGCTTAGGATTGGGTCTTGTCCATCACATCATTCTCCTAATGATGTGATCCCGTTATCAACGGCATCCAATGTCCATGGTTAGGAAACCGTAACCATCTATTGATCAACGAGCTAGTCGTCTAGAGGCTCACTAGGGACATGGTGTTTGTCTATGTATCCACACATGTATCTGAGTTTCCTATCAATACAATTCTAGCATGGATAATAAACAATTATCATGAACAAGGAAATATAATAATAACCAATTTATTATTGCCTCTAGGGCATATTTCCAACACATACATCATAGAAGTCACTCTGGAACCCCAAAACTGTTAGTAATAGTCCACAAAACAAGCCAGAATCGGCCAAAACCGCGGGTGTTGATGACCGACACGTAAAGGCACCCCGGGGTTCGTCAATATTCAACATCACTCCGGGACCCCAAAACAGTGAGTAATAGTCCACGAAAGAGGCCAGAATTGGCCAAATCCGCGAGTGCTGAGAACGGACACGTAAGCGCACCTTGGGGTTTAACAACTATGGAAATCGTTTTGGAACCCCAAAATGGTGAGTAACAGTCCACGAAACGGGTCAGAATCGGCGAAAACTTCGAGTGTTGATGACCGACACAAAATGCACCCCGGGGTTCATCAGTCGTGGAAATCACTCTGGGACCCCAAAACGGTGGGTAATAGTCCATGAAACGGGTCAGAATCAACAAAAACCGCGAGTGCTGATGAACGACACATAAACGCACCCTGGGGTTCAACAACTATGGAAATCGCTTCGGGACCTGTCAGGGATATTACTAGCAGGTATAAACCGGCCAGTGTAAACCGGATTATGGTAATGTAATTGTATAATTGTAATACCCAGTAGAGGTTACGGCTCATGAGAGTTTAGGGCCCATGTATAGAGTTACAGTTTGTAAACCGCCTGATCATGTAACTTGAGAGACAAGGAAGAAAGAGCGGAGACCGAGGTGGACACAAGTATGATCCGGCCTCGAGACTCTGTAAACCGGACCGGGCGTCGCCTCTATATAAAGGGACGACCCGGCGACGGTTCAAGGACAAGAAACAACCCGTCGAGACACAGGCAAGCGATCCGCTCCCTGTTCATCGACGTCCAAGCAATACCAAACCAAACTAGACGTAGGCTTTTACCTTCAATGAAGGGGCCGAACTAGTATAAAAACTCTGTTTCCTTTGTGTGCTTTTAACCCCTTCAAGCTAACCCGTGCGATGGTTCCTCAACTAAGTCCGTTAAAACGGACATCTGCCGTGTTAATTCCACGACAGTTGGCGCCCACCGAGGGGCCTCCGCACGACGGTTTCGAATTCTTGAAGGGCAGCTTTGAAGGGCTCAGGGGCTACGCGGTCGGCCGGATGACTAAGAGTCACCGCGGCCGGATCTACATCGACGACGCAGGCTGGGGGGGCGGAGGCCGATTCAATCGAATACCTGTACCGGGTTCCCTTCGGCGGCATCCACGTTTTCATTGGCAAGATTGGTTAACCGGGGCCTGAGCCGGACGTCTTCTCCGACATCGTCGAGCCGGCTCAGCGTGCGAGATCGGCCCGGATTCAGCCTGCCATGAAGCGCGTTTTCGTAGGAGCAATACACGGAGTCCAAGCCGAGGACGGATCGGATTCCGGTGGCGAGACGGTTGTCTATTCTGATGATGAATCCTCATCCGGAGAGATTGAATCCCTGTATCTGTTGCGGGACGGCCGGTCTGAGGGTATGTCCGACGGAGACAGTATTCCGGACACCTTGGATCCGCCAAACCGGGTGGCTGTGTTTATGGCCGGATCACAGCATACGCCGTAGCCCACGGTGACCGGAGCGTTCACTGCTGGAGCAGGTGGGAGCGGGAAAGCTCCCTATTCCGCCGACGCTCTATCAACCTTGGTGGAGGAGTTGACAGCACGGGTAGTAGCAGTGGTGGCTCCTGCAGACAAGGCGCAGCATGATGCAGAAATCCGGCAGCTCATGGGCCGGATCGAGCAGGCAAGAGAGGATCTGAAGGCAGAGAGAGCTATGATAGCAACAAGACAGGCAGAGCTGGACTCCCATGCTTTTCAGTTAAGGATGGAACAGGCCTCTGTACAGGCGGTGAGGGATAGAAGGCACCAGTCCCGTTTATCGCCGGTTTATGAGGCGACAAATCTCTTCGGGACGCCAGGAGTAGGAGCTAGCAATGATCCAGAGGTAAACCGGAGGTCGGCTCCAGTAAGGGGGGAACCGGTCCGACAACCCGAGCAAGATCGCCGGATTACGTCCATGCCTCATATCCCCACTCCTCCGGGTCATTACTCAAATCCGTTGGATAACATTGTTGCTGCCGCTTCACGCCTGGCTGCTTTACCCATTGAGGGGACATCCCCCGTGGCAATGGAGGCACGCAGGGTTAAGGATCTGCTCAACACGGCATTAACACAACAGCAGGCATATTCTCATAGTAAGGAGAGGCTTCATTCAACGCCCCACCATAGCCGGAGTTACACTATGCATTGGGAGGAGCCAGAGGTGTCTAGTAGTGAAAGGAGGCGGCACCGTCACAGACAGGATAATCCGGCAGGCGCAGAGGCACCGGCTCAGGAGGCAAACCGGGTTAGATCTGCTGACCGTGAGGAGGTTCGCCAAACGACACCGGTTCACACAACCACGACAGAGACATGAGCTATGACGAGTTCCTTTGGGGTGCGATGTCTTGTCCCCGCTATTCGGAGCGTGAAGTTACCCAAGGATTTTAAAGGTCCACATAAAGTGCCCAATTACACAGCAGATCTGGCTCCGGAGGCTTGGATTGAGAGTTATGAGATGGCCATGGAGATGCGGGATGTGGATGAAGCGGCTTGCGCGAAATACTTTACCATGATGCTTGAGGGAAAAGCCCGGACCTGGCTAAAGGGTTTACCACCTAATTCCATCGGATCATGGGGAGAGTTATGCCGCCAGTTTATCAAGAATTTCGAGGACACATGCAAGCATCCAATGTCCGTGGTGGACTTAGCAGCATGTATACAAGGGGAGCATGAGCCTACAGGGGCATGGGTGCGACGAGTATCAGAAATCTTGCACTCTTCGAATGGTATCAGCCCCAGTACGGCGATCGTAACATTGGAAAACAATTGCCGGTTTGAGTCTCTGAAGTTAAAGCTGGGATGGCTCAAACGGGATTGTAATGACATGGGAACCCTCATGAGTGCTCTGGTAAAGTACGGGGACTCCGACAGCACTAAGTATCCAGAAGCGGATGGAGACAAATCTGGAAAGGCAAATAAATTTGGTAAACCGGCGCAGGCTAGTCCGGTTGGTACAAGCTTCTTAGGCAAGCGAAAAGCGGAAGGTGGTTCTGATTTCGTGGCCAATACCCAAGTTCAAGGGGGCTTTCAGCGTAATAAAGGTAAGCCGCCTCCAAAAACCGGCGGAGGGCCCGTTAGCTGGGAGCAAGAGTTAAATGAGCCTTGTCCGAAACACGGCTCAAGGGAACGTCCAGCAAAACACACTATAGGAGAATGCAAGGCCATGATGGAAGCCATGAGCCAGTTTAGCTCTAATAACAGGCCACCAGGCGGCGGTTCAGGCTCCGGGCCTTACGGTCCGAGTCACCAGGGGAACGGCTCCGGATCAGGATATCGTGGCAACAACAGTGGTTATCATAATCAAGGCAATAACCAATATGGTCAAAGCGGTTATCATAACCAAGGCAATCAGCAGCATGGTCAAGGCGGTTATAATAACCAAAACAACCAACAGCAGGGCCAAGGTAATCACAATAACCAAAGCAATCAGCAGCGTCAGCAGCAGCAGCAGCAATCTGGATATCAGAGTAATCCGAAGGAGTTGAGTAGTGGGCAGTATCATGTGTTCACTACAAGTTTGTGCAAACGGGACCAAAAAGTTTTAAAGCGGGCGGTCCACGCGGTTGAACCGGCGACACCGCAATTCCTGCGCTGGTCAGAGCAGCCTATTGTGTGGAGCAGGGAGGATCACCCGTTACGAATTGATAATCCGGGCCACTTGGCCTTATTGGTAGCGCCACAGGTGGGTGGCTACAAGTTCACCAAAGTTCTCATGGACGGCGGCAGTAGCATCAATATCTTGTATTATGAGACTTTCCGTCGCATGGGGCTGACGGATAAGAAGCTAAGACAGTCCAACACGATGTTTCATGGAGTGGTGCCAGGTAAGTCAGCTTACCCAGTTGGCAAAGTTGACCTAGTAGTTACCTTTGGAGATGAACATGATTCCAGGTCAGAGATGATAACCTTTGAAGTTGTCAAGATTCGGAGCCTCTATCACGCTCTGTTTGGAAGGACGGTTTATGCCAAGTTTATGGCCAGGCCGTGTTATGTTTATTTACAGCTCAAGATGCCGGGTCACCAAGGAACCATCACGGTTCATGGAAGTCGCAAGATTGAATTGGAGTGTGAAGAAGGAGACGCTACTTACGCGGAGGCAGTATGAGCTACGGAGGAGTTGAAGTTTTATAAGGACAATGTTGATCCGGCAGATATGTCCCCGTTGAAGAAGCCAACTACAGAGCATGATTCGGCGTTGAAGTTTAAGTCTGCAGAGGAAACCAAGCAAGTTGACTTTGTGCCAGGCGATTCATCCAAGCAGTTCACTATCAGCGCTAACCTTGATCCTAAATAGGAAAGCGCGCTCATCGAGTTCATCCGTGAGAACCGGGATATCTTTGCATGGAAACCGTCTGACATGCCAGGTATACCGAGGGAACTCGCTGAGCACAGTCTTAACATTGATCCGAAGTTCAAACCGGTCAAGCAATATCTGCGTCGCTTCAACGAAGAAAGGCGCAAGGCTATAGGAGAATAAGTGGCCAGGCTTTTAGCCACAGGGTTCAAAGTTGAAGTTTTTCACCCGCAATGGTTGGCTAATCCGGTGCTGGTGTTAAAGAAGAATGGAAAGTGGAGAATGTGTGTGGATTACACGGACCTAAACAAAGCTTGTCCAACTGATCCTTTTGCTCTCCCTCGCATTGATCAGATCATCGATGCTATAGCGGGATGTGAGCGGCTAGGTTTTTTGGATGCATATTCAGGGTATCACCAGATCAAGATTGCAGTTAAAGATCAGGAGAAGAAATCCTCCATAACACCTTTTGGTGCTTTTTGCTATGTTTCTATGCCCTTTGGGCTCAAGAGTGCCCAAGCAACTTATCAGCGTTGCGTGCAGAATTGTCTTAAGGGGCAGATAGGGAGGAATGTTCATGCCTACGTGGATGATATAGTGGTAAAATCAAGGAAGGAGGAGACGCTGATAGAGGACCTCAAGGAGACTTTTGACAATCTTCGATCCTATAAAATGATGCTTAATCCGGAGAAGTGCGCTTTCGGTGTTCCGGCAGGCAAGCTCCTTGGATTCTTGGTGTCAAACTGAGGAATAGAAGCTAATCCGGAGAAGATCAAGGCAATCACATCTTTGACTGAACCGGCTTGCATCAATGATGTTCAGCGTATCGCCGGCCGGATCACAACATTGAGCCGGTTCATCAGCCGCTTGGGAGAGAAGGCAATTCCGCTTCATCAGATGCTGAAAAAGACGGACCGGTTTATATGGAGCGATGAGGCAAACGCTGCGTTTGAGGATTTGAAGCGGCAACTGGCGTAGCCACCGGTTCTTGCTGCCCCTGTTGATAACGAGCCGTTGCTGTTATATGTCGCCGCCAATGCACGGGCAGTCAGCGTGGCAATCGTGGTTGAGCGCAAGGAAGCAGGAAAGGAATACCCGGTTCAACGTCCAGTCTATTATGTCAGTAAAGTTCTCATTGAGTCCAAGCAAAGGTACCCACGTTGGCAGAAGCTGGTATATGGTGTGTTCATGGCAAACCGGAAATTGAAACATTATTTCCAAGGCCACCCAATAACTTTTGTTAGTTCAGCACCATTGGGGGATATAATCCAGAGCAGGGAAGCTACGGGCAGAGTGGCGAAGTGGGCCATTGAGCTTAGCCCACACGAATTGAAATATGTGCCACGCACCGCTATTAAATCTCAAGCATTGGTGGATTTCATCAATGATTGGACAGAACTGCAAATGCCAGAGGAGAAGCCGGATCTTACATACTGGACGATTCACTTTGATGGTTCAAGGCAGTTAGAAGGCTCGGGGGTCGGAGTTGTTTTAACTTCCCCGCGAGGAGACAAGTTTTGTTATGTCCTCCGTCTGTTGTTTCCTTGTACTAATAATGCAGCAGAGTATGAAGCATTGCTTCATGGTTTACGGATGGCCAAGGAAATGAATTTGAGCCGGGTCAAGTGCTTTGGCGATTCAGATTTAGTGGCACAACAAGTATCTGGTAAGTGGGATTCAGGAGATCCTCTCATGGCAGCTTATAGACGAGAAGTTGAAGTGGTTGCAGGATATTTCAAAGGGTATGAGGTGGATCACATAGACCGGCGAAGAAATGAAGTGGCCGATGCTTTAAGCCGGCTGGGTTCTCAGCGTAAACCGGTACCACTGAATACTTTTTTGGACGAGCTGCACAGTCCATCAGTTCAAGCACCATCGGAGGAAGACCTGGCTGTCCCTGATCCGGAGGCACAGTTGGTTGCAACACTTCATGTTATTCCGAATTGGACGCTGCCATATTTGGCGTATCTAAGCCGGGGAGAACTACCGGACGACGAGATCGCAGCAAGACAGATAATCCGGCACTCTAAGTCCATGACAATTGCAAACGGAGAACTTCATCATCGCAGCGTTTCTGGAGCGTTTCAGCGGTGTGTGTCAGCTGAGGAAGGTTGTGATATTCTTCGTGAGATCCATGAAGGGGATTGTGGTCATCACGCCGGTTCAAAGTCCTTGGTGGCTAAAGCTTTTCGACACGGGTTCTATTGGTTGACAGCCCATGCTGATGCGGCGGATCTAGTCCGAAAGTGTGATGCTTGTCAGAAGTTTTCACAACGTGCTCTTGTTCCGGCACAGGAGCTATGGATGATATCAATAACCTAGCCGTTTGCGACTTGGGGGCTTGATATGGTTGGACCTTTCAAACGATCCCAGGATCAAAAAACTCATTTGCTGGTTGCCGTGGATAAATTTACAAAGTGGATTGAGGCAGAGCCTGTGAGCAAGTGTGATGCGGCAACAGTGGTTAAATTCATCAAAAAGTAATTTTCCGGTTTGGCTTTCCACACAGCATCATCACAGACAATGGCACCAATCTATCTAAAGAGAGATGGAAGAATTTTGTCAACGCGAGCATATTCGATTAGACGTATCTTCTGTAGCTCACCCTCAATCCAGTGGCCAAGCTGAAAGAGCAAATCAGGAGATTTTGCACGGTATCAAGCCCCGGCTTATGACTCCCTTGCAAACAACACCAGGGTGCTGGGTCGAGGAGTTACCTTCTGTCCTTTGGAGTATCAATACTATGCCAAACCGGTCCACACGTTATACACCTTTCTTTATGGTGTATGGTGCTGAAGCAGTCCTTCCAAGTCATATCTGTCATGATTCGCCACGAGTAACGGCCTATGTTGAATCGGCCAATGAGCAGGCAAGACAGGACAGTTTGGACCGGCTGGATGAGGAACGTGATATAGCAGTAGCATGATCTGCAATTTATCAATAAGATTTGCGCAGATATCACAGCGCCGGATTAAGACCAGGACGTTCCAAGAGGGAGATTTGGAACTCCGGCTCATCCAAGATCAAACAGATATGCACAAGCTATCCCCGCCTTGGGAAGGGCCCTTTGTGGTCAGCAAGAATCTGCACAACGGTTCATATTACCTGGTGGACATTCGAGAACACAAGGACTCACAGACATCGGAAGAAGAGACAAAGAGGCCGTGGAACATCGCCCTCTTGCGGCCCTACTATACCTGAGCCAGGAGCTCTGCTGTATCCTATGTATATATTATGATTAATGAATAAACCGGCACCCTCGGTAAACCGGGGGCTCAGCCTTTTTTCCAATACAAGTGTCTTATGGTGATAACCATACATTTCTTATTATATGTCATATTTTAAAAACACTTTGATCAGTCTAACTGGTTGTGCAGGACAATTGCCGTATATGCACTCTAGAGCAGTGACTACTCAAGGGATTCCTGTTCAAACATAGGTCATATTCGAACCAAAGAGAACATACCCAAACTTACTGAAGGGATTCCTGTTCAAACATAGGTCGTATTCGAACAAAAGAGAACATACCCAAACTTAATGAAGCCATTCTGTTCAAACATAGGTCGTATCCGAACCAAAGAGAACATGGCAAAGGCCAGCAGGGGGCAGGATCGTATCCGAATCCTAGCTTAGCCCCTGTGGTCCGGTTTGTATGGTCGTATTCGAATCATAAGCTCAATGGATCGTATCTGAATCCACTGCTTGGCTAGATTTTTGGGCCAGCAGGGGGCAGGATCGTATCCGAATCCTAGCTTAGCCCCTGTGGTCCGGTTCATATGGTCGTTTCCGAACCATGAGCTCAATGGATCATATCCGAATCCATTGCTTGGCTGAACCTTGCTTTGGAGCCTGGCAGCTCGCAAAAAGCCTCGACTACATGGTTTTATTTGCAAGCTTGTATTTCTGGTATTTGTGTTTTTATGGTTCTTTGATCCGGAGTGGAACAACTCCAGAGTTGACCGCGTATCTTTAAAAGTCTGGACAGAGCTCCAGCATGATCTAAACCGGCAGCTTCTATAAAGCCCGGAATTATTATTGGGTCTATCAAAGGCTCCATCAGAAAATTGCAAATTTCACCGGATTAAAATTATCAAGCATACTTGATCACAAGTATGAAGTTATTTTTGGTACAAACAAACACTTCTTTGATGTATTTCGTGAGCAATTTAATTGGTCCAGCGGTAAACCGCTAGGACATCTTTTAAGTGTTATCCATGCAGAAACAGATAAAATGCAAGATCAACCACATCAAGCCAGATTTAAATTGGCAAACGTCAAAGCAAGAAGTTGGGATATCCGGATCAAGACGAACACTGTTTTATGCTATCCTATTACAAAGGCATAGCAAGCCTGAAACGGATTAAAATCCTTCAGCAAATTGAGACTGCAACTACAAAGTTAAATTGTATGGCCTATGCATCCTCCTGCTGCGACGGCTGGGGATCAACTTGTTCCGGAGCATCTTCCTCTTCTTGAAGCGGCTGAAAGTCCGGGACGCACCAATTGATTTTCGTTAAAGCGCGGAAGTACATCTCTTCCGTAATAAGTTCAGACGGATCAACATCTGGAGCGAAAGTATGGGGGCGCACAGGTGGGATTAGATTCACGGTATCATAAGCCGGCCGATCCACCCGCTCGTTTTGGTAATCATACCCCGGATGATACCTGGTCAAGTCTGTTTCGGCAGCAAGCTTGCCAGCAAGCGGACGCATCTCCTTAGTCAAAGCGTGCAGGTCTTTGGCAGTGAAAGCTGATCCGTCTTCTTTAGTGCTGGGATACCCATTCAAGGCTTCTTCCGGATCAAAATCTGGAACCCACGCTTTGGCTCTGGTAAGTGCCATGAGAGAACCGGCTCGGGCTGCAGACTACTTCACTTCTTCCAATCATCCTGGCAAGACAGAAAGCTTCTCTAGTGTGCCTTGGATAGTAGTGGGGGCCGGTTTCTTGAAAGACATCGCGCTTATGATCCTTTGAGCGTCGGAATACAGCTGCTCGACCAGAGTATAAGACGCCTTGAGTTTCTTCCGTAAATCATCCCCAAGATGAGTAACGCGGCGCCCTACATATGGATCATTACAGTTAAACCGGACCAGAATACAGATTGAAAGGATGAAAGCATGAGTACAGATTAAGCACTTACCGAAGACAGGAGAAGTCATCAGTTCTATTTGCCGCTTTAAACCGGTTAACTCTTCAGTCATCGGATTAAGGGCTTCCTCAGCATCCTTTGCTCTTTTTTCCAGATCATTCTTTTGCACTTCAAAGGCTGTCCGCTCCTCTTCAAAAAAATTCTTCAGCTGTTCAGCAGTAGTTAAGCTCACCGTCAAGTCCTTCTTGGCCTTAGCAGCAGCAGATTCAGTTTCGGCAAGTCTGTTCTGGAGTTCAGTGATTTCTTCAGCCCTCCGGTTCAAATCAGCCTGTAAGGAAAATCAAGTGGAATAAGGGCAAAAGTCAGACAAGTCTCAAGCACACAAACAAGTTGTCTACTTGACACTTGCGGGTTAATGGACGATTGAAGTATCAAGGAGTTACAATTCAAAACAAGTCTCAAGCACACAAACAAGTTGTCTACTTGACACTTGGGGGCTAATGGACAGTTGAAGCATCACAGGAAAAGATTCAGACAAGTCCCAGACGCATAAACCAAATTATGCCCCTGGCACTTGGGGGCTAATGTAAGATCATTTGCTTAAATTGCAAGTACCAGTTCACCTTCCAAATGCAGCTAAACCGGAACTTGGGGGCTACTATGATATAGACAGAAAACACAACAAAGACAAAAACAAAGGCAAGGGAGGTACCTCATACTTGTCATTCATCATATTGACCGAACCCGCTTCATAGTCTCGACTAGTATGAAGCCGGTTCAAATACCCGGAATAGAGCTCCTGGGCACTCATGTCGGCGAAACTAGACAACTCTGTGCTCCATTTGCCCTTTTCTTGATGCAGTTTCTCCGCTTTAGCCGTGTGCTTAGCTAAGACAGTGGGCTCAGTAGGAGCAGTATAAGCTGTACCGGTTACTTGAACATCTAGAGAAGGAGCAGCTGTCGGCGGTGGAATAACAGTGTTAGTCGGACTAGTGGGAGCCGGGCTAGTCCGAGGAGGGTTAGCCCGGGCAGGACTCGCCGGTTCATGAACGTTCTCAGTGTTGGGATTCTCAGGAGCAATGGTATAAGTATGATCCATAGGAGCAGGATCTTCAAGCTGAACTGTGGGCTCGCCTTCCGGAGGGACGGTAGTGTCCGAATCAGCCACCGGATCATCAGTGGCAGTCTCAGCAGCTGTTTTGTTGGCCTTGGCCTTTTTGCTAGGCTTAGGCTTCCTGAATGGAGTTAGAAAATAAATCAGAATCGCAAAAGCAAATGTAAAGGTAAACCAGATAAGATAAAGGACTTACCCAGGGACAATCTTCAGAGGAGGAACTTGTGTTGCAGTAGATTCGCCAGAGGAAGATAAGGGAGTCTCCTGATAATTAGGGTCAGACGGTTTAAGCGATTTGCGTATAAGCCCGGCCTTGGGATGAAGAAGGGTTGGAGAGAGTATAACCTCAGAGCGGCGCCTCCGAGCCGGAGTAAGAGATATTCCGGACGATTCAACTACAAGGCCGCTATGGCGTGTAGTCCGGCGAAGGGCTTCATGTTGCTGTTTCTTCAAAAGAAAATTGGGGTCGAGTTGAGCGTAAGGATGAGAAAATTGATATTTCTGGACTACCCGACGAATTTTTGGTGGAGGCGGTTCTGAGTCTGAAGAAAGAATAGTTACCTCAATTTCTGCCACTTTATCTTCTTCAGCCAAATCCTGTGAAGAGACACCGTTAACACAAGTCTGGATGAAAGAGAAACAAATCATAGCCGGATTAACTCATAGCTTAGAGTCCGGATCATCTTCTTCAGCATGTGAACCGGAGCCAGCAGCCGCTTTTCTCTTCTTATCTACAAGGGTCTTGCGGCGCGGCTGTTTGCCTGCTTTATCCTGAGGTTTCCTTTTCCAGAAAGGATCGTCGGCCTATTCAAAAGAGAGAGATAGTTGGAAAACGATTTAAATAAATGGATTAAAAGCAGACAGAAGAGGCTAAGACTTACTGCAGGCAGCTTATTCTTCTTATAGTATGGAGCCAATCCGGTTTGGCTACATTCTTCCAAGGAGACATTGAGCATCTTCTTGGCAGACTCAATAACTTCCGATTCAGAAAGCTTTTCCTTGGAAAACCGTTGAGGATCATCCGTTTTTCCAGAATATTTACACATCAGACTGGAGCGCGGACTCAGAGGGAGGATACTCCAAGAAAGACTGCAACGCATAAAACCAACCCCGGTTAATCCGTTGGCCATAAAGGCCTTGAGCTTGGCAAGTTGAGAAGCAAACCGGGGCCGTTCTGAGGAGCTGAGACGTTGCGGCAAAGGGTGATCTTCAGGAAGACGATGCTCGCGATAACCCGACAGTGGGTTTTCCTCTTCAGGTGAAGTATCAATGCAATAGAACCAAGACTTGTTCCAATCTTTTGGGTGTGTATGGAGAGCGGCGTGAGGAAAGACTGCATCCCTTCTCTTTTGGATGCTGACCCCTCCCAATTCTTGATGAGGACCGCCAGTAAACTCAGTTCGCCGGTTCAGATGGAAAAAATCCCGGAACAAGTCGACTGATGGCTCTTCTTGCACATACACTTCTGAGAAAACTTGAAAATCGCAGATGTTTGAAATAGAGTTTGGGCCTATATCCTGAGGGTGAAGTTGAAAAGCGGCAAGTACGTCCCAGAAAAATTTCGAACCGGGGGGAGTAAAGCCTCGGGCCATGTGATCAAAAAAGACAATAACCTCCCCTTCTTTTGGAGCAGGGGGGCATTCATTTCCTGGGGCCCGCCATTTTAAAACCGACCGAGGGCCCAGAGTGCCGATTGATGCAGCATTGATTAGATCTTCTTCCGTAACGATGGAAGGGACCCAGTCGCAGGAAAAAAACTGTTTGGCAGCCATGGTAGCAAAATGAAAGTGCTGAAAGGGAGAAGTGTAAAGTCCGGATTATTCAAATACAGATATATAAACCGGATCACATATACGAAGTCACACCGACGGTTTAGACAAGGGGCTAATGACATAGCTAACCCGGCAGTAAGCAGGAAACGCACTACCGCCGGTTCAGAATAACAAAAGAGAGGAGCTAAACCATCGTGTTCATTGTCGATGCATTACAGAAGCAATATTTGACTGACTAAACCGGCGAGTATATTACGTATCTACAAGGATGAAGAAACAAGTTTCTACCGAAAGCTAAGGTAAAACAGATCTGAGCGTTAAGAAAAAAGAAAAATTATACAGGTCTATTACAGGAAGAACTACAAGGATCTTATGCAGAGTGGACAAATCTAAAGGTTGAATCTAATGCCAAAAATCTAAGCATAAGGCAGCGGAGCAGAAGCAGATTTCGAAGACAAATCTAAAGGATTGAAACCACTACGAGCTGGACGTCTAGGACGAACAGATGAAGCTTTCTCTAGGTTCAATGGCGGAGGCGAAAGAAGAACCCTAGATCTACAGATCTAGAGCAAAGGAGGAAGGTTACCTGAGGCAGCAGAAGACGGCGGCGGAGTTATCTGGTCACATTCAGGTTGATGCGGCGGCCGGACTTGCTGGCGACGACGAGCTTGACGGACGACGGCGGAGGCTTGAGCTCGGGCGACGGAGGAAGAAGACGAACGGAAGGAGATGAGGAAGAGAGGCGGCAATATTTATAAAGGGGGGAGAGACGAAACGGCAGGCGCGAGATTTGAGGAAGAGAGAGATTGGATAAAGATTCCCTGTCGTCTCGATTCTCGGGATGGCCTTTAAACAGAAATGACAGACAGTTGTGCGCGTTAAATGCGGAAGTGATGTCACGGTCGAATTAAGTGATTTCCAAAGATGACGTCATCGCCGGTTTACAAACCTGAGAAGAAACTAGAAAAGAAAATCATGCAAGACTGAGAAGATTGATGTGAACAAGTTCAAATCATTCTGGGGCCTAATGTCAGGGATATTACTAGCAGGTATAAACCGGCTAGTGTAAACCGGATTATGGGAATGTAATTGTATAATTGTAATACCCAGTAGAGGTTACGTCTCATGAGAGTTTAGGGCCCATGTATAGAGTTACAGTTTGTAAACCGCCTGATCATAAAACTTGAGAGACAAGGAAGAAAGAGCGGAGACCGAGGCGGACACAAGTATGAGCCGGCCTCGGGACTCTGTAAACCGGACCGGGCGTCGCCTCTATATAAAGGGACGACCCGGCGACGGTTCAAGGACAAGAAACAACCCGTCGAGACACAGGCAAGCAATCCGCTCCCTGTTCATCGACGTCCAAGCATTACCAAACCAAACTAGACGTAGGCTTTTACCTTCATTGAAGGGGCCAAACTAGTATAAAAACTCTGTGTCCTTTGTGCGCTTTTAACCCCTTCAAGCTAACCCGTGCGATGGTTCCTCAACTAAGTCCGTTAAACCGGACATCTGCCGTGTTAATTCCACGACAGGACCCCAAAACGGTGAGTAATTGTCCACAAAACGGGTCAAAATCGGCCAAAACTTCGAGTGTTGATGACCGATACGAAACGCAGCCCGTGGTTCGTGAGTCGTGGAAATCACTCTGGGAACCCAAAACGGTGGGTAATAGTCCACGAAAGGGTCAGAATCGAGAAAAACTGTGAGTGCTGATGACCGACACGAAAACGCACCCCTGGGTTCATAAATCCTATAAGTCACTCCGGGACCCTAAAACAGTTAGTAATAGTCCACAAAACAGGCCAGATTCGGCCAAAACCGCGGGTGTTGATGACCGACACGTAAAGGCACCCCGGGGTTCGTCAATATTGAAAATCACTCCGGGACCCCAAAACAGTGAGTAATAGTCCACGGAAGAGGCCAGAATTGGCCAAAACCGCGAGTGCTGACAACGGACACGTAAGCGCACCTTGGGGTTCAACAACTATGGAAATCGTTTTCGATTGCCCAAAACGGTGAGTAACAGTCCACGAAACGGGTCAGAATCGGCGAAAACTTCGAGTGTTGATGACCGACATAAAAATGCACCCCGGGGTTCGTCAGTCGTGGAAATCACTCTGGGACCCCAAAACGATGGGTAATAGTCCACGAAACGGGTCAGAATCGACAAAAACCGCGAGTGCTGATGACCAACACGAAAACGCACCCCTGGGATCATAAATCCTGGAAGTCACTTCGGGACCCCAAA
>LR738716.1:14535917-14561833 GCA_902687465.1 Secale cereale
TTGATGACCGACATAAAAATGCACACCGGGGTTCGTCAGTCGTGGAAATCACTCTGGGACCCCAAAACGGTGGGTCATAGTCCACGAAACGGGTCAGAATCAACAAAAACCGCGAGTGCTGATGAACGACACGTAAACGCACCATGGGGTTCAACAACTATGGAAATCGCTTCGGGACCCCAAAACGGTGAGTAATAGTGCACGAAACGGGTCAGGATCGGCCAAAACTTCGAGTGTTGATGACGGACACGAAAACGCACCCCGGTGTTCGTCAGTCGTGGAAATCACTCTAGGACTCCAAAACGGTGGGTAATAGTCCACGAAAGAGTCAGAATCGACAAAAACCATGAGTGCTGATGACCGACACGAAAACGCACCCCTGGGTTAATAAATCCTAGAAGTCACTCCGGGACACCAAAATAGTTAGTAATAGTCCACAAAACAGGCCAGAATCGGCCAAAACCGCGGGTGTTGATGACCGACACATAAAGGCACCCCGGGGTTTGTCAATATTCAACATCACTCCGGGACCCCAAAACAGTGAGTAATAGTCCACGAAAGAGGCCAGAATTGGCAAAAACCGCGAGTGCTGATAACGGACACGTAAGCGCACCTTGGGGTTCAACAACTATGGAAATCGTTTTGGAACCCCAAAACGGTGAGTAACAGTCCACGAAACGGGTCAGAATCGGCGAAAACTTCGTGTGTTGATGACCGACACAA
This sequence comes from Secale cereale, assembly GCA_902687465.1. Classification (NCBI taxonomy): domain Eukaryota; kingdom Viridiplantae; phylum Streptophyta; class Magnoliopsida; order Poales; family Poaceae; genus Secale; species Secale cereale. The sequence goes on from LR738716.1 coordinate 14,536,641, forward strand.
AAATGCACCCCGGGGTTCGTTAGTCGTGGAAATTACTCTGGGACCTCAAAACGGTCGGTAATAGTCCACGAAACGGGTCAGAATCAACAAAAACCGCGAGTGCTGATGAACGACACGTAAATGCACCCTGGGTTCAACTACTATGGAAATCGCTTTGGGACCCCAAAACAATGAGTAATAGTCCACAAAACGGGTCAAAATCGGCCAAAACTTCGAGTGTTGATGACCGACACGAAACGCACACCGGGGTTCGTTAGTCATGGAAATCACTCTGGGACTGTCGTGGAATTGGCGCGGCAGATGTCCGGTTTAGCGGACTTAGTCGTGAGGCCGCGCATCTATGTAGTAGCTTGAGAGGGGTTGAGCGGAACTGAGAGACGCGATGCAAGACAAGGGTTTAGACAGCTTCGGGCCCCGGGAAACATCATCCGGTAATAACCCTACATGTTGTTTGAGGCTAGGTCTCATTATGATCCTCATGGTGTCGCCGGTAAACCGCCTCTTTATGTCTAGCCCTAGAGATTGTGAGAACTTCTCCCTCTTTGGGGAGCCCTGCCCCTCCTTATATATGTTGAAGGGGCGGGTCACATGACTAGTCCTAGTAGGATTAGGATTACTCTATTACAAGGAGTCCTAGTCTTGCTTCCTTTGTAGGAGAATATTCCTTGTGCTTTCTTCATAAACCGGCCCACCATAACATGAACCGGCCTTCTGGGCCTTGGGCCTTATCATCCGTGATCCGCCCGCTGGGTTACCAGTGAACCGTCAAGTGTAAACCGTCTCAAGTTAACCGCCAAGTCCGGCCGGGTTATACTTTCGGCCGGGTTACGCCGCGAGGTATATCCCCGACATTAGCCCCCAGTTTAGCTTCGATTTATCCATGGTAAACTTATGCTGCAAAATAACCACAAGAAAAAATTTGATAGGTTGTGCTCCGGGTTAAGAATTCTTGTAAACCGGCATCTGACCAACCGTAAATCCTTGTCATTTCACTACAAGGATACCCACCATAAAGCAACACATATTCTACAACGTTTTAACTATATGTTGCAAAATTGACCATAGATACGCATATAAGCATTGCACCTTATGCGTTGTACAGTTGTACCTCGTGACCCTATTGTAGTACAAGTAAAGCCCAATGCACTACCCAGCCTCTTTCCTGTATTAGCCCAGCCCAAATTGGCTTTCACAAATAATATCTAGGTCATTCTCTCCCACCCTCCCTATTCCTTAGGCTCCCACGTGTCGGTGTACTAAGATAGGGGTACCTTAGTACCCCAACTTGTGCACGGGCAGTAGTAGCCTCCCGTGGCAGGGCTTACCACGTGCTCGCCAAGAGCCGTTCTGGTCCCTATGAAGCCATTCAAGAACAAAGTATACAAGTCAGAAGATCAAGGCCCCGGCAAGAGGAGCTTGCCGGGAAGGCCGCACCAGGCTCAAGGTTATCACTTTAGCACAAGACCCTGGCAAGAGGAGCTTGCTAGGAAGGCCAAGGAACACATACCTCAAGAGATGTCTCGGCGCATCATGCGCCCCGGCAGGACCCGGAGAGCGACAAGCTTCCGGGCCCGGCAAGATCACGACCCCGGCAAGGTGCTTGCCGGGGAAACCTACGCTGTGTGCCCGCGCTCCAGCTCATCTGCCCACGCGTCGCCCTAGGGCCCTTCCAGGGGCACGTGGCAGACGGCTGTGCAGCCTGGGGCACACGGTGGCAAGCCACGGTGACGAGGCTACCGCCGTGGCGAACGGAGAAGCATGGACAGACGCTTTTGGGGGTGACGGCAACGGGCATTTAATGCCCCTGCCCCCCACTGTCAAAGTTAGGTGAAGACCACTGTTCATATACTGTTCATGCACTGTTGCAACTACCACCAAATTTACACTTTTACCCTCCTCTACGTTGACACCTGTCGGTGACCCCTTTGAGCTATAAAAGGAGGCCCATGCACAACGTAGAGGAGGTTCGAAACCTAGACAACTCTCTCGCTCGGTGTAGCTAGTACTGTAGATCTTCAAGCTCCCGAGCTCAAGAACTCAATACAACCTGAGCAGGAGTAGGGTTTTACGCGTCCACGCAGCCCGAACCTGGGTAAAACTGCCCGCGTGTGCTCCTCGATCTGCTCTCCGTGCTCCCTCCGCTCCCTTACCGCAACGTAGAAGGGGCTCCGGTCCCATAGGTGTTCGTGGGCGGACAGTTTCCCCCGACATCTTTGGCGCGCCAGGTAGGGGGCGTCGAGGTAGTGCGAACCTGATCCGGTGCTCACACGGGCGCAACCTTCAGCAACTTCACCAGCTTCATCAACCTCATCGACAGCATCAACATGCCTCCGAAGAAGAAGGCTTCGGAAGTCGGAGGCCCGTCCGCGTCGATCCCGCCACCACCAGAACCAACGGTTGGTGGGGTAGACGCCGGGGGAAGGGTGACCGCCGGTGAGGAGACTCACGGCGCCGCCAAGTCAAAGGACAAGACGGACGACCGGGCGAACTCCAAAGCCTCGGTGTCAGTACACACCCCACGTCCCTCCCAGGAGGTGCAAGACCAGCAGCGGCGTGGTACGGGAGGTACCATACGCTTGCTGGGGCGTGGCCAAGCCGGAGGATCGCGGGATGCTGAAGGCCAACGCCCCGGCACGAGCAAGGCGCGGTCGCCGGGACGGGAACATGCTCCTTCTAACGTGGTTAGAAGTCCGAGCGTGTCCCGTTCCTCGCACCGTTCGCCGCCGTTTCCCTCCTCTCTAGCTGAAGCCCTGGCCAGGGCCCAGCTGCTCCTCGACTTCCCTCCAGCGGCGGACAAGGCCGAAGACTGGAGGGCGACGATCCAGAGCCTCATCGCCTTCGCCAACAACGACGCGCCGCAGCAGCCGGCAACTTCACGGCCGTGGCAAGTCGACCAAGCGAAGGCCGATGGCAACAAGACCGCCGGGGGTGCAACTACCGTGCACTCCCCGCCGCGGAAGCAGAAAACGCCGCCCCGCCGGATCAACGTCGATGACGACTCCACGGCGTCGTCGGATCCGCGGGCTCGCCGCGATCAGCGCCAAGTCCTAGACGACAGGCGACAAGAGGACGCTCGGACTCGCATCGAGCGTCGACGTGAAGCCCGAAGACAGTCAGATCAGCGTGCTGGGACCGCTGTCGACGCGCACGCGCCCGGTGAACCAGGCGACTTGCCGTACGCGGCAGGTTGCCCTGCGTTCACCCGTGAGCTACGGCAAGTCCAGTGGCCCAGCATGAAGAATTTCATGCCCGACGTACCCGAGAAGTACGACGGCAAGACACACCCCTCGGAGTTCCTCAGCATCTACACTATTGCGGTGCAGGCTGCCGGGGGACGCGACGAGAAGATCCTAGCCAACTACTTCCCGCTCGTGCTTAAGCCAAACGTCAGGTCTTGGCTTATGCACTTGCCGGAGAACTCCATCTCTTCATGGGCGGATCTGTGCCACTAGTTTGTTGGCGCCTTCACGGGCGGCCACAAATCCCACGGCCAAGAGAGCGATCTCCACATCCTCGCCCAGAAGGAGGGAGAGTCCCTGCGCAAATACATCCAAAGATTCAGCCGCGTCCAACACAACATTCCCGACGTCCACCCTGCCGTGGTTATCAGCGCGTTTCACCAAAACGTGCGTAACCGCCGGATGAGGGAGGAGATGGCCATGACCAAGATCCGGGATGTCAGCGAGCTCTACGCTCTGGCTGACAAGTGCATGCGCGCTGAAGAGGGGAGGAGACTCCCCGGAGAGGATACTGGCGCAGGAGGAAGCGACAGTGAGCATGTCGCCCTGGCAAGGAAAGGTCGGCGGCGGAACAACAGAAAGAAGAAGAGCAAGGAAGTGCTGGTTGTCGAGCAGTCCGGCAAGGAGGCTCCTGCCAAGAAGACATAGGCTGGTGGCTCCGGCAAGGAGCCCGCCCCTATAGCGGCAGCCGACAAGCAGGACGGCTCCGACAAGCAGTACTGCAAGATCCACCGCACCAAGGGCCACGACCTCCAGAACTGCAAGAGAGTAGAGTACCTTGTAGAGCAGCAAAAGGCTGAATACGATAGACGTGACAAGGAGAAGGCCCAAGGAGGCGGAGGAGAACCCAGCAAGAAGCGGCCGTTCAATGGCCGGGGAGGACGCCGCGGCAAGGCCAAGCAGCGGCAAGGTGATAGACCTCCCCGGGGCCGCGACAAGGATGAGGATGAAGACGACGATGATGACATGGAAGAAGGAGACAACAGCGAGCAGGAGTTCCAGAAGGCCACAGAGGTTCTGTGTGTCGACGGAGGTGCCTCTCTGCACACTTCCCACCGCCAGCTCAAGCAGTGGGTGCGAGAAGTGAATGCAGCTGAGCCGCCCGTCGGGTCACGCAGGCTGTTGAAGTGGTCCGGCACGCCCATCATCTTTGACCTTGAGGACCACCCTGACCGCACAACTGCGGTCGGGTGCTTGCCGATGTTGGTCTCACCAACTATCCGCAACCTCAAGGTCACCAAGATGTTGGTTGACGGCGGGGCCGGCCTGAACTTGATCTCCTCAGCTGTGATCAAGAAGCTACAGATCCCCGACAGCGAGCTCGAGGAAACCGGGTAGTTCCAAGGGATCAACCCGGGAAGGAGCAAGCCGAAGGGGAAGATTACGCTGCCAGTGACCTTTGGCGGGGAGCTCAACTTCAGGACGGAAAGGATCACGTTTGATGTTGCTGATATCCCATTACCATACAATGGGATACTTGGCCGTCCTGCCCTCGCCAAGTTCATGGCAGCTTCCCACTATGCATACAACATGCTCAAGATGCCGGGGCCGATAAGCGTCATCTCTGTCCCTGGCGACAAGAAGGACGCGCTTATCTGCGCCGACAAGATCTACCGGGATGCAGCAGCCGCGGCAGACAGCAGCACACTTGCCGCTGAAGCTCCCGTGGGGAAGACAAAGACCAAGTCCGGCAAGAGCTCTAGGGCCCACTCCGGCAAACGCACCTCTTCGGAGTGCTGCGCTGCCGTCGAGGACGCGCCATCGAGCTCCACCGGCAAGTGTAAGAAAGGAATGGCAGCTCCACCGGCAACCAAGAAGGTGTCCGCCAAGGAGGACGGCACTGGTGGTACCTTCACCATCAGTGCTACACTCGACCACAAATAGGAAAGCGCGCTCGTTGCCTTCCTGCGGGCGAATGTCGACGTGTTTGTATGGCAACCGTCTGACATCCCCGGCGTTCCCAGGAAGGTAATGGAGCACAAGCTTGCTGTTTGTCCTCACGCGCGGCCCGTCAAGCAGAAGGTCAGGAAGCAAGCCGTGGAGCGCCAAGAGTTCATAGCTGAAGAGATAAAGAAGTTGGAAGCAGCAGGCCTGGTTAGAGGCGTAATCCATCCTACATGGTTAGCCAATCCGGTTGTTGTGCGCAAGGCCAATGGTAAGTGGAGACTTTTTATAGACTTCACTGATCTGAATAAAGCGTGTCCCAAGGATCCATTTCCCTTGCCGCGTATTGGCCAGATTGTTGACTCCACCGCTGGATGTGAGTTGCTTTCGTTCCATGATGCATATTCAGGTTACCACCAGATATTCATGGCCAAGGAAGATGAAAAAAAGACTGCATTCATTACTCCATGCGGCACATACTGCTTCATATGCATGCCCTTTGGATTAAGGAATGCAGGCTCGACATTTGCAAGGGTGGTGCACACTGCTTTTGAGCCGCAGATACACAGAAATGTAGAAGCCTACATGGATGACATAGTGGTCAAGAGCAAGAGCAAGGATACCCTGATACAGGACTTAGAGGAAACCTTTGAGAATCTGCGCAAGATTCAACTCAAGCTGAACCCCGAGAAGTGCGTCTTCGGAGTTCCCTCCGGCAAGCTTCTCGGGTTCTTTGTGTCCCAGAGGGGGATTGAAGCCAATCCCGACAAGATAAAAGCCATCGAGCAGATTGAAGCCCCAAAGCGCATCAAGGACGTAAGAAGACTTGCTGTTTGTGTGGCTGCCCTCAGCAGGTTCATTTCAAAGTCTGCAGAGCGCGCCCTGCCTTTCTTCAAAATTTTGAAAAAGGCAGGTCCTATGAAATGGACTCCGGAAGCGGAGGCAGCACTGCAAGACTTGAAAGGATACCTGTCCTCCACTCCGATACTTGTCGCACCTAGGCCACAAGAGAAGTTGTTGCTGTACCTAGCGGCAAGCAATCAAGTGGTTAGTGTTGCGTTAGTAGCGGAGAGAGAGGCGAATGAGGAACCCACATCCCCGACAAGCGAATCCAGCGACAAGCAGGGGGCTTCCCCGACAAGCTCTGGCCCCGACAAGGACAAGTCTGCGCAGGAGCAAGGAGAAGTGCAAAGGAAGATGGTGCAGCGCCCAGTGTATTTCGTAAGTTCCCTTCTGCAGGGGGCTAGATCAAGATACTCTGGGGTGCAGAAGTTGCTTTTCGGCCTCCTCATGGACTCAAGGAAGTTGCGCCATTACTTCCAAGCACACGAGATAACGGTGGTCACTCGCTTTCCGTTGAAGAGGATATTGCAAAATCCCGAAGCAACAGGCAGGATCGTCGAGTGGGCACTGGAGCTGTCAAGCTTTGGTCTCAAGTTTGAGAGTACTTCAACCATACAGAGCAGAGCTTTGGCAGAATTCATAACAGAATGGACCCCAACGCCAGATGAAGAAGTCCCAGAGACAAGCGTCCCCGTCCAAGAAGCGAGCAACGAGTGGATAATGTACTTTGATGGTGCTTTCTCGCTGCAAGGCGCCGGTGCCGGCGTGGTACTCATAGCGCCCACCGGAGAGCACCTGAAGTATGTTGTCCAGATGCACTTTCCCAAGGAGCAAGCGAAAAAACAATACTGCTGAGTATGAAGGTTTGCTGGCCGGCCTCAGAATTGCGGCCGAGCTTGGGATCAAGAAGTTGATTGTGCGGGGAGATTCACAGTTGGTGGTCCGACAAGTGAATAAGAGTTACCAGAGCCCTTTGATGGAAGCTTATGTTGATGAAGTGAGGAAGCATGAAGAGCACTTTGAAGGTCTGCAGATGGAGCACGTCCCAAGAGCTCAGAATGATATTGCAGATGGCTTCTCAAAGTGTGCTGCAATGAAGTTACCTGTGGAACCAGGGACCTTCGTGCTCAAGTTAACTCAGTCATCCGTTACACCATCAGTTAGGCAAAACAAGAAGAGGAAGTTGGTCTCCGGCGACTACTTGCCGGTGGATCTTCCAGAAGCCGCCGCCAAGGTCCCCAAGATCAACAGCCAAGATGCTGAGGAACAGTTTGCTCCTGCAGATCCAAGGGTCTGTACAGTTGAGGCAGGCGTTCCCGACAAGCCTTGCCCCGGCAGGCTTGCCGGGGGACCATCAGCTCCGGCAGAGCCGCAGGTTCTTACCGTAGAAGCTGAGGTTCCCGCAGCAGCCCTCATGCCTTTAGTCCTTGTTGTTGAGCCTCAGGCTCCAGCATGGGCACAGCAAATCGTCCGCTTTCTGCAAACTGGAGAACTTCCGGACGAGCCAGAAGAGATAGAGAAAATAACCAGGCTGTCGAGTATGTACCAGTTCGTTGGCAATGAACTGTACAGAAGAAGACTCAACGGTGTCAGGTTGAACTGCATTTCCAGGGAAGATGGACAGAAGTTGTTGGCAGAGATACATGGAGGCATATGTGGCCACCACATTGGCGCAAGGGCACTTGCCGGGAAGGCGTTCCGGCAAGGGTTCTTCTGGCCAGAAGCCCTCCAAGATGCAACTGCACAAGTAACCAAATGTGAAGCGTGCCAGTTCCATGCCAAGCAAATTCACCAGCCAGCTCAAGCTCTCCAGACGATCCCTTTGTCCTGGCCCTTCTCGGTCTGGGGGCTCGATATTCTCGGCCCCTTTCCCCGCGCAATCGGGGGCTTTGAGTACTTGTACGTAGCAATCGACAAGTTCACAAAGTGGCCAGAAGTGGAACCAGTGAGAAAGGTGACAGCACAGTCAGCAGTCAGGTTCTTCAGATCGATTGTTTGCCGTTTCGGAATCCCTAACAGGATCATCACCGACAACGGCACACAGTTTACAAGTCGCACCTTCATGCAGTACGTCCAAGACCTTGGCGCCAAGGTCTGCTTCGCTTTTGTTGCTCACCCGAGGAGCAATGGTCAAGCGGAGAGGGCCAATGCTGAAGTGCTGTGCGGACTCAAGACAAGAACCTTCGACAGGCTGCACAAGTGCGGAAGAAACTGGATAGAGGAGTTGCCGGCGGCTCTTTGGTCAATCAGGACGACACCAAATCGAGCCACCGGACAGACACCCTTTGCTCTTGTCTATGGAGCAGAGGCAGTTCTCCCCACGGAACTCGTATACGGATCTCCTCGAGTGCTCGCTTATGATGAGCTCGAGCAAGAGCAACTGCGACAAGATGATGCATTGCTCCTTGAGGAGGAACGTCTCCAGGCTGTTGTACGAGCTGCTCGATACCAGCAAGCCTTGCGTCGCTATCATAGCCGCAAGGTCAGGGCCAGGAGTCTCGAGGAAGGCGACCTTGTTCTTCGGCGTGTTCAGTCCGCCAAGAATTCCAACAAGTTGACGCCGAAGTGGGAAGGCCCTTATCGGGTGAGACAAGTCACAAGGCCCGGCGCTGTCCGCCTTGAGACAGAAGAAGGCTTACCGGTGAGCAACTCCTGGAACATAGAGCATCTTCGCAAGTTTCACCCGTAAGGCGCGGTTGCCGTGATCCGCTCCGGCAACCACCTTTGTTACAAGTCTTGCCGCTGTTGCATGTAAACCTTTGTACAAAGCCGGGCGCAGATCCCGTGCATCAGTAAAGCTTTTATGCTTCGCACTATTTGTCATTTCCATGCTTTTCTTTGTCATTTGCATGCATCATCTGACACCTTGTGCAACACACATCCCCGGTAAGCACTAGCGAGCCATGAGGCCCTATACTTGTTTTTCCTCCTCTTTTTCTTTCCCTCTTAAGCAGAAGGAGTATTCCTCGCGCACAAGTTTGCCGGGGGGGATGGAGATGGAGGCATGAACCAAGTACTGTTCAAGAAAGAGAAGCCTTGTCGGGGAGCAAACAATCTATGAAAGCTAAGTTACCAAAGTTTGAGTAATTCAAATTTTTCAAATTTTTTAGTTGTCTTCCTTGAACAACCACACTTTGTATGGAAAACCTGTGCGCGGAGGAACCTACCCGTGGCTAGCCGCACCCTTACCTTGTTTCGAGCACGCTCAACGACTTAAGTGAGCTGCGACAAGTGTCGCGCCCTTACTTCGTTTTCGAGTTCGCTCAGCAATCTAACTGTGCTGCGACTGGCTGCGGCAAGGTTTCTTGCCGGCAAAGGTATTGCCAGCAGGCTGCTAAGAGTCCAGCACTCAGCGCTCGCGGCGAGGGTCCTTTGCTGGCGAGTTCCCTAAAAGCGTAGGGTGGAATGCATACAAAGTGAAGGGACCAAAGCAAGGGAGATAACACTGCATTGGTTGCTCAAAATAAGATTGTATATCACAAAGATAACTTGTCGCAATACTAACAGATTCTTGTCCGTAACATGCTTTGTAGCGGCAAAGGAAGCAGAAAGAAAGGAATCTAATCTACGCGGTCGCCTTCACGCCTCGTGATCTTGCCCACCATGGCGACGATGTGGGCAACTTACGCCTTCAACTCCTCCTAGTCAGCTTCGGGCGGCAAGGAGGGGAGGACATTGACGAGGTTGATGCCGGGGTTGCGGTAGACGATCTTCGATAAGACCCACTCCATGGTGCCCATGCAGAGCCGACGTGCCTCGTCGGCCAGCTGCACGGGGATCTTCTCCCGCAGCCGCGCAAGCGCCGGCGCAATTCCCCTGAAGAACAGACTCAACTTGGCGCTGTGGGGGAGACTCTCGTCCGGGGAGTACACGAGATGCTCCGCCCTCAGCGCCATCATCTCCATGTCAATATTGGCAGCGGAGGTGACCAGCTCATCAGTCCACTGCTCCACTGCCCGGTTGAAGTTGTTCTGCGAGACGGCGGCGCTCTCCACCAAGGCCCTTTCCTTGCGGAGTTCGTCCTTCAGCTTGGTCTCGCGGTCCCGGGCAGCGTCAAGCGAATCAGTAAGGGTGGAGACCTTCAGCTCTAGATCTGCAATGGAGTCCTTGGCATCAGTGAGCTCTTTACCCTTATCGGAGAGGCGGATTTGCAACTCCGAGTTGGTGTGGGCATCCTTCTCCCGCTCCACGTTGAGCACGGTGACCCTGTCTTCACTGGCCTTCAAGAACAGTTCCAACTGCGCTACTCTGGCCTGCAGCTCCTTCTTGGCGGTCTCTGCGGCAGCGACAGCATCCCTCGCCTCCCGCAGAGCCCTGCCAATAGCCTGCTCCTGAGTGGTGAGGTCGTCCTCGTGGCTGTCGAGGTCGACCTTCCGCTGGTTGAGCGCCCCTTCCCGCCGAGACAGCTCCTCGGCGGCCAGCCGCTGCTGCTCCTCGACCTCGGCCTTTTCGAGGACGAATGCTTGCTGCGCCCCGGCAAGCTCCTCGCGCTCCTCCGCCAAGTTCCGGAGGGCCGCCTGGTTGGCGGCACGCAGCTCCGCGGCGCGCTTCTCCAGGTCAGCTCCAGCCTTGGCAGCCAGAGCCTCCCGAGACTCCAACTTCGCCTGCCGGGCCCGGTACAAGGCCAGGAGCCGGCGAAGGAGCCGCTCTTCTTCGGGCTCGTCGCTGCTGCCGGGCGCATCCACAACCTTCAGCCCGGCGGAGGCGAGAACTTCTCCGTCGAAGGTCTCTCCCTCCGCGGGCACCCTAGACGAGGACGCCCACGGGACTTGAATGAAGACCCCGTTGGCGGCCTCCAGGTAGAGACCCGACCGCTCCGTGGAGGCAGAGGGGTCGGCGGCCGGTGCAGCGTCCGACGCTCCTGCAGCCTCCGGGCCAGCAGTGTGGTCGCCGGTCCCTTCCCCAGCCGCGGCGTCGGCGGTCGGGGCGGTCTCTTCGACGGCTGGCTCGTCAGCGGCAGTGGCGTTGCCGCCGTCGCCGTGCACACCCTCCTCGGCGGTGGCCTCCGTCTCCATTGGCTCCGGGGCGGGAGGATCTAGTAGAAGAAAAAGAAAAGAAAGATCGTCAAGCAAATATCCAAAAAAGACGAATTCGAGAAGAAGAAGTCACAAGGGTTACCTTCGCGGACTTCTTTGACGACGGGGTCCCTCGCCAGGGAATTCTCCCTTGGCGGCGGAGTAGTGGCCCCTGCTGGCGGAGGGCCGCCTGCGCCCTCCCTTGGCGGGCTGCTCACCCTTGTCGGGCTGCTCACCCTTGGCGGGGTACTCGCCCTTGGCGGAGTGCCCGTCCTTGGCGGAGCGTTCTCCCTTGCCGGGGAGTTCATCCTTGGCGGGGAGGGTGGAGCAAGTGGCTCGTCGGGGGCGACCTCCTGGTGCTCCTGCGGCTGCGGCTCCACTTCTGCGCAAGACAACAAGACATCAACCAAGATGATAACCTCGAGCGCACCCGTCAAGCAGAAAGATAAATACCAGACTTACGCTGGGGGCTGCGCTGGGGGCTGCTCCTCGGAGCAGCAGGCTGATCCGGCAAGCTCTTCGCCGGCGCGTCGCTTGTCACCGCGACGGGCTCGTCGTCCTCGATATTGGCCACAGGGATCTTGGCCCTCTTCGCCATCCGCTGGGTCAAGGTCCTGCGAAGCAAAACAAAAGCAAGATCAGAACCAGCAAGGAAAATCAATACAAAATCGAAGAAACTAAAAGAATTGCGAGTACTTACTCCTCTTCCTCTTCGTCGGAGCTGAGGGCGGAGAAGTCAAACTCCGCCTGGTGTGCTCCCGCGCGAGGAGCTGGAGGAGAAGACTCCCACGGGCGCTTGGCGGGCTCCGGGGCTGTGGGCTGTGAGGACACGGCCCCCGTCGTCGCCGAGGACCGAGGGGCAGAAGGAGCACCCGTTCCGCTCCGGGAAGATCCCCCTCCGCTTGGTGCTCGAGCACGAGGCGCCTCCTTGACGACTTCGCTCATCTTGGTGGCGCGCGTCACACGACGCGTCGGCTGCTGTCGAGGCGCCTGTGGCCTCGCCATCTCAGCTGCCTTGCGGAGGCGCTTCTTCGGTTGCTGCGGAGGGCTTGGCGGAGGCGTAGAGTTCTCCGAGGATGAGGAGGCATCGTCATCAAGATTCAGAGATCCACCAGAGTCTTCATCGGAACCTCCAGACTCGGCGTCCTCCTCCTCCTCGGCAGGCCTCGCTCCCCCCGGCAACCTCGCTCGTCCCGGCAAGCTTCACGGAAGGCTCCCCGGCAAACTCCTCGGGCGCAATCATCAGCAGCTTGAGGATTTCCGCCTCCTCTGCTTGACTCACTGCGTCCGCGGCCTCTGCCTCGTCCACAGTGTATCCAAATTCGCCCGCGGCCACAGCTGCGGCGGCCTCCTCCATCCTGGAGGCAATGTAAGCTACATCCCGGTCAGTAGTATCCCGAGTGAGGCCCTTCTTCTCCTCGGCGTTGCGGGGCTTCTCGACCAAGTTGTCGAAGAAGGTCTGCACGGTCTCTGTTGGAGGCTCCAGCCAAGTGGGGACAATGCCATGGGAGTCGCACTCGAGCATCATTGCGCGTATGGAATCGCGGGCAGTGCTGTTGCACAGCGGCACCACTCCCCGGGAAGGTTTGAACCACTCCGGGTGGGCGGGGTCATGCTTGAAGAGCTCCCGGACCATCCCCTTCAACTCCAAGATGGTGAAATTGTAGTTCAATCCAGGGCGCAGCCTCATGCAATCTGCCGCATTGCCGAATTCCCAGGCGGGCCTCTTCCTTTCTTGTAGAGGGGCGATGCAGCGGCGGAGGAAATCTGCTCCAACTTCTCCAACAGTCAGATTGGCGGCTCGGAGACGAAGGATCCTAATGAGGGCGATCTGAAGCTTGCTGTCCTCCGGGGCCAATTCACTCCAATCCTTGCCGCGCACTATGGCAGTCTTGCGCGGCGAGGTAAAGGGCTCAGGCTTAGCTTCCAGCACCCAGCACCAATCGTCTCTCCACTCCTCCCACTTGCCGCGGAGCTCTCCCTTCAAGTACGCCTCCTTCTTGTTCAGCCTGAAGATCCAGGAGATGCCGCCGGAGAGGGGAGAACCGGACTCTACTCTAGGCGTGAAGAAGTGGCGGAAAAGAGCTACATTTGGATGAACCCCAACATAGTTTTCGCACAGATGTGCGAAAACGGCCATCGTGAGGATGTGGAGGTGGAGGCCATACGTATTCATTACATCACAAAAGAACTCCGAGTACGGAGGGCACAGACCACAATGGAAGAATGCGGCAAAGTAAAAGTACCCGCCGGGGAACATGTCGGTGGCGACGGCGGGGAGAACTCTGGTGCGGGGATGAGCTTTGGTCTCCCTCGCCCAGAACAAATAGTATTTGTCCCGCAGCTCCCTTGCGCCAAGCCTCGGCGCGAAGACCACGCACTTCCTCCGCAGGGCTGCCAGCTTCGCCGCCTGCTCGGACTTCTCCTTCTTGGCCTTGTCACTCTTCGCCTTGTCGCTCTTCGGAGCCATGGCGGGGGCGGCGAGGAAAGAGGCGAGGAAGTCGACGGTGCCGCGGATGCGGGAGATAGCGGTGGAAGGGAGGGGCTGGGCTCTCTGTCGACCTTTGAGAGGCAGAGGGCGACGGGGGTTTCTGGAGAATCAAGGCGCAATGAAAACGATGGAGGGAACTGCCCCTGCATCCTCTGCTTTTAAGGGGGAAGTGGGGGACGTTCCGCATTTCCCATTAAAGAACAGGCCACGATCTCTCCCACGACGCCGCAATCGACGCGTGCCGTTAGGGAGGGATGCGGCGGATACGGAAGGGGATACGGCTTGCCGTGGGCCGCGTGTGCCCGTGCACTGTCTTGGGCCTGGCCCAACAGCGCTCGGCACCGTGTGTGGCCCAGGCCCGGGGGCTCCTATCGGTGTACTAAGATAGGGGTACCTTAGTACCCCAACTTGTGCACGGGCAGTAGCAGCCTCCCGTGGCAGGGCTTACCACGTGCTCGCCAAGAACCGTTTTGGTCCCTATGAAGCCATTCAAGAACAAAGTATACAAGTCAGAAGATCAAGGCCCCGGCAAGAGGAGCTTGCCGGGAAGGCCGCACCAGGCTCAAGGTTATCACTTTAGCACAAGACCCTGGCAAGAGGAGCTTGCCAGGAAGGCCAAGGAACACATACCTCAAGAGATGTCTCGGCACATCATGCGCCCCGGCAGGACCCGGAGAGCGACAAGCTTCCGGGCCCAGCAAGATCACGACCCCGGCAAGGTGCTTGCCGGGGAAACCTACGCTGTGTGCCCGCGCTCCAGCTCATCTGCCCACGCGTCGCCCTGGGGCCCTTCCAGGGGCATGTGGTAGACGGCTGTGCAGCCTGGGGCACACGGTGGCAAGCCACGGTGACGAGGCTACCGCCGTGGCGAACGGAGAAGCATGGACAGACGCTTTTGGGGGCGACGGCGACGGGCATTTAATGCCCCTGCCCCCCACTGTCAAAGTTAGGTGAAGACCACTGTTCATAGACTGTTCATGCACTGTTGCAACTACCACCAAATTTACACTTTTACCCTCCTCTACGTTGACACCTGTCGGTGACCCCTTTGAGCTATAAAAGGAGACCCATGCACAACGTAGAGGAGGTTCGAAACCTAGACAACTCTCTCTCACTCGGTGTAGCTAGTACTATAGATCTTCAAGCTCCCGAGCTCAAGAACTCAATACAACCTGAGCAGGAGTAGGGTTTTACGCGTCCGCGCGGCCCGAACCTGGGTAAAACTGCCCGCGTGTGCTCCTCGATCTGCTCTCCGTGCTCCCTCCGCTCCCTTACCGCAACGTAGAAGGGGCTCCGGTCCCATAGGTGTTCGTGGGCGGACAGTTTCCCCCGACACCACGCCGGCCGCCGCCCCTCGTGGCTGCGACCAATCCCCATCTGGCGCGCCGCCCCTCTTCACTCCCCCGCAGTCCTCCATCCCGGCGGCGGCCAGTACCATTCATGTGTGACCCTGCAGCCCGATGCGCCGCCTCTCGTCACCACTCCTCTGCATGTGGTCCTCTCCTCCGTCTCGATGTGCCGCCAGCACCTCTCCCCCGCGACTCTGCATCCCGGCGCGCCGCCCCTCGTCACCCCTCCCCTGTGACCATTAGCGAATCCAAGGTACGGCCATGAATCTGCTCAACCCTGCATGTCTAGTTTGAGAAATTATTTTTTTTATCACAAGCCCATGAACGGCAGGAACAAATGTTTGATCCCTAGGTACGCAGTGAAGGTGGCGGCCAAAGATTTGCTTTGTTTATCCGGTGTTCCTGCATGATGTTCTTGACACTTGAGAGCTGAGAAGATCTGTTTGGGTTAAGAAAATTCTGTAGTTGCTTCTGCACCTGAGTTCATGTCAAGGTCTCATGGAGGTAAGCTTCTATATGTTTGTTTGGCAGGCGAGCCAATAAGTTACTTAAGCTTATGATTTGTACCCTTTGTTCTTCATCCATTAGGTATACTAGTCGTCAACCCGTGCGTCTGCACAGGCTTGTATGAAAAAGCATGTAGAAATTTAACCTAAGAGCTTGTCCTTAACGGATTGAACTTTTATGGCAAAACTGCTACAAAGAGATTGACCGATTAGGTTCTCATTACCATGTAGAATTCATATCAAATATTTGAATTGCTAAAGTCTTGTGGTAACCATCGATTTTCCTACTCACAAATGTGAACTCATTATAATTAATTAATGGTCGCATACCTGAAAAAAAAGGATGGCATTGGAACAACCCAAAGGCTGTCCTTATGGTTCGATATCCATACCTAATATCTCAAACTTCATTGGTTGTTGTGGAGAGCATGACTTAGGTGTCAAGTAAATACGGATCAAGGATTACATAGCTGAAACAAAAGGAACCAATCATATATTAGCTTATAATATATGGGTGCCCTTGTTGCCAAAAAACGTGAAGTACTCCCACTCAAAGCTGATCCAGCGATGAGTAGATTGCACATATAAAACACCAAGCTCATTCTTAGTACAAATTATGATCACTATGGAATGACATATAACACTTGATAAGCATAGAAGAAAAGGCATCAGTTAGGCTTATTGAAACAAAAGGCTTGGCTGGAAAATTTTAGATTTCTTATGCAGGAAACAAATGACTAAACTAGATCATCCAGAGTCAGCGGCCTAACAGATAGATGGTGATTTTTAGTTGGCAATTGTCTGCGTGGTGAAAAAATAAATTGTAGTTAAGCTAACCTTCCACTGATCCTGCTAGATTATATATTTGTCCAAGACTGTATTCTACACATAGAAATGAGATCAATGGTTGGCATTTGGATTTTCTATTTTCTTCAAACTATAGTTTGTTAGTTGTTCCTTGCTGCAGTGCTTCGCCACATAATACAATGTTTTAGACTCCCTCACCTATACTAATTACGTATTACTCCCTCCGTTCCTAAATACATGTCTTTTTAGAGATTCTAATGCGGACTACATAGGAAGCAAAATGAGTGAATCTAGACTCTAAAATATGTCTATATACATCCATATCTATTCTATTCTTTACTAAAATCTCTAAAGTACATATATTTAGGAACGGAGGGAGTATCATATAGTGTGGGAAGTTGATGTAGCGTTACATTCAACATATTTTGCGTGTACGACACTAATTTTGAGTAACCACACATAAACAAGAGCTCACCAAATAGTGGCATATTTATTAGGGCCATAGTAAACTATAAAGCTATTTCATGTTGTCTTCAAAAGGAGTTGATGTTTTTTGCATGAGGTCCGATGAGTAATTTCAGGATAAACTACGTTGGTTTCTACCAAAGAAATCAACTCAATGTGGCAGTTTGCCATATGAAGCAATAAGAGGCGTACCATTGAAACTCCACATACGGCAATGGCTGGTGATCAAACCATCAAACCCCATGAGCTGCAGCTATGTGGAGCATCGTACCGCCGCCACACATTGACCAAAACGGTCAATTTGCATGTCGCTGTACATGGGCTGTATCTTCAGCAAGCATGCATGTTGGCTAGATCCGGCAGATGTCGCATCAAGCAGTCAACATATGACCACCGTAAGGGATACCACTAAATGAGTCGAGATCATTGAGCTGATCTTCACCATGGCCGTTAGCACATGATGCATGCTGGTGGGAGTGCAAAGAGCTAATCAACCCTGTTTGGATCAGGAAGTTCCTAATATATTAAATGTCAAATGTACATGATAATATTTGATGCGAAGGCATCATACTATTTTCTTAATCCTGAACATACAAATTATTTGTTCAACGTGCAGATGATCTGAGATTTATCACATATTAGAATAAAATATATAAAACATCTAAATCACTTCCTTATGAAAAAAGTTGGTATACCTTCTATAAACTGGTTGATAGTGGTCAATTTCTAGATGTAGAGAACGCTACTTACCTAGCTTGCTGCAGGTTCGCAACAAATGTGATTCAGATGCTTACATACAATCCTTGTAACTTGCACTAAGATCAAAGCAATAAATTATTTATTCATATCTTGAAGTTTGATAGAGCTGTCCAGCACACAATGATTGTCCACTACTACTTCTATTATTTTCTCATAAGCATGCTAAGAATGCTCTTGCTTTCGTACAAATATCACAGCAGAGAACACACATTGCTAATTTGAATAATGTGTGTAGTTTTCACCCTCCTAAAGCTGATGAATGTGAATGAAGATTATGGAGAAATTTCTTCAGTAGCAAGGTCTGTACTCTGTACTGATACATCATGCAGCAACACACTGTTTGTGGTGTTTTCTTGATGACATAGCAATGATATTACTTCATTTTACTAAATAATAAGCTAGTGAACTTATGTCCTCTCTTTACTTATACTTTTCTCAGGCCTACAAATTTCATAATGTAGGCAGGGGTTTGGAAGTGCATGCCGCAGTATATATGGTGGATTTGTGAAATAGTGTATGGGAAAAGTAAGTTTTCATATGCTGCCGAGGATTAATCATATATAACTTATTGATTTACACGTAATAAGAAGTGTTGGTCTAACTCTCCTCCCACCTGATTATATACTATTAGAAAGTTTTCTTATGACTTTGAAATCTTCCTTAACACATGTCATTAATCATTTTTTAAGTGCTGCACAGTCTGATCAACAAAAGGGAAGTTCTACAATGAAGAAATAAGCTACGTACATACATGCTAGATGAGTAAGCCACTTGACAACAGGGACTTGAAAGCTACTATTGGACATGAAAGACGACAGATATGCATAACTTAGCTCAAAAGTGTAGGTAATGTATATTTGTGACTCTCCGACTTTGCCTTTTGTTCAAGATATTCAGTATTTGTGCACATTTATGAAGCAAAAAACACAAGATACATGTGTGTGTTGAAAACTGATGTATCTAATGTATTAAAAAATCACTTCACTTATTTATTTATTTATAGCAATTTCAATGTTTCCTAGAGGAAAAAATATGGATAGTAGAATGACCTTACTAGCCTTTTTCCAATGTTTGAAGAACGGCGATAGTAACTTAAATCACAAATCAAATATTTACAAGCTAAGATTTTGTAATTCTTTCATTCTTACAATTGCAGTAATATTTGTACGTGACTAATAGCCTGCCGCTATCACTACTTGCATCATGCCAATGCCATATGTGTTAATGGTTCATTTTGTTTTTATGTTTGTAGATTCAAAAGAAAAAAACAATTATAAGGGTGTGTGGAAAGTCTAGTGCAATGATGATGATGATGATGTTACTATTCATGATGAAGATGATGATGGAAGCTTTCCGTATTAGTTAAGCTATTGGATGATGTTAAGTTTTAGTTAAGTTATAGGGATTTTGATGGATGCTTTCAGTTTAAGTTTCATTGTCAAGAAAATATTTAGATTATGCATCACATTTGGATGATGTTCCTCCTGTAATATCCAGTATTGTAATCCAACAATTTTATTTGATATACAATTTCTTCCTCCCGTGAGTATATTCTCTTGTTTTTTCTTCACTTGAAATACATAATTGTCACCATTATGTGGAGCATTAATTTAATCGCCGGCAATAAATAAATATGAAAAATAATATTATTCACATTATATATGTACCAACGCTTGAAGCGTTGCACGTTGTTTGTTGCCTAGCAACGGGATTTTGATTCATGTGCATTAAGCACCAACATGTATAAGCGTTGCATGATTTGCTTTATGTGTTGTATTCTTGCAACGGTTCAATTTACCAACGGTGGTATAAGTGTTGCACTATGCTTTAGCAACACTGGATAAGGCAACGCATCCCAAACCGTTGGTAAATGCGCTAACAACGCATATATGAACTTGTAGATACGGATAGAAGCGTTGCTATAAAGGGGTTCATGTTGTAGTGTTTCCTCCTTGATATGTATCCATGATCTCATAGCAAATCTCCTTAGCAAATATGTTCAAATATTACCAACGCAAAAAATCTAGGTACTTCCTCTGAAAACCCCGGGCCAATAGACCAGCTTCATAATCCGTTTGCTGATGTTGGTGTCTCATAGAGAAATATTGTAAGAGATAATCTACTTGAATCAACCTTCAATGCTCTGACTTGACAAAAATATTACTCGTTGAAATATTCAACTGATATCCAGCCGGCTTGAATATGCCGGTTTATGATTACCACCATTGCCGGTCTATAAAAACAGATGATTCCGGGTCATGACTGTTGCCAGCGCCGGTTCATGATTGTTGCCAATGCCGGTTCATGATTGTTGCCAATGCCGATTCATGATTATTAATAACTCAGGGTTGCAGCCATAGGGTCATAATGTTTGGTGACGCTGGGTCAAACTGGTTTGCTTCAAACAGAGAATTTGAAAATATTTCTTCGATAATAATAATATAATACCTGTAGCCCCCAAGTCTTGAGCAGGACAAAGTGATGGCTTAAGGCTTGCCTCATTATAATTGCTGCAACTTCGAAGAAATCCAGATTGTTCATCTCAGTCACTTGTAGAGACTGAATATTCCACATATGTAGCCCCCATGTGCCGGGTTGTTATGCTTGCAGCAACCTGGGACTTGTAATTTGCATGATGCTCAAAAACTTCAACCAGTGTAGCCCCCAAGGGCCGGGTCATTATGCAATAATGAGCAGGGACTTTGTAGATATAATCATTGAAAATAACATTATATAATGTAACTTCCATCATGGGGTTTGAACCCACGTCCACAACGTTAAGAGCCTTGTGCTTTACCAACTGAGTAGTGGACCCTTCAATATAATGGATTAATACTTGTGTACCTTGAATTGTTGACAGGAGCGAATGGTAGCCCCCAAGGGCCGGCTCATTATAATGTGATGAGTCGGGTCTTCAATAAAGTGAGCAAAAAATGACTTTGCATTAGCCCCCAAGTATCATGGTGCATGCTTGCAGCGACATGAGACTTGTGTGTTTGATGTAATCTCAATTTGAATAACGTAGCCCCCAAGTGCCGGGTTGTAAGCCTGCAGCGACTCGGGACTATTTCTTTGTAAAATAAACCACATCATCGATGAAATAATATCCATTGCGCTTAAAGTGACTTTGAAAACCTCACTCATAATATTGATAACCATAGTAAAAACCCAGCCATGTTGGCTATTAAAGGTTTGAATAATATAATTCGGTTTGAAAACCGGTTCCAGTGATGTTTGATCACAATCAGGCCGGGTTAATAAACACCGGTCATTATCTTATCTCATACTGGCGACTTATAGTCAAAAGCCAGGCCGGTTTAATGAACACCGGTCATTATCTTATCTCATACTGGCGACTTATAGTCAAAGCCAGGCCGGTTTAATAAACACCGGTCATTATCTTATCTCATACTGGCGACTTATAGTCAAAGCCAGGCCGGTTTAATAAACACCGGTCATTATCTTATCTCATACTGGCGACTTATAGTCAAAGCCAGGCCGGTTTAATAAACACCGGTCATTATCTTACCTGTGATTAAGTGTACCTGACGTCCTTAATCCGGTAGGCATAATTGAATGTGTAGATTCTGATGAGGCTCTTGGCTCTCTTGGCGTTTGCCCAATGATTGTTCCGGGTTATGATAAACGTGCCGGTTTAAATCATGCTGGTATTCTATGACCCAGACTTTTGTAGATATATGGCCAACTTTGAAGTTGGCCAGTTCCGGATCAAAAACCACAGAAAACTTTGAAAAGTCACAAAACACAAAACACTGTTGCAAATAAGACCATGTAGTCGAGGCTTTTTGCGAGCTGCCAGGCTCCATATTTGCCAATCAATGGATGCAACCCAAGGAGCTATGATTCATTTTGCCAATCAATGGACGTGATCCAAGGAGCTATGATTCATTTTGCCAATCAATGGGTGTAATCCAAGGATCAAGAACTTTACTTCTTTTGCCAATCAACGGATGTACTCCAAGGGGCAAGAACTTATTTATTTTGCCAATCAACGGATGTACTCCAAGGGGCAAGAACTTATTTCTTTTGCCAATCAACGGATGTACTCCAAGGGGCAAGAACTTATTTCTTTTGCCAATCAACGGATGTACTCCAAGGGGCAAGAACTTATTTCTTTTGCCAATCAACGGATGTACTCCAAGGGGCAAGAACTTATTTCTTTTGCCAATCAACGGATGTACTCCAAGGGGCAGGAACTTATTTCTTTTACCAATCAATGGATGTACTCCAAGGGGCAAGAACTTATTTCTTTTGCCAATCAACGGATGTACTCCAAGGGGCAAGAACTTATTTCTTTTGCCAATCAACGGATGTACTCCAAGGGGCAAGAACATTTTCTTTTGCCAGTCAATGGATGTAATCCAAAGGGCGCTGATGCGAAGACGATCGTATAAACCGGACCAGAAGGGATTAAGCAAGGATTCAAATGTGATCCGTAGCCCCCTAGTGATCATGGAGGTAGGGTTCCTATGAAGGAGTTGCGCTTGAAAGGCGAGTCATGTTTGGTCCCTTATAGAATTGTCCTGCATAGCAAAATAGACTGATCAAAGCATCTAGTTTTCTTGATGAAAATGATATATATCAAGAGAAATAGATTTAGATGTATATCACCTGATGTATTTGAACCGGTATGTTGAATAGACCGGATCATAAGGCGGACAGTAAAACGACCGCAGCATCAGTAGCAGCACAGACATATGAATCGGCCGCAGTTTTGTAAGCCGGCGCAGATGAGCAAGTTGTCCCCCGCGTTATAAACCAGCGCGGTCGCGAAAGACGGCCACGGTGTTGTCAACCTGCGCGGTCGCGAGAGACAGTCACGGCGTTTGTAAGACGGTTTGGGAGTCCGTTGAGTAACGACATCCACTTGTGTCGAATGATGTTGGCGTGCCTCTATCTCCACGGTATAATATCACTTTGTAATGAATGATTTTCCTGCGTATAGAATACAGCGGGGCGAGGTATTTTTGCTCTGATGAATTAATATGTATTAAAAATAAATAGGATAGATATCACCTGATTCGCCCGGGCAACAGATAAGTCGGCCGCGGCATTGTAAGCCGGTTCGGTCGCGAAATACGGCCACGACGTTGTAAACCGGTACGGACGGGTGAGTCGGCCTTTAACCTTGCACCGATGTAGTGGTTTAGGGTCCTGCTATCTTTAGGCCAAAAATTATCCGCCACAGAGCTGATCATCACTATGGTGAAAAAGTTGTACTCCGCGCTGTAAACCGGTGCGGATGCATGAACCAATCGCGAGGGCGGACAGGTCTATCGTCCGTGGCGTTGTAAGACGGTTCATACGGGCGAATCGTGCCATGTTGATGTAAATTAGGCCGTAAAGCGGCGATTTGCACATATTCATCATGGCATGGTCATTGCTCTCATAGTGAACAATCGTCCTGCATAAACAATATTGCAGACCAAGGCAAAGATCAACTATTCTTTGACAAAAATAATATGAGCTAAATAAACAAATTTAGATGGACATCACCTGATTTGTTCGGATGACGGATGATCCTTCCGACGCGATAGAGGTGGCATAGGCAGACCGGCAACTCAACATAACCCCCGGTGGGTCAACGTGCAGCAGTGGCGGCTCAATATGACTTTAGACAACACCATAGGTAATTCAGACCAGTGTTTTGTTTGGTAAGAAGCGGCTGCTAATTTTTAAGCTTGGATCCAATACTCCGGGAGCTTCGCCTGGGGCAGTAGTATTCTATAGTACTCATTGATTTTGTTTCCAGCACGTACGGGAGTCAAACAAAAACCGGTTTTCCCTTTGGCGTGAGCTCTCTGTATTAAAGCACGGGTAGCGTTTTCTTCTGAGACAACCCACGTCTACCAAGGCGAATTGGCGAAGGTTACAGCGGCGACTTGAATCAGGCCGACCTCCGCAGCAGCTTGGCACCCTGGCGAGGGCGGCTCGGAGGCCGCGAAAGCCGTGGCGGCTCACAGGCGTGGGGCGACTCTCAGGTGGCGGCTCAAAACCTGACCTTGGAGACGGCTCGGGAACACGCTGGCGAACACACGGTGGCAAGGCGAAGTCAAAATCAGGCGAACCGCCAGCTAGCGACAATGAGGCTGCGGCGGCTGATGCGGCGACGGCCCATGCAGGCGGCAGGCGGCCCATGCTTGCGGCGGGCGGCAGGCGGCTTGACTTCAAAGTCAGGAGCGCGGGCGCACGGGAGAAGCAGGTGCGTTGAAGCAGGCTGCCATGATAGGCCGCGTTGTGTGACGGTAGCGAAGAGCCATGGTAGAGGAGGAAGCTCGGAGGCGTCGAGGCGAGGTGGGTTGCGGACTAGCGGGTTTGGAGGCACTGCTGTCCGTCAGCCGTGGAGGCAGCAAGCGTTTGAGGCGAGGCCGAGGCGGAGACCGACTCCGTGTCCTTATCCACTTCCCGTCGTGGCCCCGTATTTTACTTTTATCTCCTCTGTTCCGTAGTACTAGTCCATGGATATCTCCGCCGTTGTTGCCTCACACGTACACATAGCAGTGGGTATCAAAACAATGTAGCTTGATGTAATGAGTACTAATTGAAGCACTAGCATCTGAGCCAATGTGCTATTTCACTCAAGCAAAAAAGATTCTTGCTGCCACGGGTCTTAATTCCCATGATAATTACTGGATGTGTTCGGTTGCTATGATTGGACACAACAATGTGCGGGTGCAGCGGCACCGTACGACATCTTGTAGTAGAAATCGATCTCCGATGGAAAGAATACTGACGATGGCGGCGCACGAACGAATCCCTAATTTTCTCTTGACCTTAATCTCTTATCATGCGCGAGTGCTCTATGCCAGCTCTCCTTCATCTGTCCAATCGCGAGTTTTTCGATCCCCGAGAGAGTTCCCTCCAAGAACTCAACACCACTGTGTGCACGCCCCACGGTGGGCGCCAACTGTCGTGGAATTGGCACGGTAGATGTCCGGTTTAGCGGACTTAGTCATGAGGCTGCGCATCTATGTAGTAGCTTGAGAGGGGTCGAGCGGAATCGAGAGACGCGACGCAAGACAAGGGTTTAGACAGCTTCGGGCCCCGGGAAACATCATCCGGTAATAACCCTACATGCTGTTTGAGGCTAGGTCTCCTTATGATCCTCATGGTGTCGCCGGTAAACCGGCTCTTTGTGTCTAACCCTAGAGATTGTGAGAACTTCTCCCTCTTTGGGGAGCCCTGCCCCTCCTTATATATGTTGAAGGGGCGGTTTACATGACTAGTCCTAGTAGGATTAGGATTACTCTATTACAAGGAGTCCTAGTCTTGCTTCCTTTGTAGGAGAATATTCCTTGTGCTTTCTTCATAAACCGGCCCACCATAACATGAACCGGCCTTCTGGGCCTTGGGCCTTATCATCCGTGATCTGCCCGCCGGGTTACCAGTGAACCGTCAAGTGTAAACCGTCTCAAGTAAACCGCCAAGTCCGGCTGGGTTATACTTCCGGCCGGGTTACGCCGCGGGGTATATCCCTGACAGGGACCCCAAAATGGTGGGTAATAGTCCACGAAATGGGTCAGAATCGACAAAAACCGAGAGTGCTGATGACCGACATGAAAACGCACCCCTGGGTTCATAAATCCTGGATGTCACTCCGGGACCCCAACACAGTGAGTAATATTCCACAAAACAGGGCAGAATCGGCCAAAACCAAGGGTGTTGATGACCGACACGTAAAGGCACCCCGGGGTTCGTCAATATTGAAAATCACTCCGGGACCCCAAAACAGTGAGTAATAGTCCACGAAAGAGGCCAGAATTGGCCAAAACCGCGAGTGCTGATAACGGACACGTTAGCGCACCTTGGGGTTC
>LR738716.1:14648208-14677908 GCA_902687465.1 Secale cereale
ATAAATCCTAGAAGTCACTCCGAGACCCCAAAACAGTGAGTAATAGTCCACAAAACAAGCCAGAATCGGCCAAAACTGCGGGTGTTGATGACCGACACATAAAGGTACCCCGGGGTTCGTCAATATTGAAAATCACTTCGGGACCCAGAACAGTGAGTAATACTCCACGAAAGAGGCAAGAATGGGCCAAAACCGCGAGTGCTGATAACCAACACGTAAGTGCACCCTAGGGTTCAACAACTATGGAAATCGCTTCGGGACCCCAAAACGGTGAGTAATAGTCCACGAAACGGGTCAGAATCGGCCAGAACTTCGAGTGTTGATGACCGACACGAAAACGCACCCCGGGGTTCGTCAGTCATGGAAATCACTCTGGGACCCCAAAACGGTGGGTAATAGTCCACGAAACGTGTCAGAATCGACAAAAACCGCGAGTGCTGATGACCACATGAAAACGCACCCCTGTGTTCGTAAATCCTGGAAATCACGCCGGGACCCCAAAACAGGGAGTAATAGTCCACGAAAGAGGCAAGAATCGGCCAAAACCGCGAGTGCTGATAACCAACACGTAAGCGCACCCTGGGGTTCAACAAATATGGAAATCGCTTCGGGACCCCAAAATGGTGAGTGATTATACGCACTCTCACCCTTCCACCTTACTAGCCACTCTAGTACCGCGCAATTTTCGCCGGTGCATCAGACCACCTTATATCCTTCCTCAAAACAGCCACCATACCTACCTATTATGGCATTTCCATAGCCATTCCGAGATATATTGCCATGTAACTCTACCGTTCCGTTTATTATGACACGCACCATCATTTTCATATTGCCTTGCATGATCGTAAGATAGCTAGCATGATGTTTCCATGGCTTGTCCGTTTTTTGATGTCATTGCTACGCTAGATCATTGCACATCCCAGTACACCGCCGGAGGCATTCATATAGAGTCATATTTTTGTTCTAGTATCGAGTTGTAAGTAAAAGAAGTGTGATGATCATCATTATTAGAGCATTGTCCCTTGAAAAAAAGGCCAAAAGAAAAAAAGAAGAAAGAAAGGCCAAATAAAAAAAGGAAGGCCCAAAAAAAGAAAAAAAAATGGGGGGACAATGCTACTCTCTTTTTCCACACTTGTGCTTCAAAGTAGCACTATGATCTTCATGATAGAGAGTCTCCTATGTTGTCACATCCATATACTAGTGGGAATTTTCATTATAGAACTTGGCTTGTATATTCCAACGATGGGCTTCCTCAAATGTCCTAGCTCTTCATGAGCAAGCAAGTTGATGCACACCCACTAGTTTTATTTTGAGCTTTCATACACTTATAGCTCTAGTGCATCCGTTACATGACAATCCCTACTCACTCACATTGATATCTATTGATGGGCATCTCCATAGCCCATTGATATGCCTAGTTGATGTGAGACTTTCTCCCTCCTTTTGTCTACTACCACCTTCTATTCCACCCATAGTGCTATGTCCATGGCCCACGCTCATGTATTGCGTGCAGAGTTGAAAAAGTTTGAAAAAGTAAAGTATGAAAACAATTGCTTGGCTGACACCGGGATGGGCATGAGGGGTACCTTGTGTTAAGAAAAGGGAGCATAAAAGACTATATGATTTTTTTAGGGATAACGTTCTTTAGCATTGATATTTTGAAAGACTTGATTGTTTGTTGGGATGCCTGAGTATTAAATTCTTTTATGTCAAATGATAGACTATTGCTTTGAATCACTCGTGTCTTAATATTCATGCCATGATTAGATTACATGATCAAGATTATGCTAGGAAAGATTCCACATCAAAAATTATCTTTTTTTTATCATTTACCTACTCGAGGACGAGCAGGAATTAAGCTTGGGGATGCTGATACCTCTCCGTCGTATCTATAATTTTTGATTGTTCCATGCCAATATTCTACAACTTTTATATACTTTTGGCAACTTTTTATACTATTTTTTGGGACTAACATATTGATCCAGTACCCAATGTCAGTTCATGTTTGTTGCATGTTTTTTGTTTCGCGGAATATCCATATCAAACGGAGTCCAAACGGAATGAAAATGGATGGAGATTTTTTTTGGAATATATGTGAATTTTGGGAAGCGGAACCAACATGAGACGATGCCCGAGTGGGCCACGAGGTAGGGGGCGCGCCCACCAGGGCCAGGCGCGCCCTAGGCCCTCGTGGCCACTCCGTAAGGAGGTTGATGCCCTTCTTTCGCCGCAAGAAAGCTAATATCCGGATAAAAATTGTGTCAAAAGATCAGCCCAATGGGAGTTACGGATCTCCGGGGATATAAGAAACGGTGAAGGGACAGAATTTGGGAACGCAAAAACTGAGAGAGATAGAGAGACAGGTCCAATCTCGGAGGGGCTCTTGCCCCTCCCACGCCATGGAGACCATGGACCAGAGGGGAAACCCTTCTCCCACCTAGGGAGAAGGTCAAGGAAGAAGAAGAAGGAGGGGGCCTCTCTCCCCCTCGCTTTCGGTGGCACCGGAGTGCCACCGGGGCCATCATCGTGTGACGGCAATCTACACCAACACCTCCGTCATCTTCACCAACATCTCCATCACCTTCCCCCATCTATCTACAGCGGTCCACTCTCCCGCAACCCACTGTAACCTCTACTTGAACATGGTGCTTTATGCTTCATATTATTATCCAATGATGTGTTGTCATCCTATGATGTCTGAGTAGATTATCATTGTCCTCTCGGTGATTGGTGAATTTCTATGATTGATTTAAATTTCTTGTGGTTATGTTGATGTCCTTTGGTGCCCATCATATGAGCGCGCGCGTGGATCAAACCATAGGGTTAGTTGTATGTTGATATGACTACGTATTGGAGGGCAAGAGTGACAGAAGCTTCAACCTAGCATAGAAATTGATGCATACGGGATTGAAGGGGGACCAATATATCGTAATGCTATGGTTGGGTTTTACCTTAATGAACGTTAGTAGTTGCGCATGCTTGCTAATAGTTCCAATCATAAGTGCATACAATTCCAATTCAGGGATGACATGCTAGCAGTGGCCTCTCCCACATAAAACTTGCTATCGGTCTAGTAACGTAGTCAATTGCTTAGGGGCAATTTCGCAACTCCTACCACCACTTTTCCGCACTCGCTATCACTAAATTTATTTCTTCTTTATCTTAACAGCCCCTAGTTTATATTTATGTGCTCTTTATATTCTTGCAAACCTATTCCACAAAAACTACAAAGTACTTCTAGTTTCACACTTGTTCCAGGTAAAGTAAACGTCAAGCGTGCGTAGAGTTGTATCGGTGGTCGATAGAACTTGAGGGAATATTTGTTCTGCTTTTAGCTCCTTGTTGGGTTCGACACTTTTACTTATCGAAAGAGGCTACAACTGATCCCCTACACTTGTGGGTTATCAACCTCCTCCTCCTCAGACGCGCATGTGGGCAGGAGCACTAGGCCAATGCCGACGGTCGTCGGCGTTGGCGGCTCCTCCTCCTCCTCCTCGCCCGCTGATCATGTAGAATGTGTTCTTGGGCGTGGTAGATAGGTTTTTGAATTATGTGCATGCCTACTAGTGTTCATAGGTGAAAGATCACGGATGTCGCCTAGAGGGGGTGAATATGCGCTTTAAAATAATTACGGTTTAGGCTTGAACAAATGCGGACTAAACCTAGAGGTCAATTTGTCGAGCACAAAACCTACAATAACTAGGCTCACCTATGTGCACCAACAACTTATGCTAATCAAGATAAACAACTAAGTGATAGCAAAATATATAACATGAAACACTATGGCTATCACAAAGTAAAGTGCATAAGTAAAGGGCTCGGGTAAGCCGAGGCACGCGGAGACGATGATGTATCCCAAAGTTCACACCCTTGCAGATGTTAATCTTCGTTTGGAGCGGTGTGGAGGCACAATGCTCCCCAAGAATCCACTAGGGCCATTGTAATCCTCACGCCCTCGCACAATGAAAGATGTCATGATCTACTAAGGGACCCTTGAGGGCGGTCACCGAACCCAAACAAATGGTAACCCTTGGGGCGGTCACCGAACCCGTAGACTTTGGCAACCCTTGGGGACGGTCACCGGAACCCATCAAATTGCTCGGGGCGATCTCCCCAACCTAATTGGAGACTCCGACTCTTGCCCGGAGCTTTACACCACAATGATTGAGCTGTGAACACCACCAACCATCTAGGGCGCCCAAGCACCCAAGAGGAACAGGCTCTAGGGTACCAAGCACCCAAGAGTAATAAGCTTCTCAACTTGTAACTTCCACATATCACAGTGGAGAACTCAAACCGATGCACCAAATGCAAGGGCAAGGTCACACGGAATGCCTAAGTCCCTCACTCTCAAATCCCACCAAAGCAATGAAAGCTATGAAGGAAAATGAGAGGATGAACGAAGAAGAGAACACGAAAAACTCCAAGATCTAGATCCAAGGGGTTCCCCTCACATAGAGGAGAAAGTGATTGGTGGAAACGTTGATCTAGATCTCCTCTCTCTTTTCCCTCAAGAACTAGCAAGAATCAATGTAGGGACTGAGAGATAGCAAGCTCGAAGAAGGTCAACTATGGGGAAGGAACACGAGGTAAAGGTATAAGGTTCGTTGGGGAAGAATACCCCCTTTTATAGGACCTCCCGAATCCAACCGTTATGTGCTCAGCCCGCACACAAGCGGTACTACCGCTCTGGAGCAGAGCAATGGTGCGAGACTGATGTCTACTACGCAACCTTCTTTTTGTAGACGTTGTTGGGCCTCCAAGTGCAGAGGTTTGTAGGACAGTAGCAAATTTCCCTCAAGTGGATGACCTAAGGTTTATCAATCCGTGGGTGGCGTAGGATGAAGATGGTCTCTCTCAAACAACCCTGCAACCAAATAACAAAGAGTCTCTTGTGTCCCCAACACACCCAATACAATGGAAAATTGTATAGGTGCACTAGTTCGGCGAAGATATGGTGATACAAGTGCAATATGGATAGTGAAGGAAATATGCCCTAGAGGCAATAATAAAGATATTATTTGTATTTCCTTATATCATGATAAATGTCTTTTATTCATGCTAGAATTGTATTAACCGGAAACTTGATACATGTGTGAATACATAGACAAAATAGTATGTCCCTAGTATGCCTTTACTAGACTAGCTCATTGATCAAAGATGGCTATGTTTCCTAGCCATAGACATGAGTTGTCATTTGATCAACGGGGTCACATCATTAGGAGAATGATGTGATGGACTAGACCCATCCGTTAGCATAGCACTATGATCGTTTAGTTTTACTGCTATTGCTTTCTTTATGACTTATACATGTTCCTATGACTATGAGATTATGCAACTCCCGAATACCGTAGGAACACCTTGTGTGCTATCAAACATCACAACGTAACTGGGTGATCATAAAGATGCTCTACAGGTGTCTCCAAAAGTATTCGTGGTGTTGGCATAGATCAAGATTAGGATTTGTCACTCCGAGTGTCGGAGAGGTATCTCTGGGCCCTCTCGGTAACACACATCACAATAAGCCTTGCAAGCAAAAGACTAATGAGTTAGTCACGAGATGATGTGTTATGGAACGAGTAAAGAGACTTGCCGGTAACGAGATTGAACTAGGTATAGAGATACCGACGATCGAATCTCGGGCAAGTAACATATCGTTGACAAAAGGAACAACGTGTGTTGTTATGCGGTTCTGACCGATAAAAGATCTTCGTAGAATATGTAGGAGCCAATATGAACATCCAGGTTCCGCTATTGGTTATTGACCGGAGATGAGTCTCGGTCATGTCTACATAGTTCTCGAACCCGTAGGGTCCGCACGCTTAACGTTTGATGACGATCGGTATTATGAGTTTATGAGTTTTGATGTACCGAAGGTAGTTCAGAGTCCCGGATGAGATCACGGACATGACGAGGAGTCTCAGAATGTCCGAGACATAAAGATTGATATATTGGACGACTATATTCGGACACCGGAAGTGTTCCGGAAAAGTTTCGGATTTAACGGGATTGCCGGAGGGGGTTACCGGAACCCCCTACGAAGGGGGATGGTCCATAGTGGGCCTTATGGAAAAGAGAGAGGCAGCCCATAGGGGCTGGCCGGCGCCCCACCTAGGGTTCCTAGTTGGACTAGGATTGGGGGCGCCACCTCTCCTTCTTTTCCTTTCCCTCTCTTCCTTCTTTGGTAGTTCCTACTAGGAATAGGATTGCAATCCTATTCCTAGTAGGATTGCACCCTAGCCGCACCATAGGAAGGGCCGGCCGGCCTCCCCCTTGCTCCTTTATATACGGGGGCAGGGGGGCACCCAAAGACACACAAGTTGAATTGTTCCAGCCGTGTGCGGTGCCCCCCTCCACAGAAACACACCTCGATCATACCGTCGCGGTGCTTAGGCGAAGCCCTGCGCCGGTGAATACATCATATCCGTCACCACGCCGTCGTGCTGATGAAACTCTCCCGTGAAACTCAACTGGATCAAGAGCTCGTGGGACGTCATCAAGCTGAACGTGTGCTGAACGCGGAGGTGCCGTACGTTCGGTGCTTGATCGGTTGAATCGCGAAGAAGTTCGACTACATCAACCGCGTCACTTGACGCTTCCGCTTCCGGTCTACGAGGGTACGTAGACACACTCTTCCTTCTCGTTGCTATGCATCTGGTAGATAGATCTTGCGTGATCATAGGAAAAATTTAAAATACTACGTTCCCCAACAGTGGTATCAGAGCCAGGTTTATGCGTAGATGATATGCACGAGTAGAACACAATGAGTTGTGGACAATACTAGTCATACTGCTTACCAGCATGTCATACTTTGCTTCGGCGGTATTGTGAGATGAAGCGGCCCGGACCGACATTACGCGTACGCTTACGCGAGACTGGTTTCACCGTTACGAGCACTCGTTGCTTAAAGGTGACTGGCGGGTGTTTGTCTCTCTTACTTTAGCTGAATCAAATGTGGCTACGCCTGGTCCTTGTGAAGGTTAAAACAGCACATACTTGACGAAACATCGTTGTGGTTTTATATGCGTAGGTAAGAACGGTTCTTGCTAAGCCCGTAGCAGCCACGTAAAACTTGCAACAACAAAGTAGAGGACGTCTAACTTGTTTTTGCAGGGCATGTTGTGATGTGATATGGTCAAGACATGATGAGTTATACGGTTTTGTATGAGATGATCATGTTTTGTAATGTTATCGGCAACTGGCAGGAGCCATATGGTTGTCGCTTTATTGTATGAAATGCAATCGCCATGTAATTGCTTTACTTTATCACTAAGCGGTAGCGATAGTCATAGAAGCAATAGTTGGCGAGACGACAACGATGCTACGATGGAGATCAAGGTGTCACGCCGGTGATGAAGGTGATCATGGAGGTGCTTTGGAGATGGAGATCAAAAGCACAAGATGATGATGGCCATATCATGTCACATATTTTGATTGCATGTGATGTTTATCTTATTATGCTTCTTATTTTGCTTAGAACGACGGTAGCATTATAAGATGATCCCTTACTAAATTTCAAGGTATAAGTGTTCTCCCTGAGTATGCACCGTTGCGAAAGTTCGTCGTGCCGAGACACCACGTGATGATCGGGTGTGATAAGCTCTACGTTCAAATACAACGGGTGTAAGCCAGTTTTGCACACGCAGAATACTCGGGTTAAACTTGACGAGCCTAGCATATGCAGATATGGCCTCGAAACACTGGAGACCGAAAGGTCGAGCGTGAATCATATAGTAGATATGATCAACATAAGATGTTCACCATTGAAACTACTCCATCTCACGTGATGATCGGACATGGTTTAGTTGATTTGGATCACGTGATCATTTAGATGACCGGAGGGATGTCTATCTAAGTGGGAGTTCTTTAATTAATATGATTAAATTGAACTTTAACTTATCATGAACTTAGTCCTGATAGTTTTTGCATATCTATGTTGTAGATCAATAGCTCACAATGTTGCTCCCTGTTTATTTATTTTTTTATATGTTCCTAGAGAAAACTAAGTTGAAAGATGTTAGTAGCAATGATGCGGAATTGTTCCGTGATCTGAGGATTATCCTCATTGCTGCACAGAAAATTATGTCCTTGATGCACCGCTAGGTGACAGACCTATTGCAGGAGCAGATGTAGACGTTATGAACGTTTTGACAAAAGCTCGGTATGATGACTACTTGATAGTTTAAGTGCACCATGCTTTACGGCTTAGAACCGGGACTTCAAAAATGTTTTGAATGCCACGGAGCATATAAGATGTTCCAAGGGTTGAAATTAGTATTTCATACTCATGCCCGTGTCGAGAGGTATAAGACCTCTGACAGTACTTTGCCTACAAGATGGAGGAGAATAGCTCAACTAGTGAGCATGTGCTCAGATTGTTTGGGTACTACAATTACTTGAATCAAGTGGGAGTTAATCTTCCAGATAAGATAGTAATTGACAAAGTTCTCTAGTCACTATCACCAAGTTAGTAGAACTTCGTGATGAACTATAATATGCAAGGGATGACGAAGGTAATTCCCGAGCTCTTCGCGACGCTGAAATCGGAGAAGGTAGAAATCAAGAAAGAGCATCAAGTATTGATGGTTAATAAGACCACTTGTTTCAAGTAAAGGGCAAAGGGATAGAAGGGGAACTTCAAGAAGAATGACAAGCAAGTTGTCACTCCTATGAAGAAACCCAAAGCTAAACTCAAGCCTGAAACTAAGTGCTTCTACTGCAAAGGAAATGGTCACTGGAAGTGGAACTGCCCTAGATACTTGGCGGATAAGAAGGATGGCAAAGTGAACAAAGGTATATTTGATATACAGATTATTGATGTGTATTTTACTAGTGTTCATAGCAACCCCTCGGTATTTGATACTGGTTCAGTTGCTAAAGAGTAGTAACTCGAAATGGGAGTTGCATAATGAACAGAAACTAGTTAAAGGATGAAGTGACGATGTGTATTGGAAGTAGTTCCAAGATTGATATGATCATCATCGCACACTCCCTATACTTTCGGGATTAGTGTTGAACCTAAATAAGTGTTATTTGGTGTTTGTGTTGAGCATGAATATGATTTGATCATGTTTATTGCAATACGGTTATTCATGTAAGTTAGAGAATAATTGTTGTTCTGTTTACATGAATAAAACCTTCTATGGTCATACACCCAATGAAAATGGTTTGTTGGATCTCGATCGTGTGATACACATATTCATAATATTGAAGCCAAAACATGCAAGGTTAATAATGATAGTGCAACTTATTTGTGGCACTGCCGTTTAGGTCATATTGGTGTAAAGCGCATGAAGAAACTCCATAGTGATGGACTTTTGGAATCACTTGATTATGAATCACTTGGTGCTTGCGAACCATGCCTCATGGGCAAGATGACTAAAACTCCGTTCTCCGGAACTGTGGAGCGAGCAACAGAGCTGTTGGAAATCATACATATTGGTGTATGCGGACCAATGAGTGTTGAAGCTCGCGGCGGGTATCGTTATTTTCTGACCTTCACTGATGATTTGAGAAGATATGGGTATATCTACTTAATGAAGCACAAGTCTGAAACATTTGAAAAGTTCAAAGAATTTCAGAGTGAAGTGGAGAATCATCGTAACAAGAAAATAAGAGTTTCTACGATATGATCGTAGAGGTAAAATATTTGAGTTAGCGAGTTTGGCCTTCAGTAAAAACAATGTGAAATAGTTTCACTACTCACGCCACCTGGAACACCAAAGTGTAATGGTGTGTCCGAACGTCATAACCGTACTTTATTAGATATGGTGCGATCAATGATGTCTCTTACCGATCTACCACTATCGCTTTTGGGGTTATGCATTAGAGACAGCTACATTCACGTTAAATAGGGCACCATCTAAATCCGTGGAGATGACACCGTATGAACTGTGGTTTGACGAGAAACCTAAGCTGTCATTTCTTTAAGTTTGGGACTACGATGCTTATGTGAAAAAGTTTCAACATGATAAGCTCGAACCCAAATCGGAGAAGTAAATCTTCATAGGATACCCAAAAGAAACTATTGGGTACACCTTCTATCACAGATCCGAAGGCAAGGTCTTTGTTGCTAAGAGTGGATACTTTCTAGAGAAGGAGTTTCTCTCGAAAGAAGTGAGTGGGAGGAAAGTAGAACTTGATGAGGTAATTGTACCTTCTCCCGAATTGGAATGTAGTACATCACAGAAAATTGTTCCAGTGATTCCTACACCAATCAGTGAGGAAGTTAATGATGATGATCATGAAACTTCGGATCAAGTTTCTGCTGAACGTCGTAGATCAACCAGAGTACGTTCCGCACCAGAGTGGTACGGCAACCCAGTTCTGGAAATCATGTTACTAGACCATGATGAACCTACGAACTATGAGGAAGCGATGATGAGCCCAGATTCCGCAAAATGGCTTGAGGCCATGAAATCTGAGATGGGATCCATGTATGAGAACAAAGTGTGGACTTTGGTTGACTTGCCCGATGATCGGCAGGCCATCGAAAATAAACGGATCTTCAAGAGGAAGACCGACGCAGACGGTAATGTTACTGTTTACAAAGCTCGACTTGTTGCGAAAGGGTTTCGACAAGTTCAAGGAGTTGACTACGATGAGACTTTCTCACGTGTAGCGATGCTTAAGTCTGTCTGAATCATGTTAGCTATTGCCGCATTTTATGATTATGAAATCTGGCAAATGGATGTCAAAACTGCATTCCTGAATGGATATCTCAAAGAAGAGTTGTATATGATGCAACCAGAAGGTTTTGTCGATCCAAAAAGGTGCTAACAAAGTATGCAAGCTCCAGCGATCCATCTATGGACTGGTGCAAGCATCTCGGAGTTGGAATATACGCTTTGATGAGGTGATCAAAGCATATAGATTTATACAGACTTGCGGTGAAGCCTGTATTTACAAAAAGTGAGTGGGAGCACTACAACCTTTCTGATAAGTATATGTGAATGACATATTGTCGATCGGAAATGATGTAGAATTTTCTGGAAAGCATAAAGGAATGTTTGAAAGGAGTTTTTCAAAGAAAGACCTTGGTGAAGCTGCCTACATATTGGGCATCAAGATCTATAGAGATAGATCAAGACGCTTGATAAGACTTTCGATAAGTACATACCTTGATAAGATTTTGAAGTAGTTCAAAATGGATCAGTCAAAGAAGGAGTTCTTGCCTGACTTGTAAGGTGTGAAGTTGAGTAAGACTCAAAGCCAGACCACGGCAGAAAATATATAGAGAGAATGAAAGTCATTCCCTATGCCTCAGACATAGGTTCTATAAAGTATGCCATGTTGTGTACCAAACATGTTGTGTACCTTGCCATGAGTTTGTCAAGGGGGTACAATAGTGATCCAGGAGTAGATCACTGTACAACGGTCAAAATTATCCTTAGTAACTGGATGACTAAGGAAATGTTTCTCGATTATGGAGGTGATAAAGAGTTTATCGTAAAGGGTTACGCCGATGCAAGCTTTGACACTAAATCCAGATGACTCTAAGTATCAATCTGGATACGTATTGAAAGTGGGAGCAAATAGCTAGAGTAGCTCTATGCAGAGCATTGTAGACATAGAAATTTGCAAAATACATACGGATCTGAATGTGACAGACCCGTTGACTAAACTTCTCTCACAAGCAAAACATGATCACACCTTATTACTCTTGGGTATTAATCACATAGCGATGTGAACTAGATTATTGACTCTAGTAAACCCTTTGGGTGTTGGTCACATGGCGATGTGAACTATGGATGTTATTCACATAACGATGTGAACTATCGGTATTAAATCACATGGCGATGTGAGCTAGATTATTGACTCTAGTGCAAGTGGGAGACTGAAGGAAATATGCCCTAGAGGCAATAATAAAGATATTATTTGTATTTCCTTATATCATGATAAATGTCTTTTATTCATGCTAGAATTGTATTAACCGGAAACTTGATACATGTGTGAATACATAGACAAAATAGTATGTCCCTAGTATGCCTTTACTAGACTAGCTCATTGATCAAAGATGGCTATGTTTCCTAGCCATAGACATGAGTTGTCATTTGATCAACGGGATCACATCATTAGGAGAATGATGTGATGGACTAGACCCATCCGTTAGCATAGCACTATGATCGTTTAGTTTTACTGCTATTGCTTTCTTCATGACTTATACATGTTCCTATGACTATGAGATTATGCAACTCCGGAATACCGTAGGAACACCTTGTGTGCTATCAAACGTCACAACATAACTGGGTGATCATAAAGATGCTCTACAGGTGTCTCCAAAAGTATTCGTGGTGTTGGCATAGATCAAGATTAGGATTTGTCACTCCGAGTGTCGGAGAGGTATCTCTGGGCCCTCTCGGTAACACACATCACAATAAGCCTTGCAAGCAAAAGACTAATGAGTTAGTCACGAGATGATGTGTTACGGAACGAGTAAAGAGACTTGCCGGTAACGAGATTGAACTAGGTATAGAGATACCGACGATCGAATCTCGGGCAAGTAACATACCGTTGACAAAAGGAACAACGTGTGTTGTTATGCGGTTCTGACCGATAAAAGATCTTCGTAGAATATGTAGGAGCCAATATGAACATCCAGGTTCCGCTATTGGTTATTGACCGGAGATGAGTCTCGGTCATGTCTACATAGTTCTCGAACCCGTAGGGTCCGCACGCTTAACGTTTGATGACGATCGGTATTATGAGTTTATGAGTTTTGATGTACCAAAGGTAGTTCGGAGTCCCGGATGAGATCACGGACATGACGAGGAGTCTCAGAACGTCCGAGACATAAAGATTGATATATTGGACGACTATATTCGGACACCGGAAGTGTTCCGGAAAAGTTTCGGATTTAACGGGATTGCCGGAGGGGGTTACCGGAACCCCCTACGAAGGGGGATGGTCCATAGTGGGCCTTATGGAAAAGAGAGAGGCAGCCCATAGGGGCTGGCCGGCGCCCCACCTAGGGTTCCTAGTTGGACTAGGATTGGGGGCGCCACCTCTCCTTCTTTTCCTTTCCCTCTCTTCCTTCTTTGGTAGTTTCTACTAGGAATAGGATTGCAATCCTATTCCTAGTAGGGTTGCACCCTAGCCGCACCATAGGAAGGGCCGGCCGGCCTCCCCCTTGCTCCTTTATATACGGGGGCAGGGGGGCACCCAAAGACACACAAGTTGAATTGTTCCAGCCGTGTGCGGTGCCCCCCTCCACAGAAACACACCTCGATCATACCGTCGCGATGCTTAGGCGAAGCCCTGCGCCGGTGAATACATCATATCCGTCACCACGCCGTCGTGCTGACGAAACTCTCCTGTGAAGCTCAACTGGATCAAGAGCTCGTGGGACGTCATCAAGCTGAACGTGTGCTGAACGCGGAGGTGCCGTACGTTCGGTGCTTGATCGGTTGAATCGCGAAGAAGTTCGACTACATCAACCGCGTCACTTGATGCTTCCGCTTCCGGTCTACGAGGGTACGTAGACACACTCTTCCTTCTCGTTGCTATGCATCTGGTAGATAGATCTTGCGTGATCGTAGGAAAAATTTAAAATACTACGTTCCCCAACAGATAGTAGATATAGGTTTTTGTAATATGAAAATATAAAAACAACAAGGTAGCAAGTGGTAAAAGTGAGCATATACGGTATTGCAATGCTAGGAAACAAGGCCTAGGGTTCATACTTTCGCTAGTGCAAGTTCTCTCAACAATAATAACATAACTGGATCATATAAATATCCCTCAACATGCAGCAAAGAGTCACTCCAAAGTCACTAATAGCGGAGAACAAACGAAGAGATTATTGTAGGGTACAAAACCACCTCATAGTTATTCTTTCTGATCGATCTATTCAAGAGTCCGTAGTAAAATAACACGAAGCTATTCTTTCCGTTTGATCTATTGCTACTTCTCGAGCTTGCGTTGTATTCCCTCGAAGAGGAAAGGGTAATGCAGCATAGTAGCGTAAGTATTTCTCTCAGTTTTTGAGAACCAAGGTATCAATCCAGTAGGAGACCACGTGCGAGTCCCTCGCACCAGCACAAACAAATAAGAACTTCGCAGCCAACGCGATAAGGGGCTGTCAATCCCTTTACGGTCACTTACGAAATTGAGATCTGATAGATAGGATAGTTTGATATTTTTGGTATTTTTGGATATAAGAACAGAAAGTAAAAACAACAAAGTAAAGTAGATTGTAGATTGATAAGTTGAGAATAGACCCGGGGGCCATAGGTTTCACTCGTGGCTTCTCTCATGATAGCAAAATTCTATGGTGGGTGAACAAATTACTGTCGAGCAATTGATAGAAAAGCGAATAATTATGAGAATATCTAGGCATGATCATTATATATAGGCATCACGTCCATGACAAGTAGATCAAAACGATTATGCATCTACTATTATTACTCCACACATCGACCGCTATCCAGCATGCATCTAGAGTATTAAGTTCATAAGAACAGAGTAATGTTTTAAGCAAGATCACATGATGTAGAGGAATAAACTCAAGCAATATGATATAAACCCCATCTTTTTATCCTCGATGGCAACTATACAATATGTGCCTTGCTGCCCCTGCTGTCACTGGGAAAGGACACTGCAAGATTGAACCCAAAGCCAAGCACTTCTCCCATTGCAAGAACTATAGATCTAGTAGGACAAACCAAACCGATAATTCGACGAGACTTGCAAGGATATTATAATTATACATAAAAGAATTCAGAAAAGAACCAAATATTTCTCATAGATAATCTTGATCATAAACACACAATTCATCGGATCTCGACAAACACACCGCAAAAAGATTACATCGAATAGATCTCCTCAAAGACCGAGGAGAACCTGGTATTGAAATCCAAAAAGATAGAAGAGGCCATCTAGGTACTAATGATGGACCCGAAGGTCTGTGGTAAACTACTCACAACTCATGGTGAGGCGATGGTGTTGATGTAGAAGCACTCCGTGGAAGATCCCCCCTCCGGCGGAGCTCCGGAACAGGCCCGAGATGGGATCTCACAGGAACAGAAGGTTGCGGTGGTGGAACTAGGGTTTTCTCTGTTGTTCTGATGGTTTCGGGGTACGTAGGTATATATAGGAGGAAGGAGGGCACCGGGGGCCAAATGTGGGGCCCACGAGGCAGGGGCGCGCCCTATAGGGGGGGTGCCCCACCCTCGTGGGCACCACGTATGCCCTACTCTGTGGTTCTCAAGTCTCCCGTGCGTGATTTTCTCCAAAAATATCTCTCCCGAAGGTTTCATTCCGTTTGGACTCCGTTTGATATCCCTTTTCTGTAAAACCCTGAAACAGGCAAAAAACAATAGTAGGGCATACGTGGTGCACACGAGGGTGGGGGCACCCCCCCCCCTATAGGGCGCGCCCCGTGCCTCGTGGGCCCCATGTTTGGCCCCCGGTGCCCTCCTTCCTCCTATATATACCTATGTACCCCGAAACCATCAGAACAACAGAGGAAACCCTAGTTCCACCACCATAATCTTCTGTTCCCGTGAGATCCCATCTTGGGGCCTGTTCCGGAGCTCCGCCGGAGGGGGGATCTTCCACGGAGTGCTTCTACATCATCATCATTGCCTCACCATGAGATGTGAGTAGTTTACCACAGACCTTCAGGTCCGTAGCTAGTATCTAGATGGCTTCTTCTCTCTCTTAGGATCTCAATACCAAGTTCTCCTCGGTCTTCGAGGAAATCTATTCGATGTAATCTCTTTTTGCAGTGTGTTTGTCGAGATCCGATGAATTGTGGGTTTATGATCAAGATAATCTATGAGAAATATTTGGTTCTTCTCTTAACTCTTTATGTATGATTATAATATCCTTGCAAGTCTCTTTGAATTATTGGTTTGGTTTGGCCTACTAGATTTATAGTTCTTGCAATGGGAGAAGTGCTTGGCTTTGGGTTCAATCTTGAGGTGTCCTTTCCCAGTGACAGTAGGGGCAGCAAGGCACGTATTGTATTGTTTCCATCGAGGATAAAAAGATGGGGTTTATATCACTAAGTTTGAGTTTATCCCTCTACA
Source organism: Secale cereale (assembly GCA_902687465.1). Classification (NCBI taxonomy): domain Eukaryota; kingdom Viridiplantae; phylum Streptophyta; class Magnoliopsida; order Poales; family Poaceae; genus Secale; species Secale cereale. Next base: position 14,664,240 of record LR738716.1, read on the forward strand.
TCATGTCATCTTGCTTAAGGCGTTACTCTGTTCTTATGAACTCAATACACTAGATGCATGTTGGATAGCGGCTGATGTGTGGAGTAATAGTAGTAGATGCAGAATCGTTTCGGTCTACTTGTCTCGGACGTGATGCCTATATATAATGATCATGCCTAGATAGTCTCATAATTATTCGCTCTTCTATCAATTGCTTGATAGTAATTTGTTACCCGTCGTAGAATATCGCTATCATGAGAGAAGCCACTAGAGAACACTATGGCCCCCGGGTCTATTCTCAACATATCAATCTGCATCTACTTTACTTTTCCGCTTTTACTTTCTGTTCTTATAACCAAAAATACCAAAAATATCAAACTATCATCTCTATCAGATCTCACTTTCGTAAGTGACCGTAAAGGGATTGACAACCCCTTATCGCGTTGGCTGCGAAGTTCTTATTTGTTTATGCAGGTGCGAGGGACTCGTGCATGGTCTCCTACTGGATTGATACCTTGGTTCTCAAAAACTGAGAGAAATACTTATGCTACTGTGCTGCATCACCCTTTCCTCTTCGAGGGAATACAACGCAAGCTCGAGAAGTAGCAATAGATCGAACGGAAAGAATAGCTTCGTGTTATTTTACTACGGACTCTTGAATAGATCGATCAGAAAGAATAACTATGAGGTGGTTTGTACCCTACAATAATCTCTTCGTTTGTTCTCCGCTATTAGTGACTTTGGAGTAATAATAGTAGATGCATAATCGTTTCGATCTACTTGTCATGGACGTGATGCCATTATATAATGATCATGCCTAGATATTCTCATAATTATTCGCTTTTCTATCAATTGCTCGATAGTAATTTGTTCACCCACCGTAGAATTCTGCTATCATGAGAGAAGCCATGAGTGAAACCTATGGCCCCCGGGTCTATTCTCAACTTATCAATCTACAATCTACTTTACTTTGTTGTTTTTACTTTCTGTTCTTATATCCAAAAATACCAAAAATATCAAACTATCCTATCTATCAGATCTCACTTTCGTAAGTGACCGTAAAGGGTTTGACAACCCCTTATCGCGTTGGCTGCGAAGTTCTTTTTTGTTTGTGCAGGTGCGAGGGACTCGTGCGTGGTCTCCTACTGGATCGATACCTTGGTTCTCAAAAACTGAGGGAAATACTTACGCTACTATGCTGCATCACCCTTTCCTCTTCAAGGGAATACAACGCAAGCTCGAGAAGTAGCAAGAAGAATTTCTGGCGCCGTTGCCGGGGAGGCTTACGCAAAAGTCATATACCAAGTACCTATCACAAACCCTTATCTTGCGCATTACATTTTTTCCTCTCGTTTTCCTCTCCCCCACTTCACCCTTGTCGTTTTATTTGCCCTTCTTCTGCCGTGTGTTTATCGTTCTCTTGCCTCTTGTTTGCTTGTGTGTGTTGGATTGCTTGCTTGTCACTATGGCTTAGAACAATACTAAATTGTGTGACTTCTCCAATACCAACAATAATGATTTTATCAGCACTCCGATTTCTCCTATTACCGATGCTGAATCTTGTGAGATCAATGCTGCTCTGTTGAATCTTGTCATGAAAGATCAATTCTCCGGCCTTCCTAGTGAAGATGCCGATACCCATCTAAACAACTTTGTTGATTTGTGTGATATGCAAAAGAAAAGGGATACGGATAACGATATTGTTAAATTGAAGTTATTTCCGTTTTCACTTAGAGATCATGCTAAAACTTGGTTTTCCTCTTTGCCTAGAAATGGTATTGATTCGTGGAATAAGTGCAAAGATGCTTTTATCTCTAAGTATTTCCCTCCTGCTAAGATCATCTCTCTTAGAAATGATATTATGAATTTTAAGCAACTAGATCATGAGCATGTTGCACAAGTTTGGGAGAGAATGAAACTAATGATACGTAATTGCCCTACACATGGTTTGAATCTATGGATGATTATTCAGAACTTTTATGCTGGCTTGAATTTTGCTTCTAGAAATCTTTTAGATTCAGCAGCAGGAGTCACTTTCATGGAAACTACCTTAGGAGAAGCTACCAAAATCCTAGATAATATTACGGTTAATTATTCTCAATGGCACACCGAAAGATCTACTAGTAAAAAAGTGCATGCTATTGAAGAAATTAGTGTTTTGAGTGGAAAGATGGATGAACTTATGAAATTATTTGCTGCTAAGAGTGCTTCTTCTGATCCTAATGATATGCCTTTGTCCACTTTGATTGAAAATAACAATGAATCTTTGGAATATAAATTTTGTTGGTAGGAATAATTTTGGTTTGCTTATAGAGGGAACTTTAATCCTAGGCCTTTTCCTAGTAATTCCTCTAATAATTATGGTAATTCCTACAACAACTCTTATGGAAAGATGCCTTCTGAATTTGAAACTAGTGTTAAGGAGTTTATGATTTCGGAAAAGAATTTCAATGCTATGCATGAAGAGAAATTGCTTAAGATTGATGAATTGGCTAGAAGTGTGGATAGAATTACTCTTGATGTTGATTCTTTGAAACTTAGATCTATCCCACCTAAGCATTATATCAATGAGTCTCTCAAAGCCATGAGAATTTCCCTTGATGAATGCAAAGAAAGAACCGCTAGGATGCGTGCTAAAAGAGAGAATTATATAAAAGCGTGTTCTTCTAGTTATCATGAAAATAAGGATGAAGATCTGAAATTTATTGATGTGTATCCTATTAGATCCTTGTTTTCTAGTATAAATCTTGATGAAGATAGGATTGGAGATGATTCTACTTTAAGGTGTCCCAATGATTCAGAGTTTTTGGATCTTGATGCCAAAATTGTTAATAGTGGGAGTGAAGAGATTAAAACTTTGCATAGTGATGAACCCACTACTTTGGATTCCAAGGGATTCAATTATGATAATTGCTCTTTGATTGATTGTATTTCCTTGTTGCAATCCGTACTAAACTCTCTGCATGCTTATAGTCAAAATAAAGCTTTCACTAAATATATAGTTGATGCTTTGATGCAATCTTATGAAGAAAAACTTGAGTTATAAGTTTCTATCCCTAGAAAGCTTTATGATGAGTCGGAACCTACTATTAAAATAAAAATTAAAGATCATGAATGCTTTGCTTTGTGTGATTTGGGTGCAAGTGTCTCCACTATCCCAAAAACTTTGTGTGATTTGCTAGGATTCCATGAGCTTGATGATTGTTCTTTAAATTTGCATTTTGCGGATTCCACTATTAAGAAACCTATGGGAAGGATTAATGATGTTCTTATTGTTGCCAATAGGAATTATGTGCCCGTAGATTTCATTGTTCTTGATATAGATTGCAATCATTCACGTCCTATTATTCTTGGTAGACCTTTCCTTATAACGATTGGTGCAATTATTGATATGAAGGAATGAAATATTAGATTCCAATTTCCGTTAAGGAAAGGCATGGAACACTTTCCTAGAAAGAAAATCAAATTACCATATGAATCTATTATGAGAGCCACTTATGGATTGTCTTCCAAAGATGGCAATACCTAGATCTATCCATGTATCTTGCCTAGCTAGGGGCGTAAAACGATAGCGCTTGTTGGGAGGCAACCCAATTTTATATTTTTTTTGTTTTTGCTTGTGTTTAGGAATAAATATTGCATCTAGCTTCTGTTTAGATGTGGTTTTGTGTTTTTTAGTGTTTGTGCCAAGTAGAACCTTTGGGAAGACTTGTGTGAAGTTTATGTGATCTTGCTGTGAAAAAAAGAATCATTAGCGCTCGCTAGAATGGTCATCAGATTTTACTGGAGCGTGCTATTTAGTTGATTCCTTTTGCAGATGATTAATAGACAAATTCCTCACGTTTACCAATTTAGTTTGAATTTTTTGGAGTTACAGAAGTATGTGAAACCTACAGATTACTACAGGCTGTTCTGTTTTTGACATATTCTGTTTTTCGTGTGTTGTTTGCTTATTTCAATGCATCTATGAGTAGTATTGGGAAGTATGAACCATAGAGAAGTTGGAATACAGTAGTTTTAACACCAATATAAACAAAGAATGAATTCATTGCAGTACCTTTGAGTAGTGGTTTGCTTTCTTATACTAACGGAGCTCACGAGATTTTTGTCTAAGTTTTGTGTTGTGAAGTTTTCAAGTTTTGAGTATTGCTTAGATGGACTATGGAACAAAGAGTGGAAAAAGCCTAAGCTTGGGGATGCCCATGGAACCCCAAGGTAAAATTCAAGGACAACCAAAATCCTGAGCTTGGGGATGCCCAAGAATGAATTCATTGCAGTACCTTTGAGTAGTGGTTTGCTTTCTTATACTAACACAGCTTTTTGTCTAAGTTTTGTGTTGTGAAGTTTTCAAGTTTTGAGTATTGCTTTGATGGACTATGGAACAAAGAGTGGCAAAAGCCTAAGCTTGGGGATGCCCATGGCACCCCAAGGTAAAATTCAAGGACAACCAAAAGCCTAAGCTTGGGGATGCCCCGGGAAGGCATCCCCTCTTTCGTCTTCATCCATCGGTAACTATACTCGGAGCTATATTTTTATTCACCACATGATATGTGTTTTACTTGGAGCGTCTTGCATAATTTGAGTCTTTGCTTGTTAGTTTGCCACAATCATCCTTGCTGGACACACCTATTTGAGAGAGTTAAATATGGCCTAGGAATTGAAAGAACACTCTATGTGCTTCACTTATATCTTTTGAGTTGAATAGTTTTTGCTCTAGTGCTTCACTTATATCTTTTAGAGCACGGTAATGATAATATTTTGAAGAAATTGTTGAACTCTCATGCCTCACTTATACCTTTTGAGAGTCTATTAAAACAGCATGGTAATGTGCTTAGGCTATAAAACTAGTCTTCACATGATAGACATCCAATATCAATGTAGTAAAAACTTTCACACTAAGTGCATTGAATATGATGAGAAGTTGGATGCTTGATAATTGTTTTGAGATATGAGGATATTGATATTAGATTCATGCTAGTGGAGTTATTATGAAATTGAGAAAAACTTGTGTTAAGGTTAGTGATTCCCGTAGCATGCACGTATGGTGAACCGCTATGTGACGAAGTTAGAGCATGAGGTATTTGTAAAGTGTCAACCTTTGTGTGGAGGTCGGGGGCGCGCGATGGTTAACTCCTACCAACCTCCCCCCTAGGAGCATGTGTTGATTGATTTGTTTTGATGACTCGTAGATTTTTGCAATAAGTATATGAGTTCTTTATGACTAATGTTGAGTCCATGGACTATACGCACTCTCAACCTTCCACCATTGCTAGCCTCTCTTGTATCGCGCAACTTTCGCCAGTACCATACACCCACTATATATCCTTCGTCAAAACATCCACCATACCTACCTATCATGGCATTTCCATAGCCATTCTGAGATATATTGCCATGCAACTTTCCACCATTCCGTTCGTATGACACGCATCATATTGTCATATTTCCATGCATGATCATGTAGTTGACATCGTATTTGTGGCAAAGCCACCATGCATAATTTTTCATACATGTCACTCTTGATTCATTGCACATCCCGGTACACCGCCGGAGGCATTCATATAGAGTCATACTTTGTTCTAGTATCGAGTTGTAATATCGAGTTGTAATTCAATGAAAGTGTGATGATAATCATTATTAGAGCATTGTCCCATGTGAGTAAAGGCTAAATCAATAAAGCCCCTCCAAAAAAAAGGCCAAAGAAAAAAAAAGTTCCAAAAAAAGAAGAAAAAAGAAAAGAAAAAAGGGACAATTGCTGCTATCTTTTTCCACACATGTGCTTCAAAGTAGCACCATGTTCTTCATGATAAAGAGTCTCATGTTTAGTCACTTTCATATACTAGTGGGAATTTTCGTTATAGAACTTGGCTAGTATATTCCAACGATGGGCTTCCTCCAATGCCCTAGGTCTTCATGAGCAAGCAAGTTGGATGCACACCCACTAGTTTCTTTTGTTGAGCTTTCATACATTTTTAGCTCTAGTGCATCAGTTGCATGGAAATCCCTACTCACTCACATTGATATCTATTAATGGGCATCTCCATAGCCCGTTGATACGCCTAATTGATGTGAGACTATCTCCCTCCTTTTTGTCTTCTCCACAACCACCTCTCTATTCCACCCATAGTGCTATGTCCATGGCTCACGCTCATGTATTGCGTGAAAGTTGAAAGGTTTGAAAGAATAGAGTATGAAAACAAGTGCTTGGCTGAAATCGGGGTTGTGCATGATATGAATATTTTGTGTGATGAAGAGGGAGCATAGCCAGACTATATGATTTTGTAGGCATAACTTTCTTTAGCCATAGTATTTTGAGAAGACATGATTGCTTTGTTAGTATGCTTGAAGTATTATTATTTCTTATGTCAATATAGACTATTGTCTTGAATCTTTCAGATCTGAACATTCATGCCACAATTAAGAGAATTACATTGAAAAACTATGTTGGTTAGCATTCCACATCAAAAATTCTGTTTTTATCATTTACCTACTCGAGGACGAGCAGGAATTAAGCTTGGGGATGCTTGATACGTCTCCAACGTATCTATAATTTTTTATTGTTCCATGCTATTATTTATGATGTTTTGGATGTTTAATGGGCTTTGTCATACACTTTTATATTATTTTTGGGACTAACCTACTAACCCAAAGGCCCAGTCCAGATTGCTATTTTTTGCCTGTTTCAGGGTTTTACAGAAAAGGGATATCAAACGGAGTCCAAACGGAATGAAACCTTCGGGAGAGATATTTTTGGAGAAAATCACGCACGGGAGACTTGAGAACCACGGAGTAGGGCATACGTGGTGCCCACGAGGGTGGGGCGCCCCCCTATAGGGCGCGCCCCCTGCCTCGTGGGCCCCACGTTTGGCCCCCGGTGCCCTCCTTCCTCCTATATATACCTACGTACCCCGAAACCATCAGAACAACAGAGAAAACCCTAATTCCATCACCGTAACCTTCTGTTCCTGTGAGATCCCATCTTGGGCCTGTTCCGGAGCTCCGCCGGAGGGGGGATCTTCCACGAAGTGCTTCTACATCATCGTCATCGCCTCACCATGAGTTGTGAGTAGTTTACCACAGACCTTCGAGTCCATAGCTAGTATCTAGATGGCTTCTTCTCTCTCTTTGGATCTCAATACCAAGTTATCCTCGGTCATCGAGGACATCTATTCGATGTAATCTCCCTTTACGGCGTGTTTGTCGAGATCCGATGAATTGTGGGTTTATGATCAAGATAATCTATTAGAAATATTTGGTTCTTCTCTGAACTCTTTATGTATGATTATAATATCCTTGCAAGTTGCTACTTCTTGAGCTTGCGTTGTATTCCCTCGAAGAGGAAAGGGAGATGCATCACAGTAGCGTAAGTATTTCCCTCAGTTTTTGAGAACCAAGGTATCAATCTAGTAGGAGACCACGTGCGAGTCCCTCGCACCTGCACAAACAAATAAGAACTTCGCAACCAACGCGATAAGGGGTTGTCAATCCCTTTACGATCACTTACGAAAGTGAGATCTGATAGAGATGATAGTTTATATTTTTGATATTTTTGTTTATAAGAACAGAAAAATAAAAGCGATAAAAGTAAGGTAGATGTAGATTGATATGTCGAGAATAGACCCGGGGGGCATAGTGTTCTCTAGTGGCTTCTCTCATGATAGCGATATTTTACGGCAGGTAAACAAATTACTGTCGAGCAATTGATAGAAAAGCGAATAATTATGAGACTATTTAGGCATGATCATTGTATATAGGCATCACGTCCGAGACAAGTAGAGTGAAACGATTCTGCATCTACTACTATTACTCCAGACATCGACCGCTATCCAGCATGCATCTAGTGTATTGAGTTCATAAGAACAGAGTAACGCCTTAAGCAAGATGACATGATGTAGAGGGATAAACTCAAGCAATATGATATAAACCCCATCTTTTTATCCTCGATGGCAACAATGCAATACGTGCCTTTCTGCCCCTACTGTCACTGGGAAAGGACACCGCAAGATTGAACCCAAAGCCAAGCACTTCTCCCATTGCAAGAACTATAGATCTAGCATGCCAAACCAAACCAATAATTCGAAGAGACTTGTGATACGTCTCCAACGTATCTATAAATTTTACATTCTAGTCATGTGATCAATGTGATCAATGCTTTACGCATTCTAGCCATGTGGAATTTTGGAGGCATCGCAATGCAGTTGTGTTCGAATGAGCTACGCCATCGACAAACTATATCATCCATAGGATCACGGGGGAGGGGCGCAATTGGAAGCAAGCGGGTTTACTAAAAGAAGACTTTACCGAATTCTTTAACCGGGTGGAAGGTTGGGCTAGTGCGGCAAGTTAGCGTAGGAATAGAGAGTAGGGAGTACAGGTGGTGGTGGTGTTCATGTAAAATTTTGTAACACTATTGTGGAGGGACTCTTCACACCATTTCCTTCTTTATAATATACGGAGTATATATACGCACACTTGTGCGTATTCAATTTTTTTTTTATGTATGAAAGACCCCTGTTGATTTGGCATTTTCGCCGGATCGGGCCCGGGTCGACGTGGCAAAAGAGACTGCCACACGGGCAGGTCGCACCCGAGCACCAAAAAAATTGTCCCCCTCCGAGTCTCTTCCGCCGGAATCAAGGTCGCCGCCCAACTCCTCCCTTCCTCGCCGACGAGGCTGCTGCCTCCGCCGCCGAGAGGAGCTCCGAGATCGTCCCCGACCTCGCGTCCCCGCCTCTGTGCCGCCGCCGCCGGCCCCTGCATCCTCCCCTCCGGCGGCTCGAACCTGCGCCGTCGCCGTCACTTTGTCTGTGACGAGCTCCGCATCCTCCCGTGCGGGGCCACCGACCCGTGCGGCCGCCACCAACCTCCCCTCAAGCGGCAAGGTGAGGCAGATCCTCCTTCCCTCTTTCATGTTTTTTTTTTGTGTGTGTGTTTATAACTTTATATTACTGTCTCTTGGATCTGTTAGCGGGCACATATCGGTATACTGCTTGGATTGGAGGTCATGTGTTGGATCCGATAAGTTCCAGTTATTTTGATTAGGATGTGGTAAACCATAGGGATGTAATAATGTGCGGGTATCGAACCTGCTAATTGTCTGTTAAGATATGTATGGTGTTTGGTGTATGCTTTCTGCGAACTATCAGAATCTTCATATCATTCCTGAAACAGCTAGAGCTGATTACTAAATCTATGTGCGCTGTAAATGCTATACTGTCTAGATTTATCCTGCATCTGTTTAAACCTGGAATCACAATGATCCAAACTGTGTGTACTTGTTCCCTCTCCTTCATGTCTCACCTCACTGCTAAAACAAAAGCATCGCTGCCGCCTGGGGGTCCCAGATCCACCGGACAAATACAGAAAATAGGGGATATGGTAAGTGAAAACTGGATAGGCAAATTTGGGGTTTTAGGGAGTTCTATATGAGGCTTAGCTGCAATTGGTGTCAATATTGTTCTTATCGAAGAGTAGCTTCTTAACTGTGGCATCAAGGTTATGGCAAGGTGTATGAGTTTCCCCTTTTTGTATGGTTGCATATTGCCGTTTATTTAGAGCTAGTGTTTTTGTTCAGTAATCCTGCATACCACCACGTATTTGAGAGATTTGTTTTAAAGCTGGGTTGGTAAGAAAGTAAAAAGGCGCAACTAGGCCAGTGAGATGGATTAGTAGGTTAGCTTGTGACTACCGGTGTCCTTGACCTAGGTTGGTCAGAATTCACGTAGTTGATCTAGTTTGGAGAGGTTTGTAACAAAGTCAACAGTAAAAAGTTTGGTTTTCTCATTCGAAGTATTGGTTTACCCGACAAAGTTGTTGGCAGGATCTTATGTTATAACCCAGAGTATTGCCTGCTCTGGTTTTATGTTCAAATGGGTCTGTATTTATGTTTTCACTCTTGCATTATTGCATATGTTTTTTGGCACTAAGCAAATAACATGTACTACCTCCGTCCGAAAAAGCTTGTCCCAAGCTTGTTTCTCAAATTGATGTATCTAGCACTAACTTGGTGTTAGATACATCCATTTGAGGGACAAATTTTTTCGGATGGAGGGAGTACTTGGATATAGGTGTAGCACTCCCACATCTTTTGGAAACTCACATGACTTAACATATACTGAGTGCATCATATATCTTGCTTAGTGTTACAGATTGTTGGCATGGTGCTGTGGATTATCATATGTTTATGTGCAGTAACATCGAGTTGTATACCTGCTTTTATGCTTACTATTGATGATATAGTATGAATTTGAGGCTGTCGATGCCCACAAGAGAAACTGTGTTGGCTTTTTTGAATAAATATTGACTTGGTCAGATTTTAGTGTAGTGCGGCGGCACTTAAGGCAGAATTGGTACGTGGGATGTTGCAAATCATTCTACATTTATGTGTTATCTAGAACCATTATTGTTTCACGCAGAAGCATATAGGTGATAACATATTGTTATTTGTGCCAGTGCCTATAAATTTGGGTGAGAATGGCAGGACAATCGCCAAATCAAGTATCATCAGCTGAAGCTATCTTGCTGGGAGCCTTGTCCTCTGGTGTTAATGTAAGAAATACTGCAACGTGTGTTATTATGTCCAGTCTTAAATTTAATTTGATCTCGTGCTTTATGGTGTATTCCTGTATTCAGCCCCAAATTTAGTCGTAATATTGTTCCCTTGTTTAAGTGGTTATGGAATGCACAAATAACTGTAAAGTATCCTAACCGATGTTTTATCTTGTTGGTGTAGGCTCCCACGTGGATCGTGCTCCAGATCACTTTTTTGCTACTGGCATTCTGCTTCACCGCGATGCTTTACCTAGCCTTTTTCTCAAGCGACTTTGTGATCGTCGGGCACGTCCTTCTGCTCATAACCATCGGCGCGGTTCTATTCGTGCTCCTCAACAGGTCTCCCCTGTCCTCTCCTACCCTCTCCCCACACGCGATCTACCCTCTGCTGCGACGAGCAATCTTAGTGAGCTGCGATTTCTGCACGCTGCAGGTTCCTCGCGGAGACCGGCTTCGTCCCGGTCGAGCAGCAGATGCAGGAGATAGGGATCCACAAGCCAGAAGCCACGGAGAAAGACAAGAGCAACTAAACCACTTGGGCCCAACTTTTTTACATTACATTATGATGATGAAACAGATCGCGCCGCACTGTACGCGACGACTCCACACATAGCAGCATACACAAAGTTCAGATAGACGCTAATTGCACAGGTGCACATCCGTTAACTGCAGCGATACTTTGGAGCGGGGCAGCTTCGTCAGTTCTTCGGTTTGCCGCTCTTCTTCTTCTTGACGTAGCAGAAGCAGGAGCAGCAGGGGAACTGGAACAGGAACTTCATTGCTCTGGGATGGGATTCGCCGATGCTGTTGTTTGTTGTGTGCGTTGGTGTGTTGCTGAAGGTGAAGGCGGGTCTGCATCCGGCCGATAGATATACTGGTGTCTTGATTCCTTGCTTGGCTGGTGATGTTATCACAGGACGGTGGAGATTGCGGTGCTTTCTTCTGTGTGGGATTAATTTCATTGTGTTGTTGTACCGAGAAGAATTTGGCGGCAAGTAACCGTGGCGATCGGTCCGTCTGCTTCTACTACCATAATGTATCCACTGCAAAATATTAAAACCCATTCACAAGCCAGCACAAGTCTGGAGCTATCCTCTGAAGAAAAAGAAGGGGAAAACGAGTCTGGAGTTGGTGGTGGTTTTTAGGTTGTGAAGAAGTTTTTGCATGCCTCGCTACCAAGCGGGACGAATATCTTTGGTTGCCTTTTTTTGGCAAAGATGGATTTTACTCCCTCCGTTCCTAAATATAAGTCTTTTTAGAGGTTTCACTAGGAAACTACATACAGATGTATATAGACATACTTTAGAGTTTAGATTCACTCATTTTGCTCTGTATGTAGTTACCTAGTGAGTATTAGCTTAAAAATGGAGCATCATGGGGATACAAATATAAGGATGCACACAGCCAACATCAATATGCACACACAAATCACACTAGCAACTAGCAAAATCAAAACAGAGACCGAAGCTATGCCTAGGTGGAGTAAAGAAAAAACTTCGAAGCGATCAAACCAATGATCAACAATCTAAATCAACATCATATCAGCACCGATCATCTCTTAGACAACAATTGTGATGTCATCATCACTTCCCGTGGTCCTCACAGCTACATACAAAACACGGTCCTGACGTGAGGTGCCACACAAATGAAGACCATGCTCGCACAAGTGGACAGTCATGGCACGACAAGAGCCGATCGCCACCAACTGCTCTGAACAACGAAAGTCGCCGTCGCACTTCACAAACGGAGATTAGGAAAGGAAAGTAAACGCCATCTCCAAATCCCAATCTAGGACACTCGCACCATCCTCATCCGTGGCGGCAGAACCAGAAAACAAAACAAAACTCATCATCATTGTGCCAATCTGAAGGTCCAAGATTCTCAATCATGTCTCGGCAATCACCTAGTAGCGTAGGACCACACCTTCGCCTACTCGCCCGAGCGGAGAACCATCATACAGGGACGCAGCATGTCGATGATGTCTCCTGCGTAACTGCAGATGGGACCATGGCCGTCGATGTCTCACTATAAGAGATTGTTGACCCGGCTAGAAAATCCACTGTTGCCGCTGCATCCCATACCCCTACCTCAAGCCACCTTCCATAGATCTCACTTGGGAGTAACGCTGAACAAGTTAGCTCTGGCTGGCGGTCGAGTCAGCTCCAAGACAATGCTTCCAAGAAGGTCAACGATGAGGAAATTGCCACCATTGTCCGTCCCAAGAGGGGAGCATGGGTTTCCCCTGGAGAAAAGACCGCGAGAGAAGAATAGGAGCATTGCAGGGACGCCTTCAACACGGATTATGATGCCCAGAGGCATTTTCGTCACCGCTCACTACACGAAGGCGAGACAAGGTCCCTCCCCCCAGCTCCCCTCATGTTCTCCCCTACGCATCAACCACCGTGACCGAGGCCATCTTGCCTAGCGCGCCGACGAGAAGGGGCCAGGCCCCGAGAGCATGACCGGATGACCCATCCCCAATTGCCGCCAGAGGACATACTATGCACATGCCAAATCGAGGACTACCACACGCGTCGTCGCCCCAGCGCCCATCCCGCCAGCCACGCCCGGCACGGGCATGCCCGATGCACCGTCGAGCACCAGCAACCGCGCCCCACCACCCTTCGCTGAGCTCCGCCGCCGCGTGGCTGGATGCCATGACACACGCACGTCCAAAGCACCGCGGGATTCCGCTGGGAGCTGCCGCTCATAGACCCAGAGAAGCCGTGAGGAAAGGCCATGTCATCGGCCATGCGAACTTTGCCTGACGACGTCTTTCGGTGGTGATGCCCTAACAGTCCCGAATCCGCATACATACAATCACAACTTTGTACTCCCTCCGTCCCAAAATTCTTGTCTTAGATTTGTCTAAATACGGATGTATCTAGTTTCATTTTAGTGTTACATACATCCATATCTAGATAAATCTAAAACAAGAATTTTGGGACGAAGGGAGTATGGAAAAAGATAAAAAAAAAGATCAGGGACACATGTAGTGAGTTTAATTTGAATAAATAAATAAATAAAATAAATTTATGAATGCAGGTCGTGTGCAGTGGGTGTATCTGCAATAATGCCAGGCTAGGTGCGTACGGAATCGCCCTCCTCGAATCCTCTGCTGCGCCGCCGCCTACCCCCCCCC
>LR738716.1:14677976-14688507 GCA_902687465.1 Secale cereale
CCCCCGGCGCCGCGGCGACGCCCGGAAAGGAGCTCTGAGCCCCGACCCCGCGCCCCCGTCTCTGTGCAGCCGCCGCCGGCCTTTGCACCCGACTCCAACCTGTGCCCCCGCCGTCAACCTCCCCTCCAGACATCCAGCGGCAAGGTGAGGCCATATCCACCTATCTATACTATATAAAGCACTGTATTGGGTTTGACGGTTTGTCAATGGGCAAAATGTTGGTTTATGCTTGGATATAATGTACACATATTGGATCTGTGAGGTTCCACAATTTTTTTGCTTGGGATGCGGTGAACCATAGGGATGTGATAAATGTGCAGATACTGGATTTGCTAATGTCTGTTAAGATACTGGATTTGTTTGCTGTAAACTGTAAACCGTCAGAAACTTCATATGATTCCTGAAACTGCTAGAGCTAATTACCCAATCTATGCGCACTGCAATTGCTTAACATTCCAGTTTTTTTCCTAGAGAGTGTGTGAGACTGCGAGGGCACTGCAATATGTCTGCAGCTTAGGCACAGAGCCATTGACGCAAGCACTCCCAACTCATTACGAATTAAGATGAGTAGCCCTGCCTCATATCGGGGACATGGACAATGAACTGCGAAGTCTGATCACAGCTTTTTTACAAAGCAGAGAGATGTTGAGGTTGTAAATACCAGTTTTTTTTTAGGGCATTAATTCTTGCCGGATAGAAGTTTTAAGCTAGGCATATATTCATCTAACGGATTAATTCTTGGTTTGTTTACTTGTATGCCTTTTTTTTGTGTTGCCTGAGTTGTGTGTTCTTGTTCATATATCTCATCTAGGTATATTTTTATCTGTGTAAGTAAGGGTTTTGCCCTGGATTCCCCCTCCCTCCCCAACACGCGCGCACACACAGAGGAAGACAGGCATCTTCCTGAAGAAGTGTACACAACGCCTTGTTGTTTTGCTCTTTTTGTTAGTCTAGGATGTTTGCATAATTGCATTGATCACGGAGGGGCAACTGAGGCCCACTTACGATCTGGATGGTCCTGGCATTTGGAATGCTGATACTTCCATGAAGTCTCTTACTGTATTGGCTATGGTCCATGTGGGTGATTGTTCAGTTTTATCTCACTGGGACAGGCTTTCCCCCACTTGTTCCTAATAATACTTTGATAAATAGGTATTGAATGCACACTGGTAGGTTCCTTTCCTGTATATACTTTTTTCTATGGTATACTGGTGCGTGTGCCTTGACCCTTTTTGCATCGAATAATTGTCTGGAAAGTAATTCCATAATTGCCATAGCCGAACAATAAAGCTTTGAGATCTACATGTTTAAGTAAAGTAATTGGCCTTCCTGTTCATTGACTATCGCAGAGTAAAGAAATATGCCGTCACTGCAAAAAGCTCTACCTCCAGAACTTGCTGATAATGCACTCAGAGTAAGGCTCCTTTCAGACCTTTCTAATAGACAGGAACTGTCCCTCAACATGAGTTGTACATGGTAGTCAGTTCTGAAATTCCACTTCTGGAGTCGGAGTAGCACCATCCGTGACTTTATCCTTTTAGCCTCAGCTTTTGCAAATCACATCTGGTACTCCCCGTGCAACCTAACTCCGCAGTATTATGTTTATAACAAGAAATTTTGATGAAAAAGGAAAAAAAAAATGAAAGCATACAATCTGAGTAAGGAAATGTTTAATTGCTTCTTATAATCTGTTTTTGTCGTGATGTAGTTATTCCGCGAGTGCTTAAGGAGGGCTAAGTTCATTGGTAATCAGGTATGCATATTTTCCCTTGAACTATCTTGTTATCTTATTACTTCTTAACACAAACCCAGCTCGCTCGGTTCTCCTCAACAGACCAAGTATATTTAATCCTGATATATTGTTCTGTGAGAACTAACAGTTTAATTGCACCATCATTAGCACCTTTGCCATTTAAGTATCCATAAGTGATTTTTTTAATTACTCTGCACTGTTTTCTTTTGATGATAACTGCTCCATGTATCAATGTTTCTCTGGTAGCATTACATGTAAGTGCGTGTATTTGTTTTAGGGCACTTGAAACGATATTCATATTTATAATGCACCTGAAACATGCATATTTTGTGTTTTTATCTACATGACGAAGGAGAATCAGTTCCATAGCATGGAATAAAATGTCATTGCAACTAGAACCAAAGTCCTTTTCACCCTCGATGTTATGGCATCGTATGACCATAGGAACACGCACGCTTGACAGAGCTGTTGTTTTTGTTGGCCCAGCAACACAACACAGGGCTTCTCGTTTCCATGGTGAGGCAGCAGTTCAAGAAAAACATGCACGAAACTGACCCAGAGAAGATACAGAAAATGAAGGACGAGTAAGTCACTGCCCCGTGAACAAGTTCAGTTCTTGGATGTTCCTTTCCTTTTTTAGCCTCGCCGCAACATGCCCTCTGAAACTCTTTCTTGCTTTGCAGCGCGGCAAGGGGCCTTATCAATCACATCATATACGAGTCCGAGAAGATGACAGGGCGCAAGTTCTCGGGTTAAGACAGTTGAAACCAGATTCTCGGCGTACGCTGTATGAATAATATATGACCAGCTGATGCTTCGCCTTTTTTTTTGCACTTTTACTGTGGTTCTTGATGTAATTGACCCAAATTTTAATGTTCCAATCGGTGTGAAAACACATGTGCAAGTGCAATATATTTTTCTGAGAAAAATCAACACGTGTTACTAGAAAAGTCTTTTCTTCTCATGATAAATTTTCTTCTGGTTTTTTAGGGGAATTTTCTTCTGATGATGCATTGAGGCAGTTTCATCATGTTAACTTTTTTTTAAAGAGGCATTTCATCGTCATGTTTACTGGTTCAATTTCTACGGAGACATGTCTCTACGGAGGCCCGGACTCTGCATCACTGGAAGCTTCGTAGGCCTTTTGGCAGTTGTAGACCAGAAGGCCCATCCATCCGTTGCCATTTCGAGCCCACCACAGCCAGGCTCGCACACAGCGCTAGCATCTTCACCCACCCATTCTTTAGTCCCACCTCGCTTACTGCAGTGAAGCCAGACCAGCTTATATACCCCGCAGTGGCGCCGGCGGAGCAATGACGAGGGTGAAGTGTGGGTCCAGTCCTAGGGCGAGTGGCGTCAGCGTAATGAGCTGCACCTGCTAGGTGCGCGTGATTAACCCTAAACCTACGCGCTCCCTCCTCCTCTTGGAGGTCGATGCGCGGGCAATATCTTTGAAAGAGAAAGGCTTATTTCCCTGTTGCTTTGGCCTTCATAACATAAGCACAGATGCCCTGCGCCGACGCCACTCCTCCTAGGACATTCGGATGAGTTTGCTGGGCTGGCGGTGGGCCTCGGCCCTATATATCCCCGCCCAGCAAATAGTAGCCCTCTTTTTGTTATTTTTCCTTTTATCCTCCTGTCTAAATATTGCAAGAACGTAACTGACGGTGACGAAGATTCCATAGTTACCTTACAAAAAAAAAATAGTGTGATTTGGAACAACGGAAAACTTTGCGCATGATGTAAATTGCAAAACCATCTTCTCTAGAAACGATGCCACAATTGTGCTGGCTTCATGCATAAAACATGTTAATTGTTAGGCAATGCAAAAACAAAGTGTTGGTATTCAAATATATATCAGCATAAAAATAGGTACTTTCGGAATGCAAATTAGGAATGTACTCATATTCAATTTCTCTGTTTCTTAACTAACTATTTTACTCCTCTGCTTATTTTAAGGAGTAATACTCCATGCTTAAGAACCTAGTACTATACCTAAAATAGTTGCTCGTCTCTCCACTAATTCTAATTATCTCAACATGCAACTATGCCACCTCATCATGCCACCATTCATGTAAAAAGACCAATATTAACATGCATGTTACTACATTCAACAAAAAAAATCTACAAGTATACATTATAAAATATAATAAATTATATGTAGTTTCAGTTCTCGTATTGTGAATCCAAATACTAATATTCCATATAGCCAAATCCCATCAAAATAGTTGTAACTAATTCTCGTACCAACGCACGGGGTGCCATATCTAGATTTATAAACCCCCGAACCGTCCGTCAGTGCCCATATTCCAAGAGGCATAGCTCCTTCCTACCCTTGACGGTGCCCATATTCCAAGAGGCATAGCTCCTTCGTACCCCTGCCCATGCATATCCAATCGGGCATAGCCCCCCTACCATTCCCCTCACTGTCTTGTGGGGCATAGGTACTGTCGTGGAATTAACACGGCAGATGTCCGGTTTAGCGGACTTGATGATGGAACCATCGCACGGGTTAGCTTGAAAGGGTTCATGGCACACAAAGGACGCAAAAGGATTTATACTAGTTCGGCCCCTTCGAGAAGGTAAAAGCCTACGTCTAGTTGGTTTGGTATTGCTTGGGCGTCGGTTTACAGGGAGCGGATTCGCTTGCCCGCGTATCGACGGATTGATTGTTGCTTGTCCCTGAACCGGTACCGGGTCGTCCCTTTATATAGAGGTGACGCCTGGTCTGGTTTACAGAGTCCCGAGGCCGGCTCATAATCGTGTCCGCCTCGGTCTCTGCCCTTTCTTTCTTATCTCTCAAGTTACATCTCTTTGGCGGATTACAAACCGTATTTCTATACATGGGCCTTGAAATCTCATGGGCCGTAATCTCTACTGAAATAGTAAAACCAAGTACGATATAACTAAGCCGGTTTACAATATCCGATTTATACCTACTAACTATATCCCTGACATTAGGCCCCAGAATGATTTGAACTTGTTCATATCAGTCTCCGTCGTCTCCTGCAATTTTCTTCTGTCTTCATCTTTTGTAAACCGGCCATGACATCATCTCTGGAAACCACCATGACATCACTTCCGCATTTAACGCTGTGAGCTGTACTGTAGTTTGTTTTTAATGGTTATCCCGAGAATCGAGGCGTTTAAAGGATCTTTATCCGATTTTGCTCCCTTGATTACCGCACCTGTCGCTTCGCATCTGCCTCTCTGCCTATAAATAATACCGCCCCCTTTCATTCTTCCTTCTCGCGTCTTCTTCCTCCTTCCGCTTCCTGACCCGCAAGAACTCCATTAGAGCCCGAGCTCGGAGCGCCGCCATCATCTCGTCGGATCAAGAGCTCCCAGGCCGCTGCATCAACCTGATTTGTCCAGAGAAACTCCGTTGCTGCCCTCCATTTTTCAGGTATGTTTTTCTTTCCTTGTTTTCGATCTGCATCTGCCCGTGCTCCTCCTAGTCCTTCCGCCATTAGGGCTCCTAGCAAAGCTTTCCTTCTGTTCTTGTAGATTCGTTCCTCCTGTAGGATCCGTAACTTTTAGGCCTGGCCATTACACCTTCCGCTCACTACTAACCTTAGATCTTGTCTTTTATAATGCTACAATTTTATCTGTTCCGCCATTAGAACTTCCGCCATTAGAACTCTGCCATTAGAACCTTTAGCACCAGTTCCGCGGATTTAACTTTTGCGCCTTGCCCTTTAGATCTTGCTGTTTTATTTCTGCAGTTGCCTGCCTTAGGTCTCGTTTTTTTATGCACATCCTGTAAACTCGTCTGCTCCGAATTGGACCTCTGTAGATTTTCCCGTGTAATTTTCGTTTCTTTTATCTCAGTATGCTCAGATCTATTCCTCCTTAGCAATGCGTTGGAAACCTGTTTTTCTCTTCGATAGATCCGTTAAGTATGTTCCGGTTTAAATTGTCGTGCCATAAACCGGAAATAACATAAACTGATGCAACGATTTAAACTGTTCCTCTTCAACTGCCATTTAAACCGGAAATGATAAACTTTGTTTCATAATTGCCGGTTTAATCTTGCCAAATAATTCTCCGTTTCAATCATTGTATATCATGAATAGATCCCCGATCATTGTATGTTCATAATCCGTCTTTGTACTTTCTCTTCTTCAGCACTTTTGTTCAAATGGCTAAGCAGTATGTTTCGTGCGATTGGGTCCGTTCTGTCGTGACTGAGGAAGATTTAGTCAAACTGTCAAGCATCGGCACCTTAGGGCCTCGGGCTGAGCTGAAATGGCGTGCTCCGGGTAACGAGTGCCCTCCTACTCCTAGATCCGGGGAAGTTATCGTATTTCTGGACCATATCTCCAGAGGCTTCTCACCCCCCGGTTCAAGATTCTTCCGGGATGTTCTTGCCACCTTCCAGCTGCACCCACAGGACATCGGACCAAATTCTGTTTCCAACATTTGCGATTTCCAAGTATTTTCTGAAGTATATCTGCAAGAGGAGCCTTCAGTTGATTTATTCCGGGATTTCTTCCATGCAAACCGGCGCACTGAGTTCACCAGCGGGCCTCACCAAGAGCTTGGCGGAATTAGCATTCAGAAAAGGAGGGATGTAGTTTTTCCTCATGCCTCCTTACACACTCACCCTAAGGACTGGAACAAGTCCTGGTTTTATTGTGTAGACACATCTCCTGAAGGTGAAAATCCTTTGCCGGGTTATCGTGAAACTCGTATCCCGGCAAATCACCCCTTACCACAACGGTTAAGTGCTGCTGAACGGATCCCGTTTTCACCACAGCTCTCCAAGCTGAGAGCTTTCATGGCCAATGGCCTGATCGGTACTGATTTCCTTCGCTGCTGCCTATCTAGGAGCATCCTTCCCTTAAGCCGGCGCCCTGAGTTGATGTGTAATTACTCCGGTAAATCGGATGATCCTCAGAGGTTTTCTAAGGAGAAGCTTTCTGAATCGGAAGTAATTGAGTCAGCCAAAAAGATTGTCAATCCTGCTTTAACGGATTGCTCTAAAGTTGGCTTGGCCCCATATTTCAAGAAGAATAAGCTGCCTGAAGTAAGTTTGTCTTTAACTTGTACTTTATAAACCGTCCTCTTTGAACCGTCTTTTACTTGCCTTTGCTTTTTTCATTTAGGTTGATGACCCTTTCTGGAGGAGAAAACCTCAGGAAAAACCTGTAAGGCAAGCTCGCCGAAAAACTCCTGCAAACAAGAAAAGGAAAGCAGCCGTTGATGCCGGTTCTCCTTCTGAGGATGATGATCCGGACTCCGAGGTATGCCTTGCTCCGGTTTACGTTTTGCTTTTATGTACTTGTTATCATATCTAATGATACCCTTTCACAGGATCCACTCGAAGGTGATAACCCGGCTGAGATTGAGGTAACTCTTATTTCTTCTGATTCAGAACCTCCTCCTCAAAAGAGCCGTCGGACTGTTAGAAAATATCAATTTTCTCATCCTTATGCTAAGTTGGATCCTAATTTTACTTTGAAGAAGCAACAGCATGAAGCTTTGCGCCGGACCACTCGCCATAGTGGCTTGGCAGTAGAATCCTCTGGAATCTCATTAACTCCGGTTCGAAAGCGCCGCGCTGAGGTGATACTCTCTCCGACCCTTCTTCATCCCAAGGCCGGTCTTATCCGAAAACCACTTAAACCGACTGATCCTGATTATCAGGAAACTCCACTGTCTTCTTCTGGCGAATCAACCGCTACACAGCTTCCTCCTTTGAAGACCGTCCCGGGGTAATTCTCTTTACTTCTTCCGGTTTATGATCCCCCCTTCCTTTATAATGCTAACTTATTTTTGCTTGTTTTTCTAGCAAACCGAAACCTAGCAAAAGAGCCAAGGCGAAAAAGCCTGTTGCTGATCCTTCTACTGATGAACCGGTGATTGATCCGTCTACCGCCGTTCCTCCTGAAGGTACTCCTGCCGCTCCGGTTGATAAACCCACTCTTGAAACACCTGCTGCTGAAGATGTCCAAGACCCACCAAGTCCGGCCCGGGTTAATTCTCCTCAAGTTAACCCGGCGTCTCCTGATCCGGCTCAAGCTGAAATTACTCCTCCCAATGCACCCACTTCCCCTGATGTCGTGGTTACTGGCACTGCTTATGTTGCGCCAGCTGAACCCACCGTTTTAGCGAAACATACAGCTAAAGCGGAAAAGATGACTCAGGAAAAGGGGAAGTGGAGTGCTGATATATCCAGTCTTTCAAGTATGAGTGCTCAAGATATCTATTCCGGATATTTGAACCGGCTCCACAGCAGCCGGGATTATGAAGCCAGCCTAGTAAACCTGATGAGAGAAAAATATGAAGTAAGTTTTCCTCTTCTGAATTTGCCTTTTTCAACGCCTCTTTATCTTATAACAGCCCCCAAGTTCCGGTTTAACTTCTTTATTGAAGGTAATCCGGAACTTTGTAGTTTTGAACTGCTGATCCATACATTAGCCCCCAAGTATCAGGTAGATAACTTGGTTATGTAGTTGATACTTGTAATTTCAAAATTGTCTCTGATGCATTGCTTCAACTGCCATTAGCCCCCAAGTGTCAAGTATACAACTTGGTTGTGTGCTTGAGACTTGCATTTTCAAATTGTCTTTGCTGTTATTACTTCAACTTCCATTAGCCCCCAAGTGTCAAGTAGACAACTTGGTTGTGTGCTTGAGACTTGTAATTTCTAACCTTACTTTTGAACTTTTTGTCTTCAGGCTGAGCTGAACCGGAATGCTTTGGAAATCAGTGAACTTCGAAGCCGGCTTATAGAGACTGAGTCAGCCGCTTCAAAGGCGAAGAAAGAACTTCAAGTGAGTTTAAAGACTGCGGAAGATTTGAAGAAATTCTTTGATGAGGAACGGACTACTTTTGAAGTCCAGAAAAAGGATCTTGAAAAACGTGTTCAGGATGCCGAAGGAGCACTTAACCCGGTTACTGAAGAATTGACCGGGTTAAAGTGCCAAATTGATTTAATGACTTCTGCTATCTTTGGTAAGCATAACCTGAACTCTTGTCTGTTATCTTTGCAACCTGTGACCTGTACCGGTTTAACTTTCATTGTTGTATGTAGGACGCCGTGTCTCCCATCTTGGGGATGATGTACGGAAGAAACTGAAGGCTGCTATACCTTGGTTGAACAACTATACTCAGGAGCACAAAGGATTATCAGCGCCACTTCCTTTGGTAAACCGGCTCCTTCAACTATTAAATCTACATTGAACAGTTTGTCCATTCTGCCGGCTCGTCTTGAAGAGGTGAAGAAACCGGCTGCTCGAGGAGGTGCTCTTCTGGCCCTTACGAGGGCTAAAGCTTGGGTTCCAGACCTTGATCCGGAAGAAGTGTTAACCGGATTTCCTGATACCAAGGAGGACGGTTCAGCCTTTGATGAAAAGGATCTTTATGCTCTGACCAAGGAAGTGCGCCCCCTTGCTAGCAAGATTGCTGTGGAATCTGACTTGTCTCGATATCATCCAGCATACAACCTGCAGAACGAGCGGGTGGAACGACCGGTTTACGATGTTGCAAACTTAACTCCGCCGGTTCGTCCTCACACCTTTGCTCCTGATATTGATCCTGCTGAGCTGATCAACGATGAAGTATATTTCCGTGCCTTGGCCAATATTGATTGGCGTGCACCAGATTTCCCGCCGCTTCACGAGGAGGAAGATGTTCCGGAACAAGACGGTGGCCAATCATCCCGGCAAGGAGAAGCACAATCTTGAATGTTACTGTTGTAATCATGATTGTTATTTCCGTAAACAATGCTTCCAACTATTTGGCTTTTATGCCTTGTAATAGGTTTAGCTGAAACTTAATGCACTGTGATCCGACTTTTGGTCTTTATAAAGTATTCATTCGTTGACTTGTTGATTGATGCGGATTCCTTGCTCTGTCCATAAAAAAGATCAAAAATATGTCCTAGTGGCTTTACCACTGGACGGATTAACTTGTTCTCTTGGTATAACTAATAAGCATATCTTTAACAAATAACTGTGATACCTGAATTGTATGTAGCCAAAATACCTTAAACCGGTCAGGATGTTTAAAATCACCTTAATCAGTCTTCATCAATTTTAATAAACCCTTGAAACTCTTCAGTTCATCTTGTCGATAAATCTTTCTCTTCTCGGTTTAGAAATTTGTAACTTGTATCTGATCGTGTGCTGCCAACTGTCAGCTCATCATGAAGTCGAGCCGGGTTACGATGAACGCCGGTTTAACTCTCGCTGGTGTTCATGACCCAGACTTGTAACACTATAGATAGGTGGTCAACTTCTGGAGCTGTTCCCCTTGGTTAAAAAGATTATGAAACACAAAAAACATCAAGAAACACACAATTCTTGTAAATCAAACTATGTAATCGAGGCTTTTTCAAAGAGCTGCCAGGCTCAAAATAAGGTTTAGCCAATCATGGGGACGTGGGCAAACCGGACTGTCCCCAGGGGCCGGGTCATCATTTGAACGTGGGCGTACCAACTGTTCAGGGAACCCAAATAATCCTAACATAGCCAATCATGGGGATGTGGGCGAACCCGACTGTCCCCAGGGGCCGGGTCATCATTTGAACGTGGGCGTACCAACTGTTCAGGGAGCCCAAATATTCATAACAAAGCCAATAATGGGGATGTGGGCGAACCCGACTGTCCCCAGGGGCCGGGTCATCATTTGAACGTGGGCGTACCAACTGTTCAGGGAGCCCAAATATTCATAACAAAGCCAATCATGGGGATGTGGGCGAACCCGACTGTCCCCAGGTGTTCTGAACAAATTCGCAGATTCGTAACCCGGCGGTAGGCGGGATCGATATTT
>LR738716.1:14688517-14705485 GCA_902687465.1 Secale cereale
GACTGTCCCCAGGGGCCGGGTCATCATTTGAACGTGGGCGTACCAACTGTTCAGGGAGCCCAAATATTCATAACAAAGCCAATCATGGGGATGTGGGCGAACCCGACTGTCCCCAGGGGCCGGGTCATCATTTGAACGTGGGCGTACCAACTGTTCAGGGAGCCCAAATATTCATAACAAAGCCAATCATGGGGATGTGGGCGAACCCGACTGTCCCCAGGTGTTCTGAACAAATTCGCAGATTCGTAACCCGGCGGTAGGCGGGATCGATATTTTCGCCCTCTTACTCCTTCCATAGAAGCATGTTCCATCCTTAAGTGAAAAGCTTGATCATCCAACTCTGCTTGTCTTATGGCTAACATCTCTCCTTCTGCCTTTAAATCCTCCTTTAACTGATCGATCCGGGCCTTCAACTGAAGAAGCACTGCATCATGTTGCGCCTTGTCTGCTGGAGCTACAACCTCCACTGCCTTAGCTGTGAACTCCTCGATCAAGGTGGATAGAACTGCAGTAATGGAGGGATTTGAACCGCTTCCCCCTGCACCAGCCTCCGCTGTTGTTCCGTTCGTCGGGGGTTGTGAACCGGCCATGAAGACCGCCACCCGGTTTGGCGGGCCGGAGGGGTCCGGAATACTGTTTCCATCGGACTCGCCCTCAGACCGGCCGTCCCGCAACTGATACAGAGATTCAGTTTCCCCGGACAAAGACTCGTCATCTGAATAGACGACGGTTGCACCATCAGATTCCGATCCGTCCTTGGCTTGGCCTCCGTGAATCGCTCCAACGAACACATGCTTCATGGCAGGCTGAATCCGGGCCGCTCTCGCACGCTGAGCCGGCTCGACGATGTTGGGGAGGATGTCCGGCTCAGGTCCCGGTTCCCCAATTTTGCCAATGAAGACTTGGATGCTGCCGAAGGGGACCCGGTACCCGTATTCGATCGAATCGGCCTCCGGTCCCCAACCCGCGTCGTCAATGTAGATTCGGCCACGACGACTCTTGGTCATCCGGCCGACTACGTAACCCTTTAACCCTTCGAAGCCGCCTTTCAAGAACTCGAAACCATCGTGCGCAGGCCCCAAGGTGGGCGCCAACTGTCGTGGAATTAACACGGCAGATGTCCGGTTTAGCGGACTTGATGATGGAACCATCGCACGGGTTAGCTTGAAAGGGTTCATGGCACACAAAGGACGCAAAAGGATTTATACTAGTTCGGCCCCTTCGAGAAGGTAAAAGCCTACGTCTAGTTGGTTTGGTATTGCTTGGGCGTCGGTTTACAGGGAGCGGATTCGCTTGCCTGCGTATCGACGGATTGATTGTTGCTTGTCCCTGAACCGGTACCGGGTCGTCCCTTTATATAGAGGTGACGCCTGGTCTGGTTTACAGAGTCCCGAGGCCGGCTCATAATCGTGTCCGCCTCGGTCTCTGCCCTTTCTTTCTTATCTCTCAAGTTACATCTCTTTGGCGGATTACAAACCGTATTTCTATACATGGGCCTTGAAATCTCATGGGCCGTAATCTCTACTGAAATAGTAAAACCAAGTACGATATAACTAAGCCGGTTTACAATATCCGGTTTATACCTACTAACTATATCCCTGACAGGTACCCCCTCCCAACATAGCTCCCCCTTGTACCACCTACACACCTGCTAAACCTAATACTACACATACCTAATCTGGAAGCCCTACGTTGAAACGATTAAACCTAGGTTAGATATTGAGCATGCATATTAAAGACTAGGAATTGTACGTCATCGACGACCCTAAATTGAGGTCAAAAAACAAAAAACATAGTACATGACCTTGTGACTTGCTTGCGTAAACTTGGTGCACCATAACATAACTATAAGATAAGTACCTCCCATTCAACTCTCTTCTACCACGTCTCCGGTAAACCAAGATTATAGACCCGACCCTTTTCATACCGCCCTTCCCAGGAAGCAGAAGCAGGAGCCCAATTGATTAGATGAAGCAAGTGTCGATGATAATCGGAAGTGTGCCTTGAAGGCTAGAAGTTTCAAATATATGAAAAGTGTAACACCCCGGTCACAGCCACCGATTCCCGACAGTTACCCTGGCGGAATCTATATTGGCTCAACAGGCCCAACACTAGTCTTTCCACGCACTTTGTCCTCATTTGTGCACTCAGGAAATCAACTTCCAGTTGGTCACTCATCCTCAAATTTCTCCATGTCAATCATGATTAACTTTCATTGCTTGCGAATGGGCTCTCAAAAATGGAATTCCTTATCGATATGAGTAGTCTATAATTCCTATGAACCCGTGATGTTGGAACAAATCTAAATGCATAATTCCGCGCTATCACCTATATATTTGGTGCAACGAACTAGGGACCTCTATTACTTAAGTAGTAAACGGTTACAATCTACCTGAAGGCAGCCTATAAGGAACTCTTGGTTTTGAATAGTCAACTTTTAGCCTCGTCAAAAGTATAAGCTAACTTAGCACATTGATGATCGGAGACATTAAGAGTTATCCCACTACGAGTAACCGAAACAAAGCAAAATTAGACACCAACTCCTCAAATTCCTTCAGATTAGGCGTTGCAATTGATCTAGAATTACCAAGTGAGTTCCAGAGGTTGACTAACTCTAGACAGTCTACCTCAATAGTAACATGCGGGTATCCCCTAAGCTATGTGAAGATAACCCCCTCTCAGAAAGCCAGAAGTTCATCTAAGAAAGGATCCGAGCTCCCCATGGGGGGTTTACTCCAAGCCCCAAGAAAAGCTACATGAGAACGGGCCACACCACCCTTAAGAGCATCAACAACCACTGATCTGGCGGTGTTTATGGTGACCCAACCAGTGTCAAGCGGTTTCCAACATTGGCCCACTAGATTCTTCTTTCCTCTATTTTGGAATTTCCAGCACAGATAAAGACTTGTGTACCCATTTGACCCCTTGCACAAGATTGTATCCATCATGATCATGTGTCCACGGGTTGTGCGAAGACCAAATAGAGCGCATAATAGTGATAATCTTGCATCTGTCATCATAAAGAACACATAGGTCAAGCAAGATATCCTTAAGCCATGTGTCTGGGTGTAATCTCGGCAAAAGAAAGTTAAGACGACCCCTTGCTGTCAACAAGAAGCTTTTCGGATGAGTGCAACTTATCAACACATGCATCAAGTCCTGATCTGGCCCGACAAACCTCACACAACCAAATGGCTCAATATGCCGTTATTTCAAATTAACGATTCTGGTAAGATACCTCATAGTACCCTCCACCCAAAACACGAACCATTGGTACATTCCACAAAAAATGTTTATCTGTTGTTGATGATTTCGTAACCTTCCCTATGGTTGGCTGACACCATATGCGTGCCTTCCTCTGTACATGTTCCTTGTTAATACTAACTAAATTCATCCGATAACCTATAACATGTATACTAAGCAGTCTTTTATCGGTTGATACCAATTTGGAGGCAAAACATTTTACATAATAATAGTGAAAATCTACCTAACATTGAGTTTTGTTAGGGTTTGTGCCCTACTCAGGAAGACGAGATAGTGGCTGCACCCTGAAGATGGAATAAAGTTCCCCCCTCCTAGCCCCATCCTGATGGTGCGTCTAGCATCGTCGGTGGGCGTGTGGACGCGTGTCTCCGACCTATCTGTCCTTGGTGGTTTCTTGGATCTGGTCACAATTCGTCTACGTTCATGTGTCTTCGGGTTCCTTTCGATCTACACCACTCTTTAACGATGGTGGTTGTTGTTCTAGGGCCCTAGTCCTATGGGGTTTTAGCATGACGGCTTTCTGGTTGTCTACTATAACAAGTTCGCTTCAACGTTTGTAATCGTCGCTAGGTGGTCTACAGATTTGGATGTAATTTTTATTATTTCAGATTTTCGTTGTACTACCATGATTGAAGATGAATCATAGTTAAAAAAGGCATTACTAGGCGCTCGCCTAGGCGTGCTTAAGCGGTCGACATTGGCATAGTGCCTCGTTTGGTCCTAGACAGTAAAAAAGCGTCCGACAAGGTCCTCCGACGAAGAATCACGTTTCTTGGGCAAGAAATCAATCTCCTAGGTGAAGATTAGACCTCCCCTGCGAGGATCCATCCTCGTCGACGAAGATTCAACCACTCTGACGACAAACCGATTGATTCTAGCGAGGGATCGAACTTCTCCAGCGAGAAATTGAGCTTCATTGGCTAGTTTCCATCTGTGTAGCAAGAGACAGAGGAAGAGGGAGACAGTCGACATCATGCACCAAGAGAGAGAGAGAGGCGAGGGGGAGAGGCGACGTGAGGAGGAAACCTAGATTTTTTGTCGGTTGTGCACACACATGAGCTTTAGTAGGAGAATAGGAAGATGGGCCTGTGGTTTTAAGGGCTAGGCCGCCCTGTATAGCTTATTTTTTCACGCTATAGTGGTAACACCTAATTGCGCACAATTGCGCTAATCGTGTGTAAGCTAGAAAAGCGCAAGTAGGTGACCAAATGCATAATTAACTGCTAACACTTTTTTAAACTTTAAGACGAATAGATCGAAAGTTTTTCCGCAAAAATAAACATTGTGAGACTAACAAATATCCGGTATAATTAGCCATACTTGATTAAAGCAGTTGACGTATCCTTTGCTTGATTGTTCCAAACCTATAAATCGAATATAAGTCCACATTTTATATCATGATAGATACATGTTTTTTATGGACATGCTTTTATTTTCATGGTAGATCTTTCACAGAAGTTTGTATAACTCCTTTTTGTAGGTTGAAAAGAACCCGAGGCACTACAAAAGTAAGAACCGGGCAGCACACCGGCTACGTTCTCGAACACCCCCCTCCATCTGAAATTCCGAATCTCAAAGACAGATAAAACCCTAGCTGACTAAACGAGTGCGAGCCTTTTTCCCCCATCCTTCCTCCCTCGTCCTCCTCCTCTACCGCCGCGCGCCGCCGCTCCTCCCCCTTCGCCTCGCTGCCCTCACCGAGCTCCATGGCGGCGCCGGAGACCTCCGCCTGCGGCGCGGGCCCCGCGCTCCTCTTCCCGTCGTCCTCGTCCTCCTCCTCGTCCGCGCGGGTGGAGGCCGTCGTCGTCTTCACCATCTGCGACAGCTTCGTGCGCCGGCCCGACCAGGCGGAGCGCGTCATCGGCACCCTCCTCGGCTCCGTCCTCCCCGACGGCACCGTCCACGTCCGCAACGCCTACGTCGTCCCCCACAGCGAGTCCGCCGACCAGGTGAGCTCCCACCCCCGTACTCCTTAGTTCGAAGCAGGGCTGAAATCTCCCCAATACGCGATGTTCGGTGTGTTTCTTGGCTACGTTCGCCGAGAGATCTAGGGTTTGTAAGTCGAGCTTGTGGGTTCTGACGTTTATTGGTGATGTGTGTGTGTGTGTGTGAACAGGTTGCTCTGGACATTGAGTACCACCACAACATGTATGCCTCGCACCAGAAGGTGAACCCCAAGGAAGTGCTTGTGGGATGGTATGTATTTCTTCATAATGTTCCTATGTTGCCTTGAAATGCCGTCTTATATGCTAGTGCAACATTATGATTGGTTGGCGCATATTTTACACTGGCTGACATTGCTTCTGTGTCCATGTGCGCATAGGCAGTTAGGTCTTGAGTAGATGGAACTTGTGAGAGATATCAAATGACAAAATTGTACAACTATTCTTGACTTTATCAGTTTGTTTAACAGCACCTGTTACTGTAATTTCGACAATGGATGGAAGTGCCTAGTTCTTATGTCTGATTGATATTGTTCTTGTTGACTTGAATGCCGGTTCTATGTTATTGCGAATTTACGATTGTTTACAGATTGACTTGAGTTTTTCTTTTGATAAGTGATAACACATATTGACTTGAGCTTATACATATGACGGCCCATGTATCTGTGTTTGCGTAGACACCTGGCTGGATATTTGTCCATTCATATGAAATGTTATGTTTGGTGTTGTTGTCATTGAATCATGTTCTGTCTAGTGCTGTAGACAGAGTCACTCTAACCAACGATTACGGGTAGCAGCAAAAGCTCATCTAGCGAGGTCACTAGGCTTTAATTTTGCAAGAGAGATTTATATTCATACAAAAGAAAGTAGCTACGGAATCAAACAAATACTCCACCTTGCCCGCATGGTGATATCATATTATCTGCATGCAGGTTCTCCACTGGCTTTGGTGTTTCAGGCGGTAGTACGCTTATCCATGAATTTTATTCAAGAGAAGTACAGAGCCCTATTCATCTGACTGTTGACACTGGCTTCACCATGGGGGAGGCTTCCATCAAAGCCTATGTCTCATCCAACCTGTCTCTTGGAGATAGGCACCTTGCCGCACAATTTCAGGAAATTCCTCTGGACTTGAAGATGCTTGATGCAGAAAAAGTTGGATGTAAGTTTCATGTTTAGAATGGTTCCACTATGTGCTATATGTAAATTGACTCTGTTGATCTGGTAGCTTACTTTTCAGAACCTTTTTTCTGTAGTAATAACATAAAATAAATTGTTTAGAATGATGAATAAGTTGCATTGAACTAAATGAGGTATTCTAAGCATCTATGAGCAACAAAAACGTGATGAGAAGTTCAATAACTAGTCTGCCAGTAAATTTGAAAATTGCTTATACTGCTGAACTCTTCTGTTTTTGTGGAAGGATTCTTTGTTCTTGGAAGAAAATAATTCATTTTTTCGTTTGCATTAGTTTGGTACATTAGTATTTGGAATTGGAATGCTCATTGAAAGTATTCTGTAATGAATATTCTGGCATCTTCAGAAATAATATCTGTTGTACAAGGAAAACAATTTTTTTTACATGTTGTTGCTCTTGCTGTTGACACAGTTGAAATGCTGAAATCTACAATGGTGGAGAAGCTCCCCAACGATTTGGAAGGAATGGAGTCTTCAATGCAAAAGCTATATGCTCTTATTGACGAGATCTACAAATATGTTGATGATGTTGTGGTAAGAAATTGTCCTGCAACTTGTTGTTAATTTACTTTGTATCTTGACCGTAGATTCTTAAGAAAGTTTGTTGAATCATTTGTAGGAAGCTCGCGTTGCACCGGACAACAAGATAGGCAGGTTCATTGCTGACACCGTCTCCTCCATGCCAAAGCTGTCCCCAGCATCTTTTGACAGGATCTTCAATGACAAGATTCAGGTAACCACCTTTTCCTGTGCTGATAAATGGCTATCTTGGTTTCTTCCGCGGCTAACCGCTGGCCATATTTCCTTGCTGTTGCAGGACAATCTTGCGCTGGTATACCTGTCAAGCATCACACGGACTCAGATCGCGGTAGCCGAGAAGCTGAACACCGCCGCCCAAGTCCTGTGATTTCCATGTATCGTTTGGGTAGCTGCCAACTCCATGCCATCTGTGCTTGGTTTTCGTTTGCTTGAATGAGAGATCAGAATATGTTGTCAGAAATGCCATTTTTGTACCTGTTATCCAAGTTCTAAAGAAAGGAATTCTCGGCACTTGAGATCCTAACTAATGTTTGCACTAATGTGTGCCCAGACATTTCCATTGGATTTAGTATAGTATTTTGTTTCTGGCTGAATATTTGTAATGCCTGATAGCTGTCTGAGGAGCAGTGTATGCTGGCTTCTTTTTTCTTGACTCCTTTAGTCAGAGAATCGGCCATATGAGCAAAATCAACATAGCCACTGCTGAAACCAATGTTGTCTTTTCATTATTTGATTTCATTTTTTCCTATGTCAATGGCGGCAATGCAGAGGCACTTGCTCTGTAGGCTATAGATCAAAATCCACTTGAAGTTTGATGTGATGTGGCTGATGTACATGAAGATGAGCTGCTCCGGGGGCTCCATGCTGAACAGCTCGAAGCTCAGGGCGTTGCAGGACACATCGGCCTAGTGCAGTCAGGTCGACGCCGTAGAGGCTGGGCGATGTGGCAAGGTCCTGTGGGATGGCGCCGGAGAGGACCTTCAAGGAGAGGTCAAGGATGGTGAAGAAGATAGGGAAAAGTAGGTATGGCAATGGGGAAAATCCCCTATGGGAAATACCTAGAACATCGTAATACAATTTTTTTCTTCATAATTTCTAGAAATAATACATAGATTTGAGAATTTCACAAGTAATGTGGCCTTGGTTTTGGCCAAGACGATTAGGTCCTGTCGGCTTGGAAGAGGCCGATTAGGGCCTGTCCGCCTAGGAAATGCCTCTTGCGATCTTCGCTTGTTTCTATCTTTTTAATGTCGGGCAGGTGCATCCTCTCGGTGGATTGCATGTTCATCTTAGAACCGGAGTTCTGCTTGATATAGATACAATGTTCATTTTCCACCTTCCTGTGTAGTGATGTAAAGGAATGCATAATATGACCAAGCCGGCGACTAATTTGACCTAGGCAAGTAGCATGTAAATTCTCAATGTCATGAGTTGGCACATAACGGCTTAAAATTATACTTGACTTTTTACACTTGATGATCAAGTCTTGAACTCACTTTTCGATTTATAGAGATATCCACATGAAAAACAAAACAAAACCTTGTTATAGGCTTAGAGGCTTCTGGACTTTAGCACACAATTGCTCTCAACTACTGTATGGTACTACTAGCGAGATAGCAATTATTGCATTCATGGTGATAGCTCCATATATATGTAGCCAGATCGAGAGAGTTTGAAATCCAAACCGATAACCATATGTCATCGATATCTCAATAGGTCGATTAGTGTCACTAGCTACGACTGTGTAGTGGTGGAGCACACTAGTAGAATGTTAAAACTTGAAACTTTGACACGGCAACCGATCCACAATACTAATTGAGCTCTTCCATAGATTTACACCATGTTTTGCAGTCATTAATCCTTTCATCAGGTGCTTCAGTATTAATATGGCCAAGTGCTTTAATGTTTTCGTATTAAAAATACAGATACATTGAATTACGAGGGTATAATGCCGACCGAATGATGTATTTCTGCTTCTTGGGAACTGATGCTACCATCATTTTCAGATTTAGAATACAGTCTTAGTCTATTGCTAGACAAACAATTACTCCCTCCGTTTCTTTTTAGTCTGCATATACGATTTGGTCAAAGTCAAACTTTATCAACTTCGACTAAGTTTATAGAAAAAATATCAAGATTCAAAATATGAAATCAATATTGTTAGATGCATCATGAAATTAATTTTTGTATCATATAGTTTTAGTATTGTAGATGTTGATATTTTTTTCAATAAAGTTAGTCAAACTTTATAAATTTGACTTTGACCAAATCTTATATGTAGACTATCAAGAAATGGAGGGGGTACTATTTTTAAGTGATGCATGGCATCAAACATGACCAAATGAGAGTAGCTCATTGTTGTGGCCTCCATCCGAAGCTCTTTCTTTGATCTCCTCTCGTCCGAGCAAGGATATATCAACTACTACAAAAGATGTATACACGGCAATTCACTGTTTACTGATTGTGACCAGGACTTCAGTGGTATATTAAATTGAACTACAAAAACATCTTATCTTTTGATACAGAGGTGATATATCCGAGGAGAGAGCTACAAAGTGGCACAGGGCTGGCTAGCTATGCTAGTTGGCAAGCATCACGTATTAATTATTTGTGTTGGAAACCGTGTTCCTCGAGGACCAGTCGACATGCTGATCTAGATTCTAGATGCACAAACATGGAGAAAGTGAAACCAATGCGAAGTTGCTTTCTGCTGGTGGTGACTCTTTGCATCGTCTGAAGGATTAGCGAATGAGAGCAGTTTTTTTAGGATGGGCTACATGGTACCTTTTATCATAGCCGTTCAATCTTAGCTTTGCTGTACGAGGATGTGTGCATAGATTAGAAAATTAGCAGCGATGGCAGGCGCCCAACGCTTAATACTCTGGCAAGCCGTGATAGCGACTGCCAAGCTACAGTTTCTGCCACCATGGAGTACTATGATGGATACAGTTCTACATAAATAAAAAACACTCACTCTCGGATGGATGACCTTCTCTTGCTAGCTAGAAGGAATCTTTCCTCACAAAAAACTCTTTCTTTTCTCACATGCAAATGTAATTTACATCCACATGTGCAAGCTCGCTGTCACATGTTCTCTCTCACCTTCGTAAATAAAACTTACTTTAAGAAAAAAAAACTACCTCACACAACTGCTCTATCTCGCAGTTCTGAGATAAAAAATAGTCCTCTCTCTGTCACATGCTGCCTCGGACTTTCTCTCTCTCAAAGAAATTTTCTCATTGAATTTTTTTCTCACTCTGACATGCTACTTCTCTTTGCACTTTTCCCCTAGAGGCACCACACTTTTCTATTAGCTGGCCCACTCTTTCTCTCTTTCACTGTTGCAACATTGAGCCTAGTACGTTGTAGCCATGCAGTAAAAACAGAATGGCTTGACTAGCAGACAGGTCTATACACCTACTTGTGATTACTGTTTAACAGCTGCAGTGCTCGTGATGCTCCCTTTCTGCACAAATCGAGAAGCAAACCAACGGTCCAGATAAGAGGTACCGTGGAGCTCGAGCTAGGAAAGAAGTTTGTGTTAGCGAATCCTGGATTTCTGTTGCCTCCCAAGCCGCACCCGTATGAATATGAAAGAAGTTCATATATGCAGTTATTACACTCAACATGCATATGAATCGTGCATTCATGCATGTGTGAAGTATTGCGAACTAGTCTGCTCCACATCTGCCGACTCGTAGCTACTCAACCACTAGAGATATCGATGATGCGGGACTGTTTTATTTGGATTCCAACCTATCCCTCCATCTGACCACATATATGGACACATCACCATCAATGGAATTAATTTACTCTCTACTTGTACCATATATAGTGGCTGAGAGCAACTGAGTTGCATGATAGAATGTGCCGTCCTCTGCATTATTCATGTAGTCGCTGGGATGTAACTTGGGCTTGCTCATGGTAAAGCCCAGAAGCCTCTGGATCTAAAACAAACCTTTTTTTTCTTCTTCTTCTTGTGGGAGGCTTGATCAGACACTCTTGGTTCCAAAAAGGGCACACTGTTCTGGCTATGGAGAGCATTTGCTCCTGAGATGAATAGTAAATTCAAAATAAATAGCAAAAAATGATGTTTTTTAAATGTTCATGTTGGTGTCCAAAGTGTGCTTAACAACTTTAATGCGCGACGGAACAATAGTGTCCCATCAGTAAAAGAAAATGAAGTCTGGTGGTCTAGAAATGCCAAAAAATTGGCATTCAACTTGTATTTTTTGCGGCACAAATTGAAGTGCTTGGGCTTTCCACATAAACAATTGCAAATAACATTTGTACGTGAACATGCCAACAAAGATCATATGTTTCACATTTGCAATAACATTTTTGACGCGTAGAAGCAAATGCTCCACATAACTGACTGGAACCCATGTGTGAAAGACATCTCTATAGAAAGAAAAACGAGTTTCCATAAAAAAAGAGATTTGGATCCGTGATCAACTACAATATTTAATTATAGTATTTTAAGGGGTTTATTCCATTGTAGTCAATGTCGGACTTTTGGTACTATTGCTCTCTCTCCTCCCGTGTCGCCCCTGCATGGGGACGGAGTGGAAAACTTAGTCCTCGCGCGGGCGTCTCAACACAGGCGTGAGTTGCAGCAAAAGAAAGACCAAAGTAGGCACTGGAAAGGAGACATGTAGCAAGCCTGCCCTGGGTGGGTTAGACTAGCCACAGTGAAGAGTAACATACACTAGTAACATACATATATCCCTAGACTATATTACTATCTTCATAGTGGGTAGTAACATAAGTGTGATGTCATGCAAAGCTTCATTTATTAGGTTATAGATTCCTATTGCATTGGGACATGTGATGTTACAGTAACTAGCTAAGTTACTCAAACTACCTCTCTCTTCATTAACTCATTGCCACATAGAAAAATTTGCTGAGTTGGACTTGAAGTTACGGCTGAAGTTACTCCCACTGTGGCTAGTCTTAAAATGAACTGGCGGCTTGTTTATTGAGCAGATTGGGCTGGAACGGTGGCGAGGAGTGGTCATTACCCGGGCAGGTCTGCAGCTTCCCCTATGCGGCGGGGCGGATCTTGGTGATATTGATGCTGTGGCTCTGGGGCTCCGGCTCCTTGGTGGCCGTGTTGTTTCTGTCGGAAAGAACAAATCTACGGACCATGTTTCTCGAGGACCAGCGTCAGGCTGGATTAACGAGCTGCTCGGCTTGTTCGGCTCGTTATCATTAAGCTTGTTATCATTAACCTCATTATCATTAAGCTTGTTATTGCTAACCTCATTATTATTAAGCTTGTTAATATTAACGAGCTAAAACCTCTGTTCGGCTTGGTTTGTTATGCGCTTGTTATCCTCGCGAGCATTAACAAGTGCTCGTTAAGCTAATTAACAACACAGAAGAATCTCATGATCTTATTAAAAAAAATATAGTGACATATATTACAGAGAAGAGTCCCATATGATTTCGTCTAAAATTCAAAGTGGCATAAATTCCCAGTTTCCGGGCACTATCTCGAGATGGGGATTCGAGAGAGTTGGAGATGGCGGAGACAGAATGTCGGGACTCCAGGAATGGAGATGGAGGAAACGAGAGGTGCATGGGCCGCACGAGGGTGGGGAACCAGGGTTCAGGGATGCGAGACGTATGGGATGCTCGGCGGCCGCCGACGCACTAGAGCAGAGGTGGTCAAATCCCTCTAGCTAGTGCTCTCACTCCCCGGCTTCGTATGGTTCCTCGCGGCTGGCTCCTGGACTCATGGAGTCGTGGTTGACTCCTCTCATGGCTTACTCCTAGGTCTAGATAAGGGCTGAAGTGGGCTGGGGCGCTGCCCCCCTAGGCTAGGCTAACAAGCACCATGTTATTAGTGGGCTGAACCAGGGTAGCTCAAGTCATACAACTAGAAGTTATTATCGAGCTAAACGAGGTAGCTCACAAAACTCGTTTGCTTGATTGTTAAGCTCGTTAATCTTAACAAGCAAAAAACACTGTTCTGCTTGGTTCATTAACTACCGAGCACGAGTCGAAATGAGTTGAACAATCGAGCGCTCATTATGCTCGCGAGCTTCGAGTTTTTCGTCCAACCCTACCAGTCGACATGGTGATCTGGATCCGCAACTCGGAGAAAATTGAGCCTGTGCGAAGTTCTTTTCTGCCCCTGGTGTCTCTTGGCGTTTTGCAAGCATGATCATGGGGTTCCGTGAATCCTATATTTCGTCTGCCTCCCAAGCCTCACCCTTATGAACATGAAAGAGTTCATATATATTCACCATGTATATATATGAATCATACATTAATGCATATGTGTGATGTATCACGAACTAGTGTGCTCCACATCTGCCAAGTCGTAGCGAGTAGGACTACTTGACGCCGTTGAAGAATATAACTACCAATAGAGATATCAATGATGCAGGACTGTCTGATTTGGATTCAAACTATCTCTGCATCTGGCCACGTATATGAACGTATCATCATCACTGCAATTAATTAACTAGCTAGTTGTACCAATGTACCGTATATAATGGTTGAGAGCAATTGAGCTGCATGGTAGAATGTATCGTCCTCTGCATGCATGTAACTTGGTCGAATGTAACTGAGTGAGGACGATCTGCACACGGGGGCATCTGCACCCGCTTTTCAAAAATGTACTTTTGACGAATTTTGTAATGTTCAAAAATTCTAAACAAAAATTTATGTATACATGTTGGCAAAGGTATGTCCACGGCACAAAGTTTTGTGTGAAAAAGTATTTTTGTTTTGTCTCAGTAAAAAAGACAAATTTTACTGTTTCTAAATAGCGTTTTACGGCACAAAAATTTGTCTTTTTTGCACAGGCTGCAAAAAAAGTTGTTTTGCTATGAAATTTTCTGCACACACATAGAATATGGAGATGTCTGCGCGCAACTTTTTTCAGAATTTTTTGACATTGCAAAATGTGTTTTTCAAAGTGGGTTCATATGTACCCGGGTTCATCCATGCACTTCTCGAATGTAACTATGTAAACATGACATGGTCGTCATGCCAAAGCCCTTTTTTTCTTGTGGGGGTCTTGATCAGACACTCGTGGGTGTCAGAGCTTCTACAACCAGACTTCTCAAAGCCGCCTCAAAGGGCCGGGCGGGCTGCCCGGTCACTGCCTGGTCATGTTTTTTCGATCCAGACGGACGCCTCAAACG
Source organism: Secale cereale (assembly GCA_902687465.1). Classification (NCBI taxonomy): domain Eukaryota; kingdom Viridiplantae; phylum Streptophyta; class Magnoliopsida; order Poales; family Poaceae; genus Secale; species Secale cereale. The sequence goes on from LR738716.1 coordinate 14,702,619, forward strand.
CCCGGACTGACCGGCACCCCCATATTCAACCCAAATATGGGCAGATATGGGAGCATTCGGGCACGCCTGGGCGCATCCGTCTGACAAGCCCGACCCACCACCGATCCCACGGATGTCCCACAAAAAAAACCATCGACCTTGTCGGTCCGAAACCCTAACTCACTCACCCTCCTCTCGCGCTATGCCCTCTCCTCTCCCCTCACCGATTTCGATCGAATCCGGCGCAATGTCGAGCTTCGGCAGCCGCTCCGACGACGAGGTGGATCCGGAGTATGAGCTTGCCCTCCGCATCGCCTTGGAGCGGTCCAAGGTGGAGACCGGGGGCAGCTTCCGATCTGCAGCCTCGCCGCAACTGCCGCTTCCCAATCGACGCATCTTGGACGCCGACGCTGGCCCCTCCTAGCCCATGGGCAACTCCGACAGGCGGCCAACGCAATCGGCGCCTTCCCTACGCCATCCTCTCGCCTCAGCAGCTACTGCTTCCCCATGCCGTCCCCTCGCCCGACGGCTGCTGCTCCCCCTTGTGGGCAGCGGTGGGTGCTTGTGTCCGCCTCGCCGGCCCAGACACGCACGTCGCCCGCCGCTGGGCAAGGGAGAGGGAGGCTGTGGAGAGCTCTGTCCACCGCCAGCATGGGTTACCGGCGGGGCCCGACGAGGACGAGCGGATCCTCGCGTGGGTCTACCGTCGGTCGCTTACGAAGGTGGAGACGGACGCTCGGTGGCTCCGTCGGAAGAACGTGAAGGCTCTCCAGCTTGCCATCGAGCAGACCGAGCGGAAGGTGTTGGAGAAGGCGACGGTGGCGGCTCGGCTGGCCAAGCTCAAGCACCAGCAGGACCGGGCTGTCCAGCGCCTCAAGGGCCTCACATCGTTTCCTCCTCCGACGACCACGGCTCCTCTGGCGATGAATCGGACGTTCCTCCACCAGTCGCAGACGGGTACAGCTACGCCGGCGACCAGAAGGGAAAAGGGCCGGCCCGGAAGTGGTGAAGTTGATTCTAATTTCAAGTTTTAGATGTAGTATAAAGTTGTTTGTCGTTTATGTGAAGTTTGGTGGATCTTTTGGTGAACTATTGTGCAATTTCTATGTCCGGAGCTGATCTACGTAGTTACATCGAGGTTGCATGATATAGTATGGATTTAGGGGTTCGAATATGAGAGACATGGATGTGGACGATGCAATTTGACGAGTGCCCGGTCACTGTCCACGGGGGCGCGTCCGCGGGCATGTGAGGGCCTAGATTTGCCAAGTCCGGCGTAGATGCTCTAAGGGGCATATTATTTTGGCTCTCGGGTGCGTTTGCTTCTTAGATGAGCAGTAAATTTGAAACAAATAAGGGAAACATGATTTATTTATTTTTACATGCTCATGTTGGTGTCCAAAGCGATCTTGACAATTTTAATGCGCAACCGAACAATTGTGTTTCATCCAGAAAAAAAAAATCCAGTGGACTAGAAATACCAAAAAATGGGCAGTTTTTTTTTGCTCTGATTGAAATGATTGGGTTTTCCATCTAAACATGTGCAGAAAACATTTGTACATGAACATGTCTAAACAATCATATGTTTTGCATTTGCAATAACATTTTTGGCGTGTAGGAGCAAATGCTCCCAGAGCTAAATTGGTATCCGTTTATCGACGACATCTCTTTAGAATGTAATATGATTTGGATACATTATCAACTGCAATATTCCGTTGTAGTATTAAGCCAAGATGTTCCAACTCATGATGCTTAGACTTTACATGCTACTTTTTCAGTATGGTCTAAATAATGTATATATCATCATTAACAGGTTGTTTGCATGCCATTAGTCATGATAAACAAGAGGCGATGCTAATAGGTTATCGCTGATGGGTCAAAAGCCCACCAGTCAGAGGTGGATATAGCACATACATTTGGGTGACACATAGCCGATAGCAAGTACTCCCTCCGTCCGAAAAAACTTGTCCCAAGCTTGTTTCTCAAATGGATGTATCTAGCACTAACTTGGTGCTAGATACATCCATTTGAGGGACAAGCTTTTTCGGACGGAGGGAGTAACTACTAACAAGTGGTTGGACTATGCTAAAAGGCTAGGTAGAAGCGTGTGAGTGATTTTGCACAAAAAAGTTGAAGCTTTGGGTGCGCATATGCAACCGACATTCTCGCAAATGGCGATTCAGCAGTGTTGATACCGTGTTTCAGTTAGTGTATGTTATGTGTTGAATATTTTGATGATTAACATGTGATGGATCCCGTGGGCTATCAAATTCTTTGGCAAGTCTCTTCTTACTAGTGTTGTACGACATGCTTTAGTGATAAAAGAATTATAGCAACATAGCATAAGGTCCATAGATGTACAACAACTAGTGATCAATTCTGTTTTGTGAAACATCATTCCATAGTGTAGACCAACCATAGTTTAGGGAAAAGTCACTCAAACTTGCCAGTGTTCGAGCTTAGAACATGCGGGAGTGTAGTGGTGCTATGATCTACACGCTCTGGAACATCTTGAAGAAGCGGAACCGTCAGGTTTTCATCGGCAAGAGGATGACCTACCAAGAAGTCGCCCACCTAGCTTTGACAGATATTCACTTGCAAAGATCCAGTTGCTTTCTATTACGTCCAAAACGTATCTATAATTTCTGCTTGCTCCATGCCACTTTTGGGTGATATTGCTATGATATTTATACACTTCCATACACTTTTGATCATATTTGGACTAACCTACTAATCCAGTGCACCCTAGTGCCAGTTTCTGTTTTCGGTTGTTTTTGTATTTCAGGTTTTCACATTACGAGAACTGTCAGGAAAAATCCAGAAAAATTATATAAAAAATCAGCGTTCCAGAACCTACCTTGCGCCCGAAGTACAGCCGGGGGGGGGGG
>LR738716.1:14712432-14736405 GCA_902687465.1 Secale cereale
CGCCCTGTGGGCGCGCCCCCCCGGGCCGCGCCGGGGGGGCGCCTGGGCCCCCCGAAACTCCCCCGGTGCCCTACTTTGGCATATATTTAAAGGACCCTCCGAAACCCTCAGAAGAGGAACTCTTTTCGCGATCCCATCTCTGTTCCGCCGCCGCCGCCGCTTCCAAGATCGGGAGCACCAGGAGAACTCTTCCCGGCACCCTGCCGGAGGGGAGGATCATCACCGGGAGCTTCTCCACCACCATGGACGCCTCCTGGGTGACTCGTGAGTAGTCTCCCTTGGACCATGAGTCCATGACCAGTAGCTATGTGATGTTCTCCTCCCGTTCTTGTGCTTCACTAATTAGTCCTCGTGAGCTGCCCTACATGATCGAGGCACCTATGTAATCCTTATGCTGTTGCTATGTTGAGTTTGCTGGGATCCGATGGATTATGAGATTATGTTCAGATTGATCTTGAGTAATATATTTGATTCACCTCTTTTATATTTTAGTTCATAAGTAATTCTTGCATGTTCTCCGTTGTTACTTATTGCATTGGCCGAGTAGTAGGTAGTGACTCCAAGAGGGAATGTTATGCTCGATTGTGGGTTCATGCCCCTCGATGACTAGCTTGAGTGACAGAAACATGAGTCTAGGGGATGTGTTGTTGCCACAAGGGGGAAAACAACGGTGCTTGTGCCCGCGGGTGCAAGGATTGTTTACTTTACGCAAAGTTCTTTTAATGCAGTTGTCTGTTGCATTGAGTTTACACTATGGGTGGGACTCGCAACTTAATACCAGCGAGATGTTCTGGATAGATATCTCAAGGTGGATGATTAGTAGTAGATATTGATGGATTTCGGTCTACTTACTTTGGCGTACCGCCCATGCTTTGAACCTCAACCTTTCTTGCAATGTAGTCAGCATTGGTTTGCGTTCGTGGTCCTGTCAATTGCCCAGCTGTAATTTGCTTACCTCACATAGCTGTTTTATCGTCTTTTGGGAGAGAGACATCACTAGTGAACATCATGAGACTCCGGTCCATATTACCATCATTGATCACATCCACTATTTACTTTCCGCTATTTATTTACTATTGCAAAACACTATCTATCACTACTATCATATTGCTTTTAACCCTTTGTGAACTACAAGGCCGGAGAGACGATTGACAACCTCTCTATACTCGTTGGGAGCAAAGTTATTTGCATCTGTGTGCAGGTCCACGTTGATTGCTAATTGCGCCGTTAGCAGTTGACACCTACCTGTTGAACCTAGGAGTCTCTGGGGATTCGATCCTTGGCATCTTTGCTAGGGGAAAACACTTCTACTTACTGCATCTTACACCTTCCACTTGGGGTAACCAACGAGGGGTTCGAGGCCCATCACCGCCGCCGCTTCCAAGATCGGGAGCACCAGGAGAACCCTTCCCGGCACCCTGCCGGAGGGGAGGATCACCACCGGGGGCTTCTCCACCACCATGGACGCCTCCCGGATGACTCGTGAGTAGTCTCCCTTGGACCATGAGTCCATGACCAGTAGTTATGTGATGTTCTCCTCCCATTCTTGTGCTTCACTAATTAGTCCTCGTGAGCTGCCCTACATGATCGAGGCACCTAAGTAATCCTTATGCTGTTGCTATGTTGAGTTTGCTGGGATCCGATGGATTATGAGATTATGTTCAAATTGATCTTGAGTAATATATTTGATTCACCTCTTTTATATTTTTGTTCATAAGTAATTCTTGCATGTTCTCCGTTGTTATTTATTGCTTTGGCCGAGTAATAGGTAGTGACTCCAAGAGGGAACATTATGCTCGATTGTGGGTTCATGCCCCTCGATGACTAGCTTGAGTGACAGAAACATGAGTCTAGGGGATGTGCTGTTGCCACAAGGGGGAAAACAACGGTGCTTGTGCCCGCGGGTGCAAGGATTGTTTACTTTACGCAAAGTTCTTTTAATGCAGTTGTCTGTTGCATTGAGTTTACACTATGGGTGGGACTCGCAACTTAATACCAGCGAGATGTTCCGGATAGATATCTCAAGGTGGATGATTAGTAGTAGATATTGATGGATTTCGGTCTACTTACTTTGGCGTACCGCCCATGCTTTGAACCTCAACCTTTCTTGCAATGTAGTCAGCATTGGTTTGCGTTCGTGGTCCTGTCAATTGCCCAGCTGTAATTTGTTTACCTCACATAGTTGTTTTATCGTCTTTTGGGAGAGAGACATCACTAGTGAACATCATGAGACTCCGGTCCATATTACCATCATTGATCACATCCACTATTTACTTTTCGTTATTTACCTACTATTGCAAAAACTATCTATCACTACTATCATTGCTTTTAACCCTTTGTGAACTACAAGGCCGGAGGGATTGACAACCTCTCTGTACTCGTTGGGAGCAAAGTTATTTGTATCTGTGTGCAGGTCCACGTTGATTGCTAATTGCGCCGTTAGCAGTTGACACCTACTTGTTGAACCTAGGAGTCTCTGGGGATTCGATCCTTGGCATCTTTGCTAAGGGAAAACACTTCTACTTACTGCATCTTACACCTTCCACTTGGGGTAACCAACGAGGGGTTCGAGGCCCATCAAGGAGTATTTTCTGGCGCCGTTGCCGGGGACTCCACTCTTCAGGATAGGGGAGTTGCATGCTATCTTTTACCTTTGCTTTTTAGTCTTGTTAGTTTACCTTTCATTTTTGCTTTAGTTTCTTTTATCAAAAATCACAAAAAAATTTATTTGCCTTTTTATTAGTAGTCCTTTCTGTTTAGCCAAACATGTTAGGATTTGGTGCTTTGAGGGAATCAGAAGTTCTAGATTTCCATCAAAGGGATGGAGAAAATATGAAGAAGGCATGGGACAGAATTTCTGATGCACATAGGAGAATTATGCCTTGGATACCTATAAAAATTGTGCTTATAAATTTTTACCATGGTCTTTTTAAATGGTGTAAACACTCCCTTGACATTATAGCCGAGGGAGATTTCCTAGAATGTGATGAAGCTAGAGCTCTTGAAATTATACATGGTCTATCTAGTTACTTTGTTTATGATCATAATTTTGATACTGTCATAGATAGACTTGCTACTATTGAAAAGAGAATGGATGCTCTAGACTTAATGAAGGTAGAGAAACCTAAACCCAATAAAAGAGACATTTTGGAAATAGACGATGATTGGGAGCCTTTTGTTAGGATTAGCATCTCTAATCAAGACTTCCTTGCTTATTGTGATATTGGATCTATGGTTTCTACTATGCCAAAAATTGTTCATGATTCTTTAAAATTTAACATGGATAGATTACCCTCTTATCATGAACATACTAATGGAGATATTTCTGAAATCCAGGGAAAAATAAAAGACGTGCCAGTTAAATTCCTTAAAGGGATTGCAATGATTGATTTCTTCATCGTGGAGCCAAACCAAGGAAATATAGTGCTTGGAAGGGACTTCCTCCGAGCAGTTAAAGGCTTCATCGATATAGGTAAGGGACAAATCCGCTTACGCGGGAAGGCAAAAGGTGTGTACCCCTTTCCTAGAAGGAACAAGAATGAACTTGTTGAGGAACCATTTGAAGCAATCTATAACTCCGATTATTATGATGGTTATTGGTTCCTCTATGCATTATGCCTAGCTTAAAGGCATAAAAGAAAGCGCTTTTGGGAGGCAGCCCACATGAATAAATTTTTTGCTTTTGTTGAGTCTTGATGTTGTTTACTGCTGTAGCATCATCATTGTATCTTTGCTTTTCATATTTGTGCCAAGTATAGCCTCCGATTGCTAGAAAGTTCAAAAGTTGTGAGGTGCTGTCCAGGAAACAGATTCTGTCCTTGGATAGAAAAATTCGTATAAAATCACCAGATCATCTTTTTGGTCTGAATTTTTTCGACAGCGTTCTCTATATAATTGTCTTTCGTGCGTCAGTTCTGAGTGTTTTGATTTGAGTTGCAGAAGTATCCCGAACAGATCAATTACTGCCTGCTGTTCTGTTTTTCACAGATTCTGTCCTGTTTTGCCTTACCTTCACTTTGCAAATTAAGAACTTGCTTTTTCTTTGCAAAAACCTTTTGGCAATCTTGAGAAACAGTAGAACTTCAAGAATATCCATATTTCCAGCAAGGTATAATTATTTTATTAAGGGTACTAACCTCGCTAATCAGATTATGATGAGTTATGTATGAAGGGAGTTTTCAAGTGTGCGAGGGAAGATGATAAAAAGATTCAGGAGTGTCAAGCGCTCAAGCTTAGGGATACCCCCGTGCACCCCCAAGAAATATTCAAGGAGACACAAGCATCTAAGCTTGGGGATGCCCCCGTGCATCCCCTTCTCCATCAACACTATCAGTTCGTCTTTCGTTTCGCTATATTTTTATCACTTCATGTGTTATGTGCTATGCTTGGAGCGTCTTGCTTTTAGTTTTCTTTTTAGTTTTTCATAACGAGTCGGAACCCAGCATTCCTTTATGTGGGAGAGAAACACGCTCCACCTCTACCTAGAACATTACATAGAATTTTCATGTCTATCTTTGCTGTGTGTGTTCTTTGTCTTTTAATAGCTACTATCATACTCTGCTCTTAGTATTCATGCTTATCTTTTCAAGAGCTTTTATTTAGTCGGTTGCTTGAACTCTCTTTAATTACCATGCTCACCTTATTAAGAGAGTTTGCTTCCGTTGCATTGGTTAATGTGTCTATGATAAAGATGCTACTTTCATGATGGTGCTTAGTAGTTCAGGTTTTCTTTTGGTTAATCTCAAATAGCTGGGGGGTTCCCAATGTGTTATTGGAATACCAACTTGGTTTGTTTGCCTATGATATGGTATGGTTTAGTAATATCTTCCTTCGAGAATTTATTTTGATTGAATTGGCGTATGCTCACGCATATTCAAGACTGTAAAGAAAGTCTGTCAAGCCTTGATGATCTTTTATTTCTGAGTAGTGATATAACTACCATGCCTGATTCAATATTGCTTTGTCTCTCTGCATGATTATGACCGTCATTGCTCTCTTAGTTGGTCGCTCCCAGTCTTTTGCTAACCTCCACCTGCACTAAGCAAACTAACCATGCAATACATAGCTCATGGGAAAGTAGCCTAAAACTATTGTGGTAAAGAATATGTTGCTTATGTATCTTATTTCTTATAAGTTGCTTGCTGAGCGGTAACCATGTTTCTGGGGACGCCATCAACTGTCACACTTTTGTTGAATATCATGTGAGTTGCTATGCATGTTCGTCTTGTCTGAAGTAAGGGTGATTTACCGTGGGTTGAATAACTATGCATATTGTTAGAGAAGAACATTGGGCCGCCAACCAAAGCCATGCATCATGGTGGAAGTTTTAGCTTGGACCTTAATCCTCAATCTCTTATGAGAATATGCTTATGCATTTAAGAGGAGTCCATCATCTATTTTCTATGTTGTCCCGGTATGGATGTCCTCAAGTTGAGATCTGTCAAAAACGAGAAATCAAATGCGATCTATCTCCTTGGACCTTTGTACAGGTGGCATAGAGGTACCCCTTTGTGACACTTGGTTAAAACATATGTAATGCAATGATAACCCATGGGGATCCGAGCTAATTAGGACAAGGAGCGAGCACTATTAGTATTCGATGCATGAGGCTTGCAACTTATAGGATGTTTTATGCATGACACATATGAAGTACTACTACCGTTGACACAATTGCTTCCATGTTTTCAAAATAAAAAGCTTTAGCACTTAACCTTTCTTTTACCTTTATGTTGAAGCACCAACTACTGAGAGCATGATTGTCATTCTGAGTTTAATGTGCATTGTCCCAAAGTAGCATTGTCTTTTGCATGATTGTGATATCGTTTATTCTAAAATGATTGTATCTAGTCATCACTTAAACCTTGAGGGTGCCCCTGCATTTATGTTTTGCATCACTAAAGGGGGCAAGCTAGATATCACTTTATCATATTTGCACATCATGTTCATTACAAATCTTTTGATGTTTCAGTTTCATGTTGTAAAACTTTCAGTCATTTGTGATTTTCTCTTGAGACAACTTAATTACTATAGAATCATTGTCTCGGTAAGCTTTTGTCATATGACTATGAGAAAGTCCTATATGGATAATAGCATGTCACCACAGAAATTATTCTTGTTATCATTTACCTACTCGAGGACGAGCAGGAATTAAGCTTGGGGATGTTGATACGTCCAAAACGTATCTATAATTTCTGCTTGCTCCATGCCACTTTTGGGTGATATTGCTATGATATTCATACACTTCCATACACTTTTTATCATATTTGGACTAACTTACTAATCCAGCGCACCCCAGTGCCAGTTTCTATTTTCGGCTGTTTTTGTATTTCAGGTTTTCACGTTTCGAGAACTGCCCAGAAAAATCCAGAAAAATTATATAAAAAATCAGCGTTCCGGAAACAACACTGCGTCCGAAGGGCAGCCTGGGGGGGGGGGGGCACAGGGGCTCCAGGCGCCCTGTGGGCGCGCCCCCCTGGGCCGCGCCGGGGGGGGCGCCTGGGCCCCCCGAAACTCCCCCGGTGCCCTACTTTGGCATATATTTAAAGGACCCTCCGAAACCCTCAGAAGAGGAACTCTTTTCGCGATCCCATCTCTGTTCCGCCGCCGCCGCCGCTTCCAAGATCGGGAGCACCAGGAGAACTCTTCCCGGCACCCTGCCGGAGGGGAGGATCATCACCGGGATCTTCTCCACCACCATGGACGCCTCCCGGATGACTCGTGAGTAGTCTCCCTTGGACCATGAGTCCATGACCAGTAGCTATGTGATGTTATCCTCCCGTTCTTGTGCTTCACTAATTAGTCCTCGTGAGCTGCCCTACATGATCGAGGCACCTATGTAATCCTTATGCTGTTGCTATGTTGAGTTTGCTAGGATCCGATGGATTATGAGATTATGTTCAGATTGATCTTGAGTAATATATTTGATTCACCTCTTTTATATTTTAGTTCATAAGTAATTCTTGCATGTTCTCCGTTGTTACTTATTGCTTTGGCCGAGTAGTAGGTAGTGACTCCAAGAGGGAACGTTATGCTCGATGGTGGGTTCATGCCCCTCGATGACTAGCTTGAGTGCCAGAAACATGAGTCTAGGGGATGTGCTGTTGCCACAAGGGGGAAAACAACGGTGCTTGTGCCCGCGGGTGCAAGGATTGTTTACTTTACGCAAAGTTCTTTTAATGCAGTTGTCTGTTGCATTGAGTTTACACTATGGGTGGGACTCGCAACTTAATACCAGCGAGATGTTTTGGATAGATATCTCAAGGTGGATGATTAGTAGTAGATATTGATGGATTTCGGTCTACTTACTTTGGCGTACCGCCCATGCTTTGAACCTCAACCTTTCTTGCAATGTAGTCTGCATTGGTTTGCGTTCGTGGTCCTGTCAATTGCCCAGCTGTAATTTGTTTACCTCACATAGCTGTTTTATCGTCTTTTGGGAGAGAGATATCACTAGTGAACATCATGAGACTCCGGTCCATATTACCATCATTGATCACATCCACTATTTACTTTTCGTTATTTACCTACTATTGCAAAAACTATCTATCACTACTATCATTGCTTTTAACCCTTTGTGAACTACAAGGCCGGAGGGATTGACAACCTCTCTGTACTCGTTGGGAGCAAAGTTATTTGTATCTGTGTGCAGGTCCACGTTGATTGCTAATTGCGCCGTTAGCAGTTGACACCTACTTGTTGAACCTAGGAGTCTCTGGGGATTCGATCCTTGGCATCTTTGCTAAGGGAAAACACTTCTACTTACTGCATCTTACACCTTCCACTTGGGGTAACCAACGAGGGGTTCGAGGCCCATCAGGTGGGTCTATTCTCATAACACCCCTTAAGACCTTATTCTCCTAACAAAAACCTTATTCTCATAACACCCCTCCCCTACCGACCTCCTAGCGCGGAGCGCCCCGGCAGCCAACGGCGAGCGGATTCCCCTCCCTACCGACCACCTAGCGCGGGAGCGCCCCGGCGGCCGGCGGCCAGCGGCGTCCCCCTCCCTCCCCGCCTCCTAGCGCGGCAGCGCCCCGGCGGCCGGCGGCGTCCCCCTCCCCTCCCCGCCTCCTAGCGCTGCAGCGCCCCGGCGGCCGGTGGCGACCCCCACCCCTCCCCTCCTTCTTCCGCGGCAGCGCTCCGGCGGCCGACGGCGACCCCCACCCCTCCCCGCCTTCTTCCGCGCCCAGTAGCGCAGAGCGCGCGCCGAGCGGCCGGCGATGCAGTCCGTCGGCGAGGATACTTCCGCGACGGCGTTTAGGAAGCGACGCCGCCCCTTACCTACGCCCCAACACCACCTGGGGGATCCGCCGCTGAAGCATCCAGCCTCGGTTATGCATGACAGGGGAAAGAGAACTGCAAGGATGCCTTCTCCATCGCATTCATCGTGGATGCGAACTGCAATGGTGCACATCCAGCCTTCTCCCGCAACAATGGCAAAAGTTGAAAAAGCCCATGAGTTCCTGCAGCGGAGGTGGACTGCACGCCAACAGCAGCCAGAGCTGCATCTGCAGAAGGAGAGAACTGCATATAATGTAAGAAAATCACATACCCAACCCCCACATCCAGTTTGCAGTGCCGTTTTTATACCCATGCAGTGCCCCTCTTGCATCGACTGCAGTCACATGTATCTCCAAGTAGAAAACAGAAAAAGATACTTCGAAAAATAAAAAATGCTATATGGCTCAAAATTGCAGTCCACCATGACTTACATATGTAGAGCGCTGTGCCTAAAACTGAAGTGCATTGTTTCTTCATGTTAACTAACAGTGCCCCTGCTATAGAATGACAAATTGAAGTGCAATTTCTTACAGTTGCAAAATATAATGATATATAGTACGAAAGATGCAGTTCATTTCATTGTTGACGTGCATAAAAAGCTTTGGCTTAATACTGTGCAGGAAATTACTATGCCTCCAAAACAGAAGATGCCTCGATTCATTTACGACCCAAAGCCCCTGAACTGCATTGGAAGAGAAGAGTGGGAGATGCCTGGATGGATAACACCTGAAATACCTAGGGGTTTCTTTAACACAACAAACATAACAGCGTACTCCGTGGAGGAAGATGTAGAGGATAAAGATGAAAACAGTGAACCAAACATCATTCGAGCTGGAGAAGGCAGTGAAGCAAAAAGCGCGCAAGATGAGGAGGACGACGACGATCTGGTCTTCATGGGGGAGCACGCGCAGAAAGATGATGAGGAGGATGATGATGAAGAGCAAATCATAACAGTTATGCAGCCAAGGTACACGCGTGTCTTTGAAACATTTGGCCAGCAGATCAGAACCGATGATATAGCACCTCCACAAGCCAATGTTGAAACCCAGCAAGTTCGGCAAGTTCATGAGCAAACGATTCGTCGACAAAGAGACAGTGGAATTCCACCCAGGCCGCCTACTGCGCAACAAAAGAATCGGAAGCAGAATCAAGGAGAGCCGCAAGCAACCAAAAAAGTAAAGTTCTCAACACTTCTGCCTCCTCGCGATCCTAAATTACACAGATCTGTTGTCACCCCTCCATGCCCAATAAACATTGGTGAGCTGCAAACACCGTTAGAGAAAAAACAGTACACGCATGTAAGCATCCTTGCCTAACTACTGCAGTTCACTTACGCATTCTTTTACCTTGTGCATTCTCATTGAAAAAAACATTCCATATTGTGTGTGCAGGATGAGAACATGCTCCAAGAACTTGTGCCTGTGAAAGGTATGCAATTCACATCACACGTTGCGGCGCGAGAATTCTACAACACGTATGCGAGGCATGCAGGCTTCGGCACACGCAAAAACGGCGGATACAGAACAAACAAATACATAGTGTGCTCAAAGGAAGGCAGAAGCAAAGAAACTGTCACTGATTATGACAGAAAGCGAGATAAAACATCAAAGAGGACTGGCTGCAAGGCGCGAATGAGATTGAAAAAAATCAAGGATGTGTTTGTGATAGCAGAGATTGAGCTCAATCCCAACCACAGGATGATTGACAGCCCGGCTATGCTTCTGCACATGCACTCGCATAAGACGGATGATCCGTTACTTGATAAACTAGTGAAGGACATGCAGAGCGACAACCTGACGCACACACAGATGATGTCAACCCTGTCAAGGATGTCAGGAGGGCTGCACTTTATGGGGCGCACAGCCGTGACTGGGTGAACAGGTACGTTCACTAAACAAAAAACGATATCTCGTCTATTTCATTTAGTTCGCTTGTGCATTTTCTGTATGTCCCTAATGCTACAAGTATATTATTATTTCGAACTGTAGAAAGCACCAATTCGCGAGGGAGGAAACAGAAGACGATGTGAAGAAACTCCTGGCTTTCTTTGAGAAGATGGAGCAAATAAACCCGGAGTTCTTCTATGATTACGAGAAAGATGTCGATAACCGTGTGCGGAACATATTCTGGGCGAACGCGAGCTGCCGGGGATCGTACGGAGATTTTGGAGATTGTGTCACATTTGACACGACCTACAAGACCAACAAGTTCCACATGCCTCTGGCCGTCTTCGTTGGAGTCAACCACCACCTCCAAAGTACAATATTCGCCGTGGCTCTCATCAGAGACGAAACAATACCGACTTTCGAGTGGGTGTTCCGAACGTTCTTGCGTTGCATGAACAACAAGCGGCCAATCTGCATACTCACAGGTATGCTGAAAAAATGGGTTAAATAACAATGCAGTTCATTGCCAAGTTTTGTAGTCCATTTCTTCCATCCAATAAAAAAAGAAAAAAACAGAAAAAGGATATGCAGTTCTCTCAATAACTCACTGCTTGATTTTTTCGAAAACATGCAGATCAATGCCCCTCCATGGATGCCGCGATAAAAAGTACGCTAATAGGCACGCTGCACAAGTTATGTCATTGGCATATACTGAAAAAATACAAGGATCACCTGTCCTTGCTGTACAAAGCGTATGAGACATTCAAGGATGAGCTGACCTCCGTTCTCAACCACCCGTTGATGCCATCAGAGTTTGAACGCGCTTGGCATGAGCTCATGGACAAGTATAACCTGCAAAATGATGAGATTATGAAGGCGCTCTGGATAGTCCGAAAAGAATGGATATCAGCTTACTACAAGGAGGTGTTCTGTGCACGGATGACGTCGACACAGAGAAGTGAAAGCATGAACCGGATCTTGAAGAGGAACTTTGTCAAGGAAAGACACGACCTACACATCTTTGCATCGTAGGTGGACAGGTGCATCCAGACAAGGAAGGGCGTCGAGCACGCGGAGACCATAGCTAACGAGGTATATAAACAGAGCAAAGTTTTTAAGATGGATGAGCAATTAATAAAACACTACTCGCTTTCTTGATTTTTGCTGTGAAAGACAACTACTTAACTAGTTTTCTTTGTTTCACAGACGGAAATAAAGACTACTACTCAGTGTGGTTTCGAGGTTCAGCTCTCCAAGATTTACACCAGGGCGGTCTTTGCTGACTTCAAGCAAACGCACTACCGCAGCACTGCATTCAGATCAGAGCAGTCCACTGACAACCCGACGAAATATTTGGTGCGCCACTACAACCGGTCTGATGATTTTGATTGGGCAAGACACGAGTTCCAGGTAGTTGCTGATGTGACGAACGGTATCTACGAATGCGAATGCAAGCTGTGGACACACACGGGTCAGTGAGACAGGAAACAAAAAAAAAAGCACACAGAAAACATAATGAAGTTCACTTACTGCTGGTAGCAAAAAAGAGATGAAAAACAAAAAAAAACTTAGTGAAGTTCACTAGAACAGTAGACCTAGGACCTATTTATAATGCAGTTCACAAAACCAAAAATTGAAAAAATGTTGCATATTTATGTGAAGTTTGCTGACACGAATAACCCAAAAAATTCTTTTGCTGCAGGCCTGTTCTGCGTGCACATCATTTGCATGTTGGATCAGCTGCGGGTGGACAAGATACTTGAAGAGTACATATTGAAGAGATACACACGGAACGCACGCCAAAATCCAACTTTTGACCGCAAAGACTATGAGGAAACTACTCCAGATGGGAGTTCGATGTTCTGCTGTAGGAGACTACTTACAGAAACAGCTATGGACCTGGCGAACAGGGGTGTCAAATCGGATAGAGGGTACAACAGAGCTTTAGCTGGGATGAGAGAACTCATACAAGGAGTGAACGTAATAAACGAAGAAGAAGAAGCAGAGAAGATCATGGATGCGCGGGGTCAAGAACAAGGAAAGGAGCGCGAACATGCTGCTGATGGTGCAGCTCATAATATGGATGACACAATTCTTCCCCCGCCTGTTTCAAACACAAAAGGGAGAAAGAAAGATAGCAAATCAACCAATAAAAAAGATGCAGCAAATGAAAAAAGCCCTGAAAAAAATAGCAGGCCTGAGCCAGAACTGGACAGCGGAGGAAGACCACTGGGGGTAAGGATGTGTAAATCATGCAATAAGATTGCGGGACACAACTCAAGAACATGTAAGGAGATGCTGAAACAAATCCAGGCTAAAAATGCCACCACAAATCACCGAGCTGACCAACAAGATGATATGACAAAGAGAAGACTATGTAGCGTCTGCAACAAGAGAGAGAAGCATAACGCGAGAACTTGTCCAAATAGAACAGAAAAAAAGATGAAGAAGATGACGAAGAAGATGCTGACAGAGAAGAGAATGAGGAAGCGAGCGAAGCTGATGTAACAGAAGAGGAAGATGAGGAAGAAGAAGAAGAAGATGAGGAAGAAGAAGAAGAAAATGAAGACATCGAAGAACCATCATCAAAAACGAGGGGGAGAGACAGAACGCAGAATTCAGCGCGTAGGCAAGTATCGCAGTCGCACGGTCGCGTTACGAGGGGTAATGCGAACAACAAGAGCAAGACAGAAGCAGCAACAACCATTGAAACAAATGCAGTGCACAATTTGAGAAGAAGCAGCAGGAAAAGGACATAGATCAACACATATACAGTTTTACATTTTAAAAATATATTAACTTCATCCTTTATATATATCGTATCGTATATAATATATATAGCTAGTGTTCAGTGGACTGCAAAAAAAAAAGAATTCAACATGTAATACTGAAGTTCAAAATGAATAGATATAACATATGCCATATATACTTTGTGACCAACGTGCTGCGGGGGGGTATGCTTGATAAAATGCAGTTCTCTTCTATATGAAAAGAAATAAGATGAGAATGTCATTCTCAGAATGCAGTTCTCTTCTATATGAAAACCCTGAGATCAGAATGTCATTTTGAGAATGCAGTTCCTTCGTCGTATAGTATCTGGGATGACAGTGAATCAATATAGAATGCAGTTAGAAGAAAAATCTAGAGTGAGACTAGGCTTCACGTACAGTGCAGTGCGTGTGTGGTGTGTTTAAAGCTTACAATGCAGTACGCTTCGAGTATACAGTGCAGTGCGCTTAGTGCAAAAAATGTAAAAATTGAGCTCTCGCTTAGCAGACACGGTTGATTTTTTGTCTTCTAATACATTTTTTTCCAAAATTTTGAACCTCGACGACAAACACGTTGAATTCCTCTTTGCTGTCCCATGTGATAAGGTGAGATGCAGTGCGGATACGTATATTTAAAAAATTTTGGCTGCTACTCATATGAGTGAATGCAGTGCGCTACGAACATGTTACAATTCACAAGGAGGAATTAGCTGAAAAGCTGCATTATGTACATATTTGACATTGTCACTGTCTGCCACAAAAGAAAAACACAAAACTAACTAGACTGGAATATACAAAAGCACACAACATGGTGTGAACAGTTTTGCAGATCGAGAACTACACACAGCGAGCATAGATACTGTTTACAGAAAGTTCTGGAGCACACACGAAAAAGACATCAACACACATAAAAAAAGATCTGCTATCATTTATGCCTCATCCTGCTCCTGCGAATCCAGTTTTGGAGAAAAGCCAAGAGAAATGCAGAGATTTCTTAGATCCTCCGGGAACTCGGTGACTACGACCATGTTCTCAGGGTGGAACAGGATCTGGAACAAAAACTCAGCCTTCCAATCCTGAAGAACTGAAGGAAATATGCCCTAGAGGCAATAATAAAGATGTTATTTGTATTTCCTTATATCATGATAAATGTCTTTTATTCATGCTAGAATTGTATTAACCGGAAACTTAATACATGTGTGAATACATAGACAAAACAGTATGTCCCTAGTATGCCTCTACTAGACTAGCTCATTGATCAAAGATGGTTATGTTTCCTGGCCATAGACATGAGTTGTCATTTGATCAACGGGATCACATCATTAGGAGAATGATGTGATGGACAAGACCCATCCGTTAGCATAGCACTATGATCGTTTAGTTTTACTGCTATTGCTTTCTTCATGACTTATACATGTTCCTATGACTATGAGATTATGCAACTCCCGAATACCGTAGGAACACCTTGTGTGCTATCAAACATCACAACGTAATTGGGTGATCATAAAGATGCTCTACAGGTGTCTCCGAAAGTATTCATGGTGTTGGCATAGATCAAGATTAGGATTTGTCACTCCGAGTGTCGGAGAGGTATCTCTGGGCCCTCTCGGTAACACACATCACAATAAGCCTTGCAAGCAAAAGACTAATGAGTTAGTCACGAGATGATGTGTTACGGAACGAGTAAAGAGACTTGCCGGTAACGAGATTGAACTAGGTATAGAGATACCGACGATCGAATCTCGGGCAAGTAACATACCGCTTGACAAAAGGAACAACGTATGTTGTTATGCGGTTCTGACCGATAAAAGATCTTCGTAGAATATGTAGGAGCCAATATGAACATCCAGGTTCCGCTATTGGTTATTGACCGTAGATGAGTCTCGGTCATGTCTACATAGTTCTCGAACCCGTAGGGTCCGCACGCTTAACGTTTGATGACGATCGATATTATGAGTTTATGAGTATTGATGTACCAAAGGTAGTTCGGAGTCCCGGATGAGATCACGGACATGACGAGGAGTCTCGGAATGTCCGAGACATAAAGATTGATATATTGGACGACTATATTCGGACACCGGAAGTGTTCCGGAAAAGTTTCGGATTTATCGGGAATGCCGGAGGGGGTTATCGGAACCCCCTACGAGAGGGGATGGTCCATAGTGGGCCTAAAGGGAAAGAGAGAGGCAGCCCATAGGGCTGGCCGGCGCCCCCACGTAGGGTTCCTAGTTGGACTAGGATTGGGGGGGGGGGCGCCACCTCTCCTATTCCTTTCCCTCTTCTCTCTTTTGGTGAATCCTACTAGGAATAGGATTACAATCCTATTCCTAGTAGGACTCCTTCCCTAGCCGCACCAGGAGAGGTTGGCCGGCCTCCCTCCCTTGCTCCTTTATATACGGGGGCAGGGGGGCACCCAAAGACACACAAGTTGAATTGTTTTAGCCGTGTGCGGTGCCCCCCTCCACAGAATCACACCTCGGTCATACCGTCGCGGAGCTTAGGCGAAGCCCTGCGCCGGTGAACACATCATATCCGTCACCACGCCGTCGTGCTGACGAAACTCTCCCGTGAAACTCAACTGGATCAAGAGCTCGTGGGACGTCATCAAGCTGAACGTGTGCTGAACGCGGAGGTGCCGTACGTTCGGTGCTTGATCGGTTGGATCGCGAAGAAGTTCGACAACATCAACCGCGTCACTTGACGCTTCCGCTCCCGGTCTACGAGGGTACGTAGACACACTCTTCCCTCTCGTTGCTATGCATCTGGTAGATAGATCTTGCGTGATCGTAGGAAAATTTTAAAATACTACGTTCCCCAACAGTGGCATCATGAGCCTGGTCTATGCGTAGATGATATGCACGAGTAGAACACAATGAGATTGTGGGCGATACTAGTCATACTGCTTACCAGCATGTCATACTTTGCTTTGGCGGTATTGTGAGATGAAGCGGCCCGGACCGACATTACGCGTACGCTTACGTGAGACTGGTTTCACCGTTACGAGCACTCGTTGCTTAAAGGTGACTGGCGGGTGTCTGTCTCTCTCACTTTAGCTGAATCAAGTGTGGCTACGCCCGGTCCTTGTGAAGGTTAAAACAGCACATACTTGACGAAACATCGTTGTGGTTTTGTATGCGTAGGTAAGAACGGTTCTTGCTAAGCCCGTAGCAGCCACGTAAAACTTGCAACAACAAAGTAGAGGACGTCTAACTTGTTTTTGCAGGGCATGTTGTGATGTGATATGGTCAAGACATGATGAGTTATACGGTTTTGTATGAGATGATCATGTTTTGTAAAGTTATCGGCAACTGGCAGGAGCCATATGGTTGTCGCTTTATTGTATGAAATACAATCGCCATGTAATTGCTTTACTTTATCACTAAGCGGTAGCGATAGTTGAGGAAGCAATAGTTGGCGAGACGACAACGATGCTACGATGGAGATCAAGGTGTCGCGCCGGTGACGAAGGTGATCATGATGGTGCTTTGGAGATAGAGATCAAAAGCACAAGATGATGATGGCCATATCATGTCACATATTTTGATTGCATGTGATGTTTATCTTATTATGCTTCTTATTTTGCTTAGAACGACGGTAGCATTATAAGATGATCCCTTACTAAATTTCAAGGTATAAGTGTTCTCCCTGAGTATGCACCGTTGCGAAAGTTCGTCGTGCCGAGACACCACGTGATGATCGGGTGTGATAAGCTCTACGTTCAAATACAACGGGTGTAAGCCAGTTTTGCACACGCAGAATACTCGGGTTAAACTTGACGAGCCTAGCATATATAGATATGGCCTCGGAACACTGGAGACCGAAAGGTCGAGCGTGAATCATATAGTAGATATGATCAACATAAGATGTTCACCATTGAAACTACTCCATCTCACGTGATGATCGGACATGGTTTAGTTGATTTGGATCACGTGATCATTTAGATGACCGGAGGGATGTCTATCTAAGTGGGAGTTCTTAAGTAATATGATTAATTGAACTTTAATTTATCATGAACTTAGTCCTGGTAGTATTAGCATATCTATGTTGTAGATCAATAGCTCGCGATGATTGCTCCCCGTTTATTTTTTCATATGTTCCTAGAGAAAACCAAGTTGAAAGATGTTAGTAGCAATGATGCGGAATTGTTCCGTGATCTGAGGATTATCCTCATTGCTGCACAGAGAAATATGTCCTTGATGCACCGCTAGGTGACAGACCTATTGCAGGAGCAGATGTAGACGTTATGAACGTTTTGACAAAAAGCTCAGTATGATGACTACTTGATAGTTTAGTGCACCATGCTTTACGGCATAGAACCGGGACTTCAAAAACGTTTTGAATGCCACGGAGCATATAAGATGTTCCAAGAGTTGAAATTGGTATTTCATACTCATGCCCGTGTCGAGAGGTATAAGACCTCTAACAATACTTTGCCTACAAGATGGAGGAGAATAGCTCAACCAGTGAGCATGTGCTCAGATTGTCTGGGTACTACAATTACTTTAATCAAGTGGGAGTTAATCTTCCTGATAAGATAGTAATTGACAAATTTCTCTAGACACTATCACCAAGTTAGTAGAACTTCGTGATGAACTATAATATGCAAGGGATGACGAAAGGAATTCCCAGCTCTTCGCGATACTGAAGTAGGCGAAGGTAGAAATCATGAAAAAGCATCAAGTGTTGATGGTTAACAAGACCACTTGTTTCAAGTAAAGGGCAAAGGGATAGAAGGGGACCTTCAAGAAGAATGACAAGCAAGTTGTCACTCCCGTGAAGAAACCCAAAGCTAAACTCAAGCCTGAAACAAGTGCTTATACTGCAAAGGAAATAGTCACTAAAAGTGGAACTGCCCTAGATACTTGGCGGATAAGGAGGATGGCAAAGTGAACAAAGGTATATTTGATATACAGATTATTAATGTGTATTTTACTAGTGTTCATAGCAACCCCTCGGTATTTAATATTGGTTCAGTTGCTAAAGAGTAGTAACTCGAAGTGGGAGTTGCATAATGAACATAAACTAGTTAAAGGATGAAGTGACGATGTGTATTGGAAGCAGTTCCAAGATTGATATGATCATCATCGCACACTCCCTATACTTTCGGGATTAGTGTTGAACCTAAATAACTGTTATTTGGTGTTTGTGTTGAGCATGAATGTGATTTGATCATGTTTATTGCAATACGGTTATTCATGTAAGTTAGAGAATAATTGTTGTTCCGTTTACATGAATAAAACCTTCTATGGTCATACACCCAATGAAAATAGTTTGTTGGATCTCGATCGTGTGATACACATATTCATAATATTGAAGCCAAAAGATACAAGGTTAATAATGATAGTGCAACTTATTTGTGGCACTGCCGTTTAAGTCATATTGGTGTAAAACGCATGAAGAAACTCCATAATGATGGAATTTTGGAATCACTTGATTATGAATCACTTGGTGCTTGCGAACCATGCCTCATGGGCAAGATGACTAAAAACTCCGTTCTCCGGAACTATGGAGCGAGCAACATATTTATTGGAAATCAAACATACTGATGTATGCGGACCAATGAGTGTTGAAGCTCGCGGCGGGTATCGTTATTTTCTAACCTTCACTGATGATTTGAGCAGATGTGGGTATATCTACTTAATAAAGCACAAGTCTGAAACATTTGAAAAGATCAAAGAATTTCAGAGTGAAGTAGAGAATCATCGTAACAAGAAAATAAAGTTTCTACGATCTGATCGTGGAGGAGAATATTTGAGTTACGAGTTTGGTCTTCATTTGAAACAATGTGGAATAGTTTCACAGCTCACGCCACCCGGAACACCACAGCATAATGGTGTGTCCGAACGTCGTAACCGTACTTTATTGGATATGGTGCGATCTATGATGTCTCTTACCGATTTACCACTATCGTTTTGGGTCATGCATTAGAGACAGCTGCATTCACGTTAAATAAAGGCCTCATCTGAATCCATTGAGACAACGCCTTAAGAACTGTGGTTTGGCAAGAAACCAAAGTTGTTGTTTCTTAAAGTTTGGGACTGCGATGCTTATGTGAAAAAGTTTCAACATGATAAGCTCGAACCCAAACCATAGAAGTAAATCTTCATAGGATACCCAAAAGAGACTGTTGGGTATACCTTCTATCACAGATCCAAAGGCAAAATATTCGTTGCTAAGAACGGATCCTTTCTAGAAAAAGAGTTTCTCTCGAAAGAAGTGAGTGGGAGGAAAGTAGAACTTGATGAGGTAATTGTACCTTCTCCCGGATTGGAAAGTAATACATCACAGGAAATTGTTCCAGTGATTCCTACACCAATTAATGAGGAAGTTAATGATAATGATCATGAAACTTCGGATCAAGTTTCTGCTGAACGTCGTAGATCAACCAGAGTACGTTCCGCACCAGAGTAGTACGGCAACCCAGTTCTGGAAATCATGTTACTAGACCATGATGAACCTACGAACTATGAGGAAGCGATGATGAGCCCAGATTCCGCAAAATGGCTTGAAGCCATGAAATCTGAGATGGGATCCATGTATGAGAACAAAGTATGGACTTTGGTTGACTTGCCCGATGATCGGCAAGCCATCGAAAATAAATGGATCTTCAAGAGGAAGACCGACGCAGACGGTAATATTACTGTTTACAAAGCTCGACTTGTTGCGAAAGGTTTTCGACAAGTTCAAGGAGTTGACTACGATGAGACTTTCTCACCTGTAGTGATGCTTAAGTCTGTCCGAATCATGTTAGCAATTGCCGCATTTTATGATTATGAAATCTGGCAAATGGATGTCAAAACTACATTCCTGAATGGATATCTCAAAGAAGAGTTGTATATGATACAACCAGAAGGTTTTGTCAATCCAAAAGGTGCTAACAAATTATGCAAGCTCCAGCGATCCATCTATGGACTGGTGCAAGCATCTCGGAGTTGGAATATACGCTTTGATGAGGTGATCAAAGCATATGGTTTTATACAGACTTATGGAGAAGCCTGTATTTACAAGAAGTGAGTGGGAGCACTACAACCTTTCTGATAAGTATATGTGAATGACATATTGTCGATCGGAAATGATGTAGAATTTTCTGGAAAGCATAAAGGAGTGTTTGAAAGGAGTTTTTCAAAGAAAGACCTCGGTGAAGCTGCTTACATATTGAGCATCAAGATCTATATAGATAGATCAAGACGCTTGATAAAACTTTCGATGAGTACATACCTTGATAAGATTTTGAAGTAGTTCAAAATGGATCAGTCAAAGAAGAAGTTCTTGCCTGACTTGTAAGGTGTGAAGTTGAGTAAGACTCAAAGCCAGACCACGGCAGAAAAATATAGAGAGAATGAAAGTCATTCCCTATGCCTCAGCCATAGGTTCTATAAAGTATGCCATGCTGTGTACAAAACACGTTGTGTACCTTGCCAAGAGTTTGACAGGGAGGTACAATAGTGATCCAGGAGTAGATCACTGTACAGCGGTCAAAATTATCCTTAGTAATTGGATGACTAAGGAAATATTTCTCGATTATGGAGGTGATAAAGAGTTCGTCGTAAAGGGTTACGCCGATGCAAGCTTTGACACTAAATCCAGATGACTCTAAGTATCAATCTGAATGCGTATTGAAAGTGGGAGCAATTAGCTAGAGTAGCTCCATGCAGAGCATTGTAGACATAGAAATTTGCGAAATACATAGGGATCTGTATATGACAGACCCGTTGACTAAACTTCTCTCACAAGCAAAACATGATCACACCTTATTACTCTTGGGTATTAATCACATAGCGATGTGAACTAGATTATTGACTCTAGTAAACCCTTTGGGTGTTGGTCACATGGTGATGTGAACTATGGGTGTTATTCACATAACGATGTGAACTATCGGTATTAAATCACATGGCGATGTGAGCTAGATTATTGACTCTAGTGCAAGTGGGAGACTGAAGTTAATATGCCCTAGAGGCAATAATAAAGTTGTTATTTATATTTCCTTATATCATGATAAATGTCTTTTATTCATGCTAGAATTGTATTAACCGGAAACTTAGTACATGTGTGAATACATTGACAAAACAGTATGTCCCTAGTATGCCTCTACTAGACTAGCTCATTGATCAAAGATGGTTAAGTTTCCTAACCATAGACATGAGTTGTCATTTGATCAACGGGATCACATCATTAGGAGAATGATGTGATGGACAAGACCCATCCGTTAGCATAGCACTATGATCGTTTAGTTTTACTGCTATTGCTTTCTTCATGACTTATACATGTTCCTATGACTATGAGATTATGCAACTCCCGAATACCGTAGGAACACCTTGTGTGCTATCAAACGTCACAACGTAACTGGGTGATCATAAAGATGCTCTACAGGTGTCTCCGAAAGTATTCGTGGTGTTGGCATAGATCAAGATTAGGATTTGTCACTCCGAGTGTCGGAGAGGTATCTCTGGGCCCTCTCGGTAACACACATCACAATAAGCCTTGCAAGCAAAAGACTAATGAGTTAGTCACGAGATGATGTGTTACGGAACGAGTAAAGAGACTTGCCGGTAACGAGATTGAACTAGGTATAGAGATACCGACGATCGAATCTCGGGCAAGTAACATACCGCTTGACAAAAGGAACAACGTATGTTGTTATGCGGTTCTGACCGATAAAAGATCTTCGTAGGATATGTAGGAGCCAATATGAACATCCAGGTTCCGCTATTGGTTATTGACCGTAGATGAGTCTCGGTCATGTCTACATAGTTCTCGAACCCGTAGGGTCCGCACGCTTAACGTTTGATGACGATCGGTATTATGAGTTTATGAGTATTGATGTACCGAAGGTAGTTCGGAGTCCCGGATGAGATCACGGACATGACGAGGAGTCTCGGAATGTCCGAGACATAAAGATTGATATATTGGACGACTATATTCGGACACCGGAAGTGTTCCGGAAAAGTTTCGGATTTATCGGGAATGCCGGAGGGGGTTATCGGAACCCCCTACGAGAGGGGATGGTCCATAGTGGGCCTAAAGGGAAAGAGAGAGGCAGCCCATAGGGCTGGCCGGCGCCCCCACCTAGGGTTCCTAGTTGGACTAGGATTGGGGGGGGGGGGCGCCACCTCTCCTATTCCTTTCCCTCTTCTCTCTTTTGGTGAATCCTACTAGGAATAGGATTACAATCCTATTCCTAGTAGGACTCCTTCCCTAGCCGCACCAGGAGAGGTTGGCCGGCCTCCCTCCCTTGCTCCTTTATATACGGGGGCAGGGGGGCACCCAAAGACACACAAGTTGAATTGTTTTAGCCGTGTGCGGTGCCCCCCTCCACAGAATCACACCTCGGTCATACCGTCGCGGAGCTTAGGCGAAGCCCTGCGCCGGTGAACACATCATATCCGTCACCACGCCGTCGTGCTGACGAAACTCTCCCGTGAAACTCAACTGGATCAAGAGCTCGTGGGACGTCATCAAGCTGAACGTGTGCTGAACGCGGAGGTGCCGTACGTTCGGTGCTTGATCGGTTGGATCGCGAAGAAGTTCGACAACATCAACCGCGTCACTTGACGCTTCCGCTCCCGGTCTACGAGGGTACGTAGACACACTCTTCCCTCTCGTTGCTATGCATCTGGTAGATAGATCTTGCGTGATCGTAGGAAAATTTTAAAATACTACGTTCCCCAACAAGAACAGCTTCCTGCGATGAGGAAAAAAATAAGTAAACAAATATACAAGATCATCTACAAAAAAGAAACTGACAAAAAAATATCAAGGAATGAGGGATTATTATTGGGTTAAAAAAAGTTACTTACATTACGCTTTGTGAATTTCACAACAAAGCTTTTGCCATCATAAAACTGAGCCATCTTCAGAACAAAAAAGCCGCACTCATTGGGACCCTGCTCAGGGGAGCCCAAAAATCTAGCTTTCTTTGAAACATCGACCCAGTCTACCGACTCCTTTCTCTTGTACTCCTTTTCTCCATAAACCTTCTTCAACAATGCAGTCATCCTGATCATCTGGTGGAAATTAAAAAAAACAAAAATACACATCACAACAAAAATTGTTCAACACGCGCACGCATGAAAACAAGAAGAAAGGTGAACAAGGAATTTTTTTACCATTTCAGTACGGTCGCTGTGGTATTCAGACTTATGCCACCTCGTCGTTTGATCAACCGGTCCGCTGTACCTCCTAGTGTCATGAATGTCAAGGGTCTCGCGGTGCCTATTCATCGTGTATAGCGAATAATGCTGGTCTTTCATCCGTGGTAACAGAATCTGATTTTGTTTCATCAAATTTGTTATGGGTTTGATGAGTGAAAAAGGATTACTGGAAAAAATTAGGAGAGAAAATAAGTACATAAGGCTGAACAAAAGCAAATCCGATAACTTACTAATTTGCAATCAAGAAGGTTCTCGTCATCACGAACATAAAGTTTGAACTGCTTTGCTGCATCGTCAATGTTAAACTTGCCGTGGACAAAAGGCAACACAAAGTTTCCATCTTCATCTCTATCCGCGTGATCATTCATTTGAAGCACATACTGCGTGTGGGTAATTCACAAAAGAACGTTAATGCAGTTCCCCTTAAGATGTTCGCTCCGACGCTTAATCAAAAAACGGATCACGCTTCTCTAAAAACAGTATGCAGTTCACAATTCTCCCCATAATTTTTTTCATTTAAGATACATGGGTTAAACAAAAAAAAAATGTATGCAGTTCAGTACATTCTAACACAAATTATTATGCACTATTTACTGCAGTTCACTCGAGCAGAAAAAAAGAAAAAAAAGAAAAAAAAGAGAAATACCGTGATAAACAAAGGGGATAGCAGAACGCGTTCGCCAGATCGATAAACCACATTCATATGCTCGTCATTCTTCCAGTACCTGATGATATGATCCATCAATTCTGAGTCCATAAAACCACCTCTGGTGAAAGTTAAGAACATGTAGTCCACATTCACAGTGTAGACTTCGATAGGGTTCCTGTGCATGAAAAGCGCGCACCTGCACAAAAGAAACAGCGAAGGTGGGGGGGGGGGGGGGGGGG
>LR738716.1:14736510-14748423 GCA_902687465.1 Secale cereale
GGAGCACAAAAGCAAAAACACGGAAGAACATTACACACATTAAAAATCAAAAAGCGAAAAAACTAACGGAAAAAGAACTGACTCGCTGTATTTCTGCCTGAATGGTGTGCTCGTGATGAGTTGCAAGACTTTCCTCATCTCCGCAAGATAGCTGAATCTCGCAGGATTCAACTTCTGTACAGGAGATCAAAACTTTGATGGCTTCTGCACATGCCTCTTATTTGATAGAATTAGTGCCTCGCTATCCGTCGGGCGTTCCACAGCTGCGCTCCTGGTCCTCCTAGGCACTGGTGGTGGCCTCTCAAAATCATCATCACCATCTTCAGCATTCGGAGGGCTCACTGCTTTCTTCCCATGCTTGACATTGACAGGAGATTTCTCAAGAGCTTTTTCATTCGAAGTGCCGGCGCCACTCCTCAACCTCTTACACACAGGTTCTTTCACAAGCTTAACGGGGGGTTCATCAA
Source organism: Secale cereale (assembly GCA_902687465.1). NCBI lineage: Eukaryota > Viridiplantae > Streptophyta > Magnoliopsida > Poales > Poaceae > Secale > Secale cereale. The sequence continues at coordinate 14,736,978 of LR738716.1, forward strand.
GGACACGTTTCTGAATCGTTGGAGTGTGAACCTGAGTTTCAAACAAGGAAATACCACCTTGGTGTGCGCCTTCGTCAAAGCCTGCACAAAAAAATGGTTAATGAGCAAAATGAAAAAGAATCATCAAGTTCACTAAGGAAAGTCATTTTAAACATGCGAATGGGGTTCTACTAAAAAACTTAACAAAAGTAGTGGACCTCCCTCTCTGTATCAATGAAGTTCACTTAATAAAAAGGGTGTGTGACTGAAAAAAAATGTAATAACGTTCTTTAAAAATTAAAAGTGATGTCAGGTCCAGACAGCAATGCGACGAGGTCAGCCAACTATAGAGCATCGCCTTCCTGATGTAGCCAATGTGCTCCTTCCCAAACTTGGCAATCGTTTCACCATCCCAGGTCTGCATGAATTGGAACATGTAAAATCCACAATCATGCTTGCAAGAAAACCAACACAAACACATTACTAATGCAGTTCACTCAATATTGAAGTGCTACTGATGTTAGTAAAACAATGCAGCTCCCTACACACAAAAAACCGAGGGAGAACAACCAATAACAAATTAGTAATGCAGTTCGCTCAAGGGAAAACGTGCTTCTAATTTAGTAAAAACAATGCAGCTCACTTACACAAAAAAATTGAAGGAGGAAAAATAAAAAAGGAGAACAAGTACAAACCCGTTTCCCTGTTGCGGGACATTAATATGAATCAGCGCAAAGCCGTCAAGGGTAGGAGGGTTCAACGGCTCATCGCAGCTTGCGCTGCCATCTTTCCAAACTTTTTTGATGTTCCTGACCATTTTTCGGAAGACAAGATTTGCAGGAGCGCTGTCGGCCTCGTTCAATGAGTCGAGAAACTCAAAACGCTTCTCTCGCAGGTTCAAAGTGACCAAGCAGTAGTGGCCTATCGCGTCCTTCATTGTTGCGGGAGGAGGGTCAAATGTTGCAAACATAATCTGAAATAAAAAAAAGAATAAAACAAACCAGATGAGAAAATAGAAAAACAGAAAACTTATTTTCAAGATGACAAAAAATGGTCAAAATGCGTTACCAAGTTTTTCTTGTCCACACGTTCCTCTGCGCTTGAAGAAAACATCGTTTTCAAAGCCCTATTTGTGGCACCGCCGTTCCAAATGGAATTCTGCAAAAAAGACAAAACCAGAGAGTTAATGAAAATGCTTATAGCACAAATAAAAATTGGACGAGGGGATAAAATATAAATTAATGAAAATGCTTACACATAGGTTGTACGGGACAATCATCGTTTGAGATCCTTTGAACCTCTCAGCTAACATAGAGACGCCAATGTTTGCGAGACGCGTGCTCAGCGTTCCATACGACCAAAAAGACTCGCCAACATGACCGATAGTAATATCACCAAACTCGCCCTTGAACGCAACTAGATGCCTTCAGACAAGAAGAAAAAAGCCCAGCAAAAAGTGATAAGATGGGTGTCCCTGAAAAAATAACATATTAAATAACCGGGGTGTAAGATAAAAAATGTCATACTTCTTCTTCTTATCCCTCCTAGCCCTCGTAACAGCGTCATATAACTCATTGTATCTTCTCATAAGAGCTGGATCAATGCTCGAAGGAGTAACAACAGGTAATTCCTCATCTGCATACAGAGTGGGAACGATATCAGATAATAAAACAACACACGGTCCATTTCGCCCCCGGGAAAGAACAAAAATAATGCAGTTCGCTTACCTTCGGTTTCAGAATAAACTTCCTGCGGCTGCTCATATACATCTTCGCTGAGCGTCAAGTGCTCCAGCCCGGTAATATCATCGTCAAGCGGCCCTTGATTGCTCATGTCCTGAGAGAGTCTTGGCTGTTCCTCTTCAGAAACAATCAAAACTGCCTCAGCTGGGACTTTTGTTGTCTCGGCTGGGAAAGCCAGATTGCCAACAGATTGCTCGGGGGCGCGAGGGACGACACAAAATTTCTCAGGCACCTCATCGCCAAGCAACAAAACAGTAGGCCCAAAAACACCATCAATGCCAGCGGATGTCCCCGCATCGTCAAATCCGACTCTAAGAGTTCCTTCTGTCTCTTCTGCAATTTCAACTGTAACACCAGGAGCTCCTTCTCTCTCTTCATGCTTATCACAATCCATGATATCCTCCCTTCCTTCTCTCTCTTGTGCCTTATCAGCCTCAACAGGACACTCCCCTCCTTCTCTACCTTCTGCCTTATCAACCTCCGCATCAGGCTCATCCCCTCCTCTCCCTTCCACATTATCATCCTCAATGTTGCGCTCCGCTTGGATTTCAACATTTAATCCGCAGTTCTGATGAGTTAAAAAATAAAACACATTACACTCACTAATAAAACGGACCATGAAGCTCCCATGAAAAATAAAAAATAAAACACAAAATGCAAAATTCTCTATACTCACCAGAGAAGCGTCGCCTTCCATCTCTTTACACTTGTCAGCCTCCTCGTCCTTGCCAGCGTCACCCTCTGCCTCCTTCCCATGTATTTCCACGTTTGATTCGGCATCCTAAAAAACAAAAAAACATAAATAAAACTATTATCCAAATCTGTAGTTCTACAACTAAAAAACCAACACCACATCATGCAGTTCACTGCTAAAAAAAGATGATGCTTCTTCTCTAAACAACAACTGCAGTGCGCTACCACTACTGGTGCACAAAATACAAAAAAAGTTAAAAACTGCAGTTCGCTGCCACTGCTGGTGCAAAAAATATAATTGTTTGTTTTGGACACTACAAAAAATTAAACAATGAAGTTCACTGTAACAAAAAAAGGAAGAAATCAAACCTTGTCGATGACGCCTTCGTCAAGAGGTTTGTCTTTGGCAGCTTCGTCAACAGGGGACAATGGCCCGTCAAACAAATAATCAGAATCAACACCGTGGTGGTCCTGGTGGTCATCATCACGACAAGCGTTAGCCTTAGAAGATTCTCCTCCACACTGCGAAAAGAACAAAAGGATGCGAAAAACAAATAGTCAATGCAACAAACACACAGAAAAAATAGATAACAAATATGGGTAAAAAACAGTTCACATATGAAAAAAGACATACATCCAGATCTGCGGGGTCAGGCAAAGAAGGCCGGACAACATCTTCATGCCTTTTCATTTCCTTCACAAATGCCTCAGCTTCCTGCTCATACCTATCACACTTGTCATCCTGAGACTGCTTAAACTGAACAAATGAAGACCTGATATTCGTAACTGTCTGCTTAAGGAATTCAAGCTGCCCACGGTCAAAGTTATGAGCGGCCTCGATTTCTGCTTCAGAAGGGCCTTTGCCTTCAGGAAACAATCCAGCAATATTCCTCATCCTGGAACCGGATGTTGGGAAATCACTAGTTAAATTGATGACCCTGTCGAGAAGCTCATCGACCTGAACAAATTTATTGCGATCAGCAGAAGCTTGGCCAGAAAAACCTCCAGCAGAAGCCCTAGCAAAACCATGACCCTGTCGAATTGGAGCCGCCCTAGCAAGAGGCTCACAAAACATTTCAGGCGCTTCGGCAACTGCAGTCCGCTTGTACACAACGTCCGCTTCCGCCTTCCACTGAAAAAATTAACAAAAAAAGAGATGCAGTTCACAAAAAAAGTACATAAGAGGTTCACATTTAGCATGCGCGAAAAAAAGGAATAAAACAAACACAAAGGCTGGCTATGCACTGACCGGCAGCTTGCCAAACTTGTAAGAGTCCAGGTGTATCTTTCCCCTGACAATGATGTCGGCGTTGTGAATCTTCTTCAACTGCACATGGGATAATATTGCGGCGCGTGGCGTGCGTCTATCCATAACCGATACTTTTCGAAGATTCAACGAATCCAGGTACATGAACAGGGGCACGATGGTGCAACCCTCAGCACAGTTCTGCTTGCTCCCTTTAGAATTCCACTTGTACACAGCGGCCTGCAGCTCGTCGACAACAAGCTGACAAAAGTCCATGCTAGCCATAGATGCAAAATCCAAGTTTTCAACCATATCAGCTACCCTGGACAACCGAGTTGCGGGGCTGGGACAAAGCAAGCACTGGAAAACAATGAGAAAAAAAACCTTCACAGTCTTATTAACCTTCGCAGGGTCCGCAGCCAGCGTGCGAAGTAAAATAAGCAGGTCCTTCGCATCTATGCTACGAGAATGGTTGAAACCAAGTTCATCCTTCAGATTAGTCAGCGAATCATCATGGCCGCTGGCAGCAGGCCTGGGAGCAGTGTGAGAACCCATAGGGAAATCAAAAATGTGATGGACAGCCTCACGATTGATTTCCAGAACCTTGTTTGACCCGCAGTCCAATCTCATCGTATCAGGGTCGATCTTTCCCATCAGCTTGCACATCAAAACACGAGAAACATTCTTCTCTAATTTCAGGTCAAAGACAATGCCAAAACCTGCTTGCCGCACCAAAGTTCTGTGCGCCTCACCCAACAAAGCGACAGCTTTGATTACGTTTGGAATGGACAGCCGAACAGTCTTGTTAAAACGCCATTCATGCGCAACATCATCTTCAGACCTCTTCCTCTTGGTACTCTTAGCAGTCTACAAAAAAAAAAGAATAAAAAATGCAGTTCACATCAGCAAACTCATGCCAAACAACTTAAAAAACAAAAGAAAAAATAAATAAACAGCGTATACCTTACTAACATCAACATCCTCCTCACCAGAATCATTGTCCAGCGCTTCTTCAGCTGCATTTTCCCGCGCAAGCTTAGATCGACGCTCAGAATCAACACCAGAGTGATCGTCCGCGCGTCTCCGCTTTCCTTGAATCCCATCCACATTAACCTAGGCATAATTAGGTCTCTTTGAGTAATCAACACGCGGGCTCCGGCGTGGAGAACTTAAACCTTGCTCTGTAACAGTGTTGAGTTTTCTCTTCACAGGATTCTTTGCGGGGGCAAACTTAGTAGACTTCTTTGAATCTGCAATCCTCCTTCCTATCTCCTTACCCTCCTCAAACTTTACTTGCTTCGCCTTATGGGCCTTCATGAAAGTATTACCGAGCGCAATCGCTTTCTGCATTTTCCTCTCAGCATCAGCTGCAATCTGATCAGGGACCATCCAATCCTGTGTAACTGGTTCTGTGCCATCAACAGATTGCGACTGGGTTTCACTCAATTCAGGTAGAATGCTGCCCTGATCAGATGTACCGCCATCGACAACATCGGCTATGAAATAACGTGTAATCAAATAGTTAACACCACCATCCCCTGACCCACCAGGAGATAAAACTGTGGGTGAGAAAAACATAAGAAAGATATGTGTGTGAGAGGGAGACCTAAACTTAATGCATCTCATATCAACTTGGAAACACAAATGTAGAAATGCAGTGCTCTTTTCAGCAGTTTATGTTTAACAATTAAAACATAACAGTAAACCTAAATGAAGTTCATGTCGCTTGAATATCATATTGACGCGTGTCTGAAAATGGACATTGGTAAAGGGATATATGATGCAGTGCACTAATTCGTTCAGTGACCAACTGAGCACATATAAAAAGAAGTGCGCTTAGATATACAAAACAAAACAAATTCATGCAGTTCTGTAAGAGGCAAAAACTAAAACTTAATGCAGCTCATATCAATTTGGCAATCGCATAGTGGATAGACAAAAAAAATACAAAGCAATGTCCAAATGTAGTGCTCTTTTAGCAGTTTATGTTTAACAATTAAAACATAACAAGTAACTTAATGTTATTCCAAAAAAGTAAAAACAATTAACTTGAGGCAGTTCATATCAGTTTGACACATGTCTGAAAAAATGGGCCTTGCTAAAAAGGAATCTAAGATGCAGTGCACTATTTCGTTCAACAAAGTAGTAAATTGACCCTGTATGAAAAATGCAGTTCACTTTGATGTAGTACCAGATGGGGAAGCCGTTCTAACTGGTGAGGCATCAATTGGGGAGGAAGAAGAAATGTTGTGTCTGCAATCAGAAAGGGATAATAATTAAACCCTAGACAGCAAACCCCAAAAACAGGCAGAGAAAAACTTTCAATACATAGGGCGTTGCAATTGCAAGCATACAAAACAAACTTAAGAAGAGGATGCTGGCTCGAAAAATAACCCTAGCACAAGATCTGGAACGGGTTGGGGGCAATTTGGGGCTCACCATGAGACGATGTGACGGCCAGACGAGGCGGGTGCGGACGACACGGCGGAGGAAGCGCCCTACGGATGGCGGCGGCTGCGGGCGTCGTCGCTGTCCACCACGAGAGAGCCCCTACGGACGGCGGCGGCTGTGGGCGTTGTCGCTGTCCACCACGAGAGCACGAGAGCAGGGGGATTTCTGTGCGGGTGCGGGGGAGAGGAAGCGGAAGGGGCCAAGGGGGCTGCAAGTAAAATAGAAGAAAAAGAGAGACTTAATGAATAAAAGGCCGACAGGCCCACAGGTCATAGACAAAAAATAAAAAAACATCTCGGTTGTAACACGATGCAGTTCGCTTACGGAAAATGTCTCGGCTTCTGAAGCGATGCAGTTCGCTTACGGAAAACGATTCGGCTTCTGAAGCGATGCATTTCGCTTACGGAAAACGATTCGGTTCGCCTGCCCGAAATAAAAGCGCCCACTATCGCCCGAAGCGCCTCGCCCCCGCTCCTCCATCCGGCCGGTTGCAAGCCGCGCGAAGGCCACGATCATCACGAACCCATGATCGCCAACACGGTTGGGGGACGAGATCGTGGCCTCGGCAGAAGTTGCTGCCGCTCCCCTTTAAATCCCGCGCTCCATCAACCTGATCGTCCGCACAAACACACGACGCTGCCCTTCCTCCTCCTCTTCCTCCTCTTTGCAGCCATGCCGTTCACCAAGACCTACCACGAGAAGCTGAAGGTGATCTACACCAACGACGTGGACGCCATGGCGACGTACGTCGAAGAGTACAAGGCAGTTCTCTAGCGGCGCCGCCAGAAGATCATCGACATCGACCTCGAGTACACACCCAACAAGACCAGAGCGGCCCTGATTCAACTATCCATCGTCAAGTACCACCCAGTGCTTCTTTTCCAGGTATGTGGTACAATGGGCGAGAGATGCATCCCCTTCGACAGGTTCCTCGGCGACCCAAGGTAAGCAATTCTGTCTGCCGAGTATGTGTTGCAGTTCTATATGTCTATGTATGCAGTTCCGAAGGGTATAACTTGCGGTTCACTTCACTTAGGTTCGAGTTCGCTGGTTTCTCCATCGAGCAGGACAAGGAGAAGCTTTCACGCTGCAACCTCCACATCCCCAACTTCGTCGACATTCAGGCGAACTGGAGGGTGCCTGATGGAACAAAGCCACTAGACTCACTTGGCGATGTAGCTGCTGCCATCATCGACGACGAATACGCAGACATGAAGACAAAGATGACAGACCACGACCACAGCCTGTGGACTTCGATTCTCAGCACAAGGCACGTCGAGTATGCTGCCAAGGACGCCTACACCGCGTTCGAGGTATGGAACTGAATCACCACAGTGCAGAAAGGCCTCGCGCGCTCTGAAAAAGAGAAGACCAGGAAGCGCCCGAGGTCATCCTGGAGGGTGGGGGGCAAAGGGGGGATCAACTTCCACCTCCAACTCCAACGGGTGGAACTGGTGAAGCCGACCAGATGCTGATAGCCAAGGATTCCTGTCGCAAGTGCTCGATTTGTTTCCTTCTGCTTATGTAGATTAGTTTGCTTTCGTTGTAGTTTGCTTTGGCACAATGTTTGCTTATGTTGCGTTAGTTTGCTTGATGATGTACTTTGTTAATTATGAGCGCAGAACCTTGGTTTGTATCTATCAACAATATGTAGTTCTCAGTAGTCTGTTTTCAGTATGTATATTGCTTCAAACTGCTGCTATAGCTAGGATACACATAAAAAACAATCTATCAAAGCAGTTCACAGAGAGTATTCTTTCACAAAACTGCTGCTATTATAATGGTTGATGCAGTCCTCTTTTATTAAAAAACTCTAGTTCCGTATGTGGATTAAAAAAAAAGCTCGGTGGGTGTTTCCAGTATGTATATTCTTCAACTGCTGCTGCTAATAGGATATATGTCAAAAGCAGTTCATTTATACTCAGAATTCTTATAGGAAATACACTAGAAGCCACACAAAAATGTCAAATTATTACAACAAAAATGTCTCATGCTGCTGCTGCTCAAGCAAGACTGATCTAAAGCAAATTTAACTTGATTTCCAAACACTTTGCATGCCTATAAAACATAGCCATGACAACATCCCCAGCCTGAAGACCAGCTTCCTCCACAAATTCCTTCCAGCCATCTTTGAGAACCAAACAATCATCAGAGCCAACAGAATACATAACATCAACATCATGATATCCATTCTTGCTAACCAAGACCAAATTAACACAACTTTCTGTTACCCTGACTAGACCAGAAGGGAATTTCTGCAAGCAAAACAGCAAGAACAGAAAAAATAAGAACAAATAAGAAAAAGATTACAATCTTCAGAAAATAAATTGCTGCTACAATCTTCATAAAAAATATTAATGTCAACATATAATAATATTGACTAGACAAAATTGCTTCTGCTCCTACAATGTTCATAATAAAACTTCTGTGTGAAAAAGCAGTTCACTTATACTTAGTGCACTTATACTGCTACAAAAATTCAGATAGTGTTAACTACAAACAACACATGAAAAAGAATATGAGAGAAATACATACCCATGAATCACTGACATCATCGTCAGTCATCTGATGGACGAATGGAGCCCGAAATCCAATACCTGAAGAATAGAGAAGGGAACAGAGCGCGCTGTGCCGCTGCCTCTGGTTCAAAACCAACCCTTCAGAAAAAACGCATGACTCCAGCATGGGCTCCAACCTTGCCAGGCAGCCGCACGCGCAATCCATTGCCAGGCATAGGGTCTGGTTGGGAAAAAAACAGATCGAGGAAGAGTGGCGCCGCCAGGGATAAGGTGAGATGGGAGCCGCCAGGGATAAGGTGGGAGGGGAGCCAATTGACCCACCAATATATATATGTAAAGACACAACACAAAAAAATGACAAATAAAGCAGTGCGGTTACATAACAATGTGAATTTCGCATTGCATATTACTTCAGTCCACCGCGCTTGACCAAGCAAAAAAACTTATTAAACTAGTCCCCCACACCCCCGTGGCTGTAATGCAGTTCATACAGGCTCGCATTGCATTTTAATGCAGTTCACCGCGCTACAATATTCACCGCATTGCATATTACTGCAGTTCACCGCGCATTGCATATTACTGCAGTCCACCGCGCTTGACCACGATTCGCAGACGAAAAACATAGCCTGCAATGCAGTTCTAACAACTATATAATGCAAACAATCTCAAAAAACATCTTGACTAACGACCAATGCCAGTGACGCCCGCAAGAACACAAAAAACATGGACAAAAGTTAAATTCTTCAAAATTAACAACTTAATCCGCTGCAATTCATGCGGATAGGATCAAGGCAGCACATAATTGCCGAAAACAACAGAAAATTACATAAAAAACACAACAATTTCGATCCGGACGGGGAAGGACAGAGAACTGACGTTTTTGCGCTAGAACATAGAGATACTCGACCAATTATACTAAAATTTCAATCCTATTAGCAAATTAATCTGTCGCGTAATAACACAAACATGAACACGAAATTAGTAACACACTAGGACCACGCTATAAAATCGAATATGAACAGCCAGCAGGATGCGAAACTCCTGCACGATATATGAACAGACGCAGATCCGCCAAATCAAACGATTTCCGTCGTTTTCTCGCTGAATTGCGTGTTTAATCACATATTAAATCAGCGCACACATAAAAAACAATAGAAATCGATCAAACTAGCCAGAATCGCTGCTCCATGAAGGTTTCCTACTGCCCCTCTATGTGGTTCGCAACAGAAGAAGGAAGCAGTGCGCATAGCTTTCCAATGCAGTATTACAATGCAGTTCAGAAGTATTATGAGAATATTATTCTCATAATGTTATGAGAATAGACCGGCTGTATATATGGCAAATGCATCGTCCCATAAACTAGACCAAACAAAGATTAGGGGAAAAGCTATTAGAAAGCTAGGGCAAATAGTATTATTGTACTATGTTGTAGGCTAGATAGGACATGCATGCTGAAGAGGGAGGATATATATTCGACGCGATCTTTACTACCTTGAATTTGGACTGAATTACTGTTGGAAATATGCCCTAGAGGCAATAATAAAAGTATTATTATTATATTTCCTTGTTCATGATAATTGTCTGTTATTCATGCTTGAATTGTATTGTACGGAAACAACGATACATGTGTGAATATATAGACCACAATGAGTCCCTGGTAAGCCTCTAGTTACTAGCTCGTTGATCAACAGATGGTCACGGTTTCCTGACCATGGACATAGGATGTCAGTGATAACGGGATCACATCATTAGGAGAATGATGTGATGGACAAGACCCAATTTTGAGCCTAGCACGAGATCGTATAGTTCGTAATGCATAAGCTTTTCGGTGTCAAGTATTTGTTCCTTAGACCATGAGGTTGTACAACTCCCGGATGCCGTAGGAATACTTTGGGTGTGCCAAACGTCACAACGTAACCGGGTGACTATAAAGGTACGCAACGGGTATCTCCGAAAGTGTCTGTTGAGTTGGTACGAACCAAGACTGGGATGTTGTCACTCCGTATGACAGAGAGGTACCTCTGGGCCCACTCGGTAAGACATCATCATAATGAGCTCAAGGTGACTAAGGAGTTAGTCACGGGATGATGGATTACGGATCGAGTAAAGAGACTTGCCATGACGAGATTGAACAAGGTATCGGGAATACCGTCGATCGAATCTCGGGCAAGTACCGTACCGATGGACAAAGGGAATAACATATGGGATTGAGTGAATCCTTGACACAGTGGTTCATCCGATGAAGATCATCGAGGAACACGTGGGAACCAACATGGGTATCCAGATCCCGCTGTTGGTTATTGACCGGAGAGTGGTCTCGGTCATGTCTACGTGTCTCCCGAACCCGTAGGGTCTACACACTTAAGGTTCGGTGACGCTAGGGTCGTAGAGATACATGCACGTGGAAACCAGAAAGTTGTTCGGAGTCCCGGATGAGATCCCGGACGTGACGAGGAGTTCCGGAATGGTCCAGAGGTAAAGAATGATATATAGGAAGTCCAGTTTCGGCCATCGGGTGAACTCCGGGGGTCACCGGGAGCGTCCCGGGACCACCGGAGGGGTCCCGGGGGTCCACCGGGTGGGGCCACCCATCCCGGTGGGGCCCCTAGGCCGCAAAGGGGAAGGGGCCAGCCCCTGGTGGGCTGGCGCACCACATGGGCCTCCCCCTCCATGCGCCTAGGGTAGAAACCCTAGGGGGAGGGGGCGCCCCCATGCCTTGGGGGCAAGAATACCCCCCTGGCCGCCGCCCCACCCTGGAGATTGGATCTCCAGGGCCGGCGCACCCTCCCTGGCCCCTATATATAGTGCGGGGGGGG